>BPTQ01000005.1:216652714-217124346 GCA_019973895.1 Chrysanthemum seticuspe
TCCTACTGTACCGATACATAAGGCGGAGACATCTCCTTTATCTTCATGAGTAAACGAAGAAACTTCTGGTCGAGTGTTCGAATAGTGGGTTTTTGACTCGTGGAGGTCTGCATGAAGCTGCACATAGAACTGTTGGACGTACTAGTCGTAGACGTATCCGGCAATCACTGTATGGCCACAGGAAGCCCATGGTTTCTGGGTATAACTACCAAGGAACCTCCATGGCTTTCTGGGCAAATTGACGAAGTTCCACGAAAAATCATCCGAATCGGACCATAGATCGTGTGTACGTTTGTCGCTTGTTATACAGACCAGATGATCGTCACTCTATGTAGTCCCTAGGTTAGTATGATGCTATAAAGCAAACCAGTTAGTACTAGGGACTCACCAGGAGTAGATCAAACCAAGCTAGTTAGTACCCTCACAGTTGTCCCAGTGAACTTAGTTTAGGTTTAAAGAAATTCTAGAGTCAACGTATAAATCTAACTAAATATTTTTACGGAGGTCCTGAAACACTTTAAATATTAGGGTTCTTTTTACTGTAAACAGGGTAGTAACTGTAAACTTTAAAACTTGAGTAAAGTAAACTTTTTGCTAGTGTAAGGTAACCCAGACAGCTCCGTTTTTATTATAGTAGTTGTATTTAAACTTGTACTTAATTTACAAACGGACTGAAGGACCACTTGTTACATCCTAGACAATTCAGTGATCAAAATGTTGTGTTCATTATATCTTTCCTCTACTCCGCTAACTCGTTCGAGATTGTGTATGTGTGCTATAATTCATATACCAATACTCTTCTACATACACTTTCTTTTCTTTTGAACTTGTTGGTTGGGAGTTTACTCCCAAATGTTCTCAAATATATCCGTTCCTCGATCCCGTTGTGAGGGAGAGGAAGGGATAAGGAATAACCCGAAAATAGGTAGCTTTATTATGGCCTTTATGTTTGTTTAAGGTCAAGCTTATGTAGAAGGCCCATAAGCTTGATCCAAGCCCAATAAGGAATAGGGAAGGAGAGGGAGTGTTGCCCTAGCTCCTTGCCTATATAAACTCTTGTAAACCCTCATTTGAGGGTTGGTTGTTCAAGTTTTCTTTTCTTTCACATACATCTTCTCATAACCATATACTTAATATCGTGTGTATGTGTTAGAGCTTGCTCAATCGCCTCATCTCCTTTCTATATTACTTGTGTTGTAAAACTAGTGACTTAACAGATCCTACATTGTTCACCAGGAAGTCAGGCAAACATTTAATTCATGTTCAAATTTATGTTGATGATATTATTTTTGCCTCGACAGACCCAATGGAATGTGATCGTTTTTCAAATGAAATGAGTTCAAAATTTCAAATGTCAATGATGGGACAAATGTCATTTTTCTTGGGATTATAAATTTCACAAAGTCCTGGAGGCATTTTTATAAATCAATCTAAATATGCAACTGAGATCTTAAAGAAATTTGGATTTGATTCAAGTGACCCTGTTGACACTCCCATGATTGATCGAACCAAACTAGATGAGGACCACTCAGGGATCATGATTGACCAAACGAAATATCGTAGTATGATTGGATCCCTGATGTATCTCACTGCTAGTAGACCAGACATATTGTTCGCTGTTTGCATGTGTGCTAGATACCAGGCTAAGCCTACTAAAAAGCACCTTGAAGCAGTTAAACGGGTCTTTCGGTACCTCCAAGGAACCATCAATATGGGTCTTTGGTACCCGAAGGACACCGGTATGTCACTAACGGCCTATGCAGATGCTGATCATGCAGGTTGTCAAGATACACGTCGAAGTACGTCTGGAGGTGCTCAGTTTTTGGGTGATAAGCTTGTGAGCTGGTCTTCAAAGAAGCAAATGAGTACTTCTATTTCCTCTACAGAGGCGGAATACATAGCCATGTCATCCTGTTGTGCTCAAATCTTATGGATGAGATCTCAATTATCTGACTATGGCTTTGAATTCAACAAAATCCCTCTGTACTGTGATAATAAAAGTGCTATTTCTCTCTCATGCAACAACGTTCAACACTCAAGAGCAAAGCACATCGACATTCGACATCATTTCATCAGGGAACAAGTGGAAAAAGGTGTGGTGGAACTCTATTTTGTGAGGTCTGAATATCAGTTAGCCGACATCTTCACAAAAGCTCTCCCAAGAGAACGTTTTGAGTTTATTCTTCCACGACTTGGCTTGAAAAGCCTTCAACTAGAAACACTCAAACGTCTTCAGGAGGAAGACGAGGAGTAAAGGTCTATCTTCATCTATCTCTTGTATATATCTATTCGAAAAACAAAATACAAAATTATAAAACCTTCAAAAATCAAATAGAAAAATATAAAACTTTCAAAATACATAAAAATTTGAAAAAATCGAAAAATCTTCAAAAAATATTGTCATTTTGTCATGTTTCTCTCGATTCGATAATATCTACGGTCTTGATGTTGTCATTCAAAGAATGACACGGGACTTTAGATGTTGTTCGAATTTTTATAAAAAAAAAAATAAAAAAAAAAAAAAAAAAAAAAAAAAATTGGGAGAAAGAGAAACAATGGTTTATATCTATTCGAAAAACAAAATACAAAATTATAAAACCTTCAAAAAATCAAATAGAAAAATATAAAACTTTCAAAATCCATAAAAATTTGTAAAATTTGAAAAGCCCTAAAAAATTATTGTCTTTTCTGTCATGTTTTTCTCGATTCGATAATATCTACGGTCTTTGTGCTATCATTCAAAGAATGACACGGGTCTTTAGATATTGTTCAAATTTTTATTTAAAAAAAAAATCAAAAATAATCAAAAAATATTTTTGGGAGAAAGAGAATAAATGGTTTATTGTCATTTCAGGCAGTAACCCGCTTTTCAAAGAAAGAATAGAGCCATGCTTTACCATGTTTTCAAATTCCATGCTCTGATTCTATAAACATTTATCTGCTGAAAACTAAATGCTTTGAAAAATAACTCGTTCTCTATTTTTGATAATCATCAGGACTTATTTTTCAAAATCTTTATCTCTCAATCAACAACCTATGTCATTGATTGAGGGGGAGAATGATTTCAATTAAATTAAAAAGTTATTTGGCATTAAATTGTTTTCAAAAGATATACATGCATGTTTTATCAATGGAGTTTAAAGTCTTAAAATCCGATCCTTATCAATTCAAACGTTTTCATAATCAAGTCACAATTCTCCTTAAAAGCTTTCAAAATCAATTTAAATCCATAAGAGATCACAAATCTCAAATGATTTGATAAGTGTGATCGGGGGAGAATGTGTGATTTAAATTGGATTTAAACTGATAATTCGGTAAATGGTTTTATAAGGATGTACATGCTATCCTTCCCACATGTGACAAACGATTTCAAATTTTCAATGCACATGTTGAGGGGGAGCATCTATCTTAAACCTATGATTTGAAACGTGATCAACATATCTCAATGTGCAGGTTCCCTCTAGTATGTGCAAAACTCTCTTCAAACCTCGAGGCACATATTGAGGGGGAGAAAATTTATGGAAACCTCATCCTTCCCGGAAATGCTCTATCTACTTGATTTGATGTGGGAAGTGATGTTGATATCTTTTAGAAAATGGTAATCAAAGAAGTTAATTCTTTCTCTTGCCTCCGTGTGCAAAACATTTTCAAATACTTGATGCACATGTTGAGGGGGAGTTCTCGTTCTAAAAAATATCAAAAACAATTTCAGGTACAAAATGCTTTGATAATATATCATAAGTATCTGAATTGATTTTCAAATGGTTTTCAATTGGTTCCATATGGCAGATGAACAATACCAAAAAGACCTACCAACTTTACTTTATGTATGGTGATATAAGGATGATAAGGTTAGGTTTTTGTTCCCATGATCCGCCAGAACCGGAGGGATCTACCCAGGGACAATCCACTAGTTAGTGTAGAAGTCCTTAGGTATGATGATAAAAGGAGAAAAATGAGATATGGGAAGAGTGCGGACTAAGACTGAGCTAGTACTGGAATAAACCCAACAAGGTTCTAGCTATGAAGTCTCGGTAAGCCCTGAAGGGGTTGAAGAATTAAAAAGAATTGAATGAGGAAAGGGTGAAAACAAATAGCCCTCCATTTATTCAACCTTAGAGCAGAAACCGGGTTCAATTCATATGCTACTGATGGTAACATCGGTATTGAAGACAAGACGTCATGGACCCAGTGACGCACTGCACTTCAACTTTCCAAACCACTCAAGTTCCTCTTAAAAGGACTTGTTTCATTCTCACGGGAAACCGACATTATCTATCGACTTTATCTTAGAGATGGTTGATATTGAAGAAGGAGACCCTCTCCCTAGTCTCCGGTACAGGATCCAAATATGCACAAATTGAGTCTGGAGCCACGAGATCATCAATAAATCTCATTAGGACACTTTCAATGAAGACTCTCTGTTTCACACAATGTGGAAAGAGAGATTATATCTTGAGTCCTACGCATTATCCTTGTGGTATTGCCAGAATATCTGAGTGATGTGTATACATATTCACTATGAAGATGGAAAGCCTTCTGGAGCCTACATCAAACAAGCTCCTGGTAGGTGGCATGTGAGATCTATTATATTGATCAACCATGTGACAACTAAACAGAAACTATGGGGCGATTCAATCTCTTGAATCAATCCTGGTTCAGGTTATGGATTGACGGATACCTTTGAAAAACCGGTCTTTGTGCTTAACAACTCTTTTCTTTAGCACATCGACCGTGTACTCATTTTTTCAAACCAAAAGGTGTTTTTATGATTGATAATTGATTTTCAATAAAACCTTCGTTGTATTGCAAAAACAATTTCTATTGAGCAATACACGATTGTTTTTCAAATCTCTTTTCATCAATCAGTGGACTTAAAATTCGCCGGTTCACTCACTCCGTGTTATCTTCTTTGAGATGTTCCGGTTTGAGAACAGCTAGAGCAGCTGCGAAACCCTGTCAAGGAAATTCTTCGGAATTATACCTGATCACAGGCAGTACATGTACTGATCAACGGGGAACCGTGGGCCGTGTACCTCAATTCAATGAAAGTGATCAAAGACACTTTCGTGCGATTTATTGCTAACTGTTGTATGCAGGTACGCCCGACGTTTGCAGCTGATCAGAATGAAGCGGTCAATCCATAGCCGCATGCTCACTTAACACATTCATCTCAAAAGAAATCATGATTAGTGCATCAATGACTCTGATATTTTCACTCCAAGCTTCTGCTACGCTGCTGCCAATATCATGATTCAACAAATGCTTCCGCTACTCTGATGAGAAGATATCATGATCCAAAATGTGAGCATGTCGGTCCGAAAGTCACAACATCACATAATACCAACACCACAATGGATGTCACAGAGATTTTTGATTGCTGATGATCTCAATAGCTGGCTCAAATTTATTATCACGTGGATCAGTAAAAGACCTCCACTTGGAGTAACCAAACATGCAATGTGAAGAATCACTGACTACGAGCTTAGGAACAAAGGACTACATCAAGAATGCAAGAACAATTTTTTAATGTAATATCTATTTGTATTCAATGTAAGTTTGGTGTATGATTGAGGTGACCTCCCTTAGGGGGAGATTGTTAGGAATTAGAAATTCCAGGTATTAAAGACTCGGTCACCTCAAGTATATGTAGTCGTTAGAAAGCTCGTAGTCGTAGTTCTTTTAAGTAAAGTAGTATTTAGTTAAGTAACACCGTGGAGGACGGACGGGTCTTTACCCACTGTATGCCTGATCCACAGCCCGATGTGTGGCGATTTATGTAAGACTATAAATACTCTCTACCTTCCAAGGTAGAGAGTTGGAGCTCATAATAATATCTTTCACTTTCTCTCACTAAGCTCCCTAAACCTCTAACTTTCTCTCTCTAGAATTCCATTTATACGCCCACTTTGTGTTATGGTTTGATGTGTATGCGAAAAACTTATAGCTAACAAAACTGACTTTTAAACACTATGAAAATAGAATTTAATCAAATCAGGTTTTGACTCTCAAATTTTGACCCATGTTGACTTTCGTTGACTTTTTCAAAAACTTAGAATTAAACTCAAATAATGCAACCACAGGCTAACATAAGCTTGCAAAAGCTTATGTGAGCTTCCAAGAACAGAATTTAAGAACTTCTGAACACGTATTAACTGATATCGAATTTAAAGGAATTTAAATTGAGAAAAACAATTGCATTAACATGAAAATGAGAGTACACTGAAAATCTGAAATTACAACTTAACTAAATACTCAAAACATTAGAATTTAACATGAAATTAAATTGTCAAAACTTCTCTAAATACATGAGAAATTGGACCCGTGAATCTGTGGTGAAAGATGTCTTTAAATAGCTTGATGGGGAGCCTTGGGGTGATTCTGAGAAGCATCTGGAAGTCTAATCATGTCCATCGATTCATCATCTCGTCACTCAATCAAATCAGAGCCCTTAGATTACTTTCATGAGGTGTTTCGACCAATAAGGGAGTTTCATTCGTCCACGCTGTCATTCCAAGGCACATGGATCGCCAACATAGCTTCTGACAAGTCAAACTCTTCTAGAAGCTTTTTAAGTATGGGTAAATGGGGAGAGGATCAGGGTAAAACGTGAAGAGAATAGGTAAACAGTAAACCTGGTTCTTTTTCCTTTTGGCGCGTCAGTGGTATACTGGTTTTATTTGACCGGTTAGTAATTAAGGGGGTTGACCGGGTCTTGGGTTATTTGACCGTGAGTGGACTTGGGGTAGGATTATTTGTAAAGAATCATTGGGCTTGGGCTTTTGTTGGGTGTATTTGGATTTGTTATTAGTGTTGAATTAACCATAAGGACCATTCATGTATTTTGTACAAATCAAAGACTAATGGTGAAACTTATGGAAAGGTAAGGGTATGTTTTGGTATTTTAGGTAAGTTGAAGGTGTATTTGTGTAGTTTTGGTAAGTGAGGAGTGTAAAGTGTAAATCTCCCAATCATGATCCAAGACTTCGTATTTTGCACTCTTGAGCATCCAAACCCCGTAAAATAGCATCCCGGCATCGGCTTTTGCACTCTTCTTTCTCTCGTGCTAGGTTTTCTTCCGGTTTTGGCTTCTTTTGTCTGTTTTGTCATATCCGTACCTGCACATACAAAAACTTAAGAAACACGCAAATATTAAGCATTAACGGCTCTTTCTTGGTTATTTTGGGTCTGATTTGATAAAGAATTATATGTGTTTAAGCACATATCAGTAAACTTAACCATGGTTAGTTTTTAAACCAATATATAGTTAACCATAATCTCTAGCCTATAAATACCAAGCTAAATCACTTAATTTTTCTTGAACCACCCCTTCTTAACATCTAAAGTCCTAAACCTAAAGGCATTTCTTATAGATCTTGTAAGAACATTCATGTGTTCTTGAAGAAAACTAGCGTTTGATCTTCGTTCTTGGAAGTTTTCAAGAAAAAGTCGTTATAATCTTCAAATATCGTCAAGTCTCCAAAAAGACGTCGTTATAATCTTCTTTTCTTGTTCGGGTTCTCAAGAAGGCGTTGTTATAATCTTCTAATAGTCGTGGGTTTTCAAAGATTACAAAGTCTACGTCGAAGCTCCGTTAATATTTTATTTTTCCATAATACTCAAGCATTCTATTTTAAGGTAAGTATATATAACTCAAACTTATTTAAATACTTATAAACTTTGTTAGTTTATTTATTGTATTTATAAACTCTTAATATATTATATAATCAAGTAATCAAAAATACATGTTTTACGTATTGAGCACTACAACACTAGAGAACTTCATGTGAGGGGTTCATTTGGGTAAATGGATCGACGAGTTGCTGGATTTACGAACTAAAGTGTCCTAGCTCCTCGAACGTTTACTGCATGACCTCTAAATTGTGATGGCCCGAACGGTAGTACGAGATATACAAACTAAAACCATTTCTATAAACAAACATACAAATACTACATCATGATCAATACAAGGACGTATATAGGCATGTTTATACTTTAGCATCGTTATTCCAAACCTAAGAGTTGACATCATATTCGAGGTTATACGTAGAGACTTCCAGACTTATCCATCGATTCCGTTATACGTTGTGATATCATTTATTAAGGTGAGTCATAGCCCCTACTCTTTTAATACTTGGTTTACAAACTCTTTGGGGGAGATACATGCTCAACTACTTGCTTTTACTTTTAAAAATACTCAAAACATTACACTTGATTGCATTATACATGATCGCATTATACTTGATTGCGTTATATACTTGATTGCATTATACTTGATTGTGTTATACTAAACTTGAAAGTCTCCCAACATACACGGAGCAGTCCCCTCGTTCGCATGATAAATCTCCTTGGATAACACACGCATTGAGTTTCGGAGATGAAGTAAAACTAATGCTATTACTTTCCTCGTGAGCAACACTAAAGTCTCCCAACATAAACAGAGCAGTCCAATTCAAAAGTCTCCCAACATAAACGGAGTAGTTCTCGATCGAAAGTCTCCCAATATAAACGGAGCAGTCCAATTTGAAAGTCTCCCTTATCGACGGAGCAACTCTAAGTGCAATAATCTGAAATATTATGACTATATGTGTGCTTGACTATAAAATACTATTTTTAGCAGTGGGTTGTAAACACACAGGTTGCAAGTTTTGTATGGGCGGGATTTGCAACTGAGTGGATTTACAATGCCTTTGCTGTGTGAACATTCTTTAAAGGCTTTTCAACTTATTCAAAACAAACTCTATGAACTCACCAACCATTGTGTTGACACTTTTTAGCTTGTTTATCTCAGGTCATAAGGCGATAGCTAGAGTTTGAAGCATAGAGTCGCACGACATATTTTGAAGACTTACGCTTTTATCATTTACCATTCGAAACATTTTGTAAACATTTATATGTTATACTTTGGGACCTCATTGTTTGTAACTCTGATTTCATTAATCGAATGGTAACTTTTCAAAACATCTCATTTAGAGGTCGTTTTCTATAACTTATACTTTGTATTATGAAGTAGCACCCCAATGACACAATCTTCCGCTGCGGTATTTTGGGGGTGTTACAGATTGGTATCAGAGCATTGGTTATAGAGAACTAGGTTGCATTTAGAGCCTAGACTATAACTACTATATACATTACCTTCCTCCCTATCGCCTTGGACACTTTAGACTTTTTCGTAATTTTAGCACCTAAGAGAGATTTCTATGAACTGACTCAACACCAAACATCATATGAGTCGATTAGTCCAAACATTGTATAGTTACTCCTAAATTAACAATAGCCTGATCACCTATGTCTAATTCAGGAAGAATCATGCAATGAAGGGAGTATTAGTCTCATATGTGTAAGCAATTCCGTAATCGAGCCAAATTTTCAAAAGATTTTCTTCAAACCACTTGTTTCTAGTTTGATCCGAGTGACAGTTCTTGTTTGATGAGTTGCAAAGATCAAGCTAGAAACAAGTTGTTACTTAAACCGATTTAGCCTAATCGTATGACAGTTCTTGTTTGATGAGTTGTGGGATTAAGTAAAAATCGGTTACCTAAAATTCTTTTGGGGGTTTTGCTCGAGAATTGGAAAGCTTGCCTCATCAAACCTAGCCATAAGAGAGTATGTCTTTAGAACGGGCAATAGTCGTAATAGTCACAAGAACGTACCTAAGTAGATAAGAAACCCATATACTTGAGCTTTGATGTAATCCCTTAGATTATGCACACTGTAAGTAGTGAACATCAACAGAACTTCGGGACGAATTTCCTTTTAAGGGGTAGTGTGACAACTCGTAATTTCAGGACATTTCATATAGACTAGATTTAGTCTACACATCATTAGTAACATCATTATCATATTAGTTCATGCATGGTTTTGCATATTACATTAAACGTTTATTTTCCTATTAAATAAACGCTATCGCATAATCATATATTTTGAACATTTGATCCGACACTTCCAAAAATTATTCTGATATATTTTTATACTCATATTAAGAATATTAAAATAATATTATTAGCTTACCCGGTCTTTTAAATTTATTTTGTATATAAATAGTTATATATATATATATATATATATATATATATATATATATATATATATATATATATATATATATATTATATTTACGACGGTTTACGTAATTCTGACACAATAATTATTTATTCACCCGATACTTGTACAAAATACATTTTTATAATTTTTATGACTTCATTATGTTTTATTTCCGTTAAAATTTATTTCTAGCTAACCCAGCACCCAAAAGAATGTATATAAATTCATTTTATAACTAGTAACTAGTTATGTACACAAAAGTTCATACAAAAATCCAATTCCTTTGCTTCTACAAGTACATGTCGACATACATGCCCAAGTCATCTTGTATGACTCTTCATTTTTACCAAATAAACTACCATTATACCCTTGATAACATGATTAAACTAGATATTTATTATGCTTACTTTTTCTACTAAACTTAAAAACACATACATGGATATATTAGAAGAGAAAACAAAGTAGAACACTCTCATCTCCATCTTGTGATTCACGACCAACAATAACAAACAAGAAGAAGTTCATCATTTTTTTCAAGATCAAGTATTATTAAGATCCTATTAGTGTTCTAGTAAGGTTTAGGATTAAACCTTGAAGTTTAACTAAAGTTTTCTATCAACATCAATCCTCATCACTTCACTAGTAAGCATTTCATGATCATTTTCATCTTTCATATTCATATTATAGTCATTTTATCATGCTTGAGAAAAACATGCAAGTTATATGGTTATCTATACCACTTTAATTGTTTTTAAGTACTATAAATGTATATATATCATCCTATAATTATCCCTTGAAACATATCACTTTTGATGATGTCTAGGAACCCATGACACCCTAAGAAGGTGTATGGTAGGTTTAGAATAGCTTTCGCGTTGATTTGAAGTGGTTAGAATAAGTATTACGCGAGAAAAACCCATTTCGACAACAATAAATAGTGGTCTGATCTTATCTGTGAAATCTGGAAATTTCGACAATTTGTAAAATATTTTGGGCTATATATTCAGAAAATATACTTAAAAACGAAAACGTGGCCGCATGAATGGGTTAAAACGGAGTTATAACGAAGAAGTTATGCTATTTTCAAGTTTGACGACGAAAAATATTTGTTTCAGAAAATTCGGCATGTAATCTCGACTTTTTACGAGTCAAAAATGAGTCTTAAGCGTTATAAAATGTGTCGACTTATCAAAAATATATTAGTATATATTATCACGATTCCGAGGGCATATAAAACGTAGAAAACGGACTTGTAACGATTAAATTACACGCGATTTAACAAAGTTGCCGTAACTTTATTATATAAGAAAAACTAATATATTTCTATTAGACAAATATTACGGCCACGAAGGACCATGTTGAGGGTCGTTTTTAACATCGATGGAATACTTTTTAGAAAACGATGTCTTCTAGTAAAAGTAAGTTCCCCTAGCATATTTTCCAAAATGTCCAACCGTTCGTCAAACGGAGTTGTAACGAGTAGAATACGGTCACTTAAACTTTGCCGAAAACCACCCTTAAACAATATTTTGGATACAAATACCCTACTTTACCTATGTTTTTCTCCATGATCGAGACCTCCATGATAAAAACTTAAAAGCTAAAACTTTGAGATAATGCTACAAGCTTTCCTAAACCGTTGAGTTTGTTTCCTAACACTCGATGTGCACCATTTTACGACTAGCTTTTCAAAGGCCATTTAGTCACTCTCATGACTTGTCAAATTATATTGTTTTACGACGAAAAGTTATAATTTCATAATAAATCATTAAACGACTATCGTAGGATATTGATTCAACGTATATACTTGTAAAGTATTTTATAACATGACGAGATGTCATAAACATATATTTCGACGATAAATTCTATTTTCAAAATGTACAAGTGGTATAGATTACATGTGGATTTGCATGCACGACATTGTTTCATGACTTATATTAGATCATATCATTCATCATAGGTCGCGGTTAGAGAGTTGCGTCTCATTTCTGTGCATCCACTTTGTCATCATAACTATTGCACCAGGTGAGTTTTCATAGCCCCACTTTCAATTGTTTTGTACTATTTTTGGGGGAGATACATGCTCAACTACTTGCTTTTATTTACACAAGTACTTTAAACTATTACGGATTACCGTGATTTCATACCCCGCTTTTACTCGTTTAAATTCTTATAAACTATTTGGGGCGAGATACATGCTTATTTATCAAAACATTTAAACTCTTTTGCCAAACAACATTACTTATACTCTAGACTTGGTGCGTGTATTGACTAGACTTAAACAAACATCCCAATATTTATATGTTGGAAGGCCATTTATTTGGATACAGCCCAACGTGAGTCGTTGGAGGAACATCCCAATATTTATATGTTGGAAGGCCATTTTTATGGATACAGCCCAACGTGAGCCGTTGGAGGAACATCCCAACACGAGTTGTTGGAAGACCCTCGTGGTGACATTTATACTTTTAACTACCTTGATTCGCATATTCATGATTGTCATTCTATTTTGGGCAATGGGTTGTGAACACACAGGTTGCAAGTTTTGTATGGGCGGAACTTGGAACTGAGTGGATTTACAATGCCTTTGCTGCATGAACATTCTTTAAAGGCTTTACATTTCAACATAAACTCTATGAACTCACTCAACCTTTGTGTTGACACTTTTTAGCATATTTTATCTCAGGTATCTAAAGCATTCACTTCATGGCATGCATATGGACATATCATAGAGTCGTGGTGACGACGCGTCACAAATGGGATTTATGCACTTTAAAAACATCGTTTGGCTTGTATCAAACTAATTTCCGCACAAGTTGATTTTCTTTTGGGACCTTATGTTTGTAAACTCTGATTATTTTAATGAATCAAACGATATTTTCAAAAAGACACTTTAGATCTTTCGATATAACTGTAACTTTGATGCTATGACAGTCATCCCCCAGGAATTCCATTCCGCTGCAAAACAGGTAATTTGGGGGTGTGACAGATTGGTATCAGAGAATCGGTTATAGAGAACTAGGTTGCATCATTGACCCTAGACTATAACCACATCATCATAGCATCTCATCATTTCATCGTAAGTGCATACTCATTATACATGCGGGTTTATGACTTAACACCAAACATCATATGAGTCGATTAGTCCAAGCATTGCATAGTTACTCCTAAATTATACATAGCCTGATCACCTATGTCTAATTCAGGAAGAATCATGCAATGAAGGGAGTAGTAGTCTCATATGTGTAAACAATTCCGTAATCGAGCCAAATTTTCAAAAGATTTTCTTCAAACCACTTGTTTCCAGTTTGATCCGAGTGACAGTTCTTGTTTGATGAGTTGCAAGATCAACCTAGAAACAAGTTGTTACCTAAACCGATTTAGCCTAATCGTATGACAGTTCTTGTTTGATGAGTTGTGGGATTAAGTAAAAATCGGTTACCTAAAAGTCTTTTGAGGGTTTTGCTCGAGAATGGGAAAGTTTGCCTTATCAAACCCTAAACCAGAGAGACCAACACGAACTGAATTCAGGGACTGAATTCCTTTTTGGGTGGGCGAATGTGACAACTCGTAATTTCAGGACATTTCATATAGACTAGATTTAGTCTACACGTCATTAGTAACATCATTATCATATTAGTTCATGCATGGTTTTGCATATTTCATTAAACGTTTATTTTCCTATTAAATAAATGCTATCGCATAATCATATATTTTGAACATTTGATCCGACACTTCCAAAAATTATTCTGATATATTTTTATACTCATATTAAGATTATTAAAATAATATTATTAGCTTACCCGGTCTTTTAAATTTATTTTGTATATAAATAGTTATATATATATATATATATATATATATATATATATATATATATATATATATATATATATATATATATATATATATATATATATATATATATTTACGACGGTTTACGTAATTCTGACACAATAATTATTTATTCACCCGATACTTGTACAAAATACATTTTTATAATTTTTATGACTTCATTATGTTTTATTTCCGTTAAAATTTATTTCTAGCTAACCCAGCACCCAAAACAATGTATATAAATTCATTTTATAACTAGTAACTAGTTATGTACACAAAAGTTCATACAAAAATCCAATTCCTTTGCTTCTACAAGTACATGTCGACATACATGCCCAAGTCATCTTGTATGACTCTTCATTTTTACCAAATAAACTACCATTATACCCTTGATAACATGATTAAACTAGATATTTATTATGCTTACTTTTTCTACTAAACTTAAAAACACATACATGGATATATTAGAAGAGAAAACAAAGTAGAACACTCTCATCTCCATCTTGTGATTCACGACCAACAATAACAAACAAGAAGAAGTTCATCATTTTTTTCAAGATCAAGTATTATTAAGATCCTATTAGTGTTCTAGTAAGGTTTAGGATTAAACCTTGAAGTTTAACTAAAGTTTTCTATCAACATCAATCCTCATCACTTCACTAGTAAGCATTTCATGATCATTTTCATCTTTCATATTCATATTATAGTCATTTTATCATGCTTGAGAAAAACATGCAAGTTATATGGTTATCTATACCACTTTAATTGTTTTTAAGTACTATAAATGTATATATATCATCCTATAATTATCCCTTGAAACATATCACTTTTGATGATGTCTAGGAACCCATGACACCCTAAGAAGGTGTATGGTAGGTTTAGAATAGCTTTCGCGTTGATTTGAAGTGGTTAGAATAAGTATTACGCGAGAAAAACCCATTTCGACAACAATAAATAGTGGTCTGATCTTATCTGTGAAATCTGGAAATTTCGACAATTTGTAAAATATTTTGGGCTATATATTCAGAAAATATACTTAAAAACGAAAACGTGGCCGCATGAATGGGTTAAAACGGAGTTATAACGAAGAAGTTATGCTATTTTCAAGTTTGACGACGAAAAATATTTGTTTCAGAAAATTCGGCATGTAATCTCGACTTTTTACGAGTCAAAAATGAGTTTTAAGCGTTATAAAATGTGTCGACTTATCAAAAATATATTAGTATATATTATCACGATTCCGAGGGCATATAAAACGTAAAAAACGGACTTGTAACGATTAAATTACACGCGATTTAACAAAGTTGCCGTAACTTTATTATATAAGAAAAACTAATATATTTCTATTAGACAAATATTACGGCCACGAAGGACCATGTTGAGGGTCGTTTTTAACATCGATGGAATACTTTTTAGAAAACGATGTCTTCTAGTAAAAGTAAGTTCCCCTAGCATATTTTCCAAAATGTCCAACCGTTCGTCAAACGGAGTTGTAACGAGTAGAATACGGTCACTTAAACTTTGCCGAAAACCACCCTTAAACAATATTTTGGATACAAATACCCTACTTTACCTATGTTTTTCTCCATGATCGAGACCTCCATGATAAAAACTTAAAAGCTAAAACTTTGAGATAATGCTACAAGCTTTCCTAAACCGTTGAGTTTGTTTCCTAACACTCGATGTGCACCATTTTACGACTAGCTTTTCAAAGGCCATTTAGTCACTCTCATGACTTGTCAAATTATATTGTTTTACGACGAAAAGTTATAATTTCATAATAAATCATTAAACGACTATCGTAGGATATTGATTCAACGTATATACTTGTAAAGTATTTTATAACATGACGAGATGTCATAAACATATATTTCGACGATAAATTCTATTTTCAAAATGTACAAGTGGTATAGATTACATGTGGATTTGCATGCACGACATTGTTTCATGACTTATATTAGATCATATCATTCATCATAGGTCACGGTTAGAGAGTTGCGTCTCATTTATGTGCATCCACTTTGTCATCATAACTATTGCACCAGGTGAGTTTTCATTGTCCCACTTTCAATTGTTTTGTACTATTTTTGGGGGAGATACATGCTCAACTACTTGTTTTTATTTACACAAGTACTTTAAACTATTACGGATTACCGTGAGTTCATACCCCGCTTTTACTCATTTAAATTCTTATAAACTATTTGGGGCGAGATACATGCTTATTTATCAAAACATTTTAACTCTTTTGCCAAACAACATTACTAATACTCTAGACTTGGTGCGTGTATTGACTAGACTTAAACAAACATCCCAATATTTATATGTTGGAAGGCCATTTATTTGGATACAGCCCAACGTGAGTCGTTGGAGGAACATCCCAATATTTATACGTTGGAAGGCCATTTTTATGGATACAGCCCAACGTGAGCCGTTGGAGGAACATCCCAACACGAGTTGTTGGAAGACCCTTGTGGTGACATTTATACTTTTAACTACCTTGATGCGCATATTCATGATTGTCATTCTATTTTGGGCAATGGGTTGTGAACACACAGGTTGCAAGTTTTGTATGGGCGGAACTTGGAACTGAGTGGATTTACAATGCCTTTGGTGCATGAACATTCTTTAAAGGCTTTACATTTCAACATAAACTCTATAAACTCACTCAACCTTTGTGTTGACACTTTTTAGCATGTTTTATCTCAGGTATCTAAGGCATTCACTTCATGGCATGCATATGGACATATCATAGAGTCGTGGTGACGCAGTACAAAACTAAACTTACGTTTTAGCATGTTTTATCTCTGAAAATTTTCCCCGCATTAGATTAATTTTTGGATCACTCATGATGAATTTGAGAATTTTTAAGATTTATTTTTATGTTACCAAATAAGCCAAACGCAGTACAAAACTAAACTTACGTTTTAAACAATTCTACTTACATCCAGACTTAACGATTCCTGCACTGTATTTCCTAAGATTTTTAGAAACTTTTACATTTTTGGAAAATTCAAACATATTTCCCTCCTCCTTTGACCATAAAGAAATTAACCTTGTACGTTCTACATTTTTGCTTAAATCGCATAACTTTTAAACTTCACGAATAACTGTTAAGTTATCCCACGTATGACGAAAATCATATTTTTACATCTCATATCACTTTTAGACTAATTTTAGTCTACTCTAAATAAATCCACGGTCGTTTCCCTGAAATCTCGTTCTTTTCTGATAAACTGCGAATTACGCGTTTTTTACCCGTATTTCCAGCTTTAAGCAGCGTTTTTGCACCCAATAAGACTTATCAACCATTTTATATTTTTAGATGGAGTATAATGATGAGTTTCATCATTCCTATAAGTTTCATATTTTTACGATACCCGGTTTTACGTTTTATGGCTTCGGTTAGCATTTAACGGAACCAAATCTTACTCTAAACTTAAGATAATACCAAAACTATCCACATAAGTCTTCTTATCTTATCTTGGCCGACCTAAGGGGGGAGTCATCATGTTGGTGTCAAAATCCTAAGCATACTTTCTTTAGATCATTACATGTGTAAACTTAACCACGGTTAGTTTTTAAACCAATATATATAGTTAACCATAATCTCTAGCCTATAAATACCAAGCTAAATCACCTCATTTTTCTTGCACCACCCCTTCTTAACATCTAAAGTCTTAAACCTAAAGGAATTTCTTATAGATCTTGTAAGAACATTCATGTGTTCTTGAAGAAAACTAGCGTTTGATCTTCGTTCTTTGAAGTTTTCAAGAAAAAGTCATTATAATCTTCAAATATCGTCAAGTCTCCAAAAAGACGTCGTTATAATCTTCTTTTCTTCTTCGGGTTCTCAAGAAGGCGTTGTTATAATCTTCTAATAGTCTTGGGTTTTCAAAGATTACAAAGTCTACGTCGAAGCTCCGTTAATATTTTATTTTTCCATAATACTCAAGCATTCTATTTTAAGGTAAGTATATATAACTCAAACTTATTTAAATACTTATAAACTTTGTTAGTTTATTTATTGTATTTATAAACTCTTAATATATCATATAATCAAGTAATCAAAAATACATGTTTTACGTATTGAGCACTACAACATTAGGGAACTTCATGTGAGGGGTTCATTTGGGTAAACGGATCGACGAGTTGCTGGATTTATGAATTAAAGTGTCCTAGCTCCTCGAAAGTTTACTGCATGACCTCTGAATTGTGATGGCCTGAACGGTAGTACGAGATATACAAACTAAAACCATTTCTATAAACAAACATACAAATACTACATCATGAGCAATACAAGGACGTATATAGGCATGTTTATACTTTAGCATCGTTATTCCAAACCTAAGAGTTGACATCATATTCTAGGTTATACGTAGAGACTTCCAGGCTTATCCATCGATTCCGTTATACTATGTGATATCATTTATTAAGGTGAGTCATAGCCCCTACTCTTTTAATACTTAGTTTACAAACTCTTTGGGGGAGATACATGGTCAACTACTTGCTTTTACTTTTACAAATACTCAAAACATTATACTTGATTGCATTATACATGATTGCATTATACTTAATTGCGTTATATACTTGATTGCATTATACTTGATTGTGTTATACTAAACTTGAAAGTCTCCCAACATACACGGAGCAGTCCCCTCGTTCGCATGATAAGTCTCCTTGGATAACACACGCATTGAGTTTCGGAGATGAAGTAAAACTAATGCTATTACTTTCCTCGTGAGCAACACTAAGTCTCCCAACATAAATGGAGCAGTCCAATTCAAAAGTCTCCCAACATAAACGGAGCAGTTCTCGATCGAAAGTCTCCCAATATAAACGGGGCAGTCCAATTTGAAAGTCTCCCTTATCGACGGAGCAACTATAAGTGCAATAATCTGAAATATTATGACTATATGTGTGCTTGACTATAAAATACTATTTTTAGAAGTGGGTTGTAAACGCACAGGTTGCAAGTTTTGTATGGGCGGGATTTGCAACTGAGCGGATTTACAATGCCTTTGTTGTGTGAACATTCTTTAAAGGCTTTTCAACTTATTCAAAACAAACTCTATGAACTCACCAACCATTGTGTTGATACTTTTTAGCATGTTTATCTCAGGTCATAAGGCGATAGCTAGAGTTTGAAGCATAGAGTCGCACGACTTATTTTGAAGACTTACGCTTTTATCATTTACCATTCGAAACATTTATATATTATACTTTGGGACCTCATTGTTTGTAACTCTGATTTCATTAATCGAATGGTAACTTTTCAAAACGTCTCATTTAGAGGTCGTTTTCTATAACTTGTACTTTATATTATGAAGTAGCACCCCAATGACACAATCTTCCGCTGCGGTATTTTGGGGGTGTTACAAGTTGGCAAGTTCAGAAATTGAGGACAACATGCTTGAGTGTACAAAGAAAGAGTTTGATTATTCGGGAGTGATGGAGAAGCAGGGACTCCACGGATGATTCTGTCTTTGTCTACTTCCTTTTGATGGTGCTTCAAATAGTCATACAACAATCCGTAAGTAGCTTGATGATGATTCTTCGCTTGATGGATGAATGTAATGTACTTCTCGCAATCAGGACCAAGACAGCTTAGAAACTTTGTGTTGATTCCAATCCTTGGCATAATGATATTATGTTTGTCCAAGGCATTGATGATGTCTAAAAAACGATGATAGTATGACTCTAATGATTCCCCTGGTTCAATCATGAAGTTTTCATATGCTAAGTAGATTTTGGATTCCATGTCTTCTTGATTGAGTTCAGTGCCTTCCATTAGAAGATGAATGTGCTCCCACATTGCTTTAGCAGTCTTCTGAGCATCAACACTACGAAGTATCGGATTGGGTAAACCCAAAAGGATATATTGCATTGCAAGTTCATCAGCTTTTAAGTGAAGAAGTTGGTCAGTAGTAAGTTGATCAAGACCGACAACGTTGGTAACATCATCTCTTGGTGGAGTAGCATTCGGATCTCTGGGTATAGTGATAGTAGGCATCTGAAAAGGACCTTCAAGTATGACCTTCTTCAAGAACTTACCATGTGGTTTCTTGAGATCACAAAACCTAAAGAACCTTATCACCCATTGATCGTAGTTTCGGGGAGTAAGCATTGGAGGTCTATCAAGGGATCCAGCTTCATGAATGGATTGTTGGCTACTTAAAGCTTCACACATCTTTGCAAACCAAGAAGGTTCCTTTTGCATTGTGACATTCATAGAATACTTAGCGGGATACTGATATTGGAAGTAGTTACAATGTTGAACTTGTTGACGAGGGTTTGGTTGAGGATTTTGTGGGGGAAGAGGTTGTGTTCCTTGAGGAAAGTACATTTGAGATGGATGTTGAAATTGATGTTGATGAAATTGTTGATAGTATTGTTGTTGTTGTTGTTGTTGTTGTTGTTGTTGAGGATACTCATGAGGAAAGTAGCTAGAGTATGGTGGTTGAGACATCTTGAAACTTGTGTTGATGATGGATCTTTGTAGTTGAATGAAACTTTTAGTTTGTTGATAAAGTAATCTTAAGCGTAGAAAACCAACTTAGGCGTAGAATGAACCTTACGCGTAATTCCCATCTTACGCATAGACAGAGGCTTCGGCGTAAATCTTGCTACGCATAGACGTGAGATAAAACTTAGGCTTAGGCGTAAACCAAAGGCTTAATAGTAAGAACCTTATGCGTAAGATTTCCTTAGGCTTAAAAGAGGAGCTTATGCGTAGGAAATACTTAGGCAGAAAGTGTTTACTCGTAAGCTTTTATGCTTAGGCGTAAAACTAGGGTTTTACCCAAAAATCCTTTACACTTATCCAAGTATAAAAGATATCCAAAGTTGAAGTGTTTTCAGAATTATCCAAGCAAAAAAACACTGAGTAAACCAACAGCTTCGAAGATCAAAGGCAAAAAAGCTTATGCTTAGGAATCTGCTTAGGCGTAGACAGACTTAGGATTAAACCTTACACGTAAAACTAGGGTTTTACTAGGCGTAGAAAGTACCAAATTTTACAAAAACTGATTTTTATGCCCAAAAGTGTTTTGTAACCTGATTTTAATGATGAACTAGCTTCAAAATAACAAGAAAGTTTAAAACTTGATGATCCAAAACTATTTTCACCCTTACGCGTAAGAAATGATACACGAACAAAACCAAGCTTAAAAACTACTCTACACACGTAAAGTTTGAGACTTGATGCAAAAAACTTAAACTTTAACACTAAATAAACCTTAAACCACAAGAATCTTGAGTTTACAAGTGTAAAAAACTAAAGCTTTAAGCGTATGAAAGTTTATGTCGCTAAAACCCACGCGTATAGAAACCAAACTTCAAAAACAAAAGTGTTTCACCCAACTAGATGGCGATTGATACCACTTTTAGGTCACCATAAGTTAACACAAGGATCAATATATAAGAAATAGAGATGAAGGTGATCGGTTGAACACACACACAATACACACGTAAGAATACTAGAAGTTTAGGCGTAGGATATTAAGTGAAATGAACAACCAACCTTCATTAGAAGGTTTACATTAGTATTTATAGGGGAAGGGAGCTAGGGCAACATGTCTAGTCCCTTCCTTCATTATTAAGCTTGGGCCAAGGCTCATGGGCTTTCTACATAAGCCTTGCCATTAAAACAAACATAAAAGCCTAGTTTAAGCAACCTATTACATATTCATTACTAACACTTGAAATACAAGTTAGGAGTTATTCCAACGTATACTAAGTATATATATAAGTATATATAAACACTAGTTGTTATACATATGAATTCCTATAACATGTAAACACTATTACTTATTTAGTGTTTTATATAAAATGTAAGTGAGTTAGTAAACTATTGGCTCAAACTATTTACGTATTTTATTTGTTTTGTTAAAATGATTTTACGTTTGTTATCGACAAAACATTAGAAGATCTTAAAATATAAATAAACGTTTTTATGGATTATTTGTATTAACAATCTCCCCCTTTTAGTTGATGACAAAACATAAGATTATTTTAAGGAAAAACTAAAATTCGTAAAAGTTTGAAGTAGAGTTTTTACTCTCTTCTCCCTCTTTTTGTCGAAACAAAAAGTGCGTCGAAAAGAAACTCACACGTTGTTTGAAGAAAAACATGTGAAAAGTAAAAGTATGAAAAATATATAGTAAGAGAAGAGAAGGATTCTCTTCTTAGCTCCCCCTTGATGGGTGCTTCCCTTTGTTGAGGGCGTCAAGTAATTAGGAAGACTAAGCTAGTGTTTTGCAATATCGTTTGCAAATGGTTTCGTATTTTAGACGAACATGCTCCCCCTTGACGAGCGCTCCTTTGTGAGGAGGACGTCAAGTAGTAATGTACTCCTATGTGAAAGTATTGCAATCGTTTTGCTTGGACAAGAAAATCCCCCTTGCTAAGAGTGTCAAAGTATTCATGTGTATATTGAAAATCTACAAAACAAAGGTTAATGATGCATAATTTCCTGCAAATAAGACTCAAATTAGTAAGAAAAATTGTTTCTGTTGCACGGATCCCACGGTTCCTCCCTGGGAGGGATCCGTCTAGGCCAAAGTGAGGGATCCGTCTGCCTGCATACTTGAGACAGTAATATGGATGTAAAATGTAGTGTCAACATCAACAAGAGTTATGTATTAAGGCACCAAACATATTCTCAGGACCATATGGCATATAACATGTAATTTCATTCAATAAAAAACATGAGAAATGATATACATATCTCTAAAACTAAGAGAATGACTAAAACATGTAATATATTTTCTAATAATTCTAAGAAGTGACGGAAACTTAAAAAGCATCAATGTGCTTGAAATCTAAGGACGAGTAGACTTGTTGATTTGATCCAATCATTCAAGGAGATGATTAAACATGAAATGCAACTCATTTCGTACTTCTTGAACAAGTCCTTGGGTGAGTTGACACTTAGAGCAATTATTGTCATGACTAGAAACCGGAGGAGGTGGAATGTTTTGAGGAGGCTCCACAAAAGATGATGGAATTTGTGAAGGTGAGTTGAGCGACGTAGGGTGTGGTTCAACTAAAAATGAGGGTAATGATGCACGAGTTAGTGGTAGAGATGGGAAGTCCTCTATATGGTTGGTTCTTTGGTGATTTCTTATCTCCAAAGATGGACTATTTGATGGTGAAGGTGGTTTCCTATTTAACGAGAAGGTTGGTGAACAAGAAGTCCTTGGTGGTGAGTCTTCTAACGAGTAGAGATTTGGATGGGAAAGAGGTTCGGTAAAGGAATGTAGTCTAGGTTATAG
Source organism: Chrysanthemum seticuspe (assembly GCA_019973895.1). NCBI lineage: Eukaryota > Viridiplantae > Streptophyta > Magnoliopsida > Asterales > Asteraceae > Chrysanthemum > Chrysanthemum seticuspe. Next base: position 216,675,868 of record BPTQ01000005.1, read on the forward strand.
AAATGAAGGCTTGGATGTTTTACTAGAGCTAGGTGTGTTTGGTTTAGTGCTTGATGAAGCCTCTTCCAACTCAAAAGGTCAAATTCTAATCCTAGCAGTTTTTCTAGCTTTGGTTGATTGAGTTTGTTGAGGAGGGATTCTGGCATTTGGACTTCTTACGGGACATGACTTGGTAGAAGATATCTCATGAACCATATGAGCATTCTTTTTAGTGAACCTTTGGTTGAAGAGTTCTTGCTAGATGCTTTAGTCATAGTGAAAGGGAGGATGTAATAGATGTCTTAGCTACTGATTTTTGGATTGTGGTTTGAATGGTGGTTTAAACTCATAAGAATACTTGGCTTATAAAGGATGAAGTTGAGTTAATGAATTAAATTCTTGACACTAAGAATTTTGGCATACACTAAGGTCAACTATAGTGTTGTTCTATTCTAGGGAATCATTTAATGGCAAGTAAAAGTGTTTAGACTACCAAAGGGAGTTTGAATTAGAAGATAAAACTGATCATAAGCTGTGCTGGAGACCCGGATCCTACGGTTCCCTATCTTTAGGGATCCGTGATAAGGATTTTAAACGTATACTTTTAAGGGGCATTTAAGCCCTTAATCGCCCACTTTTATATCCGTTACTGCTTAATTTCGTTCCTTTTCACTTTTTAGGTCTCTTGTAAGCAAAATGCTGGAATGATGCATTTTTGGACGAAAAGGAGTGAATATATGAAGAAAACGGCTAAGTCAAGATCAAGCTTTGTAATTGAATTTGTGACGACTCAGTAGCAATTTTGCTATTTTACATCTGACGGCGTCAGGCTTTGAAAAGTAAGGGCGTCACAAAGACTTTTCTTCTCAGACGGCCTAGATCCAGATTCAGACGACGTCACTGCTGAAGACTGACGGCGTCACAACTACAACATGACGCCGTCCCAATGATGACTTGGCCAAGACGAAACCCTAATGACGGCGATCTGACGGCGTCCCAACTACAAGGTGACATCGTCGCAGTTGTAAAATTATATATAGAAATTGAATTTTCAAAATTTTGAGAGGTAGACTTGGGGAGTAAAAACCTAAAACGATTTTGGTCCGGTTTGGACAGTATCTTAGGGTTCTCATACCCTATTTTACATCAAGATAAGTAATTTACTTCATTGATTTCATTTTGTCTCCGATTGTATGTGTGTATGCTTGCATGTTTAACATGTCCGACTAAATTTATTGTGTGTTTGCTTAGATCTATGAAACCTAGTTATTAATTATTGATTGGTTGTCTCTTATCTTAATTGTAATTGGCTTAGGATTGCACTAGGCCATCGTTGTGTTTTTAATGCTTGAGTAATCTTTGTGAACCTTAGTTTATAGTCACTTAGCGGAATCGTAGACTAAATATCCAAAGTTAACCTTAGTGTTAGTTTATGAATCCTAGAGATCTCGTAGGCAATAACCTTAAGGTAGTCTCAAAGAGTTAGGGATAAAAGCATACCCTACGACCTTAGAGAACACAACGCGTTAAGAATAAGGACGTGACAATTCAACCACCAATAAAAGATAACTAGGGAGTAATAGTATCTAGGTAGACACATTTTTAATCATCATACGAGCACACATCAATAGACATAGACTACCCCTTAGTTTAGATAATTAGATAAGTAGAGTAATCGGTAGAAGTACCAACCCCCAAATCCAAACCCCGAGATTTTACCCTTAGCTTTATAAAAAAATATAAAAAGATAAAAAAGACAATCTTCGTCAACCTCAAACCTTAGCGTATTACATCTCTCACTAGCATTCCTATTCCCCTAGAGAACGATATCAATACCCGAGGCTTACCCAATACTACACTACAATGATTAGGTTCACTGCCTAGGGTGTTGAAAAACTTTCTCGACGAAAAGGAAGTTTCCTTTGACCCCGAACGCATTATAAGCGCATCAAGTTTTTGGCGCTGCTGCCGGGGAATAGAATAGCTAGTTAGATTTCTACCTCGTTTAGGTTTTCTTGCTTGATTCCTATCAAGTAAGCTTTTTTCTCATTTTTAGCTTCTTCGTAGTCTATCCCCCTTCTTCGTGAAATTGTTCGTAAACCCCACCACTCACCATGATTCGCATCTTTCATCGTAGAAACTTTGCACTACCCGCTCCCAACCCCCCTCCCAATCCCGAAATAGAAAACGCAATCCCACAAAACCTTTCACCCGTTCACAACTTTGGAAATCACCTAGGGGCATAATGAAATAAATTGGCAACAATATAGTCCTTTCTATGACTCGGATTCCGATGAAGAATTTGACTATGGCGAGGCACTTGATAATGGGGAGGTCATCGATGAAGTTAATTTTGAAATGGAAGAAGACTTCTCCCAGTGTTTTGACCCTAGGTGTAGGATTGAGGTTGATGGCCCCTTTAACATGCACTTCCCTTGTAAGATAGGATTTGAAAGTTTTGATGCTAACATGCACTCATTTTTCCCTTTAAACTTAATCTCAAGAAATCTATATAACAAGATTAAAGTAAATGAATTAGCCTATCAAGGGGATAATGTTGTTGATGCGGTCACTTGCTTGGATGTTGATAACGCTACACGCGTCGTTCGGGGTCAAGGAAACTTCCTTTTCTTCGAGCAAGTTTTATAACACCCTAGGCAGTGAACCTAATCGTTGTAGTGTAGTAATTAGGGTAAGCCACGGGTATTGATATCGTTCTCTAGGGGAATAGGAATGCTAGTAAGGAGTTACTACGCTAAGGTTAAGGTTGAGGAAGATTATTTTTTATCTTTTTATGTTTTATGAAAATGGAAAGGTACGAATCTCGGGTATTGGATTTGGGGGGTTGGTATTTCTACCGATTACTCTACTATTATCTAATTATCTAAGCTAAGGTTGTGGGAGTCTATGTCTAATTAATATGTGCTCGTATGATAGTTTAAAGATGTGTTTACTTAGTTTGTATTACTCCTTAATTATCTCCTATTGATGGTTGAGTGTCACGTCTTATTCCTAGTTGCGTTGTGTGTCTAAAGTTGTAGGGTATGCGTTTCTCCCTAACTCTTTGAACTTACCAAAGGGTCTTGTCTACAAACCCACTAGGGATTATAAACTCCTACTCTAAGGCGCTCTTTGGATGGTTTAGCCTACAACTACTCAGGTAATTATACTCTAAGGTTCACAAAGATGAATCAAGCATTAAGTACACAACGAATGACCTATCGCATTACTAGATCATTAATCAACTAAGATAAGAAACAACCAATCAATATTCAATAATTAAGTTTCATACTTCCTCAGCAATCACACAAATAAATTAGCCGGACATGGAGAACATGCAAGCATACACACAAATAATCAAAGACATAATTGAATTAATGAAGTGAAGACTTATCTTGATGTAAGATAGGGTTTAAAACCCTAAAATACTGTACAAGACACCTTAGGTTCGGTTTTAGGTTTTTACTCCAAAGACTCTCCACCTAAAGACTGAAAAATTTGGATTCTATATATAAGATTACAATTGCGACGGCGTCACCTTATGTTTAGTGACGCCGTCGTGTCGCCACCATTAGGGTTTCGTCTTGGCCACGTTAACCTTGCGACGGCGTCACCTTATGTCCGTGACGCCGTCCTCTTCAGCTTCTGACGTCGTCTGGATTGCATCTAGGCCGTCTGAGTAGTGACGGCCTACTCTTCCACAACTAGACGTCGTCACTTGAAAATACGAGTTTTGGGTTCTGGATCGTCACAATAATTTTGGGACGGCGTCGCCAATAGCACCTGACGCCGTCGCCTTCTACTTTCAGCAACTGTGAGTGTCTCGATTTTGACTTTGGCCATTTTCTTCATATATTCACGCCTTTTCGTCCAAATAAGTGCCATTCCAGCATTTTGCCTTCACGAGACCTAAAAAGTGAAAAGGAACGATATTAAGCAATAACGGATACAAAAGTGATCAAATAAGGACTTAAACGACCCCTCAAAATGGTACCTTTTAAAACCTTATCAAATATCCCTACACTTGTTATTTGCTTGTCCTCAAGCAAATGTGCTTTTAGCCAATTAATTTATAAGTTAGGGGTCATGAAGCATTAATTCAAAACGGTCCACAACACATATAAGCCCCGCAAAAGTCATAACAAGCATGGAAATTACATACTAGCACCTCACATGGGGTGTTTGGATGCTCACATCTCTCTCGGGTGTATAAATGAAATATAACAATATAGGAAATGGAAGATAAACACTCATTAACCGGTCCTAGTACATAAATTACCATAGGCTTGAGAATAGATCAAACCTCCATCGCTTTGGCTTAAGCACCTAGGAAAGACTATCAAAGAGGTCTTTAAAGGGTTGTAACGTTAGGCTTACGGTAGGGAAATAAGGGTTTGGTGGGATAGGCTATTTGGTGGTGGCAAGTCAAAAATCTTTGTGTTAACTGCATATGAAGAATGGCGTTGCTAAGCCAAGACTCGACACTCTAAACTCTAGATAACTGAAATAAACAAACATAAATTTAAAGATAGATGTAGGATAGTAGCCCGTATGTATTTTTTATTTTTTATTTTTTTTTATTATTTTTTTTATCACTCTATTTTTTTTTTCTTTTTTCTTTTCTCTTTTTCTATTTTTTTTTTTGATTTTTTTTTTTTTTTTCATACACTTTTACTCTACCATCCTCTATGATAACATAAAAATACTAGGGATTTATAGGCATATCCCTACACTTGAGTTTTTATTACTCTAACACTAATTTGACCCGAATTGAAAAGATCAAAACACTTGGGGTACATTATTATGCAAACAAAGGGAATTTGAATTTAACGTTCCCTTCCCGTCATTTCATAAACTTTAACTTTTCCCATGAATCCCAATCATCCCAAAACTGTATACAAAGGATATGACTCGACTTAGCAACTTATGCAAGCAACTAGATAATTGAACTAAGGGTTTAGGGTGATAACAAACAATTGCACTAAAAGTGAGTGCATAAGGGGTAGGCTAAGGCGATTTGGGTGTATATTTGGGGGTGGGGTGTAAACAATGCTCTTCATTGATATTCCAGAAAAACCAAAATATCACGAGAACCGCGAAAAGGATAGGCTCTGAGGGGTTAACTAGGGGTATCGTGTACTAAAGATGAGTACAACGCAAAGGGTGTGGGGGAATTACTCAACCGATGTGGAAGAAGTAATTGTATTACGGGTATCAAACAAGGGTTATCCTAATGCCTCTTATCATTTAGTTATTCCTAACTACACAAGTGTAGCCTCACTTGCGATCTCGGAATGCATCACAAAACAAGTTCTAGAATCTAATATACTACCGGTTCACACTCTAAGCATTGAAGATGAATGCTTTAATTCCTACTAATCTAAGGGAGATCCTCACATTTTGGTGGAATTTGGGTGGTAAAGGGTTTTGTGCTAGTCATATAACTTCCTATCCGTGAGACGCTTTTGTTAAGACTAATGGCCCACTCTTATATGTCATGAAAAATTTTAAATTTGGTGCCAAAATTACCCTAACCGACATTTTCTCATGGTTTATTACACAATCACAATTGGACAAAGCAAATAATCAAGGATAAGCATAGTTTCAAAGTTCCCGTTTTATTTTCCCTCCCTACACTTAAACTGAACATTGTCCCCAATGTTCCCCGAAAGTATCAAAGTTATGATAAAAGAAGGTAATTAAAAACGAAAGAAACTAATACTCCCCTGATTAGCTCGGTAGGATCCGTGTAAAGTGGTGGTTAAATTCTTTTCAAGAAGAATTATTGCATGAAAAGCTCCTTCCAATCTTATGTAACTTCTTCTTGATAAATAAAACCTGCACACTTGAAGAAAACAAACGAAACCTTCGCGTAAAATCGGCGGTAATAATATATATAAGACTCGATTTAAACTAGGATATAATGCTTGTGGAATGGATGTTTACAGAATTTCTAAGAAAATTAAGACCTGGAAAATTCCAAAAATTTATAAGTAGCTCAGAAAACGAGAAAAAGTAATCTGATGTTTTTACTCCTTCATGACGCCGTCAGGTTGCAATCCTGACGCCGTCAGGTTATCCTGACAAAAACTGGTCTGCGATTTTTTGGAAAAAATTCTGGAAAATTTACATCTTTAGAATCTGGAAAAATTTCTGCAAAAACATCCATTATGACTCGATACAAGCATTTGACTCGAACAAACAAACATAAATATCTTTTAGTTAATTGTTATTCTCATGTTTACGTTTCTTTTGAAAACATGTGTAATCCTCCCTACACTTATCCCTTATGTAAAATACCTTTATATGCAATTAAGACGAGGTTAAAAACAAAATAAAGCATTTTTACAAATTTAAACATGAGGATAAACAATTAATAAAAGACATAAGACACTAACAAGCAAACAATTAAGCATGGGTTGCCTCCCACGAAGCGCTTTTCTTTATTTAAGAGTCTTGTAGCTAGACTGGTAGTCGTGCTCTTACGTTTTCTCATTACCGCCCTCTTGACGGCTTCTATTGGGGGATTCCATGTTGTAGAAGTGCCCTAAAATGCGCTTCTCTAAGAGTTCATCCTCTCCCCAATCGGTCCTGTATTCCGGTCCTAGGCTCAAGCAATCCTTGTAGAATCCGAAAATCTTAGCCATAACATAATCAACACCTTTCTCCCTATCCTCATCATTCCTATAATAGACCGATATTTTAAGTTCCTTTTCATCATTAGAGAGTGATGAAAACTTCTCAATCTTAAACGGCATTTGGTAAGCTATGTCATCGGTCTTATTCTTGAATCGCACTACTCCTAACGAGGGGTCATAGGTCATCCCGGTGCTTTCTATGAAAGGTTTTCCTAGAATAACATGGGTCAAACTAGGGTCTATGGCCGTGCTAATATCATCCACAATTATGAAGTCCGTAGGAAACGTGAAACTACCTACATAAACGGGCAATCCCTTAACTCTACCAAGAAAATTGCAACTAACATTAGGATCATTGGGGTCTTGCCTAGTTGGAATAGGCTTCTTCAATATCCAATTGTAGTAGGTGCTAGTCATTATGTTGATTGGGGACTTGCGATCAATGTAAGCTTTTGCCACAAAAAGGTGTCCTATGACACATGGTATGTTAAGATTCCAAGGGTTCTCGAACTTGATTCGAGGACTTTTTCTAACATACATGTGACGGAGGTCACGCACTAAGTGAGGGTGGCGAGATAGTTCTTCTTCCGTAGGAAATTTGTTGAAATAGTCAATGTCTACTTCATCTACTTCCTCGGGTATTTCCTCATCCGCAAGTGTATAGTCCTCTTCGTCATTTGTTTCATCAGGTTCAACTAAGGCGATGACATTGACGAATTGGACATGCTTTAGCTTGCTTGGATCCTTAATCTCTATGCCTGAAGGCTCGGGAGTTGAGATAGCACTAACCTTCTTATCACTATTAGCTATGGCTTTCAAAAGGTTGTCTATTTTCCTATCCATCTCGGCTTGTTGATTGTTAAAGCGGTCCGAGAGCTTAGCCATTTGGGTTTCTTGGGATGTAACTAGGTTTTGCAACATCCCTTCGATGTTTTGTTGGTTAGGACCGTTAGGTGGGGGCCATGAGAAATCATTAGAAGTGAATTCTTTGGTTTGTCCCCAATAGAAGTCGGGCTTGTTTTTCCATGCTTCACGGGTTTCATTGAAATTCCTAGGTCCGGGTGTTGTAGGGAATCTTCCTCCCGCTCCATTAATACGCGAGGATGCGTAGTCAACAGAAGCGTGTTCGGGGGATCGGGTGCTAGTGCGCGTGTTATGAGGATCACAAAACGGCTCGCACGAGGAAGAAGCTTTGTTCACATGGTGTGAAGACTTAGGATTTTCGTAGGAACTCATGAGGAATTTAACTTTATCTTCAAGTTCGATCATCCTACGGTCGGGAGGAGGCAAGGAGATTGCCTTGACGGTTTTGGGCAGCTCACGGGGGTCATCCCAACTTTCGTTGTCATAGAGGGCGAGGTCCTCTATTATTTCCCATGATTCTTCTGCGGTGAGATCACTAAGTTTTCCACCGGCCGCTTGGTCAATGGATCGCTTAGTGGGGAAGTTGACATGATCATAAAAGATTTGGACTTGGAGCCAAAGATCAATGCCGTGATGAGGGACTTTATGAAGTAAGTCCTTGAATCGGGTCCATGCTTCGTAGATAGATTCACCTTGACGTTGTTGGAACATCAAGATGTCATTCCTAAGCTTAGTGGTTCTCCCCGGTGGGAAAAATTGAGCAAGGAAGCGAGAAGTAAGATCATCCCAACTTGAGATGGAGCCGGCGGGAAGTCGCTCAAGCCAATTACTAGCTTGGTCCCATAGAGAAAATTGGAAGAGACGCAGACGCGTGGTCTCCCGAATAGTAGCATCAAGGTCGATGGAATCGATGATTTTGAGGAAATCCCTCAGATGCTGATTTGGATCTTCGGAACGAAGTCCATGGAATGCACATCCGTTTTGCACCAACCGGATGGTGTCGGATCGCAGGGCCATAGTTTGGGCTTGGTCGGGAAGCTCAATGGTGTTCCTATAGCCTAAGTGGCTTGGTCTCGAGTATTCACCAAGAGTATGGGCTCTTGGCGGGTCATTTGGTGGTATGTTGATGAATGGTAGTGGGTTATCACCTTCCATGATGAAAAGTGATGGGATTACAAACAAAGGTTACGAAGAAGGGGGATAGACTAAGAGAAATCTAAAAATGAGAAAAAAGTTTACTTGATAGGAATCAAGCAAAGAAACCTAAACGAGGTGGACTACTAACTAGCTATTCTATTCCCCGGCAGCGGCGCCAAAAACTTGATAACGCTACACGCGTCGTTCGGGGTCAAGGAAACTTCCTTTTCTTCGAGCAAGTTTTATAACACCCTAGGCAGTGAACCTAATCGTTGTAGTGTAGTAATTAGGGTAAGCCACGGGTATTGATATCGTTCTCTAGGGGAATAGGAATGCTAGTAAGGAGTTACTACGCTAAGGTTAAGGTTGAGGAAGATTATTTTTTATCTTTTTATGTTTTATGAAAATGGAAAGGTACGAATCTCGGGTATTGGATTTGGGGGGTTGGTATTTCTACCGATTACTCTACTATTATCTAATTATCTAAGCTAAGGTTGTGGGAGTCTATGTCTAATTAATATGTGCTCGTGTGATAGTTTAAAGATGTGTTTACTTAGTTTGTATTACTCCTTAATTATCTCCTATTGATGGTTGAGTGTCACGTCTTATTCCTAGTTGCGTTGTGTGTCTAAAGTTGTAGGGTATGCGTTTCTCCCTAACTCTTTGAACTTACCAAAGGGTCTTGTCTACAAACCCACTAGGGATTATAAACTCCTACTCTAAGGCGCTCTTTGGATGGTTTAGCCTACAACTACTCAGGTAGTTATACTCTAAGTTTCACAAAGATGAATCAAGCATTAAGTACACAACGAATGACCTATCGCATTACTAGATCATTAATCAACTAAGATAAGAAACAACCAATCAATATTCAATAATTAAGTTTCATACTTCCTAAGCAATCACACAAATAAATTAGTCGGACATGGAGAACATGCAAGCATACACACAAATAATCAAAGACATAATTGAATTAATGAAGTAAAGACTTATTTTGATGTAAGATAGGGTTTAAAACCCTAAAATACTGTACAAGACACCTTAGGTTCGGTTTTAGGTTTTTACTCCAAAGACTCTCCACCTAAAGACTGAAAAATTCGGATTCTATATATAAGATTACAATTGCGACGGCGTCACCTTATGTTTAGTGACGCCGTCGTGTCGCCGCCATTAGGGTTTCGTCTTGGCCACGTTAACCTTGCGACGGCGTCACCTTATGTCCGTGACGCCGTCCTCTTCAGCTTCTGACGTCGTCTGGATTGCATCTAGGCCGTCTAAGTAGCGACGGCCTACTCTTCCACAACTAGACGTCGTCACTTGAAAATACGAGTTTTGGGTTCTGGATCGTCACAATATTTTTGGGACGGCGTCGCCAATAGCACCTGACGCCGTCGCCTTCTACTTTCAGCAACTCTGAGTGTCTCGATTTTGACTTTGGCCATTTTCTTCATATATTCGCGCCTTTTCATCCAAATAAGTGCCATTCCAGCATTTTGCCTTCACGAGACCTAAAAAGTGAAAAAGAACGATATTAAGCAATAACGGATACAAAAGTGATCAAATAAGGACTTAAACGACCCTTCAAAATGGTACCTTTTAAAACCTTATCAGATGAATTTGTTGGAAGTTTTTCCTATGTGGTTGAATTCATGGTCTTAGAAGATTTAGGAGAATTCATTGATGGAAGCCTCACTCAAGTAATATTTGGAACGAACTTTAAGAGAATGACTAGGTTGAATGAACGAATGATTGATGGTCTAATCACATTCTCCGATGGAGTTGAAGATTTTGTCTATCAAATACCTCGTACGCATCCTAGGTTTAAGCACAAAGATATAGAGGCATGCACTCGGATGGCTCCCATTCCGATACTTAGTGAAAGAGATAAACAACGGGGACTTAGGCATACTTATGAAAAGAATGAAAGGTACTATAAAAATGCCTAGAGTTAGGAGATGAGTACAAGAAAAGTGAGAGAACATTGGAATGGCTTAGATATGGGCACGTAAGCATGCATGAGACCACGTGGGAGCACGACTTCGAGTCTAGCTACAAGACTCATAAATAAAGAAAAGTGCTTCATGGGAGGCAACCCATGCTTAGTTTTTTGCTTGTTTGTGTGTCAAATATCTTTTCATTATTGTTTGTTCTCATGTTTAAATTTGTGAAAAGGCTTTATTTTGTCTTTAACCTCGTCTTAATTACATATAAAAGTATTTTACAAAAAAGATAAGTGTAGGGAGGATTACACACGTTTTTAAAAGAACGTGAACATGAGAACTACGATTATTGAAAATGATATATATGTGTGTTTGTTAGAGTCAAATGCTTGTATCAAGTCATAATGGATGTTTTGCACGAATTTTTCCAGATTTTAAAGGTGTAATTTTTCCAGAATTTTTCTAGAAAAACGCAGTAGACCAGTTTTGTCAGGATAACCTAACGGTGTCAGGATTACAACGTGACGACGTCAGGAGGAGTAGAAACAACTTATTACTTTTTCTCGTTTTCTATGCTACTTATAAATTTTTGGAAATTCTCAGGTGTTAATTTTCCAGAAAATTTGCAAACATCCATTCCACAAGCATTATATCCTAGTTTAGTAGAGTCATATATATTTTTACCGCCAATTTTACGCGAAGGTTTCGTCTATTTTCTTAAAGTGTGCAGTTTTTATTTATCAAGAAGAAGAAACATAAGATTGGATGGAGCTCATCACGCATGCATTCCTCTTGGAAAGAATTTAACCACTACTTCACACGGATCCTACCGAGCTAATCAGGGGAGTAATAGTTTCTTTCTCTTTTAATTACCTTCCGTTATCATAACTTTGATACTTTCGGGGAACATTGGGGACAATGTTTAGTTTAAGTGTAGGGAGGGAGAATAAAAAGGGAACTTTGAAACTATGCTTATCCTTGATCATTTGTCTTGTCGTATTTCATTTGTGTAATAAACCATGAGAAATATTTGTTAGGGCAATTTTAGCGCCAAATTTAAATTTTTTCGTGACATGTACGGGTGGGTCTTTAGTCTTAATAAAGCGTCTCATGGATAGGAGTTATATGACTAGCACAAAAACCCTTTACCACTCAAATTCCACCCCAAAAATGTGAGGTTCGCCCCTAGATCTATAGGAATTAAAGCATTCACCTTTAATGCTTCGAGAGTGTACCGGTAGTATAATATATTCTAGAACTTGTTTTGTGATGCATTCCGAGATTGCTAGTGAGACTACACTTGTGTAGTTAGGAATAACTAAATGATAAGAGGCATTAGGATAACCCTTGTTTGATACCCGTATTATAATTACTTCTTCCACATCGGTTGAGTAATTCCCCCACACCCTTGCGTTGTACTTATCTTTAGTACACGATACCCCTAATTAACTCCTCAGAGCCTATCTTTTTCGCGGTTCTCGTGATGTTTCGGTTTTTCGGTCAATGAAGAGCATTGTTTACAATCCACCCCCAAATGTACACCCAAATCGCCTTAGCCTACCTTGTATGCACTCACTTTTAGTGCATTATTGTTATCATACTAAACCCTTAGTTCAATTATCTAGTTACTTGCATGGTTGCTAAGTCGATTCATATCTTTTGTACACAGTTTTGGGATGATTGGGACTCATGGGTAAAGTTAAATTTTATGGAGTGACGGGAAAGAACGTTAAATTCAAATTCCCTTTATTTACGTAATAATGTACTCCAAGTGTTTTGATCTTTTCAATTCGGGTCATTTTAGTGTTAGAGTAATAAAAACTCAAGTGTAGGGATGTGCCTATAAATCCCTTATATTTTGATGTTATCGTAGAGGATGGTAGAGTAAAAGTGTATGCAAAAAAAAATCGAAAAAAAAGAGTGTGGAAAAAAAATAAAAAAAAAACAAAAAATAATAATAATGAAAAAATGAAGAAAAAAACATACGGGCTACCATCCTACATCTATCTTTATATTTAAGTATGTTTGTTTCAAAGTTATCTAGAGTTTAGAGAGTTGAGTCTTGGCTTAGTAACGCCATTCTTTTCATGCTTGTAACATAAGATTTTTGACTTGCCACCACTAAATCGCCTATCCAACCAAACCCTTTGTTTCCCTAACCGTAAGCCTAACGTTACAACCCTTTAAAAGACCTCTTAGATAGTTGTTCCTAGGTGCTTACGCCAAAGCGGAGGAGGTTTGATCTAGTCTCAAGCCTATGGTAATCTATGTACTATGACCAGTTAATGAGTGTTTATCTTCCATTTCCATTTGCTATATTTCATACACACCCGAGAGATGAGAGAATCCAAACACCACTTGTGAGATGCTAGTATATAATTTCCGTGCTTTTTATGACTATTGCGGTGCTTTTACTTGTTATGAATTATGTTAAACCAATTATTTATGCCCCCTAACTTATAAATTGATTGGCCAAAAGCAAATTTGCTTGAGGACAAGCAAATACCAAGTGTAGGGATATTTGATAAGGATTTAAAATGTACACTTTTAAGGGATCATTTAAGCCTTAATCGCCCACTTTTATATCTGTTACTGCTCAATTTTGTCCCTTTTCACTTTTTAGGTCTCTTGGAAACAAAATACTGGAATAATGCATTTTTGGACGAAAAGGAGTGAATATATGAAGAAAATGGCTAAGTCAAGATCAAGACACTCAAGCTGCTGGAATTACACCTGACGGCATCCCAAACAGAGGGTGACGCCGTCCCTTTATATGTAATTGAATTTGTGACGACTCAATAGCGATTTTGCTATTTTACACCTGAAGGCGTCAGGCTTTGAAGAGTAAGGGCGTCACGAAGACTTTTCTTCTCAGACGGCCTAGATCCAGATTCAGACGACGTCACTGCTGAAGACTGATGGCGTCACAACCACAACGTGACGCCGTCCCAATGATGACTTGGCCAAGACGAAACCCTAATGACGGCGATCTGACGGTGTCCCAACTATAAGGTGACGCCGTCGCAGTTGTAAAATTATATATAGAAATCGAATTTTTAGAATTTTGAGAGGTAGACTTGTGGAGTAAAAACCTAAAATGATTTTGTTCCGGTTTGAACAGTATCTTAGGGTTCTCATACCCTATTTTACATCAAGATAAGTAATTTACTTTATTGATTTCTTTATGTCTTCGATTGTATGTGTGTATGCTTACATGTTTAACATGTCCGGCTAATTTTCTTGTGTGTTTGCTTAGATCCATAAAACCTAGTTATTAAATATTGATTGGTTGTCTCTTATATTAATTGTAACTGGCTTAGGATTGCACTAGGCCATTGTTGTGTTTTTAATGTTTGAGTAATCTTTGTAAACCTTAGTTTATAGTCACTTAGCGGAATCATAGACTAAATATCCATAGATAACCTTAGTGTTAGTTTATGAATCCTAGAGATCTCGTAGGCAATAACCTTAAGGTAGTCTCAAAGAGTTAGGGATAAAAGCATACCCTACGACCTTAGAGAACACAACGCGTTAAGAATAAGGACGTTACAATTCAACCACCAATAAAAGATAACTAGGGAGTAATAGTATCTAGGTAGACACATTTTTAATCATCGTACGAGCACACATCAATAGACATAGACTACCCCTTAGTTTAGATAATTAGATAAGTAGAGTAATCGGTAGAAGTACCAACCCCCAAATCCAAACCCCGAGATTTTACCCTTAGCTTTATAAAAAAATAAAAAAATAATCTTCCTCAACCTCAAACCTTAGCGTAGTACATCTCTCACTAGCATTCCTATTCTCCTAGAGAACGATATCAATACCCGATGCTTACCCAATACTACACTACAACAATTAGGTTCACTGCCTAGGGTGTTGAAAAACTTTCTCGACGAAAAGGAAGTTTCCTTTGACCCGAACGTGTTATACGCGCATCAATCCGTCTAGATATAAACTAGGGATCCGTCTATCAGACAACAAAATGGTGGAGTGATTCTGTTCTTTTAGGGTCTAGTACCTATTAATCTTGAGTGTTTGGGTTCCCTAAGATGTCTTAAATGGTATGGGACTTAAATGTCCAACCATAAGGAGTGAAGATACCTAATGATGGTTTTTGGTAAGAAAGTGGTCTTTTTGAGAGTGCAACCAAGTATTTAAGGATGACACTAATGATTTGAGGATGATAAATGAAGACAATTGATCCTAGAAATCAGATGGTGGCTTAAGAAAAATTTGAAAAATTCCTAAAAAATCAAAAGAAATGAAAAACTAATTTTTTGCTCTATTTTGAGGTAAGGATGACTAAAATCAATTTGCTAAATTGAGAGAAATATCTAACTATGTGTTTTGAGATGTGAGGAACAATGTGTGAGTATTGAAGCAGAAATATGGTGAGTTTTGGTGAAGTGATAAATCAAAAATACCTTGAATGTGATCCTATGTTAGCTATGAGTGAGTATGAAACCTAGTGATCTTGAGGATGACTAAAGAGATCCTAACATATCATATTTAAGGTCTAGAGGATTGGATTGAAGTGAAAGTGAAAAATTCCTTGTCTATTTACCCGGATCCCACGGTTCCCTCAGTTGAGGGATCCGACTAGTTATAGCTCAGGGATCCGGCTACTGCTGACCAGTAGCTTCACATTAAATGTGCAGAATTTGCACTCCTTAGCAAATACTCATCCTAATCATTTCTACTTTCAATGTCGGGTCTACTGGTTGTTAGATACATGAGAGACCCAATAATACTTCGGTATTTGGTAGGGTCAACCAATTTCCCATGTAAATCAGCATCCAATTTGTTGGTATGTGCCATTGGTGTTGCATAGGTGTCACAACTTTGCATTCCATGTTTATTCAATATTTCAAGAGCATATTTGGACTGACTTAAGAAAATACCACGGGGTGATTGATGAACTTGTAGTCCTAAGAAGAACGTAAGTTCACCCATCATTGACATTTCAAAATTTGTTTTCATTAGTTTTGAAAAAGCGTTTGAGTACTTTTTGTGGGTAGAACCAAAAATGATGTCATCCACATAAATCTGAACAATTAAAATTTTTTCCCCATGATATTGAATAAATAGTGTTGGGTCGACCGATCCCTTGATAAAATTATGTTCGAGGAGAAAGGATGATAACTTATCATACCACGCCCGAGGGGCTTGTTTTGAGACTGTAGAGAGCCTTGTTTAGTTTGTAGACATGATTAGGGAACTCTGGATCAACAAATCCTTCTGGCTGACTAACATGTACTATTTCCTTCAGTTTACCATTCAGAAAAGCAGTTTTGACATCCATCTGATAAACAGTGATGTTCATGTGAGCCGCAAATGCCAGAAAAATCCGTACAGCCTCAAGTCTAGCTACCGCTGCGATGGATTCTTCAAAGTCGATACCCTCTTCCTGTGTATAACCCTTAGCCACCAGACGTGACTTGTTTCGGATAACCGTACTCTCAGCATCTAACTTGTTTTTCCAAATCCATTTGAGACCAATGACGTAGACCACTGTTGGTCTTTCAACCAAATCCTATACTTCTAAACGTTTAAACTGGTTCAGCTCTTCTTGCATGGATTCAATCCAGTTGTCATAAGTCATTGCTTCTTTAATGTTTTTGGGTTCAGATTGACAAACGGTGAGTGCATAAATGCAGTGTTCTCCATCAGCCTGAAGGCGTTGCCTATTTACAACTGGTTGGTTCGCGTTTCCAATGATATTAACAAGAGGATGGTCTTTAGTCCATCATTGTGCGGAGGGTTGATGTTGGTATACATTGTGTAGATTTGGTGGATTCAGATGGCTAGTTAAAGATTCAATAACATCTGAGTTTGCAGATTTAGTAGCGAAAGGATTGAAGAACGCATTTCTATCATAATCTACTGGTGCAGGTACATCTTGATTAAGAAGATCATCAGTTGGATCAGTGTCAATAGAAGCAGTTTGTTCGGCTGTTGTTGTAGATACAATCAGAGGTGCATCAACAACAATAGTTATTGTTTCAGGTGTAACAGGGATTGGAATATTATCAGATTGAGTAGCGAAAACATTTGATACATCTGGAGCACGTTGATCAAGATCATCACTAAACAAAGGAGAAAATAACGTTTCCATCTGTCGACGAGTGAGTTAAAAAGATTGATCAGCTGATGATTGGGGAAAGTTGAGACGGTTATGTCCTGGTTCCAAGCTGTTTTGTTCAGAAGCCATTTCTGTGAGCTCATCAAAGTTAGCGTAAATGGTTTCCATAATTTCCTTTGTACAACGATTCCAGATTCGGTATCCCTTTGAGTTTTCACAGTATCCAACGAATACTCCAATGTCAGCTCTAGCCTTAAGCTTTCCAAAGTCATCACGATCATTATTCGGGTCACAAAGAGCACCAAATACATGAAAGTGTTTGAGATTCGGTTTTTTGTTATGGATAAGCTCATAAGGTGTTTTGTTGTGGCGTCTGGTTATCATATAACGGTTCAAAGTATAGCATGCAGTTGAAACGGCTTCTGCCCATAAGTAATCTGGAAGTTTTGCATTGATCAACATCGTTCTTGCAGCTTCCACTAACGTACGGTTTCGTCTTTCGACAACTCCATTTTGTTCTGGTGTCCGTGAAATTGATGTCTGATGCTCAATTCCTTCTTTCTCATAGTAATCTCGAAGAGTTTGGTTCACAAATTCAGTTCCTTTGTCTGTTCTGACTTGTCTAACTGTGTTCCGGAGCTGAACTTGAATTTTCATGAGAAAGGTGATGATCATCTGTGGAGCTTGATCTTTACTTCAAAGAAAATAAACCCAAGTCCATCTTGAGTAGTCATCAATAATTACGAAAATGCAGCGTTTGCCATTAATCGTCTGCACACGCATCAGGCCACATAAATCCATGTGAAGAAGATGAAGAACATTTTGAGAGATGTGTTCCCTCTTTGAAGGAAAGTGAGCATAAGTGATCTTTTGAATACCTAAACTGTGGAAGACCTTCAACTAGTTTGTATCGTGCAAGATTGGTTATGGTTTGAAAGTTTAGATGTGAGAGTCTGCGGTGCCACAGCCATGATTTTGTAGATCTTGCCTTAGAAATTAGACAGATGGGAGATGAAGCAATCATGTATTGCATTGAGATTGTGTAAAGGATTGATGTGCGGTTTCCAGACATAAGATCCTTACCTTGTAGATCACGGATGAAACAAGTTTTCTCTCTAAAAGCAACTTCTAAATCACCATCACAAAACTGACCGACTGAAAAGAGATTGTGACCGAGACCTTCCACATAATAAACCCTGCTAATTTCGATGTTCCCATTGATGTAGTCTCCGTAGCCCATGATAGCTGCGAAGTGATCATTCCCGAACCTGATAGTGCCGATGAACTTGGAAACAAAGTTTGTAAGAAGTTTGAGATTGCCTGTCATGTGCCGGGAACATCCGCTATCAACAATCCAGAGGATGATCTGTATCACCTGCATTACACACAGACGACACAGGTGGAATGGAAGTAAAGGTGGAACCCGAAAAGTTAGAGGGTTCCGTTACAGTTATAGTTGAAACACACATATTTATGATTTTAGGAATCCATTTAAATCCTGGTGTATTTTGTAACCATCTCTGCCAAGTCCAACTAGTTTGTGCTTTGGTCTTAGTGAATGCACTAGGTGATATTCTCTTCCTAGGAGGTGAAGTGGGTTCTATGGGTACATCAATGATATTTGCAGAAACACTAGAAGGCGGTTTACCTAGCACAGACTTAGAAGCATTACTGGGCCTAGAGGTAATTCAATTTCTATGTTTCCGTTTACGAGATAAGATAGATTTAGCAACACATTTATCATGACAACTAGAAAACATGCTTTTAGGACAAAAAATACAAAATTCTTCAAAAAAAACATTCAAAGTACTTAAAGGTTCAACATTCGTTACATCACTTTGTCTATTACATTTGTCTAACGCAATGTCTAAAGTAGGTGAAACATATGTTTTATTCAAATTCCTTGTGTGTTCTTCTACTTCAGGGGTCTTTACTGATCTTCTCTTACGTTGCAACTTCCTATTCTTCCTATTTTTGCTCTTAAGCTGTGAAGTGCTAACGCTAGGATTAGAGGCAACTACTCCTGTAGAAGTGGAAGGAAGCACATTAGTATCTTGTGGTTTGTCATTAGGCGTCCTAGTGTCAATTTTAAACATTCCAGGTGCAAGGACATTTGTGTTACTAGATTTATCTTTTTTAAGTTTCACCAACTCCTCTTTCAACTCTATGACAGTGTGTACAAATCTTGGTTTTCAGAGAGAATGTTTCCACTAATGTTTAAGACCTGTTTAATGTATGCAAGATGATTATCAAGTTCTTGTGATGCTTTAGCACGTGTCTTTTTGAGCAAATCAAATATGACACCATATTCGGTTTAGACTTTGGCAATTTCTTGTTCATATTTTGAAATTTGACATTTTAAAGACACATTTTCCTCATCCAGTCGTTCAAGTTTTGGTACAAGAGTTTGAGCAGTCGACTATTTGAGTTTGTTTTGCCAAGCAAGTTCTCGATCGTTACAATCTTTTTGACACCATAGAAGACGACATTTTACAATCGAGATTTCATTTAACAAACACTCGTTTTCAGCTTTCAAAGACTCGATTTGAGATACATTATCAACATTCGCAACATGATCAACAAAATCAACAGAATTAATAGAAATATTATCAGATACAGAAACAGTAGTATGATACAAAACAATAGACATGGTATCAGCAAAGATAACATCTTCCAAGAGTCGATCGACATGGTTTTGAAAAGATTTATTTTTTTGTTTAGTTTTCAAAGTCCATGCCTCGTTTACATTGAAAATTGTTTTCAATTGCCCAATCTCCTTCTGAAGATCCCGTTCCCAACATTTTGCACACATACGAAGTTTCGAACATGGTGTAAAAGTTGTTTTTGAAAAATATCCCTTTGTTTTCGCGCATAAGGCGATTGAAAAGTTTCAACTTTTATTTCCGAATTACGTTCAATTTCTTGTTCTGAGAGATTAATTTCAAACATGAATGTATCAAAATATTTAAGTAATTGACATCTTTCGGGTGATGGTGTGATTTTACTCAGGACCATTTATTTGTGCAACTTGTTGGACGGAAACAACATTAGAAGATGACTCAGGAATTGGTGTGATAACCCACGGTGTATTTGTATTATCCTGTTGTTTGACAAAACTCATTTTTGAATAATCAAATGGTTTGTTATATTCAACTTTTTCCATTTTCAATCGACTCTCGTCATCTGCATCGAATTCCTCTTCACGATTATATTCAACAACACTCATAATTGAATCATCAATTCTATGTTCTGCACTGTACACTTGAGGATTTGGTTTGAATGCTCTATGTGAAAGACGTGGTTTGTAATCAGCAAGAATTGGCCCATATCCATCTGGATTTGGCTTAAAAGTAAACTTTTGAATTGTTGTGATTGACTCACCATGTTTATAAACAACATTTCAAAACTCTTTGATTTTGTTTGTAAATCGACAATATCATCAAGATACTGATCAATTCGCGTCCTTGAATGTTTTTTGTACTCAGAAACCTATTTTTGACATGTTAACAACTTAGACTTGACTTTTTGAAGTAAGAGTGTTAATTTGTTGTTGATGATCAAATTTTGGTTGTTCTATTTGAGAAAGCAATTCATTTTTGGAATCAACTAGATCACATATTTGTATTTCCAAAGATTTTTCATTTTGGTATGATTTTGAAAAAGCGACTTCAAAACTGTATTCACGTTTCTCTTTTGCTTCAAAATTATTGAGTTGTAACTTATAGCATTCATTATCCTTAGTTAACAGTGCAATCTTAGCATTAAGATTCTTATTAATCTCATTGCACTTCTCTAATTGAGATTGGGTGGTCTAAAATAAGGTCATGAGCCCGGGATCTGATTAGACAAAGGCCCATTTTGTTCAACTTGAGTTTCCACATAATCATTATTTAGATCCTCAAATATAATCACGGAGTCAACTTGATTATCAATGTTAACCATAAGGTCATCTTGATCGTCAAATGTAACTACGGGATCCATTTGATTATCTTCATGATGAGATGTAGAAGGCTCATGTTGAACACTCTGTGCCTCGTCAGATGCAGATTCAGGTGGAGATATCAGATCATGGATAAGACATATGTTAGGATCCGGTACATGAGACCAGCCATCAGTATCATAGACTGGGCATGTGTCACTCATTTGGAGCTCTTGCATGTTGGCCATCAACATCACAGCTGCGTAGCTTGCAAGTCCTCCATGTCATCATCAGATTATGCATTAGCCATGAAGCTCTATTCTTTGTTGGTAAGTGTTCCACCAGCTTCATCCTTGAGAGCCAAGAGTAAAGCCTCCTTGTGATAAGAACTGCCTCTTATTCTCGGCTTTGGGCAAGCATTCGCCAGATGACCCTTTTTGTTACAGTTGTAGCATCGAAAACCATTATTCCCAGTTTGAACATTTCCCTGATCAACTATTTGAACCCGTTGTTGTGGAACACCCATGTTATTCCTTCCATTAGCATTAAATCCTTGACCACTACCCATCTGACGACTATTTCCACGGTTCTAAACCTCAACCCTTCCATTATTAACAACTGCTTGATTCCTTGTGATAGATGAGGTACGAATACGGTTGTTGGATTTGTTAGCAAATCTCCCGAAGGCTCTAGCAATTAACGAAAATCCTTGATTCAACGTATCGAAAGCTTCTGCATCCTCATTTGGTGTCTCACTGTAAAGTGTTGAATCAGTGTTGTTGTTGTAAGGAACCAGTTGAGTTTCTTGTGATTGCTGTGAAGGATCATATGGTGTGATCTGAGCAGATTGTTATGGTGGATTAGTAAAAATAGTTGGCAGATTTGGAAATTGAGGATAACAAGCTTGAGTGTACAAAGCAAGAGTTTGATTATCCAGTAGAGTTGGAGATGCAGTGATTCCACAGATAGCTCTGTCTTTGTCTACTTCCTTTTGATGGTGCTTCAAGTAGTCATACAACAATCTGTACGTTGCTTGATGAAGATTCTTAGCTTGACGGATGAATGTAACATACTTCTCCCAATCAGGACCAAGACAGCTTAGGAACTTTGTGTTGATTGCAATTCTTGGCATAATGATGTTGTGTCTGTACAAGTCATTGATGATGTCTGTGAACCGATGATAGTAAGACTCTAATGATTCCCCTGGTTCAATCATGAAATTCTCATAGGACAAGTAAAGTTTTGATTCCATGTCTTCTTGATTGAGTCATGTGCCTTCCATTAGAAGATGAATGTGTTCCCACATAGCTTTTGCAGTTTTCTAAGCATCAACACTGCTAAGAATTGGATTGGGTAAACCCAAAAGGATATATTGCATTGCAAGTTCATCTGCTTCCAAGTGAAGTAGTTGTTCAGCAGTGAGTTGATCTACTCTGAGAGTGGTGGTAACATCATCTCTTGGTGGATCAGCAGTTGGATCTTCGGGTAGTGTTGTAGTTGGCATTTGAAAAGGACCTTCAAGGATGACCTTCTTCAAAAACTTATCATGTGGTTTCTTGAGATCACAAAACCTAAAAAACCGTATCACCCATTCATCATAATTTCCGGGAGTAAACATTGGAGGTCTATCAAGGGATCCAACTTCATGAATGGATTTTTGGCTGCTTAAAGCTTCACACATCTTTGCAAACCAAGAAGGTTCCTTTTGCGATGTGACATTCATAGCATACTTAGTTGGAAACTGATATTGGAAGTAGTTAGCATGCTGATATTGTTGACGAGGGTTTGGTTGAGGGATTTATGGTGGAAGAGGTTGTGCTCCTTTAAGAAAGTAAACTGATGATGGTTGTTGAAATTGTTGTTGAGGATATTGTTGTAGTTGTTGTTGTTGTTGTTGTTGAGGATACTCATGAAGAAAGTAGTTGGAGTATGGTGGTTGAGACATCTTGAAACTTGTGTTAATGATGGATCTTTGTAGTCGAATGAAACTTGATGCTGTTGATGAAGTACACTTAGTAGTAAACAAAGCTTAGGCGTAAACTGATGACCTTACGCTTAACTACCACTTACGCGTAAACAATAGAGCTTAGGCGTAAATCCTGCTTACACGTAAGCTTTAGGTTAAACGTAAGCTTAGGTGTAAACTAAATGCTTAGAAGTAAGAACCTTAGGCGTAAGATAATCTTAGGAGTAAAGTATTTACTCGTAAACGTTTAAGCTTAAGCGTAAACTTAGGGTTTTACCCAAAAATCCTTTACACTTTTCCAAGTATAAAAGATATCCACAAGTCGAAGTGTTTTCAGGCTTATCCAAGCAAGAAAACACAGAGTTAACCAACAGCTTTGAAGATCGTTGAAGAAGATTCCTTACGTGTAAAAGCTTAGGCATAACTTTCTAACTTAGGCGTAGAAGCTTAGGCGTAAAACTTGGGTTTCATTATGTGTAAAACAAGTTAAGCGTAAGAAACTAAGGTTTTCTTATGCGTAAACTTCATAGAATTCACCAAAACTGATTTTTATGCTCTAAAACGTTTTGTAAACTTGATTTTAATGATGAAACAGCTTCAAAATCACTAAAATAACAAGAAAGTTGGAAACTTGATGAACTAAGGTGAAATTTTTGCTCATGCTTAAAACAAGTACACGAACCAAAACCAAGCTTAAAAACTATCTAAAACACGTAAAGTTTGTAACGTTTTTCAAAAACTAGACACCTTAACACTAAATAAACCTTAACCCATAAGAATCTTGAGTTTACAAGTGTAAAAAATTAAAGTTTAATGCGTGAGAAATGTGACAAACGAACCAAACGTACGCGTAGACAGTAAAGCTTCAAAAACAAACCATTTCACCCAACTAGATGGGGTATGATACCACTGTTAGGTCACCATAAGTTAACACAAGAATGTAGATGATAGAAATGAGGTTAAGATAGACGGTTGCACATACAAACACACGAGACAATAAGAAAGGTTATGCATACAGTATTATGAGTGAACAACACTTCTCAAATAGGGGAAGCGAGCTAGGGCAACACATCTAGTCCCTTCCTTGCCTAATGGGCCTTAGCATGGGCTTATGGGCTTTCTACATAAGCCATGCCTTAATTACTAACATAAAAGCCATATAAATGCAACATATTACATATAAATGACTAACACTTTATAATAACGTTAAGGAGGGTTTCCAACACCCAGAATCAATCAAAATGTGAAGTGTATGCTTGCTAACTATTCCAATGACTCTCATGGTTTGAAAGTTAGTAGTACCAGTAACAGCATTCAAGGATATCAAAGGTTGTAGTTGCAAATCTATCAAATCTTCTTCTTCTACAGTTTCATCTATCTCTAAAAAAGAAACAACCTCATTCTCCAGATCAAGGACAAGCACTAGAGAGTAAAATTGGCAACTACATTTGTGTCCTAGAACATATTTATGATCACAGTAAAAGCATAGATTGTTGGCTCTCTTCTTTGCATACTCTTTTTGTGTCAACCTCCTACTGTTACTAGCAGATGGGGTGTTTGGTTTTGAAGTCACAATGCTACTAGTAGTGTTAGGATTTGGTAACAAGGGTTTGTTAAAATTACTATTAGTAGCCTGATTGTACCTCTAAGTACAAGGTACAAAAGCACTCCTACTTTTCTTCTTAACTGCATTCAAGGTGGCTTCTTGCAAGTTTGTCAAACAATATGCATCTGCTAGTGTTCTAGGTTTGAACATTCTAATACCCATTTCAATTTCAGTAGGAAGACCACCCATAAACAGACTAACAGCATGCTCTTCATTTATCTCTATCCTACTCAAGAGATTATCAAAAGCATCCTTATAGTCTTTTAGCAGTGATCTCATATTTCAAAATTTTCGATTCAGACATATGATCATCATAAACATTGCCAAATCTAGCCATAATAGCTTGTTTATACACCCCCAACCAAAATTATGACCATGGATTCTCACATACTGACTATGCCATAACAGAGCTTTTTCATAAAGATGAATGGAGATAAGTGTTACCTTTTCCTCATTTGGAGTTTGTTCCAACAAGAAAAATTTTTCACATCTAAATAACCAACCCTTCACATCATCCCCTGAGAACCTTGTAAATTCCAGTTTTGCCATTCTGCTATGATTCAATTGGGGACCCCTATTTCCTATTTGTTGATTTTGAAGACTTAGTGCAGTGATGTTGTCAGCCATTGCTTGTATTGATCTTTGCATTTGAGTCAGAGAACTCTCCACCATACTAGTAACTGTTTCAGTGAGAAATCTCTTTGTTTCTTCATCAAGAACCATTGAAGACCCATGAGGGGACTCAATGTGTGCAGTTCTTGTTACAGGCGCCATGGTTAAAACCTTGATGTATTATTTCTTGAAATTTATAAATTCTTGTTATTGGTTATTCTCTCTTCTTCTTCTATTGGACAATAACCAACAACTTAACCGTTTTTGGCCTATCTTAAGTCAAACCAAACTAATCATTCATCCAAGAATAGAGGATTTAAGCACTAATGCTCTATTCTTGTGATCGCGAAGTTTACTTGACAATAGGTCTTGTTTCTGACAGATAACACACCACGAATCAATGTACTAGTGTAGTACTATTGAATTCAAATCAGAGTACCACTGTAGTACTCTTGATTTCTTTAATTTATTGATCACAAAATAATAGTTTCATCGAACTTAAGCCGGAGTAGGTGATCGGTTTTAATGGAAGTTTGTTACTGGTGGGTTGTTATGAAGATAAAGAGCCAGAAAAGTGTTCTGATACCACTTGTTAAACACCAATAGGGATCAATTAGGATCCGTTATAGGATTACAAAGAGTTGAGCAATCAATAACTAGAAATAGACCACCAAAACTAAATTTGTATTAACAAAGTGAAGATTGTTACACTGATGTTTGGAATGATTACAAAAAAAATAGAATTACATTAAACAAAGCTAACTGCTAATGTAAATTGTAACAACTATTTAAAACCACTTTTGGCGGGAACTGCTGTTAGGATCAGTTAAGGAGAAATTCACGTGCACTTCACATGCCTAGTCTAGGACTATACACATGCCCCTCATGTGCCACCAACTTATCTAACAGATGATTCTTATTAGCACTTATCAGGTTTGGGGGTGGGAGGATTGGGTAATTTAGGGGATTATTTTGTGGGGCCGAGTTTGGAGCAATTGATACAAAAGTTAGCAGAGAATGATCTGAATAGATACGGGATGCCCGCAACGTCGAAAAGTGCAATTGAGAAGTTGTCGAGTGTTAAAGTTGGGAAGGAGATATTGGAAAGTGATTATTCGGATTGTGCGGTTTGTAAAGACGGGTTTGAGTTAGATGAGGCAGTTAAGAAGTTTCCATGCAAACATATGTACCACTCTGATTTTATTTTTTCTTGGTTGGAGTTGCATAATGTGTGTCCCGTTTGTAGGTTTGAGTTTTCGACTGATGACCCGGATCATGAAAGTAGGGTTAGGCAAGGTGCGTGTGGCAGTGGAAATGGGAGTGGGAGCGGCGAGGTAGCTTCTGGTCAGGAGAATCCGCCGACACCTAGGACTATGGAAAGGATGTTTAGGATTAATTTGTCGTGGCTATTTATGGGATTTAGTTGGCCAGAAGAGACGAGTAATAGTGGATCAGGGAAAAGGAAGGTTGTTATCTCAACAAATATTGTAGAGACATCCCTGACACTGGAGGTACATTTTAGTTATATTCTTGAATTACCATTCTTACATACGCTATTTTTTCTAAATGCTTTCGTATTGCATTTGTTGGAGCAAGGTATCGTCTATGTTGTTGACAGTGGTTTTTCAAAACAACGGTTCTACAACCTGATAAATCACTTACTTCTATTTTCTATGCCTAAAATTTATATATTATCTGCTTCTTTTAGTTGTTTCATGATCTCTACTAATCTAGTATGTTATTCTATACGGATTACAAATACATAAAATCTTGTAGTGGCACCAATATCCAAGGCATCTGCTAGGAAAAGAGCTAGAAGGGCCGGACGAGTAAGGCCATGTAAGTGTTACAGGTACTACCAAGGATTATATATGTATATTGAACTTTTGTTATAAGCAAATAAGCAAAATCCTAAAGTCTTAACTTGCTGTTGGGATATGTTCTAAAGATATTTCTATCACAATTATCAGGCTATACACCGAAGATTATTTTGTAAATGAGATGTCTTCACATGCGATTCCTGATATGCAGAGATCAAACCTTGCCTCTAGTGTGATTCAGGTATACCAAATGTACATTATGATATGTTATATAATATCGCATCTTTATACATTCTGACAATTGTGTACTGAATGCAGTTAAAGCCTTAGGTATTGATAATATCTTACGGTTTGATTGGCCATCATCACCATCACCCAAAGCAATGGTTAGAGTTCTTGAAGTACTATAGCCACTACGTTCATATATCTACAAATCAGGTTCATTTGTCTGTTTATTATTCAATTTAATCATCAATTTGAGGTGTTGTATGTCGTGGGGTCCACAAATCATGTCTTCGTATTTAGGGATTGTGTGTTTTTGTTGTTTAGGGTTTGTTTGAGAGCGATAGTTAGGCAGGCGATTGGTTATGTGAAAGGGTCGAGGGGTGTGAGGTGTAGGTTTGAGTGTCTAGTTTTGGTTGAGGTGATGATGTGGTTAGGGGAGCAGTTTAGGTTGTTGTATGGGGACGTGAACAAGAATATATTTACGATTAATATGTTGAAGCAGTGGTGGATGATTGGTTTGTCAGGATCGGTGTTTTTTGGTGATGAGAAATTTTTTTGTGGGACCCGTTAAGGGAAGTGAGAAAAACGGGGCAGTTTTGGTTTCTCAAGTAGAAGCAGTTGTTGATGCGTTACGTGAACGTGCAGTGTTGGAAGCGAGAATAAAATCTATACGTACTTTTTGGTTTATTCCAGCTTTTCAGAAGTATATACATTTACTCGAAATACTTGTTATTGAAGTTGGTTGCATGTATTCTCACTAAGTTATTTTGACTCTATACTGTAATGATGGCTCATTTAGCCCTCGGTTTTTCAACCAAGCAAATAGAGTTGGTATATTTCAGGGATGTACTAGTATGATTTTGAACTTGTTAATGACGGAAACTATTGTTTGAACTGCATATAAATAGGTAGTTGCTTCTCAAGATTGGCATGAGATAACAAAGTATGTTGGCTTGGTTTGTGCTCAAGCCCGCCATCAAGAACTTATCCAAGATCTGTATAAGGAGTGGCAAGACCCAAATAAAGGAAAAGTGTCTGGTGGGATGATCAAGTATGCTCTTTTTGTTTCTCCCAACCTTATCTAAATAATACAAACTATCCACCTCACTTATCATGTGACTTTTTTATTGTTCACTAGCTCATTTAGTATAATAACTTTCTATTTTTACGCATTGAAAAAACAGGGAACTCCTCATATCACTCCGTAGAGCAACCGGAAAAATCCACAACGAATTATTTTTTACAGGTATTTTGTTTTTTGTTACGAGTTAGGTTGGCTTGTGTTATATCCCTGATAACGCTACACGTGTCGTTCGGGGTCAAGGAAACTTCCTTTTCTTCGAGCAAGTTTTATAACACCCAAGGCAGTGAACCTAATCGTTGTAGTGTAGTAATTAGGGTAAGCCACGGGTATTGATATCGTTCTCTAGGGAATCGGAATGCTAGTAAGGAGTTACTACGCTAAGGTTAAGGTTGAGGAAGATTATTTTTTATCTTTTTATGTTTTATGAAATGGAAAGGTACGAATCTCGGGTATTGGATTTGGGGGGTTGGTATTTCTACCGATTACTCTACTATTATCTAATTATCTAAACTAAGGTTGTGGGAGTCTATGTCTAATTAATGTGTGCTCGTATGATAGTTTAAATATGTGTTTACTTAGGTTGTATTACTCCTTAATTATCTCCTATTGATGGTTGAGTTGTCACGTCTTATTCTTAGTTGCGTTGTGTGTCTAAAGTTGTAGGGTATGCGTTTCTCCCTAACTCTTTGAACTTACCAAAGGGTCTCGTCTACAAACCCACTAGGGATGATAAACTCCTACTCTAAGGCGCTCTTTGGATGGTTTAGCCTACAACTACTCAGGTAATTATATTCTAAGGTTCACAAAGATGAATCAAGCATTAAGTACACAACGAATGACCTATCGCATTACTAGATCATTAATCAACTAAGATAAGAAACAACCAATCAATATTCAATAATTAAGTTTCATACTTCCTAAGCAAACACACAAATAAATTAGCCGGACATGGAGAACATGCAAGCATACACACAAATAATCAAAGACATAATTGAATTAATGAAGTAAAGACTTATCTTGAGGTAAGATAGGGTTTAAAACCCTAAAATACTGTACAAGACACCTTAGGTTCGGTTTTAGGTTTTTACTCCAAAAGACTCTCCACAAAAGACTGAAAAATTCGGATTCTATATATAAGATTACATATGCGACGGCGTCACCTTATGTTTAGTGACGCCGTCGTGTCGCCGTTATTAGGGTTTCGTCTTGGCCACGTTAACCTTGCGACGGCGTCACCTTATGTCCGTGACGCCGTCCTCTTCAGCTTCTGACGTCGTCTGGATCGCATCTACGCCGTCTGAGTAGCAACGGCCTACTCTTTTAAAACTAGACGTCGTCGCTTGAAAATACGAGTTTTGGGTTCTGGACCGTCACAACAATTTTGGGACGGCGTCGCCATTAGCACCTGACACTGTCGCCTTCTAATTTCAGCAACTGTGAGTGTCTCGATTTTGACTTTGGCCATTTTCTTCGTATATTCGCGCCTTTTCGTCCAAATAAGTGCCATTCCAGCATTTTGCCTTCAAGAGACCTAAAAAGTGAAAAGGAACGATATTAAGCAATAACGGATACAAAAGTGATCAAATAAGGACTTAAACGACCCCTCAAAATGGTACCTTTTAAAACCTTATCAAATATCCCTACACTTGTTATTTGCTTGTCCTCAAGCAAATGTGCTTTTAGCCAATTAATTTATAAGTTAGGGGTCATGAAGCATTAATTCAAAACGGTCCACAACACATATAAGCCCCGCAAAAGTCATAACAAGCACGGAAATTACATACTAGCACCTCACATGGGGTGTTTGGATACTCACATCTCTCTCGGGTGTATATATGAAATATAACAAAAAGGAAATGGAAGATAAACACTCATTAACCGGTCCTAGTACATAGATTACCATAGGCTTGAGAATAGATCAAACCTCCATCGCTTTGGCGTAAGCACCTAGGAAAGACTATCAAAGAGGTCTTTTAAAGGGTTGTAATGTTAGGCTTACGGTAGGGAAACAAGGGTTTGGTGGGATAGGTTATTTAGTGGTGGCAAGTCAAAAATCTCTATGTTAAATGCAAACGAAGAATGGCGTTGCTAAGCCAAGACTCGACACTCTAAACTCTAGATAACTGAAATAAATAAACATAAATTCAAAGATAGATGTAGGATGGTAGCCCGTATATATATATATATATATATATATATATATATATATATATATATATATTTTTTTTTATTTTTTTTTCATACACTTTTACTCTACCATCTTCTACGATAACATCAAAATACTAGGGATTTATAGGCATATCCCTACACTTGAGTTTTTATTACTCTAACACTAATTTGACCCGATTTGAAAAGATCAAAACACTTGGGGTACATTATTACGCAAACAAAGGGAATTTGAATTTTTAACGTTCCATTCCCGTCATTTCATAAACTTTAACTTTTCCCATGAATCCCAATCGTCCCAAAACTGTATACAAAGGATATGACTCGACTTAGCAACTTATGCAAGCAACTAGATAATTGAACTAAGGGTTTAGGGTGATAAAAAACATTTGCACTAAAAGTGAGTGCATAAGGGGTAAGCTAAGGCGATTTGGGTGTATATTTGGGGGTGAGGTGTAAACAATGCTCTTCATTGATATTCCGGAAAAATCGAAACATCACGAGAACCGCGAAAAGGATAGGCTCTGAGGGGTTAACTAGGGGTATCGTGTACTAAAGATGAGTACAACGCAAAGGGTGTGGGGGAATTACTCAACCGATATGGAAGAAGTAATTATATTACAGGTATCAAACAAGGGTTATCCTAATGCCTCTTATCATTTAGTTATTCCTAACTACACAAGTGTAGCCTCACTTGCGATCTCGGAATGCATCACAAAACAAGTTCTAGAATCTAATATACTACCGGTTCACACTCTAAGCATTGAAGATGAATGCTTTAATTCCTACTAATCTAAGGGCGATCCTCATATTTTGGTGGAATTTGGGTGGTAAAGGGTTTTTGTGCTAGTCATGCAACTTCCTATGCATGAGACGCTTTTGTTAAGACTAATGGCCCACTCTTATATGTCATAAAAAATTTTAAATTTGGTGCCAAAATTACCCTAACCGACATTTTCTCATGGTTTATTACACAATCATATTTGGACAAAGCAAATAGTCAAGGATAAGCATAGTTTCAAAGTTCCCGTTTTATTTTCCCTCCCTACACTTAAACTGAACATTGTCCCCAATGTTCCCCGAAAGTATCAAAGTTATGATAAAAGAAGGTAATTAAAAACGAAAGAAACTAATACTCCCCTGATTAGCTCGGTAGGATCCGTGTAAAGTGGTGGTTAAATCCTTTTCAAGAAGAATTATTGCGTGAAAAGCTCCTTCCAATCTTATGTAATTTCTTCTTGACAAACTAAACCTGCACACTTGAAGAAAACAAACGAAACCTTCGCGTAAAATCGGCGGTAATAATATATATAAGACTCGATTTAAACTAGGATATAATGCTTGTGGAATGGATGTTTACAGAATTTCTAAGAAAATTAAGACCTGGAAAATTCCAAAAATTTATAAGTAGCTCAGAAAACGAGAAAAAAGTAATATGATGTTTTTACTCCTTCCTGACGCCGTCAGGTTGCAATCCTGACGCCGTCAGGTTATCCTGACAAAAACTGGTCTGCGATTTTCTGGAAAATTTACATCTTTAGAATCTGGAAAAATTTCTGCAAAACATCCATTATGACTCGATACAAGCATTTGACTCGAACAAACAAACATAAATATCTTTTAGCTAATTGTTATTCTCATGTTTACGTTTCTTTTGAAAACGTGTGTAATCCTCCCTACACTTATCCCTTATGTAAAATACCTTTATATGCAATTAAGACGAGGTTAAAAACAAAATAAAGCATTTTTATAAATTTAAACATGAGGATAAACAATTAATAAAAGATATATGACACTAACAAGCAAACAATTAAGCATGGGTTGCCTCCCACGAAGCGCTTTTCTTTATTTAAGAGTCTTGTAGCTAGACTCATAGTCGTGCTCCTACGTTTTCTCACCTATCCCCTCGTGCTCATACTTAAGCCATTCCAACGCTCTTTCATTCTTTTTGTAATCATCTCCTAATTCAAGGCATTTTTTGTAATACAGCTTAGTTTTCTCATATGGGTACCTAAGCCCACTCTGCTTATCCCTTTCACTAAGCAATGGAATTGGGGTCATTCTATTACAAACCTCGATGTCCTTATGTTTAAACCTAGGATGAGCGCGTGGCATTTGGTAGATGAAATCTTCAACTTCATTAGAGAATGTAATTAGACCATCAATCATCCGTTCATTCAACCTAGTCAATTTTTTGAAAGGTTTTCCAAAAATTACTTGAGTGAGGTCCTTATCTATAAATTCTCCTAAGTCTTCTAAGACCATGAACTCTGCCAAATAAGCAAAACTTCCGACAAACACGTGCAAATAAATGACTGCTTCAACAACATTGTTCCCTTGATAAGTTAACTCATTGACCTTGATTTTGTTGTATAGGTCCCTTGAGATTAAGTTTAAAGGTAAGAATGAATTCAAATAAGCATCGAACCCTTCTAGTCCTATTTTGCAAGGGAATTGCATGTTAAAGGGGCCATCTTTCTCAATCCTACACCTAGGGTCAAACATTGGGAGGGGTCTTCCTCAATTTCATTAATGACCTCTCCGCTATCAAATGCCTCACCATAATCAAATTCCTCATCAGAATCAGAGTAATAGAAAGGACTTTGTTGTTGCCAATTTATCTCATTATGCCCTAGGTGATTACCAAAATGGTGAGTGGGTGAAGGGTTTTGTGGGATTGCGTTCTCAATCTCGGGATTAGGAACGGGTAGAGTGAAGAATCTTCGATGGAAGATGCGGATCATGTTGAGTGATGGTTTTTTTACGAACGAGGGTCACGAAGAAGGGGGATAGACTAAGAGAAAGCTAAAAATGAGAAAAAATTTTACTTGATAGGAATCAAGCAAAGAAACCTAAACGAGGTGGACTACTAACTAGCTATTCTATTCCCCGGCAACGGCGCCAAAAACTTGATAACGCTACACGCGTCGTTCGGGGTCAAGGAAACTTCCTTTTCTTCGAGCAAGTTTTATAACACCCTAGGCAGTGAACCTAATCGTTGTAGTGTAGTAATTAGGGTAAGCCACGGGTATTGATATCGTTCTCTAGGGGAATAGGAATGCTAGTAAGGAGTTACTACGCTAAGGTTAAGGTTGAGGAAGATTATTTTTTATCTTTTTATGTTTTATGAAATGGAAAGGTACGAATCTCGGGTATTGGATTTGGGGGGTTGGTATTTCTACCGATTACTCTACTATTATCTAATTATCTAAACTAAGGTTGTGGGAGTCTATGTCTAATTAATGTGTGCTCGTATGATAGTTTAAAGATGTGTTTACTTAGGTTGTATTACTCCTTAATTATCTCCTATTGATGGTTGAGTTGTCACGTCTTATTCTTAGTTGCGTTGTGTGTCTAAAGTTGTAGGGTATGCGTTTCTCCCTAACTCTTTGAACTTACCAAAGGGTCTCGTCTACAAACCCACTAGGGATGATAAACTCCTACTCTAAGGCGCTCTTTGGATGGTTTAGCCTACAACTACTCAGGTAATTATATTCTAAGGTTCACAAAGATGAATCAAGCATTAAGTACACAACGAATAACCTATCGCATTACTAGATCATTAATCAACTAAGATAAGAAACAACCAATCAATATTCAATAATTAAGTTTCATACTTCCTAAGCAAACACACAAATAAATTAGCCGGACATGGAGAACATGCAATCATACACACAAATAATGAAAGACATAATTGAATTAATGAAGTAAAGACTTATCTTGATGTAAGATAGGGTTTAAAACCCTAAAATACTGTACAAGACACCTTAGGTTCGGTTTTAGGTTTTTACTCCAAAAGACTCTCCACAAAAGACTGAAAAATTCGGATTCTATATATAAGATTACATATGCGACGGCGTCACCTTATGTTTAGTGACGCCGTCGTGTCGCCGTCATTAGGGTTTCGTCTTGGCCACGTTAACCTTGCGACGGCGTCACCTTATGTCCGTGACGCCGTCCTCTTCAGCTTCTGACGTCGTCTGGATCGCATCTAGGCCGTGTGAGTAGCGACGGCCTACTCTTTTACAACTAGACGTCGTCGCTTGAAAATACGAGTTTTGGGTTCTGGACCGTCACAACAAATTTGGGACGGCGTCGCCATTAGCACCTGACGCCGTCGCCTTCTAATTTCAGCAACTGTGAGTGTCTCGATTTTGACTTTGGCCATTTTCTTCGTATATTCGCGCCTTTTCGTCCAAATAAGTGCCATTCCAGCATTTTGCCTTCAAGAGACCTAAAAAGTGAAAAGGAATGATATTAAGCAATAACGGATACAAAAGTGATCAAATAAGGACTTAAACGACCCCTCAAAATGGTACCTTTTAAAACCTTATCAATCCCTAAAGGTTCAAGCAGAAGACTAGAAGCAATAATCGACCTTAGTTACCAGCTTAGTAGTTATGTTGGCTTATGCTATAATTATATGTTTATGTAGGTTTAAACAATTATGTGTCATAGGCAGTTATGTCTACATAGGAGTTGTAACTGATAATGTAACATATTGGTTTTCACAATCACATAAACATACACATATAGGGGAAAAATGAATTATGAAAGCCGCAACCCTTTGCCTTGCTAGGAAAAGGGTATTTATAGGTTCTTACAAGACACGCCTCCTACGTGCTGTGGATCAGGCATACAGTGGGTAAAAACCCATCTGTCCTCCACGGTGTTTCTTAACAAACTACTTACTAACACTAAATGACTACGACTACGAGATTTCTAATAAATACATATACTTGAGGTGACCGACTCTTTAACTACAGGATTTTCTAAATCCTAACAATCTCCCCCTAAGGGAGGTCACCTCAATTACAAACAGATATTACATTTTGGTGTTCTTGGATTCTTGATTAAGTTCTTTGCTCTGTAGCACGTAGTCTTTGATTCTTTATTTTCTGCATGTTGTGATCATAATGTGTAGGTCTTTAACTGATCCACGTGATGATGAGTTTGAGCCAGCATTGAGATCATCAGCCATAGTAAATCTCTGACTCCTCCTTTGTAATATCGCCATCATGTGATGTTGTAACATTGGGGCCAACATGCTCACATTTTGGATCATGATATCTTCTTATCAGAGTTGCGGAAGATTTTGTTGATTCATGATATTTGCAGCAGCGTAGCAGAAGCATGGAGTGAAAATATCAGAGCCACTTGATGAATATATGCAGTTATCATGATTTCTTTGAAAATGAACGTGTTGTGTGAGCATGCGGCTATGGGTTGACTCCTCAATTCTGATCAGCTGCAACCGTCAGGTGTCCCTACAAACAACAGTTAGAAATAAAGCGCACGAAAAGTATCTTTGATCACCTTCGTTGAATAGGTTGCAAGAACCATGGTTCCCCGTTAATCAGTACAAGTACTGCCTGTGATCATGTATAATTCTGAAGAATTTCCTTGACAAGGTTTCATAGCTACTCTAGTCGTTCTCAAACCGAAACGTCTCAAAGAAGACAACGCGGAGTGAGTGAATCAGCAAATTGAGATTCGTTGATTGAAGAAAATGATTTGAAAAACAATCGTGTATTGCTTAATGGAAAGTGTTTTGCAATACAACGAAAGTTTTATGGAAAATCAATTGTCAATCATAAATACCCTTTAATATTTGAACACTTAATACACAGTCGATGTGCTAGAGAAAAGAGTTGTTGAGCACAATGACCGGTTTTTCAAAGGTATCCGTCAATCCATTTCCTGGACCAAGGTTGATTCAAGAGTGAATCTCCCAATCGTTTCTATCCAGTTGTCACAAGTTTGATCTTTTGATAAGATCTCACATGTCACCCACCAAGAGCTTGTTTGATATTAGCTCTAGTAGGATTTCCATCTTCATCGTGAATATTTTACATATCACTCGGATGTTCTGGCACTACCACAAGGATAATGCGTAGGACTCTAAAAATATATTATTACTTTCCACATTGTGTAAAACAGTAAGTCTTCATTAATTGTGTCCTAATGAGATTTATTGATGATCTCTTGACTCTAGACTCCATCGTGCATATTTGGTTTACTATGCCGGAGACTAGGGAGAGGGTCTCCTTCTTCAATATCAACAATCTCTAAGAGAAAGTCGATAGATTATGTAGGTTCCCCGTGAGAATGATGCAAGTCCTTTTAAGAGGAACTTGAGTAGCTTGGGAAGTTTAGTGCAGTACGTCACTGGGTCCATGACGTCTTGTCTTCAATAGCAGTGTTACCTTAGTAACCACCAGTAGCATATGAATTGAACTCGGTTTCTGCCCTAAGGTTGAATTATTGGAGGGCTATTTCTTTTCACCCTTTTCTTATTCATTTCTTTTTCATTCTTCAACCCCTTCAGTACTTACCGAGACTTCATTACTAGAACCTTGTTGGATTTATTCCAGTTCTAGCTCTATCTCAGTCCGCACTCTTCCCATTTCTCACTTTTCTCCTTTTTCATCATACCTAAGGACTTCTACACTATGTAGTGGATTGTCTCTGGGTAGATCCCTCCGGCTCTGGCGGGATCGTGGGAATGAATACCTAACCAAACCATCCTTATATCTTCGTGCATAAAATAAATTGGTCGGTCTTTTGGTATTGTTCATTCCGCCTCGAAACCAATTGAAAACCATTTGAAAATCAATCAAGGTACTTGTGATATAAAATCAAAGCATTTTGTACCTTAATTGTTTTTTATCTTTTTAGAAAAGCTCCCCCTCAACATGTGCTTCAAGTATTTGAAATCATTTTAGCACATGGAGGCAAGAGGACTTTTTGAAATCTTAGATTAAGAATGAGAGATCCAATCTTTGATTAACATTTTCTAAAGTAATCATCATCACTCTCAAATCTAGTATTTTAAGTACTTTGGATAAAATATTTTGGGAAGGATGAGGTTTTCTTTTGATTGCTCCCCCTCAATGTGTGCATCGAGATTCAAAATTATTTTGCACATATTAGAGGGAACCTGCACTTTGAGACAAATCAATCACGTTTCAATCATTTTTTGTTTAACATAGATGCTCCCCCTTAACATGTGCATGAAAACTTTGAAATCGGTTGGCGCATGTAGGGAGGAGTGATTGTTATTATATTTCTAAAACCACTTATTGAATTATCAGTTTACATCCAATTTAAATCACAAATTCTCCCCCGATCACAATTTTCAAATCCTTTGAGATTTGTGATCTCAATTGATTTAAATCATTTTTGAAAGGTTTTTTGCGGGGAAATGTGACTTACTTTAAAAAACGTTTAACTGATAATGATCAGATTATAAGACTTTAAACTCCAATGATCAAACATACTTAGGTATCTTATGAAAACACAACGATAGTCTTGGTCTGGATCCACTTGTACAAAAACATTGTTACTTTAGATTTATCCAAAAGAATACCTTGATCGTTTACGTGCCAATTGTTTGAAAACTAACCTTTTGAATTGTTTGAAATCATTCTCCCCATCAATCAATGATGTAAGTTGTTGATTGAGTGACAGAGATTTTGACAAATGATAAGTCCAGATGATTTTCAAAATAAAGACCTAGTTATTTTCAAAGCAATTTAGTTTTCATTAGATGAAAAATATTTTTCAAAAGAATATTTAGAATGAAAAATATTTGTGAGGAAACATTTGTCTTTTTGGCGACAAATTTTCCTTATGAACTTTTGTTTTTAGAATCAGAGCAGGAGGTTTCAAAATTCGATTAAGCAAGGCTCTGTTCTTTCTTTTAAAACCGGGTTACTGCCTTAAATGACAATAAACCAACATTTTTCTCCATCTCAATTTTTTTTTAATTAAAAAAAGACTTTATTACTACATTTCGAACTTCATCTAAAGACCCGTGTCATTTTTGAATGACAATTCAAAGTCTGTAGATGTTATCGAAACGGGAAAACATGACAAAGGAAATAATATTTTTTGAGTTTTTCAAGATTTTCTAATTTTTTATGGGTTTTGAAAGTTTTATAATTTTCTATTTTCTTTTTGTTTGTTTTATAATTTTGTATTTTGCTTTTTGATAAAGTATATACAAAAAAGATAATTTAGTTTAAGAGGATGCTGAAATGAGTACCGAGATAAGAATATCGTTCAGCACCTTGGAGAAAAAAGAAATCAACATCTCTTAAACTTTCACCACCAAAACATTCGAGGCTTCTGAGAAAATCGTCTGAACATGAGCCTTTTAAATGGGAATCTTTGGTAGCTTCCCCCCCAAACCGAAAAACTTCGTAAGAAGACTAATTCCCCCAAGAAAAAGTGAAGCAAACAGTCTCATTGTATGAAGCTCAAGAGCCCGAAAATACGAAAACACCGGAGTAACAAGTTAAAACATTGATCATCTCTGCGGTTATCAAACCCGAAATAATTGATTAAGCCCGATCACATGAACTTGTTGTGCGTCCCCGATGTACACATTACTCTTCGAGTTTGAGCAGTTGTCTATTCAGGGGAACAATATATCAACATCTTCATTTCACCAAATGCATTCCAGTTATCTTACATATAACCAATCAGCCCATAATGTATACATGTACCCAACAAGATGTACCCAACAAGAGTAGAGACGATGACATCCATGTAACATGTTGAGTCACTGATTATCTCTGCGGATGTCAACTTTGGAATAATTGAATTAGCTCGATCAAGTGAACATGTTGTGCATCCTTGATGTACACACACCTCTCCCCTGATGGTTGCGATCTCATCGGAATCATCATTACATTGTGTACATGAAGCAATAACCGGAAGCACTACCATAAATCATATAGAAGATGTCGATAAGCAATATCATCTCACGCTCCAAATATTCTTCTCATATTTCTTCCCACTATTAGCTGAGCTAACACATACCAAAAGTATCCAGAGACCACTTCCCCCCAAATTGTTGGAATAATACATCCTTCCTCCCAAGTAGTTGGAATAATATATCCTTCCCCCAAATGGTTGGAATAATACATCCTTCCCCCAAATAGTTGGAATAACACACCAAAGGCTAAGAGTTAAACACTGAGTTTCTCTGCGGTTATGACATTTGTCTTTCCCGGGATTACTTCAATAGAGAAGAAGTATTAAGTTCATCACATGTACTCGTTGTGTGTTTAGATGTATGTCTTCTTCCCCCTTGCTGGTTTTGATACCTCAGAATCAGCAACACATTATACATACCAAATATTCTTGAAATAGAGAAGAACAAAAAATTAGCTCAAATGAATCCTGTGAGAATCAACTGCTACAGAAACTCTCTTTGACTATATTTATCAACCCATATGTAGACAATTTGAAGTGACCACTAATGAAGAAAACCCGATATACCAAACTTGAAACTGAAGTCGAATTCCCCACATTTGTATCTTAAGCTTGCACTTAATGATGGAAGAACAGTGTCGAGAATCTATGCTTCAAGCAAATCTCTAAGTACTCACTACTCAAACAAAGTATGAGACATTAACACCTCTTGAGATTATCCACACCGTCGGTCTTTAACCATCCACCCTTACTGCTGGTAACTAGATAAACCAAGTCTTCAACTCAAATTCTTAAGCCCGAGCAAGTTATCAAATAAGAACAAGCCTTTCTGAAAGTCAACTTCAATCTCAAATAAGTGATAAATGATTAACTACGAAGTAATCAACTTGTGTCAAATGCCCAACACGTGAATAAACATACAATCGGATGTACATTGACCAACTGAATGAACCGAAACAAATGATTCCTCAACATCAATGCATTCTTCCTAAAGGTATACATGTAGAGACTGATCTGGAAGATTCACCAATAATGTCTTCGAACGGATGAGGTAGTCATTTTCTTTAATGTTCATGTGGTTGATTTATAGCATGCACATAGAGAGGAACAATAATACGTAAATATTTGGTAAAGGAATACCAAAGAGCGGATCATTATTCATGAACAATAATCCGTGAAGATTTGGCAAAGGAATACCAAAGAGCGGATCATTATTCAATAGTGCAACTGCAATATTATGATAGTCATTATCAATGCCTTAAGGAATAACTAGAGATTGGGTTTCTCGAGTAGTCTGAGTTGTACTTCTTAGATGGAGAACCAGTTGAGTCAGCAGGAACCGAAACAGGAGCTTCAGGAACTGGATGATCAACATTCGTTGAAGGTTGTAAGTATTCATCAAACATAGGTTGAAACACTAAATCCCAAACAATAACTCCTAGTGTAACATTAAGCGTATGACCATTATACAAACATCCATCAACATGTAGATCCACTTCTCCCCCTCAAAAATTGCATCCGATGTTGCCAATGCCATTTTTGGTTTGAGCAAGTGAATAGGAATACAATCACCGGTAAGTAGATCCATTTGATAACTGTCATTTTATTCACTCTTCTCCCCCTCAAAAATTGCATCTGAAGTTGCCATTTTTGATTTGAACAAGTGAATAAGAATATACTCCAATGAATGTAGATCCACTTGATGACTGAATGAGCATGGGAAAAACATGAAGCTCGTTGATAGAGAATGTAGATGAGAATGGTCATTCTTGAGAGAATTTCTCTTAAACTAAAGATAAAATGCACTGAATTGTACGCCTTTATTTTCTTTGAGGAACGGGGCCTGAAGTGTTATCTGCAGATGCCATAGTGTTGAAGAACGAGGCCTGAACTGATGTGAACAGACGTCATGAGAAGAATTCTCTTCTTTTGAAGATAAAGCGCATTGAAGCATACACTTTTCTTTTCTTTAGAGAACGAGGTTTGAACTGAAGTATTCAAACGTCATAGTTATTTCCCCTCATCTGTTTAGAGCAGCCATAATCCAACTACCAACGGATGATTTATACGACCTGCATTGGAACACAGACAAAGGTGGAAATTTGAAAACATTGGATCCCCATGTGAAAATGGGTTCCTTTTGGTTAGCGCACACAATCTTTGAATCAGCAGAAACCCTAGTTGCTATGGCATTACCACTAGGAGCTAAACTAGTAGAATCGTCAGACTTAGTTAAAGGGAATTGTGTGCCTAATGGGATTATTCTACCAGTTGGCTTCCAAACCTTAACAGGCACTACTCTAGGCATAGTGGATCTAGTTAAGGAGCAAGGTTTTACATGCGTGAATATTCGACCTGTGGGCTTCCACTGAAATCCTATATTGGTAAAAACCTTCCCTGTAGGTTTCCCGGATTGCTTAATCTGTTTTGCTTTCCAAACTTTCTTAACTGGGTTTTGATTCTTAGACCTCTGAAATAACACACCACATTTATCATGATTACCAGAAAATAGACATTCTTTACATGTTTTGCAGAAAACATAAGACTTCGAATTAATTTCAGTAAGCTTAGAGCTAATACTAGAACCAACACGATTCTTTTTGTTCAAGTCAAACTTATTGTCCCTATGGTGTTCTTTCACTTCCTTTTCATGATTACTTTTAGTTTGCGTAATCCTATCCTTCTTTGTATTGCTTCTAGGTTTTGGCCCGCTAACTTTAGTGTCAATTTTAACATCTGTAGAAGTGATGATGGGAGCATTAGTTTGTTTTACTGCCATTTGATTTTCTGGTCTAGAAGTGCTGGGTTCTGAGGCTTTCAGAGGCACATCAAAAGTCACATGCTTGACTTTAGGCATAGAACAAGGCATAACTTCTCTATATTTCCTAGTACCAGATTTAGGAAATGTAGCAATCACACATTCTAAGAGTTCCTGAGATCGTTTGGCATATAAGCATGCATGCCCAACAACATT
Source organism: Chrysanthemum seticuspe (assembly GCA_019973895.1). Lineage (NCBI taxonomy): Eukaryota > Viridiplantae > Streptophyta > Magnoliopsida > Asterales > Asteraceae > Chrysanthemum > Chrysanthemum seticuspe. The sequence continues at coordinate 216,717,607 of BPTQ01000005.1, forward strand.
ATCAAGTGGTTTCTCTATCTTATCATCTTCAACAATCTCACGGAGACACTCTAGACTATCCTTGAGGTACGAAAGATTTGTTTTATATGCAAATTCATTGTTTCGAAGATGAGGGGGAATATATCTCACAGTTATAGCATATTTAGAACAAGCAGGCACCTTTGGTGCAACATTTTCACCACTAGTGATTGGCATTTTCCCTTTTTTCACACGCTTCATATTCTCAATTTAGTTAAGCAAAGAAGTTACCTTTTCAATGTGTTTATCATGATTAACTTTGAATGAATCGCATAGCTCTTTGTTTTGATCATTAACTTTTGAAATTTCAGCTTTAAAACATTCATTTTCCTTTTGCAATTTATCAATAATGTTTTGAAGTCGGAAATTCTGAGAATCTAAAGGCGGAGGCATACGGGAGCCAGTCACTTCATTTTTTTCACCCTTCAGTTGTGAAATTTGGGCTTTCAACCTTTTGATCATGTTACAATGAGCTCGGATCTGTTCATCACGTTTGTTGATTTCAAAAACGGCATCAAACTCAGGAGCATCCGAAGATGTCTTGGCATTTGAGGTTTTAACATTTTCTTTCAGATATTGATATTTTAATTGTAAACCAAGATATTCAACTTCCAATTTAGAAAAATGCTTGACCATGTTATCATGATCGTCTTTTTTAATTTTATCATGCAATTTTGAATTTTTGGTCTCAAGCTCAATGACACGATCCTGGAAGACTTTCAGTGCAATTGACAATTAATGAAATTGAGAAGCAGTAATGGAATAATTCGTAACAGTATAGAACACATCTTGAGCAATACATCTACAAATCAAATTATCGTTAAAGATGTGAAGGTTCTTCCTCTCAATCTCATTGCTCTTAAGCTCACATTCATTTATTCTTACCTCATTTTCCATTTCATTAAACACCTTTTTCATTTCTTTAATCTCTGTATCTATGCCCTTTTGAAGACTCTCAAATTGTTCTTTTAGTTGTTTAAAGAAAGGAATGACCTAAGTTAAATAACATTCTTTAGTTTGCTCAAAACCCCTTTCCCCTTCAGTTATCCCTGTAGGTGTTATTCTCTTCTTACACGTTTTCTCAAAATCAACGAATAGTTGGTAAACTACATATAGGTTGATTAAGGTCTTGCTTTGAGTGGGAAGAGTTCTAGGCACTAAATGCATTGGTGTATTAGGAGGATACACAGTAGCTGGAGGCAATTTCCTAAGGGGAGGATTCTTTTCAACAAGTTCATCAGTTTTCTTCTTATCAATATCTTTCTTCCAAAACACTTGTTCAGGGGTTAATTGAGTTTGAGGTCTAAACTTGTTCAAGGCAATCCAATTTTCCTTAGTGTAATCATGGGATTTAAGCGTTATATTATACTCTATACACCAAGGATCTTTTAATTTCTTTGCCATTTTCTCTTTAGAGGCATCTTCTAACTTTCAATCCTCTTCAGTGCCCTTTATACATGATAGTGTTTGTCTAGGCTTAAGGATCTCATTACCATCATAAACTACCTTTTGAGCAGCTCTAGCTATTTTACCATACTCAGGATTGGGTTCCTCTACAAGGGCAATACTATGCTTATCGCTTAAAACTCTATGCTTAGAGATCATGTGAGCAGTCTGAATGGTGTTCCTTTGTACGTACAACTTGTTTTCAAGTTTGTTCTTTAAAGTTTTTAGGTTGGAAAAATGTTGGGATATAGAAAGTCAAAGTGCTGAAGAGTCAAAGTACTGAAGAGTCAAATTACTGCTAAAGAAGAAAGTCAAAGTTCTGCTCATTCATCAAAGTACTGCATGGTTAAAGGACTGCTATGCAAAATCGTTAAGGATTATTATGTAATTCTAGAATGTTCTAAGTTTAGTTTAGTATTACTTGACGTACAAGGAATATAATTGTAAACCGACTAGGGTTATCCTTATGCCTATAAAAGGACCCCTAGATTGGCATTAGAGATGTGAATGTACGTGCAATATTAGAGTTTACTAAGTTCGATAATAGAGTTGTTAGGGATTGTTAGTGAATCTGTGTATCAAGCAGATTCAGAGTTATTAATAAAATCGTTAAAGTAAAAGTTAATTCTTCTTAGCTTTATTCAAGTAAATTCCGCATACTTAATAGAGTTAATTCAGTGTTTCATTGTTAGTGACTTAGGATTTATCCAAAGTTGCTAAGCCCTTACAAGCTACATAAGTTAGTTTGGTTAGAGTACATCGATCCAACAAGTGGTATTAGAGCTTGTGTGGAAACTCTGATTAAGATGAAACCCTTAAAACCTAGTTAACAACAAACCCTAAAGATGTCGACTGAAGCTACACCACCACCATCCATCACCTCACTCAGAATTCCTATCATCAAGAAGGGAGAGTATGATCTTTGGAGCATGAAGATGAGGCAGTACATTGCCATTATAGACCATGCACTGTGGAATGTAATTGTCAATGGTAATGAAGTTGTTACAGATCCTATTGAAGTTCCTAGACAACCTAAAACACCTAAGGCTGTATTGCCAGCAGCCACAATAAGGAATCAAGAAAAGGCTCTCAACATCCTATTGTCTGCTATACCTAATGGTCACCTACTCAAGTTTCATGATGCTAAGGATGCTAAACAACTATGGGCTGCTCTCAAGACAAGGTTTGGAGGTAATGATGCTTCCAAGAAGATGCACAGAAATCTATTGAAGCAACAATTTGAAACATTCACAGTTGGTGAAAGAGAAGGTCTTTATGCTGCCTATGACAGATTCCAAAATCTTCTTAGTATGCTGGAGTTATACAAAGCAGAGGTATCTGTTGAAGATGCAAATCTGAATTTCTTAAGGAGTTTGCCATCTACATGGCATGTGATTGCTACTATGATTAGAGGACAACCTGGATTGGATATTATGGACTTTGATGATCTTTACAACCATTTAAAGGTGTATGAGCATGAGATGAATGGCCAATCAAGTTCAAAATCTCACAGCGTTGCTTTTGTGTCTTCTGAAAAGCGAGGCAGTACTTCCACTAAAAGTACTGCTTACCCTACTCAAAGTACTGTTGCTCAAAGTACTGTTAGTTATCCTGCTCATTCTATCACAACCATGACAACCCCCACCTCCTCACCAACAAACACTATCCATTCTGATGAAGTTGTATGCTCATTCTTTGCTCAGCAAGCCACTTTACCTGTTACCTATGAAGAGGATTTGTCACAAATTGAAGAGGATGCTCTTGAAGAAATTGATATCAGGTGGCAAGTTGCTATGATCACTGCTAGGATCAAGAAGTTCATCAAGAAAACAGGAAGAGGCATTGACTTCAAACCCAAACAGGGTATCACCTTTGACAAGTCAAAGATTGAATGTTTTAACTGTCAAAAGACTGGACACTTTGCAAGGGAATGCAAGTTTGCTAAATATCAGGCAAATAGAATGACTGAGAAACCCAAGCTTGAACTAAAGGAAATTCCTATTACTGAAACAAAAGCTTTGGTTGCTCAAGAAAATCTATCAGAGGTTGACTGGAGTGCTGAATTTGATGATGAACCAGTAACCTACTGTATGGTCGCAGTGGAAGAGTTTGATTGGAGCACCGCTTTTGATGAGGAACCAGGATTTGCTGCTTTGGACTCCAAAGATGGCCTAGGAAGCTTTGATTGGAGCATGGAGAGTGAAGATGAACATGTTCTGCTTGCTATGGTAGCAACTTCACCAAGTTCACCCCCTATCTCTGAGGTATGCTCTAAGTGTCATGATTTTTATCAAAAGGTACTTACTGATTATGTAACTGAAAGAGATAACTGTAGAAGGGCTAGGTCTGAGGTAGCTGGTTATCAAATTACTTTAGAGTCAATGGAAGCCAAAAAAATAACACATGAAAATCATGAGATGGCTTGGGCAGAAAAATACGAGCAACAGGATTACCAATTAATACTAAGTGAATGGAAGCTAGGATGTAAGGTTGCTGAATTATAAAAAATGACTAAAGAAAGGGATGAGTTGCTAGACAAGTTTCCTGATTGGGGACAATCTGGCCTTTCACATGTTAGTTTTGTTGAAAAACAGAAAAGAGCACACATTAAAACTGGCCAAGGTTTTGGCATGGACTTTAGTAGCACAGAAGAAAACCCACCTAGTGATCAGAATGAATGTGATTTAGAGGATATAACAACTAGTGATGATGAACTCATTAACTATGTAGATACATCTAGTAATGAGGAATCAATTAGTCAAACACCTCCTGAATTTAAGAAAGACAATGGTTATCATGCAGTCCCTCATCCCACTGGTAGTTTTCAACCTCTTAGGGCAGATGTTTCTCGTTTTGGAGTTGACAATCTAGAATTTAGGAAAAAGTTTATTGGTCAATCTAGTTCTGAAACCTCAAAAGAAACAGTTGAGAAATCTAAGGATGACAGTGTTAAAAGTCAAGCAGTACCTTCAACTCAAAGTACTGCTAAACCTTCAGCAGTACCTTTAAGAAAACCTTTTCAAAATATTGCTAAACCTTTTTGGGATAATTTTGGTCAAAACAATTTTCATCATTCACCAAAAAGACAGGATAGTTTTGGTCATACACATAAAGGAAGATTTTTTTGGAGTATGGGTCAAAAATTATGTTTTGTTTGTTATAGTCCTGATCATTTGATTAAGGACTGTGACTTTCACTCAGATTACTTAAGCAAATTCCCAAAAACCAAAACCGCAAACCAAAAACCAAGGGAGAATAAACCAGTCTGGAATCATTCACATAGGGTTAACCACAGCAACTTCTTACAAGACCATAGGTACCCTCAACAGAGAAGATCTTTTTCAAAATCACCAGTACCTTATCAAGCAGTACCTTCTCAAAGTACTGCTAGATTTTCACCCAATCAAGGTACTGCTAGCACTTTTTGGAATGGAAACCCTAGGAGATCTAATTACTATCAATCTAGAAGGCGTTACACCTCAAAAAGAGTATCTAGATCAAAGAACTCAACAACAAAAGTTAAAACAAGTTGGGTTAAGAAGGAAAGTATTGATGGGGAACAAACAGTACTTTCAGCAAGTGTGAGTGAAACAGAGATTTTTGTTGAAAATAAAAATGAGAATTTGGATGAAAAAGAGATTTTTATTGAAAAACCAACACAAGTTTTGGAACAACCAAAGATAATTGATCATGTGTTTAAAGACAGTGGCAATTACATACTTAAAGAATTTAAGTATGTAACTCCACAAGGGGAACACAAGTCAGTAATGGTTTGGTTTCCTAAAATTAACTAACTCTTTTATCTTTGTGCAGGGCAACCCAGAAGAGGAGCTTAAAGATCATCTAATTGTATATAGTTGTTGCTCTAGAAGCATGACAGGAGACAAAGAGATTCTGTCAGATTTTAGACCTTATTGTGGAGGAAGAGTTGCATTTGGGAATGATGCTAGTGGAGGAAGAATAACTGGCAAAGGAACTATCAAGGCAGGAAACATAGATTTCGAGAATGTTCGTTATGTGAAGGAGCTCAAATTCAACCTTTTGTCAGTCTCTCAGATATGTGACAAGAAGCACCCTGTGTTGTTCACTAACACAGAATGTCTCATTCTTTGCCCTGAATTCAAGCTTGTTGATGATAACTTGGTAGTACTGAGAGTACCAAGAACCAATGATGTGTACAGTCTGGATATGAAAAGTCTTCACTCTTCTGCAAGAGCAACATGTTTAGTGGCAAAGGCAACACTTGAAGAAGCACATCTGTGGCATAGAAGATTAGGCCATGTAAATTTCAAGAATATCAATAAGTTGGTTAAAGGAAATTTAGTTAGAGATTTACCTTCCAAAACATACAAGAATGATCACTCATGTTTGGTGTGCAAGAAAGGTAAACAACACAAATCTTCATGCAAAAAGATTGAGGAAAGAATCATTAGAGATCCTTTGGAGCTGCTGCACATGGATTTGTTTGGACATGTTTCTGTTGCAAGTCTAAACAAGAAGAAGTACTGTCGGGTTGTGACAAATGATTGCAGTAGTTTAGTTGGGTATTTTTCTTGGGATTTAAAGATGAAACCTTTGATGCTATTCATGATCTTATAATAGCCCTGGAAAACCAATTGAGACTCAAAGTAAGAACTAATAGATGTGACAATGGGACTGAATTCAAGAACAAGCTTATGGATGAATTTTATGCCAAGAAAGGGATCAAGAGGGAGTTTAGTATTGCTAGAACTCCTCAGCAGAATGGTGTTGCAGAGAGAAAGAACAGAACTTTAATTGAAGCAGCCAGAACAATGCTTGCAAATTCACAATTACCTATTCAATTTTGGGTTGAAGCTGTAAGTACTGCTTGCTATGTGTTGAATAGAGTATCAGTCACTAAACCTCAGATGAAGACACATTATGAGTTTCTTATGGGAAACAAACCTAATATACGTTTTATGAAACCTTTTGGATGTCCTCTGACTATTCTCAATACTATTGATGCTTTGAGAAAGTTTGATGGCAAGTCAGAAGAAGGATATCTATTGGGATATTGTACCAACAGTAAAGGTTTTAGAGTATACAATAGGGTCACCAAGAAGGTTCAAGATTGTCTTCATGTTGAATTTTTAGAAGATCAAGACAATCAAAACGGTAAAGGTCCTGATTGGATGTTTGATCTTGAGGTTTTAACTCCTTCTATGAATTATGTTCCTGTTATAGAAGAAAATCAAGTTGATCACAAAGAAGATGATTTATAGTACATTGTTCATGGAATTAATATTAGACCTAATGATGTTCCTGATGAACCTATAACTGTTGAGAAGGATAAAAGTACTGATGAACCAAAATCCTCTTTGTCTACTGAAGATCAAGCTCTCCAAGATGAGCTTGCTAGGATGCTCTTTCAAGAAACAATTGCACAATATTATGATGATGATCAAAGAAGAGCTTATGAAGAAGCAAAGAAAAAGGGTAAGTCTACTGAATACCCTCACAGTACTTTGGATTACAGTAGTTTAGATCAAAGTACTGTTGCACCTATTGATAGCACTTTGGATGATTTGGACGATCCTAACATGCCTGGCTTAGAAGATACCAATGATGAGTTTGAAGATGAAGGTATTTTCTCAGATTCCAATGAAGATGCTGATTTCACGAATTTGAATGATAATCTTGAAGTTCCACAGACTCTTATCTTAAGAGTTCATAAGAATCATCCTACTGGTCAAATCATTGGACCTTCTACTTTTGGAGTGCTTACAAGGACCAAAGCTAAAGGTTTTTCTAAACCACATAATGCTTTGCTTAGCTTTGTTTATAAACAGAACAGGCTTAATCATAAGGATCACCAAACATGCTTATTCACTTGCTTTATCTCTCAAGAAGAACCCAAGAATATAGCTCAAGCATTAATCAAAGAAAGTTGGGTTGAAGCCATGCAAGAAGAACTTCTTCAATTCAAACTTCAAGAAGTTTGGGTACTATGTGATCTTCCAGATGGAAAGAAAGTAATTGGTACAAGATGGGTTTTCAGAGTAAAGAGAGATGAAAGAGGGAATGTAATCAAGAATAAAGCAAGGCTAGTAGCACAAGGATATCGACAAGAAGAAGGAGTAGATTATGATGAAGTCTTTGCTCCTGTAGCAAGGATCGAAGCCATTCGAATATTCCTTGCTTTTGCATCATATATGGGATTTCAGGTTTATCAAATGGATGTCAAGAGTGCCTTTCTCTATGGCAAGATAACAGAGGAGGTCTATGTTAAACAGCCTCCTGGTTTTGAAGATCATGCACATCCAAACAAAGTCTATAAGGTCGTTAAGGCTCTTTATGGTCTTCATCAAGCACCTAGAGCTTGGTATGAAAGGCTCTCCACTTTCTTATTGCAATATGGTTACAGGAGGGGAGCAATTGACAAGACTTTGTTTATCAAGCAAGATAAGAAGGAAATCATGCTGGTTCAAGTTTATGTAGATGATATCATCTTTGGAGCTACAAAACAGTCAATGGTGAAGGAGTTTGAGCAGCTGATGCAACATGAATTTCAAATGAGTTCTATGGGTGAATTAACTTTCTTTTTGGGACTTCAAGTTAAACAGTCAAAGGAGGGTATTTTCATAAGTCAAGATAAGTATGTCTCTGACATTCTTAAGAAGTTCAATTTTGATGCTATGAAGCCAGTCACTACACCTATCAAATCTATCAACTCATTGGGCAAGGATGAAGATGGTCAACCTGTTGAAGTCAAGCTGTACAGATCTATGATTGGTTGTCTTATGTATTTAACTGCATCTAGACCTGATATCATGTTTGCTGTCTGTGTATGTGCAAGATATCAAGTCTTGCCTAAGGTCTCCCATTTGAATGCAGTGAAGAGAATTTTTAGTTATTTGAACAACAACCTAAGTTAGGGTTGTGGTATCCAAAGGAATCACCTTTTCATTTGGAAGCTTTCTCAGATAGTGATTATGCAGGTGATAATTATGAAAGAAGATCAACCACTGGAGGATGCCAGTATCTTGGAAGAAGATTAGTCTCATGGCAATGTAAGAAACAAACCATTGCAGCAACATCATCCACTGAAGCAGAATATGTTGCTGCTGCAAGCTGTTGTAGACAAGTCTTGTGGATGCAGAATCAACTTTTGGATTATGGGTTCAATTTCAAGAATACTCCTATCAACATTGATAATGAAAGTACAATTTGTATTGTGAAGAATCCAGTTTATCACTCCAATACCAATTACATTCAGATTAGGCATCACTTTATCAGAGATTGTTATGAGCATAGGCTAATTAATGTTGTCAAGGTTCACACGGATGATAATGTAGCTGATCTACTCACAAAAGGATTTGATGTTTCAAGATTTAATCACTTGGTGGTGAGTATTGGTATGATTAATTACTAAGCTACATTTAAGGGTAGGACTGATTCGTTATTTAGACAGTCCTATGCATTGCTTAAGGGGAGGATAATACAATGATTTTTAAAGTTTTTGCCATTGTGAAGAAGAGAATGGAAAAGTACTGCTTTTTGATTACATAAAAGTACTGCTCTGAAAGTACTGCTCTGGAAAGTACTGCACACGTGGAAAGCACTGCTTGTCTTATCAACGTACTGTTCCAACGGTCAAAAGATGGGTTAAAATTCAAATAACGGTAACTTTGTTATTATAGGCTGTGATTCTTCAAATCCTACCTATAAATAACTACTCTCCGAATTTCCCTCTCATCTTTATACTTATCAATCTTTTCCATATTTCTCTCTCTTTCACATTTACTATTCATCGAACCATTTTTTTTTGTAAACAATAAATCAATGGCCAATCGAAACACAGTTTCTAAACACAACATGGTGGCTAATTTGGATAAAACTGAAGCTAATGTTGCATTCCATGACATTATTGATTTTCTCACTGGATCTCCAATCAGTTATGCACTTTTGGTAGAACCAGATGTTATTGAGCCATGGATTCAACAGTTTTGGGCAACTGCTAGAACTCACGAGGTAGATGATGAGTCATATATACATGCTAAGGTTGCTGGAAAGATTGTGAAGGTTAGTGAAGCTTCAATTCGAGAAGATTTATTATTGGATGATGACGAAGGAGCTATACGTTTTGATAAACAGCTTCTTTGGGATACTTTAAGAGATATTGGGTATGAAGGGTCCTTAACTGAAACAACATTCAAGAAACCCTTGTTTAGTCCACATTGGAAGCACTTGGTACATGTCTTACTTCATTGTATCAGTTCTAAGAGTACCTCATGGGAGCAATTTGGATCTAATATAGCATCTGCTTTGGTAGGATTGGCTACAAATCGTATATTCAACTTTTCAAGACTTATTCTAGATGGTATGCTGTCTCACATTTCTAATGGATCTCCCTGGTTAATGTATCCAAGATTTATTCAAGTTTTCTTGAATAAACAACTTCATGATGTACCAAAGCCTTTGAGCTTATTACCTGTTGTGGTACAACTTGCAAAAAATTTCACCTTCATGGCTAAGAAGAGTGATCGATTCTCTGGAAGACATACTCCTTTGACTACTTCTATGATGGAGATTGTTCAAGCAGTTAGAGATGAGGCTGCTACAAGTGAAGAATGAGAAGGTACTGCATCAACTCAAGGTACTGCTTCTCAACATACTGCTTCTTCACAAGGTACTGCTGCACACGAAGGAACTGCAGTTTCACCTACACCATCTCTACAAGATACTGCATATGCTGAGTCAGAACCAGAAGTCAATCCACCTTTATCTGAAGGAGATATACCTACTGAGGGATTGGTTCTCGATAATTATGTTTTGACAAGGGAGTTAGTTCGATTGAAGAAAGCTTCTGAAGCACAAGCTGCACAACTGGTGAAGTTGAATAACAAATTTCGAAGATTGAAGAAATTTTTTTGGCCTTATAGTTCAACATCATAGGTTATGGGTCAAGTCACAGAAGAGACATAGGAAGAAATTTACGAAGACCTCCAAAGGCAAAAAGGTTCAACAGCAATCTTCTATCGAATTGGGGAGGAATCTGGAGCAAGATAATTTGAAAGAAGATGCTGAGTTTCGTGCAGATAAAGAAGAGGTACCTCAAAGTACTAAAGCACAAGTAAACATTGAAAGTACTGAGCCTGAAAGAACTGGAGTTCAAAGTACTGGTGTACAAAGTACTGATGGTCAAGGTGCTGGTGATCAAGGTATTGCTGCTCTTCAAGGAATACATCGACAAGAGTTGATTACACCAAGGACTCTTAATTTTGATGAAGAAGCTGGTCCTTCAACAATCCTACAAGAAGAGGAAGCTGATACACCTAAGGTAGAGCATACTGCAAGTGATGATGAGACAGTTGCTCAAATTTTACAAAATCTATCAAGACCAAGAGGTGTTAGTATTCCAGGAGTTGCTGAAGAACAAACTCACGCTTCTCAACCTGTCTTAGATCCTAAAGACAAAGGTAAAGGAAAATTGGTTGAAACAAAGAAGAAGAAGCTCACTTTGGCTGAAATAAGAGCTATTGAAGTGGCTAAGAATGAAGCTGCTGTTAGAAAGCTACAAGCTGAGTTGAATGCTGAAATTGATCTACCAGTGAAGGAATCTGAATCTGTTATACCAAAAAATCCAGTTGTTATACTACAAAGACCACCTAGTAAAGCTAAGGAAAGAAATGCTATGATGTCCTACCTGAAGGGTAGAGGATATGTAGGTCTGAATAAACTGAACTATTTAGAGATGAAAGATTTATATACAGCTGTTAGAGAAGCATATCAGAAGGAAGTTGCTAGTATTATTCCTTTTGATGATGAAGAAAAGAATAAGCAAAAAGAGGATGCTAGAACAAGAAGTTTAAAAAGAAAGAGAACAACTGAAGAAGAACAGTCATCAAAGAAGATTGAGTTAAGATCTGATACAGTTGATGAGCTAAGAAATTACATAAGAGTTGTCGACTTTGATCATCCTAAATCCAAAGATGCTGCAGTAAAGAAGTCTAAGATAACTACATTTGAAGTGGTAATATCAAAGGATGGAGATTATCTGATGTTCCATAGAGAGGATGAAAGCTTTAAAGTGTTTAATTTGCTATGGGATATACTGCACATAATAGATAGAGCAGATATGTTTCAACTATATCAATTAGTACAAGAATACTTTGAACATATTCCATCAACTGGAGTAGGCTTAGTATTGCTAGGAGATTTGACAACTATCTAGGAAACAGAGGAGACAAGCACTGAAGAAATCTGGCTAAACCAAGAAGTTTGGGAAATTACAAGCTGGAGATTTTTTGAAGAATCTGGAGTGCATGCTTTAGAATTGGAAGATGGAACTATGATCCATATGTTAGCTGAAAGAAGATATCCTTTGACTAGTGATCTTATGAGAAGGATGCTGGATCATGGAATGGAAGTCGAAGAAGACAATGAAACATCCCTAATGATTATTGAATTGTATATCAGATGGACAACTATGGTTGATGATGAAGCATAAGTACTGGTATGATGTTTAATTGTATAAATTTTTTAAAAATAAGTACTTTATTCAAAGTACTGCTGGACAAACAGTACTTTAACCAAAGTACTGCTTGCAGCACAAAACCAGTAAATGATTTTTTTTTAAAGGAAAACTTTTGTTAAGTGAGAAATATTTTGAAACAAAAGTTATAAGCAACAAATGGTTTTTGAGATGGTTACAACAAAAGGTTATCAGTTCACCATGTTTAACAAAAGGACTGGCTAATCCATGAGCAAACGGCTCTGGTAAAGATATCTCAAATCCGTTATATAGTTGAAACTTGCTAATAAGTTGTATGGTAATCAACTCACCATATCAGCAAATGTAAAGAGTTGGCAAGCCCACAAGAAAAATGGCTTGTGGTAAAGGTTGTGGAAAAACCATTTATATGGTAATTAGTTCACCATGGTTGCAAGAACTAACTAGTCCAAAAAGGGTACGACTTTTGGTAAAGACAAAACAAATTCGTTAATAGCTGATGATTTTCTAAAAATCATATGGTTATTAATGTACCATAGTCTTACACACTTAAACATTGGCTACTCCAGAGTTAATGGCTTTGGTAAAGAGACATCAAATCCATTAAATTTTCAATGATTCACCTCTCACAAGAGTTTACACACCTGAAAGTGTTGAGAATAGACTGAAACTTAATGAACTGATGTACAAATTGTCATATGTTGCTGAAAAGATGGAGCTTGCTGATTGTTGCTATAAATGATTACTGATAAAGATTACTTTGATGATGATGATACAAGCACAGAGAGTACAAAGATAAAATTTGAAGATAAAGACACAATCTTTCCTGAAGACAAAGCTTTTAAAGATAAATATACAAAGGAACTTGAAGTCAAGCAAGTAGAATTCAAGTTAGGGGAGGATTGTTGGGATATAGAAAGTCAAAGTGCTGAGGAGTCAAAGTACTGAAGAGTCAAAGTACTGCTAAAGAAGAAAGTCAAAGTACTGCTCGTTCATCAAAGTACTGCATGGTTAAAGGACTGCTATGCAAAATTGTTAAGGATTATTATGTAATTCTAGAATGTTCTAAGTTTAGTTTAGTATTACTTGACGTACAAGGAATATAATTGTAAACCGACTAGGGTTATCCTTATGCCTATAAATGGACCCCTAGATTGGCATTAGAGACGTGAATGTACGTGCAATATTAGAGTTTACTAAGTTCGATATTAGAGTTGTTAGGGATTGTTAGTGAATCTGTGTATCAAGCAGATTCAGAGTTATTAATAAAATCATTAAAGTAAAAGCTCATGCTATTTGAAAGAGCTTTCAACATGGAGTGGAGACTCTATAACGTACACAAAGAGTAACCGCTCTATGAATATCATCCTAATTCAGGTCTTGTTGCGCACTTAAATGATAACTCAAAGCCTTACCTTGACCAGGAAAACCTCGATGACATAATCGTTTATAGTCACTCACTGGAGGTTTGGAACCCTGAGTACAGTGTTGCGCGTGTAGCAGGAAAAGAGGCTGTACGTGAAAAGGTACTCGGACTAAAGTGCTATTTCTTGGCCATTGGATCAGCAAGGGTGTGATTCAGATGGATCAAGAGAAGATCAGGTCTGTTTTGGACTGGGAAGTGCTGAAGAAGGAGAGAGCAGGCAGCAGTGGTGAAGCCTGATGCTCGAAGCAATTTTATTTTTTTTACGACAAGACAGCTCAGGAAGAGTAGAAAGTTGCCACAACCTAGGAGGGGTTTATATTATAGGAAGCCAAAAAACTTGAGCCTTTTTACAAACTTCTTATCTTAAAGGGGGAGAGCGACAGGACGGCTTCAAGGAGGCGCTTGAAAGACCGGCCTTGAGAGGACATTCTCTTTCTTGAGCTTTCGTGGGTTACAAGATCGACTAGCACATCCAGCTTACTCTATCGACAGCCCGGCCAGATGAAGGATCAAGGAAATCGGGATCAGCCGCCTTTACTTTATTTAAGGGGCGTCTAATTCTTCTTAGCTTTATTCAAGTAAATTCCGCATACTTAATAGAGTTAATTTAGTGTTTCATTGTTAGTAACTTAGTATTTATCCGAAGTTTCTAAGCCCTTACAAGCTACATAAGTTAGTTTAGTTAGAATACATCGATCCAACAAAAAATCATTTAAAAGTGTTGATTCCTTTGCATTGAATTCCTGCTTAAGCACTTTTACATTTTCTTTAAGTTCTTGCTTTTGCTTAACAGTTTTATTAAGTTTTTCTTGTAAGGAATTTAACTCTTGTTTTAATATTTCATCCCTAAAATTACTTTTTCTTATAAGTTTACGCATTTGGTTATCCATCTCCTGCTCACGTAAGGTCAGCTAAAATTTAGCACGCTGTTCATAGATGGCAACTTGATCCTTATATATGTTAAGCTCAGTGGTAAGGGAATCATCAGGGATAAATGCAGAGTACTCATGCAGCTCATAATCATCATTTTAAGTAGAAGATGCACAGCTAGGTACAGCAGAAACTTCCATGCAGCTTTCCTCTGCATTAACGTGCACAGGATGTGGCTGGTGCATCTCTCTCTTGGGTACATCCGAAGCTTCCATGGAGCGTTCCTTTGCATTAACTTGCACAGGTTGTGGCTGGTGCACCTCTCTCTCTTGTAAATTTGAGCACCAAGAATCCATTTTAGCATTATCCGACTCAAACACAATAGTCTGTTGTACATTGTTGGGTATCTTCTATTCATTGATCACGTCATATAAAATGAGTATCTTAGATACAACTGAATCTGAATCGTTAGGCATGTTGACGTGCATGGTATTTTACAAATCTATGATTTAAACCGAGAAACAGAATCTTTCGCGGGATTTTACAAAATCAAGAAGAAACCGTCAAGCAATGACCAATAGAATGTGTTAAGATGACTGATGGATCGACACAATGATAGACAATTATGTTTTAGGACTTAGGATTGTTTGTAGGATTAGCTGAGATGTTGTTTGGTTGAGATTTGGATTGGTTGATGCATGATTTTTCGGATAAATTTAGGTCTAAAAACTTAAAAACCACAATAACTTCTGTTCGGAGCGGATTTAGGCCTCGAAGGTTGGCCTTAATTTTATTTGGCGTGCCATTCTCGTCGTTCTCATGGTCGTTTTGATGGGTAGAACGCTGCAAACGGAGTTACGGTTCAAAAGTTATGGCTGTTTGAAGTTTTATCGGGAAAAGTCAACAAAACGCAATGACGAAATGGTCAAAACGCAATTTATTAAATCGCTTAAGTCAAACCGCTTAATTACCAAATCTCTTTAATCAAACCGTTGTATCAAACCGCTTAAATCAAACCGTTTCAGTCAAATCGTTGGATCAAACCGCTTAACACACAAACCGCTTAAATTGACAAATCGCCTAAGTGTCAAAACGCTTAAGTATCAAATTGCTTACTTGACAAATCGCTTAAGTTGACAAAATGCTTACCAGACAAAACGCTTAACACACAAACCGCTTAAATTGACAAATTGCTTAGTACACAAGTACACCCACTACTTCCACTACTTTGTCCTTTCTTGTCTTTTTGTCTCAATAGACAAACCGCGTCTTTTGACAAATCGCTTCACGAAAATAGGACAAACCGCTTGAAATCAGTGACAAACCGCATAAAAATAATGACAAACCGCTTGATTAGGCTGTCAAACCGCTTCAAAGAAAAGTGATTCGAAGGACAAACCGCATCATAGAAACTTTCAAAAACTAAAGTTTTTAATCTAAAAAACAGTCCAACCACGATGATTCAAGCCTTCCAAACCAAAACCTAAACACTTGTAATGATTCTAAACACAAAAGTACTATCAAAATTCAAACTTTAACACTAGAAATGATCCAAATGGTGAAAACTACTCTAAACTCATTCAAACCCAAAAACCTAATGAAAAACACTAGAAATCCAAGAACATGAAAGATGAATGATAAAACCATGGCTCTTGATACCATTTGTAACATATTGGTTTTCACAATCACATAAACATACACATATAGGGTCGAATGGTTTGTAGTTTAGAGAGAGAAAGTGGAAGAGAGTTGGGAACTTTAGTGAGACAAAGAAAAATAAATTATGAAAGCCCCAACCCTTTTCCTTGCTAGGCAAAGGGTATTTATAGGTTCTTACAAGACACGCCTCCTACGGGCTGTGGATCAGGCATACAGTGGGTAAAGACCCGTCCGTCCTCCACGGTGTTTCTTAACAAACTACTTACTAACACTAAATGACTACGACTACGAGCTTTCTAATAAATACATATACTTGAGGTGACCGACTCTTTAACTACAGGATTTTCTAAATCCTAACAGATAAGCAGTTGCATCTTCTAGTTATCTTTATATATGAAATAATCAGAAGATGGAAGGCAAGTTGTCTCTCCAAAAAAAGTGTGTGTGTTTAAAGAGATCGGAGAGTTCTCTCTAATGAGCTCTCAAAGTTCATGAGTAAATCTAACAAAAAAGGCAGACTATTAAAGAAACACTCTAACCCCTCTTCTGATTTCTATCCAAAAAGACCCATAACCAGATCCAATATTCGGGACCATAACAACTTGGTATCAGAGCAACAAGATATGGGTGACTTGATGTACCTCTTTCAGCAGTAAATTTGAGGCTTTCATGAAGTGATACAACGAGGATCAGCAACACATACAATCTCATTTTGAAGATATTAGGTGAGAAAACACTCACTGCAGCGCCACACGTGAGGCTCATGTCAATCGACTCAATGAATAAGGTCTTGATCGTGGTAGCGGAGGCACTAGGAATACAAATTGTCGCTGCAAACTAGATTTTCCTAGTTATGATGGGTCAACTGACCCTTTACCATGGATGAGTCATTGTGATTACTACTTTAGACACTAGCGGGTTGCAGATGAAGAGAATATGAGTATGGTAGCACCACATCTTGACGACGATGCCCAGTATTGATTTTGAAAATTGGACAGGAATCACCCACATATGAATTGGGAGGAGTTTAAGGACCATTGTCGCCGAAGATTTAGTTCTTATGGTAGTGGTAGTAAGTTAGGAGAGTTGGTTAAACTCCGACAAACCGGATATGTGGATGAATACCAACGAAAGTTTGAGAAATTGGCTGCTTGTACATTTCATCTTCGACCAGAACAAGAAATGGAGATTTTTATCAGCGGGTTGCAAGACTACATCACAGTGGAAGTCGAATTACAACAACCAACAGATCTCACTTCTGCTATGTACTGATGTGCTGATTTTCTATAGTCATAGAGGTACATTATATGATAACCATTGCACCTTCTTACTTTAAGGTGAGTACCTGTTCACGGGTTTTGCTGCTTATGTCCCAGGCATTTTTTGTGCTCAGGGTGCACCGTTTTAGTAATAATCATGCTTAATATTAGTGTAGATTCCCTAATTTTCGTAATTGCTAATACTTGAGAGGTATATCACGTCTTTTATTTGATCAAATTTCTTGTGTCTGTTGTTGATACAGGTCATGCGGTTTGGCCAGCAATTGTCCTGAATGAGTCGTTTGTTAGCATTCGTCGTGGTCTAAGCAAGATTATTGGAGAAAAATCAGTGCTTGTACAATTTTTTGGCACCCATGATTTTGCTAGGTGACCACCTTCAATAGTTTCAAGATATTTAACGACTTTTGGAATTTCTTGTTTCGAGTGTAAATGTCAGTGACAATATTGTAATATCCAGGGTTAAAACGAAACATGTGATCTCATTTCTCAAAGGGCTTATATCTTCCTTTCATCTGAAATACAAGAAACCGGATTTTATTCGAAGCTTAGAGGAAGCAAAAATGTATAGTTTTTCTTAAATTGTTTGACTCAAATTTTGATTGTTCTTTTTTATTCGCTTGGATTTTAGTTTGTACTTACATGCATGCGTTGAATATGTTTATCACTTATCTAAACAGACAAAATATTCCAATGAGCATGGTACAAAGAAGACGTCATACGCAGTTCAATGGTACAAAAAGTGGCCCTTTTATAGTAGGGGATTTGGAAGTATTAAAGCTTGGTAAGATGGTTAATGATTTGAATTACGTTGATGATCATACATCTGGCCCCTAGGTTATACATCTACAAGGAAATTTCCTTCATTAGCAGGTTATTATTTTTGTTTTAGAGAGTCCAATAATTCTTTTACGATAATTTTGCCATATTGCTTTCTGCCAATAATCTGTCTTCTGGTTTAACAATTCTATTTTCTTTTGGTGGGCTTTCAGATCCCAGTGTATGTTCTATATATAAGATGGAAGTTCTGCGAGATACTGGCACACAAACCCGGCCATTGTTTAGAGTTACTACAAATAATGGAGATCAGGTACTGCTTAATCAACTTTATTTATTTTATTTTTTTCATTTTAGCTTTGGTCCTTTTGGTACTTTTTGTTAGTTGGGTCCTTTAAACTTCATGCCTATTACTCGTTTTATTTAACTGGTGTTGCGACTTCTTGATACTGTTAAGGGGGTGAGTTCAGTGACTCGGTTGAGTGTGTTGGTTCATTGGGTGTCTTCAGGCACTAGGGGTGGCCTCACAGTCTGGTACCATCAGTTCAATGAGTGAATTTGTCACAACCATTTTTTGTATTCTAAGTCTTACAAGTTATGTTCCTTTTGTGATATGTGCACTGTTCATGTTGTTATAAAAACTAGAGGGGGTACTGGATCAATTGCAAAGTGATAAAGTTTAAAAAGTGTGAAAAGCCACTCATCATATGACATGTGTCCCCACACCTATTTTATTCAAAAAATTCGTCCAATGGTAAAATCGTAATTTTACCCGTTTTTTTGCTTTTCCACCTCAAATTTCAAACGCACATGTCTCTTAAACGACAAACTTTTATAAAAAAAACTGATTTTACCATAATTCTAAAATTTAATCCTCTTTAATTTGATATAAATCTTGTTAAATATTTCAAACTTTTTTAACATATCAAATGGGTCTTGATTTTCTTGATATTTTTGTCATTTTCGACCCTATTTTTTATCTTCAAAATTGTCGAATCTTTAAATACTTGAAGCACGAAAGTTGTAGACTTTGATTCACTCTTTACCCAGAATTTTGGATCACTAAAATACGTTATGATATCAGTGAGATATCGTACGTTAAAGATGACGTTTTAGTCATATTTGTTGCACACAAGATGTTTGATGAAATGTCTAGCTTAGATTTTTAGTGTTAAAATTGCGTTAAATGCTCTAATTTTTGTACCACAATGCTTTATTAATCATTTGATTAATGTAAGATTCAAAAAGTGATAATCTTTAATCGTCATTTTAAAAATAAAAAAAAATACGTTATGTTCATCAGTTAGTCTTTGTTTATCAAGTTAGTCTTTGTTCATCGGTTAAATCTTGTTCATCAGTTAATATTGTTCATCAGTTAATCTTGTACAAGACTGATGAACAATATTAACTGATAAACAAGACATATTTATTATTGAAAAGAGTTGATCATCAGTTTATCACAACGTTCATCAGTTTTCTTTATTTTTGTTCATCAGTTATATCACGATGTTCATAAGTTAGATTATGTAACCCATCAGTTTTCTAACAAAAAAATCGTAATGTTCATCAACAAAAAAATCATAATGTTCATCAGTTGTCCAAAAGAAACCATAATATTCATCAGTTAGAGTCACAGTGTTCATCGGTTCATCAATTAGTTGCTCATCAGTTAGTATTGTTCATCAATAAAAAGAAATGTTCATCAGTTCTCTTGAATTTTGTTCATCAGTTTATC
This sequence comes from Chrysanthemum seticuspe, assembly GCA_019973895.1. Classification (NCBI taxonomy): domain Eukaryota; kingdom Viridiplantae; phylum Streptophyta; class Magnoliopsida; order Asterales; family Asteraceae; genus Chrysanthemum; species Chrysanthemum seticuspe. The sequence goes on from BPTQ01000005.1 coordinate 216,737,289, forward strand.
GGTTTTCCCAAAAAAAATCATAATGTTAATCAGTTATGGTCAAAATGTTCATCAGTTTATCATTTCATTGTTCATCAGTTAAAAAACGAAAATAACAAAAGATATATTTTGTTATACCAATTAGTGCATTTGAATGTACTTTTATAAGAAAAATCTCTTTTATGCATTTTATAAAAATTTTGTGTGCACTAAATATGACTAAGATGTCATCGTTAACGTGCAATATCTCACTCATATTATATCAGAATTGAGTAATTTAAATTTCTGGGTAAAGAATAGCCAAAAAGCTACAACTTTCTTGTTTTAAGTTTTGCATAATTAGGCCTTTAAACTAGACAAAATTAGAGCCGAAAATGCCAAAAATTTAAGGAAAATCAACACCCATTTAAAAAGTTGAAAAAAAAATTGCGATTTATATATCAAAATGCATACCAAATTAAAGAGAATTAAATTTAAAAAATTTTGATGAAATCAGTTTTTGATAAAAGTTTGTCGTTTGAAAGTTATGTACGTATGAAGTATTAGGGTGGAATAAAAAAATGAGTTAAAATGATCAAAGTGCCCCTTAACCGAATTTAATAAGAAAAAAAAAATTGAGTAGGGGACACATTGCACTCATTGATAGGTTTTTTAAACTTTTTAATTTTTGTTATTTTGTAAGAGATCCCAACTCAAAACTAGAGTGGTGGTGTTTAAGATTTTAAGACTTATTATTAGAGGAATAGAGGGCTAAAGTTGTTGTGGTTATCGTATTTTGTAATTTTCAGATGTGCATTGTTGTAGTGAAAGTTATTGTTGTAACATTAATCACATGCTACTGGGCTAGCAGCTATATATGTTTATATCATGGTTGTACTTACTTATATCTTAGCTTGATAATTTAAGTTTGACAATGAACTTATTTGACCAATCTTACTTTCTTTAGCCCATATAATGTTGACAGTTACTTTTTAGCATTTTAGTTAGCAAACCAGGTGGCCTCAAAAGAGTGTAGAGATGTCGGGACATAAAAATCATAATTAGCATATTTGATCATCTAAGAAGGATGGTGGTTTTACATGCATAGATGATATGTTTCAATCTTACTTCGCGAGTGAAGTTGTTGTAATTTGTCTTGATAAAAGTAAAAGTTTATGTGCGTGAAGTTGTTGTAATTTGTCTTTGCTCTAATAGAGTCATGGTTTTGCCTTTTAGTTAATAAAACAATGACATGTATTTGGCAATGTGTTTTTTGACGTCACATAAGGACATCCCGAGGTTCTATTTTTCTTAACAATATCAAGATAAAAATCTCACTGGAAGAAAAAGTAGCTTTAGTGACGAGAATTCAGTGACGAAATTATTTTTTTTTTGTCACTATAGATGAAAATAGTGACGATATAATTTTTCGTCATTATTTTTGGTCATCGGTAGAAAGTCAGTGACGAAACTTATAAATCGTCACTAGTTAGTCACTAAATTACATTAATAGTGACGAGAAATTTCGTCATTAAGTATTAGTGACGAAATTTTGGTCTATTTCACATATTGCTAATTCTATAAAATGGTTAAGAGAATAAGGGCATTTAGATATGTACTTATTAAAACTTGCATATTCGTATATTAATCAAAAAATCGTAAACACTATCAAACATTACCGATAAAAACTTGTATTATAGAGAAATATGCAAAATTGCAAATATTTTACTTTCTTTGATGTATTCTCCTCTAAACAAATATTTAAGTCACTGGGTTACTAGTTTGACCGCCAACTCAACCCGGTTTTGTATTAAAAAAACTATTTTTTTCAAGTGGTTCGACAACCGGGTCAACCCGAAGTTCTATAAAAAAGATAAATAAAAATTAAACCCAGTCTACCCGGGTCACTTAAAACCCGACGGATATAACTGGTTAACACGTTTCTAAAATCATTTTACCTGTCACATATTATATTTTACTGATATGTTAAAAAAAAAAAGAGAAAAAAAAACTTAAATAAATATCAAACATGTATTCAACAAATACTAACACATAAATAATAATTTACTTTAACCCGTCATTCACAAACTTCCCCTTTTCATAAATATTTCAAATAAAAAAAATTAGGCAAAAATGCATATATATCCCTCCCAAAGTGAATAATTGCATATATATCCTTTTTACAAGTTTTTTATGCACATAGTACAATGGTTTTTAAGCATGTTTTGGATATATATGCAATTTTGCATTTTCGGGAGGATATATATGCAAAAGCCAAACCATATCAGACGATCGCCGTCATCTCCATCACCATCTTCCGTCCGTTACCATCGCCACCACCAGCGTCGTATCACCGTCACCATCACCATCACCAGCGTTGCGACGTCGAGATCACCGTAATCACTTCACCATCGCCGTCGTCACACCGCCACATTCACAATCACCACCGTCTTCTCCGATTCAGAGACATCTGTAAGGTTAATTTCTGATTTTACCATCATCAATCATCTTTGTTATTGTAAAATTGAGTTTAACCTAATTTTGCAATTGATGTGTATTGAACTACTAATTGTTATAATTGATGAATTGTTATTTTATTGATTGGTACTAATTGAAGAGTTTAGTAATGTAATTCTCTATGAATTTAGTTGTTCAAGTGAGTAGTTTGTAAGTGATGATTATTAGTCGTGTGTCGAATAAAAGACATGTACAACCATGTCAGTGAGAGATCTGGGCAGAAGGCTCCTCTTATTGCGGATGATGTTTATGAAATTATTATGAAGGTGATATATATTTGTAAACAGAATATAATATTATTAAGGAATAAATGGTTTGTTGTAGTGATTGAATGACATTTTTGAATAACTTACACTTATGGGAAATTGTAGCAAAATCATAATTAAGTATGTTTGTTTGGGGAGTGGGTATGACAGGAGTTCAATTTTTAGAGTTGCGATATCATGTGCATTTTATTAGGCATTTTTCATATTTCAAAAAAATTGCTCACAATATTTATACATGTACTTTGTTGGGTTTGCTAGTTTTTAATTTATAAAATTGCACATCAAATTGTGACGTAAAGATATATGTTCTAAAGTTAGTAACTGTGTATGACTTGTATGTTTCAGCATGCTGCTAGACTGGACAGTGAGATTATATATGATCGAGACTTTGACTATGATTATTTTGGATTTAAAACCCTTGAGAGATCTTATCTCTTGAAGATTGAAGGGGAGGCTGTTGAGATTCACAAGGATGATATTGACTCTGTTATCAAGACATATCACTTGATGTCACAACGATGGTTCACCCATGCATCTCCCACCCCTTTCAATGCAGGAACACCTAGGCCTCAAGTATGAAAAATTCTTCATCTTTTACATTGGTTTTTCACTTGTTGCGTAATTAACACAAAGAAATGATACTATTTTATATGCTGTTGGTTTCTCATATCTTTTCAATCACATTATTTGTAGTTGAGTAGTTGTTTCCTGGTATGCATGAAAGATGATAGCATTCAAGGCATACACTTTAAAGGAATGTGTTGTTATCAGCAAAGCAGCAGGCGGAATTGGTGTCTCTGCTCATAATATCCGTGCAACTGGAAGCTACATACGTGGAACAAATGGAACATCTAATGGTATTGTTCCAATGTTGCGTGTGTTCAATGATACTGCCCGCTCTGTTGACCAAGGAGGCGGCAAGAGGAAGGGTATGTGATTTTATTTTTCTGTAATCTTTTTATAAAGCTGCTATGTAGTATTAAATCATTTAATTGAATTAGGTGCTTTTGCTGTATATTTGGAGCCGTGGCATGCTTGATATCTTTTCTTTTCTGGATTTGAGGAAGAATCATGGAAAGGTAACATTGACCTATCTTACATACTAATTATGTCATTGTTAATGCGACAGACTGACAACAATAAGAATTTTATTAAATTCTGTTTCCTTTTCCTCCAAACCTGAGAATGCGGTGTTAAAGTTGTTCTTTTGTAAATTTTGAGGGTGAACTTCATGTGGATGGTTGGTTCAGTACATTCTTAGTCAAGATTATCTGATTTACTAACATTTCATAATTTTGTTCATGCTTCTATATCCAGGAAGAGCAGCGAGCCCGGGATCTGTTTTATGCTCTTTGGATACATGACCTTTTCATGAAAAGAGTCCAGAGTAATGGGCAGTGGTCTTTGTTTTGTCCAAATGAGGCTCCAGGTTTAGCTGATTGTTGGGGTCAAGAATTTGAAACCCTGTACACCCAGTATGAAAAACATGTAATGCTTGGATATGTTTGTCATAATCAAAGTTATTTGGAAATTTCTATATGCTTGAGTGTTTGATATCCATACTATGTATCATCGTTATGAGTATATAGTCTATAATGATATTTCCAGGTAAGCTAATGTCAAGTTTTAACTGCCTTGATGCTTTGGCTAAAGGTTAATCGAGCTCCATTTCAAGTATTCTCATCTACTACTATCCTCTCAACGATGTGATTTTATAAGTTTCAAGAGTAAAATATATTTAACTTTTTCTTAATATATCATTCTTCCAGCCACTCAAAAGACCAGTGGTGGTGTGTCAATAGACTCAGTCCCAGCAACACTCCTGGGAGCTATGCAGTTACTATGCAAGGTCTAAGGTCAACTCCATTAAAGATTGTTAAAGATGACCCACAAATGGAAGTTGGGGTTGAGTAATCAACTTAAAGAGTCAAAACCAAAGGTAACTACATTAACTAATCAACTGAAAGAGGTCAGCTTGTACCCGTATATTGTCGTTAATGGAGGCCATGTGAGTCTTATATTCCTTTGTTAGTCTAGTGTAAAGCCAAGTGCCTTTTAGATCTTACTATTTACAATAATGCAAACATTGGCTTCTTTATGTTGTTGCAGAATTATTTGGGTTAAGTATTGTTGATCCAACTAAGGATGTTATTAGGTAGCATCAATGTAACTACTGGAATCTCGGCATGGTCACATAGGTATGCCGAATTCTCTTATAAACAAAACGTCTTTTTGTTTTATTTCACCGGTGCGTGTCTGTGAAAATGGTACTGGAAATTGTTTTGGGAGATCACATTATTTTTTGCATTAGAACAAGCTTTTATTTACCTATCTGGAGCTTAATGAGATATATTATTACCTCCTAATCAGTTTATTCCAATTGATTTGATCGATAAAGCTGTATATATTGATTGTTTCGTAGCTAGTTTCTGCAAATGATATGATATTTATTGGTTGCTACCATACATTAAGACGTATATTCTCAACTGTGATAATGTTTTGAATCTGTTTTGTGCAGCTGTTTGTGTAACTATGTTTGTTGGACTTGCATAGTTGCAATACTGTTTGTGCAAACTTATGCAAAGATCTCACCTTATGAGATCATTTAATGGCTCTACTTTTCAGACTATTGAGAGCAATCTTGATGATGCATCGGGACATGTAAGATCTCTCTTAGCGAGTTTGGTATGTTGGCTTTATTAAATTATACTTTCTACATGATGGTTCCTTCTTAGTTATTTCTTATCTCCATAAAACTCCTGCAGAGTCTTGTGGATCTTGCTGGCAGTGAGCGTACAGCTCAAACTAATGCCTATGGTGCTAGATTGAAGGAAGGTAGTCACATAAATAGAAGCCTACTCACTTTGACAACTGTGATTAGGAAGTTAAGGTTAGCTTTTTAATGAACAAAATTGAATTTTCTAGTTAGTACTATGTTGACCATTCCTAAAAAGCATCAATTTTGACAATATTAACTTTTTGTACTCTCAATATGTTATTTGGTGAATTTGAGTTTTGTTCCTATATGCAGTGGTGGGAAGAAGAGTGGCCACATACCTTACAGGATGATTCTAAACTCACAAGAATCTTGCAGTCTTCACTAGGGGGAATGCACGGACTGCGATAATATGCACCATGAGTCCTGATTTAAGCCATGTGGACCAATCATGCAACACTCTGTCTTTTGAAACTAGTGCAAAGGAAGCTACAAACAATGCGCAAGTAAATATGGTATGATGAGCTTGCTGTCTTTATTTAATGCTATATCATAAATGACTTGTTATATAAGCATTGTCTTACATCTTTAGCTATTGATAGTCAAAATATATAAGTGTTAAAACCTAAGATGCAATAGTCTTTGCTTGTACTTTTGCATTTTTACTGTTAGGTTGTTGCTGAAAAATGATTAGTGAAATATATGCAAAAGGAAGTCACAATACTTTTTGTTGTTGGAGAAGTCACAAGACTTTTTAGTTGTACATTTTAGACTCAGTTTAAATGGATAAATTCTAATACAGATGGAGAGAGAGAGAGAGATGAATGAGCTCAAGCGTGAGAGGGACCTTGCACAATCACAACTTGAAGTAGCAAGAAAATTACAGAAGGAAACAAAGGTCAGTTTCCAAGATACTCCTAGCATATGTTTGTTTCCATTAAGAGTGGCCAAATGGGGAGGTCAAGTAGACCGGGTAAATGGGTTTGGGTGAGAATGGGTAAACTGTTTATACGGTCGGGTCGTGACCAGTAATCAATTTTCCCCCTCAATTGCTACTAATGGGGCAATTAGACACATGTTACTGAAACTTTATTACCTTTTTAATCCAAATAATCTATCACTAGAAAGAGGTACTTACATATCGTTAGTGTACTAGGATCCTATTCATTGTGTGTCCTCTCGCCAAGTAGCCAATTGTCTCTCTTTTAGCAGTGAAAACTAGAGGCTTGGGTGTACTAAATTGTTATTAGGCTGTGATTGTAGGTATATCATACCAAGTGCTATAATGACTACTATTACATGTATGCTAGTAAGTTTTTTGTAATGATGTGTGTAGGATGCATGATGGACCGGTCACCAGTTATATGCTTGTTTTGCAGTGAAGACCAGATGCTTATTGGTGGTTCCTGATCTTCTTTCATGTGATCTGCAGGTTAGATGTATTCCCTCATGTCTCTATGTTCATTTTCAGCTTGTTGAAACAGAAGGATAAAATGATCTTCAATTGTATACAAGTACTTGCAACATTGAATTGTTGTTGCATGTACCTAAATGATTTTTATGTCTTAAAAACAGATTGTGTCATTAGCTTCTGCATCAATATGGCAACGTTAGGTAGATTTCCGTATTAGTTTAGAAAACCGATATATGTTAAATAGCTATGGATATTTACTTTTAACAATAGGAGTCTCTTTGCTTCATGGTAATGAATTAAGCTTTTAGGAGAGCCGAACCTCCTCAGGTTAATTGAGGAATGCGCATGGTATCCTTTTATACATTTGTAGCTACTCCTAGTGTTCTAACATTCAAATAATGTGCAAATATTCATGTGTCTAAATTAAGTTATGTTTCCTTTGTACGATGGGAGCAGGTGACAAAGAATAGAACATCTACGCTTCAACACACATATTTGTAGTTGCTCATAATGTTAAATGTTTTAACATTATGTGTGTTGGAAGACATATTTGTGATGATTAGTGAAGAAATCACACGCCGGATGAATTTGATAGGTTATGAGTTGTGTTTGTATTGAATTTCAACCTCGCATTTTGGGTTTTGTGAATGAAGTTAATTTGTTAAATTTGCGTTGCTACAGATAATTAGAATTTAGTTCATTTGTATACTAAAAATTGGTACAAAATTTTTTTTTTGTTATATGCACATTTCAGTTACCACTTATTTGGTCTCTAAACTCAGCAATCTGTGACGACTTTTTGGTCACCAATAGTAAGAACAGTGACAATTTATTCGTCACTATTAGCTCTGTGACGAAATTTTTCGTCACTAACAGGGGTAAATAATGACCACTTATCTGGTCACAGATTAGTGACCACGTAAAGTTTCGTCTCTAATTGAATTTGTGACGGAGCTTTAGTGACGACTGGTGACGACCTGAATTTGGTCACTAAACAGTTTTGTGACCAATTTTTACACTGTTAGTGACGAAATCACTTTTGTCACTATAGGGCTTTTTTCTTGTAGTGTCTTGAGATTCTTTTCTTTTTCTGTATTTGGCAATGTGTTTTTATTACATTTATTTCCGTAACTAATAGCTGCCAGTTTCGTATCAAGATCTTTTTCTTTCGGCTAAATAAAGTGAATTATGTGTTGCATGCTGGATTTGCAGGAGATGATGATCCAAGGGCTGTGTTCCCAAGTATTGTATGTCATCCCCATCACACTGGTGTGAAACGTCTCAAACATATTTAGTGTGTCGGATATAATTTACAATGGTATATCATTGCATTGATAATAAAAAACGTTTTGTTTAAAACAATTTTTGGAGTTTAAAGTAAAAAAAGCAATACAGTTTGAGTTAATTTTGACCCATTTAACCAGCTTAATAAGCTATATTTTATACATTTAACAGTTTGAGTCGCTAAAGATGAAACACAACCCAGTTTGAAACATTCATAACTAAATGGGTCGAAACAAACTGGAACCTATATGCATGACACAGCTTACTAAATGTTTCTATATTTAAATTCTTAGAAATGACATGACATTATGATTCATATTCATGTACCCATTTCAGATTCTAGAATATGACTCTAGAAAGACTTATATCATGTGAAGGGACATTCATGAAGATGGTGGAGAAGCAATAAACAGGTTCACTACTGAAGCGCTTGCAGAACCAATAGTCTCAAGAGATTGCTGACATCTTCTCATGGGATACAAACAGCACAAGTTTATCTTGATCTGTATCTTAACATGATTCAGACAGACTTTCCATTCTTGGAAACTAAAGGAGGAAAGTTGTTACATCTAAAGGACCTATGCTCGTAAAGTTGTGACAATTGGGAAAAGGATCTATGTTATATGTCTGATGTACGCAAAAGTAACATGTCTTTTGTGTTCTCATAATATCAACGCAAGCTTATAGAGGATCGTCCTTGACTTATATTTTAATAAGGTGTACGTATACGTTCTATAAAGTCTCAAGTCTAGAGTACATATGACCCTTCATCTTTAAACTTAACTAGAACCATGGTTGGAAGTAATTAATAGCCTACCATCAGAGGCGGTTATGGTTAATCACAACAGGTATGGGACCGGTGTGTCATATGTATTCATAGATATAATGTGGACAATGAAAAGGTATGAATTGTTATATTGAATGAAAGCATAGTCGGTGTACATAATGAGTACATAATACATACTTAATGGGCCATTAAACCAAATACACATAATAGTAAATGTGACTGAGCCTCATAATATATCCGCTAACAGCCCCTCGCAGTTTGACCGGGAGATGAACGAATACTCAAGTTGGAGCGAAACTCATCAAACAAAGCAGTAGGCAATCCTTTGGTGAAGATATCTGCATATTGCTATCGGGATGGGACATGAAGAACTCGTACGTGACCAATAGCCACCAAATCACAAACAAAGTTGATATCAATCTCTATATGCTTCGTGCGTTGATGCTGCACGGGATTAGATGAGAGATAGACAGCACTCACATTATCACAATAAACAATCGTAGCAGTCGACAGCGGTGTATAAAGCTCACGTAATAAGTTACATAACCAGCAAGTCTCAGCAACAGCATTGGCAACACCCCTATACTCCGCTTCAGCACTGAATCGAGAAAGGGTAACCTGACGCTTAGAGGACCAAGATAGAAGATTGTTTCCAAGAAAAACAAAATAACCAGAAGTAGACCGGCAAGTAGTTGCACAGCCAGCCCAATCTGCATTTGAGTATTCAACCAATGATGATGTCGATGACGAATAAAGTTGTAATCCATAGGCTAAAGTTCCCCGAATATAATGTAAGATCCTCTTAAGAGCAGAAAAGTAAGGCTCCCGGGGATCATGCATAAAAAGACAAACCTGTTGAATGGCATAAGAAATATCCGGTCTAGTGAAAGTAAGATATTGTAGAGCACCGGCAAGACTACGATACAATGTAGGGTCGGAAACAGGATCACCAGCAGCTGCAAGTTTGGTGTCTGTTTCACCCAGAGTCCGACAAGGATAGCAATTAAGCATATTAGCCTGCTCAAGAACCTCAGTAGCACACTTCGATTGGGAAAGAAACATCCCTGAAGTATTACGTGACACTGAAATACCCAAAAGATAATTAAGAGGGTCAAGATCCGTCATAGAAAACTCTGTATGTAGTGAAGCAATAACCTGTTGTAATAGTGTGGATGAAGACGCAGTCAAAATGATATTATCAACATATAACAATAAATAAGCAGTATCCGATCTATGTCGATAAATAAAAAGTGAGGAGTCACACCGACTGCGGTGGAACCCAACACGAGCAACATAAGCAACAAATCACTGAAACCAGGCTCTAAGAGCCTGTTTAAGCCCATATAAAGATCTCTACAAAAGATAAACATGATCGGGATGATGAGGAGGTCCCAAAATCCAGGAGGCTGATGCATATAAATAGTCTCTGATAAAAAAAACCATGCAGAAATGCATTCTTAACATCCAGCTACTGAATAGGCCAATGTCGAGAAAGAGCAAGACTAAGGACTGTACGTATAGTGGCCGGCTTAACAACCGTGCTAAAAGTCTCATCCACATCAATACCTGTAAGTTGTGTACTACCATTGGCCACAAGTCGAGCCTTGTAGCGGCTAAGAGTACCATCTGCATGATGTTTGTGTCGAAAGAGCTACATGGAATGAACTATGTTCGCGTCTGATGGTCGAGGAACAAGAACCTAAGTATTATTTTTAATTAATGCATTATATTCATCTAGCATAGCACTACGCCAATGTGGGTCTTGAAACGCATGGGTGTATGACTTTGGAATATGAGAAATGGTAGACACACATAATATAAAATGTTGGGTAGGACGGTTAGAACCAACACGAAAGTGAATGACCATGGGATGAGTTGACGCGAGATTGGGGTTTGGTTGTTAAGTTGGTGGAATAACACATGCAGGTTGGTAGACACACGTAATATAAAATGTTGGGTAGGACGGTTAGAACCAACACGAAAGCGAATGACCATGGGATGAGTTGACGTGAGATTGGGGTTTGGTTGTTGAGTTGGTGGAATAACACATGCAGGTTGAGATGAGGTTGTAGTCGAAGTAGGCGGATGAGTTGGAGTAGAGTTCGGCCCAGGAGTATTGGGAGATTGGTGTTGGGCTTGCGCATTGTTATTGGACTGAGGCATGGAGGGTGAGCTGGGTGGTTCCATTAAGCATGGGTGTTGAAGGGTTAGGCTATGTGGAGGCGTAGGAGTAGGTTGGGCAGTGGAGGAGAATGAGGGTGAGGTAGAAGGATTAGTTAGTAAATGTTGTTGAATGATGTTGGGTTGTGTGTCGAGAAAGGTGTAAGAGGGCAAGGAATTGGGTGTCATAAAGCCGTCACATGCCGAGAGATTATAATTTTATTTGTGTTTAGGTCAAGGCACCGATACCCGCGATGGTTTGTTGGGTATGTTAGGTCACCATATTAGTAACACAAGCATCAATATGAAGAAGTATAGATAAGAGAGATCGGTTGAACAAGATAACACAAATACACGATATATTATGGAAGAGTTATGCGTAGGAAATGTGAAATAACGAACAACCAACCCTCAAGTGAGGGTTTACAAGCATTATTTATAGGAAGGAACTAGGGCAACATGCAAGTTCCCTTCCTTTCCTTTATGGGCTTGGGCCAAGGCTCATGGGCTTTCTACATAAGCCTTGGCATAATAACTAACATAAAAGCCATAATTAAGCTAACTATTACATATTAATTACTAACACTTGAAATATAGTTTAGGAGTGATTCCAACAATCTCCCCCTAAGTGTTAGTGATTGATAATATAAATGTTGAAGATGCAGATGTAATAGTAGCTTTGACGTCTTCTGACATTCTTCTTTCTTGTGAGAAGAATTGCCTTGATTCGAACAATCTCCCCAGTGTAGAGAAATTGTTTCCTTTAAAAAGTTCTGCTTTGAAGTCATCATTTTCTTTGTTCTTTGATCCTTGTTCTTTGTGATGGTAGTGATAGTATGTTGTTGTTGTCTGCATCAGGTCTGCTTCGTTGCTCCAGTGTCTCCACATCTTTCTCCAACATGCTCACAAGCTCTTTAACGTTGGATTTCAGTACTGATGTAGTTCTCTTAGTCTTGAAACTTTGTAGATTCTTTTACTTGACGAAGAATCATTCTGACTTTGTGTTGCCCGTTTTGAGAGAACTTCCATAAGTGATGTTGTTGGTATGAGCATGTGAAGAATCTGAACAATCAGTCCGCTCCAGAGCTTCCATAAGAAGAAAACATAAGAATGGTTAATGATAAGCAGATTCCAGCACTTACAAGTTTGAACTTCGAGAGTGTTAATAGCATAGTGTGAAAACACAACTCTAATTCTTACAAAGGCTGTTCCTGAACTAGAATCCCACAAGTGAGATAACGCGATGTACCGAAGTACACCTACAGTTCAGATGAGTCGCTGAGGTACACCGAAGCATCACCTCATGACTGTAGACCGTTTGAGACACACTAAGAGTAATCCACGGGGAGTTACCGAAGTGACCTGCTGTCAGGGCTGTTTGATGTTGACCCTGGCAGGAGTTTCCATTCAATCACTGAGGATCACAATTGTGAACCTCTCATAAATTTTCTCGATAGATTGCTAAGATCTGTGAAGGACACGATAATGTATCACTTGCGTTCTTATTGTTGAACAACAAGTGATAAAATGTCAAGTGTACCTATGAGATCTATTGATGAATCTCGTGGCTCTAGACTCAGTAGTGCGCTTTGGTTTTCCTGAGCGGAGACTAGGGAGAGGGTCTCCTTCTTCAATACCAGCAATCTCTAATAGAAAGCCGATAGTTTATGTAGGGTTCCCTGTGAGAATGAAGCAAGCTTCTGTTGAGAGAAACTTGAGTGGCTAAGAAGGTTTAGCGCATGCGTCACTGGGTCCTTGACGACTTTGATCTTCAATACCGGTGTCATCAAGTGACAACCAGTAGCATATGAATTGAACCCGGTGTCTGCCCTAAGTTGAATAATCTGGAGGGCTATTTCTTTTCACCCTTTTCTTTGCTTTTCTTTTTAATTCTTCAACTCCTTCTTTCTCCGATTCTCACTTTCTCCTTTTTACAATCATACCTAAGAACTTCTAATTCTAACTATTGGTAGTGTCCTTGGGTAGATCCCTCCGGCTTTGGCGGATCATAGGACGGTTATTCCTAACCTTAATCACCTTATAACTCCATTGCCATAAAACCGATTTCTTGAAAATTTCTCAAAGTGTTTAGGAATAGGAAACATTTTGAAACACTTCGAGAGTTTTATTTTGCAGAAATACTCCCCCTCCACACATGCTTAAGTGTTTTGACAGAAATTTGCATGGTGAGGGAGAAGCGCGCACTTTTTGAATTGATCAACTCATGATAGACAATCCCCCGCGAGACACGGTTACGTTGCATAGTTAAAGAGTTGAATTGTCAACTTTTAGATGACAACTAGCTCTAATAACTATCTTGAAGGTGTGGACAAGCCTCGAAAGGTTGTCAAACCCGTCAAAGTTCATGTCTACCAAGAGTTTCTCGAATGGTACATTCTACTCGGACAAGTCCTTTGCGAGACACGTTTACATCACTAGCGAACTAGCTTGAAATTATTACCCGTCCCGGACAAGCCTTTTCGAGTTACTAACATTTAAGATCTCGTCAATTCATTGGTTAAGTCTATAGCACAAAGATTCATTTGCAATTTCACAACATATTTCTTATCACATAATTTTTCTCCCCCTCAAAAATGGCATATAAATGTTATTTTTGACGAAATTTTGATATCGAATATGACCATTTCGAGTTTTGTGGGAAGATTATCACGAAGAACAATTTGTGAACAAAGTTTTTAATCAAATACTCCCCCTCAACAAGTGATATAAACTTTTTGAGGTTTTGAAAATCATAAGGGGAAGTACTTGTTTTTTTGAGCAAAACCTTTTAAAAATGAAAGGTTTAATGAGTTTTACTCAAAAGTAAGAAGCTTTCGCTCATTTTATAAGGATTGTGGCACTGAAGCGTACCACAGGGTCCTTTCATTACAAGAACGGGTTGTACACTGTTATGTGTGCACAAGCCATTATGAATAAGTCAAACAAACAAAATCACAATCAAGAAAGTTAATAGTGTACCCAATGATTACGCATGACCAGCTACTTTCTGAGGACGTTGGGATGTTAAAATCAGAAAGCATAGTCTTCCTCCCATATAGCTCTCCAACCGTTGCATCTGATCTGATGAATCAACCTTTCATCAATCCTAGAGATAAACTGAAGAACATCCTTGCGATCCTTTGAATTCCAACTCTTCATCTGAATTATACCCAACTCAATGTCCTTCAATCGATATGCCAATCCATCTCGAACCATCTTCAGGGTGGCGTCATAGAACTTGTGAATTTCATCGAAAGCCATGAAGCAAGTATGATGATTTTCACTTAGGTAGACAAACCCAAATTTTGGTTTATGAACGATTTTGTACTGAGGTTCTTGATTGATTTCGTTGAAGTGTAAAAGTGATGCGGTGATATTTGAGTTGTTTATGGTAAGATTCGACCCCGAGGTGGAGATCTTCAACACGCTCTTAGATTAGATGCGTATGAAAACAAGGAGTGCAGTAATGTACTTGATCTGACTCTCGGTTGAGGTTCAGGTTGGGGCTCAGGCATGTCATGATCGTCACCACCAGTGTATGTAAAGTGTTTACCGGTTTATCCATTGGTGGTATGGTTTCTGAAACCCTTGGTTGATCAGATGGTGGTGGCTGTGTAGCTTGTTGTGTAGTGGTAAAAACCTGCTTAACCATTTGTTGAATCATTTGATGGAGTTGCCTTCTTAACATATTTTGTTGTTGACTTAGTTGTTTCTTTTGTTTATGGAGGTGATGATTGAGATGATGATTTGGGTTTGGTGGAAGTGTCAAAAGGTGGTTCAGAAGACTGTTGAGGTATATGTGTTGGATTGTCAACTATGTAGTTGTCTGATTCCTTCTTTAACTTTTCCTCTTCAGCTCTAGCAGCTTCTTCAGCCTCTTTTCGCATCATTTTCACTTCAGCCACCAAATTATCATCATCAGTGACTCTTTCATCCTTATCATGATCGTAATCTCCTTCGTCAGATATTTCCACATCTTCACCATGCTTTTCTTCTTGCGGTTGTTTTAGTTGTTGTTGTGGTTGCTTCATTTCAACAGTTGTAGAGACAGTGACACCCTGATCCTTACCGGGTTGATTAACCGGATCGGATGGGGTAAGAGTTGTTTGCAATGCATCTTCCATAAGTGGAGGACTACTGCTTGACCCTCTTGCCCCACCGGGTTGATTAACCGGAAAGGTTGAAGCATGGTATTCCATCCTTTTCTGCTTTAATGTCTTACGAAATTGTATTTCCTCATCCATTGAATCATACTCATCATCAGGATGACTTTGTGAGCATGAATTTGAATGGATGTTGCAGAGGGATGTCCACAGCAATTCTGCAAGATGATTCAGAGCATATGAAGTTGTTGAAGACGACCCGGAGATTGTTCTTGCCAATTGTTTTGTCGTATCCAGCTACGAATGTGTTTGCCATCGAGAGCTCAGCTGGGGCATTGATGTTTGCTTGATTTGCAGCCATTTTGTGATCTTAAAGACATTAGACAAAGAGACAGACATATGGAAACACATTGTGTTGTTTTAGTCTGATTTATTATCTAATTACTTGTTTGATGGTAACATGTTCATGTTAGTTACAAGTTCTAAGTCACATTTGTCCAATTGTATGAAGTTGATGTGATAAGTTACGTGAACGTGTTAATTTTGAAATTTAAAAGACCAATTTTCACTTAACACACAACATGTTAACATTTGTAAGCTTATGTGTAACATTAGAATAGTGACTTATGAGTAACATTTAACAAGTAACATATGCGTAACCGGCCAAAATGTAGTGAATAGTGGGTTATGTCTAACAAGGATCCTTATGCGTAAGAAAGGAGCTTATGCGTAAGAGTAAGCTAAAGCGTAAGACCAAGCTTATGCGTAAGAGTTGCTTATACGTAAGACAAGTTCAAAGGCTTTAAGCTTACGCGTAGGAATAAGCTAGATGTTATGCGTAAAGTTTACTCGTAAGAGTAAAGCTTATGCGTAACAAACCTTGTTTATGAATATCTTTCCAAGATACGCGAAATCCACTATAGACCTCTTATGCGTAACGTGTTAAACATAAACATGAAAACTTGATTACAGTTTATTCCAAACACCTTATAGATCACAAAACAAGCACAAGAACATATCAGATACACACACAAAGACTTAGGCGTAAATTTTCTTAAACCTTAAACCCTTAATCTATGCGTAAGAGATATAGCCACATAAATCAAACAATAATGTTTCTGGAGTGTCCTAGATGTCATATGAGTGCAATGGAATAGATTTAACACATTTCCACCACAGAATCAGAAGATTCATGGGAGATGAACCCTAAAAACCTAAAACTTAAATTCTTACAGTTTAGATGTTTCTGGGCTAATTTAAAGGTTCAAATCATGCAGATGTACTTATTCTAACACTTTCTTGACCACCTAATAACATATCACAGAATAGAAAAACCCTAGATGAGCGCAAGAACCCTAGAATTCAAATTAATGAAATTTAAGATTCTGGTTGGTTTTGGACGATTGAAACAAGTTTAATAGACACTAAGAAAGTGTGGAAAACTAGAAGGGGGGTTGAATAGTTTTACCAATTAAAACTTCCTTTAATCGTTTAGATCGACTTATGTCAATCTATTTGGTTGTGTGTGTTGGATGTTGATAAACAAGCATATAAAGATATGTAATGAAAGATAAGAGTAAGAAGCACAAAACCACAACGCGAGTATTTATAGTGGTTCGGCTACAAGGACACCTTCCTTGCCCTACTCCACTCCCCGAGTCACCTACTCGAGAGTTTGTAAACACTACACCAATCTCCTTATGGCGGAGAAGCCTTCACAACGTCGCTTAACCTTTTTCCGACACAAAGCTAAATACCGAGTTCTTTCACACCAAGGCGAACCACACCTAACACAATGTCGCCTACCCTTTATACGGTGCTAGGCTAACCACCGAGTTCTTTCACACCTTAGGTGAACTACACCTTCACAACGTCGCCTACCCTTTATTAGGTACTAGGCTAAGCACCTAGTTTCATTGCAATGGAGGAACTACTACCACACTACACCAACGACTAATCCCAAAGGAGATCTACTCCTTTACAACATCATCAAGGACATCAATATCCTTGGATCTAATGCTAGTCTATCTAGTACATCGAAACACACCATATCGAATTTACATCTAAGGCACCTTTCACTAATGCCTTTGACTAGATCTGCAAGACACCTTTCACTAATGTCTTGTGTCTTTACTTCGAAGCACCTTTCACTAATGCTTCAAGTCTTGACTTCTAAGCACCTTTCACTAATGCTTCTTGTCTTGACTTCTAAGCACCTTTCACAAGTGCTTATCCTATAGATGATAGATACCCTTCACTAATATCTTCGTCTTGACACTTGAGACATCTTTCACTAATGTCTTCAACACTACACTTCTTTGAAGAAAGAAAGAGATCATCAACAAGAGGACTTCAATAGCCTTGATGATGATGAAGCATGGCAACTCATGGACTTGAGCATGCTTGACTTCAAAAGTGGTGATCTTGCCTTTAAGAGGAACCTAGAAGATCACACAAAAACAAAACTAAAAACATAGATCTCTTGGATCTAAGGTTAGTGAGATTTAACTCAGGGGGAGAAAGTGTATTGGAAAGGGGTGAGGAATAATGAAGAAATGGCTCACTATTTATAGAGGAAAAATCCTACTGTTTCCCCGGATCCCACGGATCCCTTCCACTTGGGATCCGGCTAGCACAAAGCCAGGGATCCGTGGAACGCTCCTCTTTGCCCATGGGTATTTTCGTTATGGGTCATGGGTCATGGGTTGAACCATGGATCTTTGGCTAGATACAATGTATCTTTAAGTGCAATGCATTTAGTCACTTGGGTATGGGTTGATCCATGGGTTATGGATATTATCCATGTATGATATAAGCATTATGTCATGCAATGGGTTATGGGTCAAGATCCATGGGTTATGGGCTTTGGGTTGTACCCAACTACATTCAATGTATTTGCCCAATGGGTTGTGATACTTAAGTTTCTACCCATTTATATTACCCAATATACTACATACTAGTTATGTGTATATTTTATCCAAATATGTAAACACTAGTTGTTGTACATATGTATTACTTAAATCATAAAATCACTTATACTTGTTTTAGTGTTTTATGTGAAAATGTCCTTTACGTATTTTATTTGTTTTGTTAATATGATTTTACCTTTGTTATCGACAAAACATTAGAAGATCGTAAAGTATAAATAAACGTTTTTACGGCTTATTTGTATTAACAATCTCCCCCTTTTTGTTGATGACAAAACATAAAATTATTTTAAGGAAAAGCTAAAATTCGTAAAAGTTTGAATTCGTAGTTTTTACTTTCTTCTCCCCCTTTTTGTCGAAACAAAAAGTGTTTGAAAGAAAGCAAGACATCGTTTTTAAGAAAAACATGTGAAAGAAAAATAATATAGAGCAAGTAACGGGAAAGGATCTCGTCGTTACTCCCCCTTGACGAGTCCATCCCTAAGTAAGGGCGTCAAGAAACTAATTCTAATCTAGTTCATTTGCAACTAACTTTTGCAAAAGATTACGTCTATGTGACGGGTGTGCTCCCCCTAGATGATTGCAATATTTGCAACGGGAAGTCATGAAATATAAATCAAAGGTTGCAAGTAATTTTGCAACGTATTGTTTTGACACCAAGCTCCCCCTAGCTTTAGGATGTCAAATTCTTTATGTGTTAATTGAATAACTGCAAAACAAGGGTTAGAAAACAAGTATAATACACAATTTCCTACAAATGTGATTTAAGTTAGTAAAAGAAAACTTTATGTCTTCACGGTTCCCTCCGAGTAGGGATCCGTCTAGGCAATTCTAAGGGATCCGTCTGGCTGATGACTAAAATCAGCAAAGGTGATATAACAAGTAATGTTTTCACATAAATGAGATATGAATACATATGCTCAGAAAGATAACAAGTAGCATGTAATTCCATTTAATAAAACAAGAGTTATGATATACATGACTCTAAAAATAAGAAAACAGACAGTGCATGACTAGGAATTTCTAGACCAACTAACGCTTGATGCTAGGACACCACTAAAATTCTTCTAGCTCAAGTTTTGTTTAGGTTTGATCTCTTCGAAACGTTCAAGGAGATGATAGAACATGAAACGTTGGTCTTCTCGTACTTCATGTATCAAACTTTCAACATGTTGACAATGGTAGAAATCTTTGTCATGGCTAGGTAGTGGTGGTGGATGAAATGAAAAGGCTTGATGCGAAGGATCAAGTGAATTGGCTTGTTGAGCTTCAAACGATGAAGGGATTGGTGGAGGTGCATTTGAGAATGCCTCGACCAAGAATGATGGTGGTGGTAAAGAAGTGTCAACTTCCATATGGTCGGGTGGTTGACTTTGATGATTTCTCATAATCCAAATAGGATTATATGATGGAGACGGCGAAAAGGAAGCCGGAGCAAGTGTTGACTCAACACCTTGATTTTGAACCATTATTCCTCCTAATGAGGAGAATGTTGTTGGCGGAAGTGGATGAGACGGCCTAGGAGGCAAGTCCTCTAAATTGTAGAGGTGTGGTGATGATAGTGGTGAAGTAAATGAAATATTTCTAGGAACCAATGGTGATGGTTTAGTGGAGATGATATTGTTTGGCCTAGGAGGTATGGTGGTGTTAGGCATATGTAGTTTTGTGGGTACTATCCTTTTAGGAATTGGTTTGATTGGATGATGAAGGGTTCTCTCATTTGTCGGTTTGACGGGAGATGATTCGGTTGAGGAGATTTCGTGTATAACACGAGCCTTTTTCATGGGTGGTTCTTTGGTGGATAAGTTACTACTTGGGGTTTTCCTCATGATGAAATGATTTCAAGAGCTGAAAGTTAGAGTGAGATTGATGACTATGGAGGTCCTAACAAGGTGGTTTATAAACTAAGAGATTTGGCAAGTGCATTTAAGCTTTAAGCCACTAGGATTCATTGGAATGTGATGATTGACATGCACAAGAGTCAACTTCAGAGGTTGGACTGATCTAGGAACTCATTTAAGATGAGATGGAGTGTTTGAGTTAGGAAGATAAGTTGAAATGATTGTTTTAGCAAGATTTGACCTATACCGTCATCCGGATCCCACGGTTCCTTTCTCAGAGGGATCCGTCTAGGCTAATCCTAGGGATCCGGCTATCAGCAGCTATAAAAGAGTGGAAATGATGTTTCTAAAATCTAATACCTATAACATCTTGAGTGTTTCAGTCTTCCTAAGTGTCTTAAATGAAGGGGTGCTTAAGTACTTGAAGGTGGTGAGTGATGTAGCTAATGATTGTCTTTATGAAAGGATTTGGAACTTTCATGAGTACCAATGAATGAGCAAGGATGCCACTACACCAACGACTAATCCCAAAGGAGATCTACTCCTTTACAACATCATCAAGGACATCAATATCCTTGGATCTAATGCTAGTCTATCTAGTACATCGAAACACACCATATCGAATGTACATCTAAGGCACCTTTCACTAATGCCTTTGACTAGATCTGCAAGACACCTTTCACTAATGTCTTGTGTCTTTACTTCGAAGCACCTTTCACTAATGCTTCAAGTCTTGACTTCTAAGCACCTTTCACTAATGCTTCTTGTCTTGACTTCTAAGCACCTTTCACAAGTGCTTATCCTATAGACGATAGATACCCTTCACTAATATCTTCGTCTTGACACTTGAGACATCTTTCACTAATGTCTTCAACACTACACTTCTTTGAAGAAAGAAAGAGATCATCAACAAGAGGACTTCAATAGCCTTGATGATGATGAAGCATGGCAACTCATGAACTTGAGCTTGCTTGACTTCAAAGGTGGTGATCTTGCCTTTAAGAGGAACCTAGAAGATCACACAAAAATAAAACTACAGACATAGATCTCTTGGATCTAAGGTTAGTGAGATTTAACTCAGGGGGAGAAAGTGTATTGGAAAGAGGTGAGGAATAATGAAGAAATGGCTCACTATTTATAGTGGAAAAATCCTACTGTTTCCCCGGATCCCACGGATCCCTTCCACTTGGGATCCGGCTAGCACAAAGCCAGGGATCCATGGAACGCTCCTCTTAGCCCATGGGTATTTTGGTTA
This sequence comes from Chrysanthemum seticuspe, assembly GCA_019973895.1. Lineage (NCBI taxonomy): Eukaryota > Viridiplantae > Streptophyta > Magnoliopsida > Asterales > Asteraceae > Chrysanthemum > Chrysanthemum seticuspe. The sequence goes on from BPTQ01000005.1 coordinate 216,758,517, forward strand.
TGGGTCATGGGTCATGGGTTGAACCATGGATCTTTGGCTAGATACAATGTATCTTTAAGTGCAATGCACTTAGTCACTTGGGTATGGGTTGATCCATGGGTTATGGGTCAAGATCCATGGGTTATGGGCTTTGGGTTGTACCCAACTACATTCAATGTATTTGCCCAATGGGTTGTGATACTTAAGTTTCTACCCATTTATATTACCCAATATACTACATACTAGTTATGTGTATATTTTATCCAAATATGTAAACACTAGTTGTTGTACATATGTATTACTTATATCATAAAATCACTTATATTTGTTTTAGTGTTTTATGTGAAAATGTGAATATGTTAGAAACTATTAGTTCAAACCATTTACGTATTTTATTTGTTTCGTTAATATGATTTTACGTTTGTTATCGACAAAACATTAGAAGATCGTAAAGTATAAATAAACGTTTTTACGGCTTATTTGTATTAACAGAAAAGTTTTAACATAACTCATTTCAATCCAAACACTTTAATGCATAAACACCCAATTCGTTCGAGTGAACAATTTTCCAAAATCAGTTTAAAGAGTTTTAACCATTGGATTTGAAAGATTTTTGAAATCCTTGTTTAGAATCTTGATCAATACAATTTAGAACTTACAGATTATGAACAGCTTGAACGGATTTTGAAGATTTGATTTGGGCCGTTTGATCTTGGTGGTTTAGGAGTAAATGCACATGAAGTGGTGCATTGAATGTGTTAGGTGAATGATTTTGTTAAAATTAATTTGCCAAGTAGACACATTCAGTCCCTCAACCTTAAAGAGGTTCCAACCAAGATCCTTTAACTTCCGTTTTAGGTTAGACAAAACACTTGTAAGGCAAGAAACTTAATGATACTCCCCCTCGACTTTTGAAGTAATGAATTTTGAAAAACATTTGAGTTCGAGGAGAGTATTTGACAAGAAACGTGTCCACCAATTTAGAAGAAATAACATATTTTAGGTAACATGCAAGTACAATGTTTTATGAAACAGAAAAATACTTACTTTCTCCCCCTCAACACTTGTTCGGGAAAATAATGAAAGTTTTGATAGAACAAGGTGTTGACGGAAGATTTGTACTTGCCATGTTGAAAGAAATTAGATAGGAGAATATTTTTTGAATTTTATCAGATTTTTTATTTTTGCATTTTGTTTTTTGAAAATATTTACAAAAGAGGTTTTTGGTGTTTGACTGGTTTTAAGAATGTTTTAAAAGTTCATCCAGTTCCTCTGGAGTCAAACACCGCATACTAATCCGGTGGACCAACTCATTAAACCTAGCAGGAGCTAAGGCTTTGGTGAGAAGATATGCCAGTTGGTATTCAGTACCCACAAAGTATAATTCAACGGTACCCTGTTCCACGTGCTCCTTGATGAAATGATATCGAAGATCGATGTGCTTTGATTTCGAATGTTGAACAGAGTTGCACGAGATCGCAATAGCACTCCGATTATCGCAGTACATCGGGATTCTGTCAAATACGTAACCATAGTCTTTGAGTTGTGTTCTCATCCAAATGACTTGAGCACAACACGCTGACATGGCTACATATTCTGCTTCGGTTGAGGACAACAATGTACAATCCTGCTTCTTCGATTGCCATGACACCAGTTTATCACCAAGAAATTGTTATGCTCCTGAAGTACTTTTCCGTGAATCTAAGCATCCTGCGTGATCAGCGTCTGAAAAAGCTATTAGTTCAAAACCAGAATCCTTCGGATACCAGATCCCCATGTTAATGGTTCCCTTGATGTATCGGAGGATTCTTTTAGCCTCGGAGAGGTGGGTTTCAGTTGGTCTCGACTGATAACGGGAGCAAAGATATACGGCAAAAACAATATCAGGTGTTACGCCCCGATTCCATATTTGACAAGAAATTACTCAAATTTTAAAACTTTGACACGGAACGTTTGACTATCACTTTAACTCTTAAAAAAATAGCAAAACTATAACTATTTACCCTTGACAACCCTTTTATAACATATACTTGTTTACTCTTCTAAAATAATGACCCAAGATTACAATAAAGCCTCATTTATTTGCTGTAATAAGGGCTGACGCCGTCACCTTAAATCTGCGACGCCGTCACCCTTAAAGCACATTTCAGATTTAACACGCGACGACTCAGAGGACTAATAACCTGACGGCATCAGGTTTTAAATGCGAAGCCGTCGCTCTTTGAAATGCGACGCCGTCAGAGATTCAACATAGCCTGACGGCTCAGAAGGTTTTTTAACCTGACGGCGTCAGGTTCTAAACGCGACGCCATCAGGAGCCCAAAACTGCACATTTGACAGCAAAACTGCACAACCAAACTTGACTCCTTTCAACCAAATTAACACTTAAACATTTCCAAAATAACAAAAGACCTTACAAACTATGACTAAACCAGTCATGAGGTATTTTAATACTTAATTGACCCATCCAACCTAAAATGGGTAGAAATACAATTAACTACAAACACTCCAAATATTATGACACATACTTGTTAATTGAAGATACTTTTATAAAACTATAAAAGAGTCTCGGGGGTACAAACTCATCACATGAGCTCGGTATCTACCTAGCTCCTATTATCACATATTATCAACTTCATTAATCAATTCACAATCCAACACCCATTCCAAGCCATAGCACCTCCGATAATCATGAACCTACAAAAACATGGCAACTATAACATGTAAGCGATAACGCTTAGTAAGTAATTGGCTAATACATGATTAATATATATATACATTCTTAAAACATCACAACCACATAATCCTAACACACAATTTATCAATTAGCACATAAAACATATAACACATACCTTAGCTATTCAATAATTCCAAGATATATCTATAACCACTTAACACAACATTAATTGCATACTATAACATTTTCATATTAACCATATAGTAACCAAGTTACTTACCTTAGCTAGCCAAGCTAAGCTATTATGAGTTTATCATCATCTTCCATCATCTCCATCATCAACACCATCCAAAGCTAACATCCTTAACACATAATCAAAATATACTTAAAACATAAACAATAAACTATAGTCGTGGTTTACACAACTATTTGGCTTTCATAACCTCCTCTAATCATCACATAATCATATATTGATTATATGATGATTTACCCACAATTTATCCAACTTTACCCATAATAAGATTCCTCTAAGATTACTATAATTTCTCATTTTAACCAAACCTTATTATCATAACATGATCATTTCAAATTTACCCAATTACTTCAATTAAATAAAAAGGGGTTTCACCAAATTACACTATAATATCTTAATTAGTGTTTAAAACCTCAATTACCCAAAACCCTCAACTTGGATACATGAACCCTAACTCTTTAATTCACAATTAATTACAATTAAAGATACTTACTTGCACAAGAGGGATAGGAACTAGTTCATTAGTTGATTGGAAACACTAATCCCATCCCAATTGATCATCATTCTTGCCATCATTTTTCCCTCTCTTTTTCTAGACCGACTTTCCCTAATCTCCTGGAACTTTGAGAAGCTAGCTTAATATACTTGTAGCTTTCTTCATTATAAAGTTATATTACTATTTGGCACTTTTGGTCCTTCAAGTTCCTTTCCTTCTATTTTGGCCACAAGATACTTATTTCAAGTTTACAATGTCGCAACTTAAGTCCCCCTCATTTATATAACTATAACATAACATTTAAAAATTATTAGATTGACTATCGGGTCAACTATTCAATCCCGTCAAGTCTTTGGACCATATTCATCTAAGGTAGGGCCTATTTGTATTTCGGGATACGGGTGTAACATCAGGCCTGCTAGCTGTTAGATACATGAGAGACCCAATGATACTACGGTATTTGGTAGGGTCCACCAATTTTCCATGTAAATCAGCGTCTAGTTTCTTGGTATGTGTCATTGGTGTGGCATAGGTGTCACAGTTATGCATTCCAAATTTGTTTAAAAGTTCAAGGGCATATTTGGACTGACTCAAGAAAATACCACGGGGTGATTGATGAACTTGCAGTCCTAGAAAGAACGTAATTTCACCCATCATGGACATTTCAAAATGTTTTGTCATTAGTTTTGCAAAATCATTTGAGTATTTTAAATGTGTTGACCAAAAAATGATGTCATTCACATAGATTTAAACGATTAAGATGTGATTCCCGTTATATTGTATGAAAAGTGTAGGGTCGACCGAACCTTTTGTGAAATTATTGGCAATGAGGAAGGATGATAACTTATCGTACCATGCCCGCGGAGTTTGTTTGAGTCCGTACAGAGCTTTGTTCAGTTTATAGACATGGTTCGGGAACTCGGGATCAACGAATCCTTCTGGCTGGCTGACATAAACCGTTTCTTTCCGTTGCCCATTCCGAAAAGCAGTTTTGACGTCCATCTGAAAGACCGTGATGTTCATGTGTGCCGCGAACGCTAGAAATATCCGAACAGCCTCAAGACGAGCAACCGGAGCGAATGATTCTTCAAAGTCAATACCCTCTTCCTGTCTATAACCCTTAGCCACCAGACGAGACTTATTTCTGATTACGTTCCCTTCAGCATCCAATTTGTTTTTCCAAATCCATTTGAGACCAATGACGTAGACCCATGTTGGTCTTTCAACTAATTCCCATACTTCAAGACGTTTAAACTGATTGAGTTCTTCCTGCATGGATTCAATCCAGTTGTCTTTGGTCATTGCGTCTTTAATGTTTTTAGGTTCAGATTGGCAGACAGTGAGTGCATAAATGCAGTGTTCACCATCTGTGTGAAGACGTTGTCTCGTTACGACTGGTTGATTCGGGTTACCAATAATATTCTTAAGAGGATGGTCTTTTGTCCAACGATGTGTAGAGGGTTGATGTTGGTATACATTGTGCAGATTTGGAGGATTCAAATGGCTTGTAGATGATTCCGCAACATCAGGTGCAGCAGTTTCATTAGCAAACGGGTTAAAGAACGCATTTGGATCAAAATCTGCAGGTGGGGGTACTTCATTGTTCAGAACATCATCAGCTGGTTCAGCGTCGTTGGAAGCAGTTTGTTCAACTGTTGTTGTAGAGTCAACTGGTGGTGCTTCTTCAACAGTAGTTGTTGTAACAGGTGTATCAGGTATTGGTATTTGATCAGGTTGAGCAGCGGAAACATCGGATACACCTGGAGCACGTGCATCAATATCATCACTAAACAGATGAGCAAATAGCTTTTCCATTTGTTGACGTATAAGCTGAGGGCTTGGTTCAGCTGATGATGGGGTTTGAGGGAAGTTAAAACGGTTGTGACCGGGTTCCAAGCTTGTTAGCCTTAATAGTTTTTATTAGAAGTGATGGTCATTCACATTTAGGAACTTTGTAACGTGTGTTAGATATCATGCTAGAATAGTCAACGGGCTCGTGGATTGGACTAAGCTAAATGGGTATTAGTTTAGTTAAGCTTGCCTTATATCCAATCCAACCCATGTCCAAGCCCACGAAAGCCCATTGAAAGTCTTTTAGGGCATCAAGTCACTTGTATTATAAATACCCCTCAAATGGTCATTTGAGGGGTGTGCTTGAGTGTGTGTGTGTGTGTGTGTTTCTTTGGAATAAAGTTTCCTTTCTTCTCTCTATCTCTCTAAACATACACGCCTATTATATCATTCAAGTCACCACGTTCTATTCTTCATCTTTTTCTACGTATAGCGTAACTGTTGTGGTTTACGCATAAAGTGTGTTTGTGTCTAAAGTTGTGATAAGGTATACGTGATAAAAGGGGCTTTACAATTGGTATCAATCGCCAAACAATGGTTTAGGAGTGTTTGTGTTACGTTTTTATTAAAGCTTTTCAAAGAAAGTTGCATTTTTTACTATAAACGTGGGCTTTTTTGCTTAAAGTTTTGATTTTTACGTGGTTTTAAGCTTAAAGTTGTCGACTTTAGTGATTTTTAAGTGTTTTGGAAGAAGTTTTTGCAAAAGAAATCAGTTGAAAACGTGTTTTTGGGTGAAAAATTCGTGTTTTTTCATTTCTGGGCATTCCTACGCGTAAGCTACTTTTTGGTCAAAACCCTATTCTTACGCGTAAGAAAAGTCAAAACCCTAATCCTACGCGTAAGGTCTACGCGTACGAATTTGGATTTCTACGCATAAGCTTTTGGTGCAGATTCTTCGAGCTTCAACGGTTACTCAGTGCTTCCCTCACTAGGATAAGTGTGTGGAACACTTCGACTTGTGGATATCTTTTACGCTGTGACAGTGTAAAGGATTTTTGGTTTTAAACCTAAGTTTACGCATAAGCATAAACGCTTACGAGTAACACTCTACGCATAAGCTCACACTTACGCGTAAGGTTTTTACGACTAAGTCTTTTTGTTTACGCATAAGCCTAAGGTTAAGCGTAAGATACTTTTTACGCATAAGGTATCCTACGCCTAAGCTTTCTACACATAAGATCCTACGCCTAAGCAATCTACGCATAAGCACCATCTCCTACTCGTAACTTTTTGGCGGGAAAATTTGAGTAAAATTTAAATTTTAGGGGAGTCTAAACGTTCAATTTTTACGCGAAATTCAAATTTTGGTATAACTTGGAAAATTTTGGTCAAAAATTCAAATTTTTGGACCCAAATTCAAATTTTTTCAGTCAAATTTGGCGTCAAAATTGTCAAAACTCAAATTTTTCATACAACCTTTGAATTGATTTTTACTATGAATTTCAAATTTTGGGAGAGAAAATTTTACGCCCAAGAACCACGTTCAGCAAAAATTCAAACGACAATATCTTATTAAACACAACTCCTTTATCGTTGAATCGATCCTACATCAACTTTATCATTACATACCTTCATTAATGGCAACTATGCAAGATCGTTATACAACTGCTGTCACAACTGCTATTGCTGCATTTGCCAATAATGCATTAAACATCAGTGGTTACTCTACACCGAATAACAACAACCCATGGATTTCATCGTACAATACGCAGTTTTTTCAACCAAGGATTCATATGATTCAAGAAGGACACATGGTTGATGTTATTGGGAATCAGAATGAATTTGCTACAGGTATACAAATGGGGAATCAGATGCAATATGCAGGGCAGTATGTTGGACATCCGTGGGGTCAGTGTGTGAATCAGACAACGGGATATCATAATGGGAATAACTGTTTAATGACTTCTGTTCAGAATGCTACTTCCGAACCACAAAGCCATGCTTCAGGATATTCAGAATGCAGTGTCAAACCAAGGATGTCGTCTGAAAAGATCAAGTACATGCTGATGTTAGCACTGAAAGAAGAATCGGGAATAGAGTTGACTGCTAAGGAATACGAATTCAGGTATCCAGGACGGACAGATAAAGCAAACGATATTGCTAACTCCAGTCATACAGTCTACCAGCAAGACACAACATCAAGCGATACTTGTGACACACCTCCCGTCTATGACACAGATCCACTCAATGAGGTACCAAATTATAGTAATGTTGCTAATTCGTTTACTCATGAAAAGCCACATTCTGTGTCTCCCGAACCTTATTATGACACATACGTGGGGGAGCAAGTTAATAGCAATGTTAACTCTGAAACTCCATATATGGATCCTAATGGAGGTCAAGTTGAACAGAATGGTGCTAATGATGAGGAAACACGTGCTTATTTTGAAACATTAATTAATAATTGTGGTATTGAAATCGAGAAAGCTAGAACGGTCAATCGCGAAGTTAAGGCCGCAAATGCTAAATTGACCGTTGAGCTTGAGAGTTACAAGGAGAACGCAAGAGCTTTTGAATTTCATACAAACAAAGTATCAGAATTAGAAATTGGTTATCGAGATTCCGTTTTAAGAGAACAACAATTGCAACTCAAGTATGACACACTTGATGTGAATTTGAACTTGAAAATAAAATCTTTAAACAAGGAAATTTCTGAACTAAATGACCAACTTTCTAAACAAAAAGCGCTACTTTTTGATCTTGAAAAAGAGAAGAAACAGTTGATTGATGATTTTTCAAAACGAGAAGATTCTCTTCTTGATGAAATTCTTGATAAAAATGAGAAGATCAAAAAATTGGAAAACTTGCTTGTTACAACAAGTCATTCAGCTAAATCAACCAATATGTTGATTAATCAAACTAATCCGTATTTTCATACAACTCAAAAAATGGCTCTTGGTAACACACCTCCTTGTTTCCTCAAGAAAGTTCAGAAAAAACGGAATGTGTTGAAAAATGGAAAACCTTTGCATGAACCCATAATTGTACATGATCCTTTTGAAACATTAAAACTATCTGAGGAGAGTAGATCAAAAATGAAACAAAAACATCCGGAAATCAAACCAATTGATTATAACAAATGGAACAAAATTAATGGTATTTCGTTTGTTTCTCATAAAGAACAATCAAAGTTTTCCATAACACCTATTGTTTCAAAGAAAGTGTCAACACCAGTTTCAAAACCAGTTGTTGTCTCAAAATCTCTTTCGAACATTGAACAAATGTCTTCAAACAATCCTTTTAACACAAGTGATGCCAGAAGCATTTTAGAAGATGTTACAACCAGAATTGGGTATCTTCAAGAGACTGTTAAAACTAAAACCAACATTACAACAAACATCTAGTTTAATAGTTTTGATAATGAAAATAAAAAGTTTTTTGAAACCCAAATTGCCCCTCAGCTGAATGCCATCAGTGCAAGGGTAATTCATTTTGAACAAGCATTTTTAAAAGAAACAGTTGACTTTGTCAAGGACCATAAATCCCTGGTAAAGCAAGCTAATGCAAGTGTTGAACACATCAAACTTTTGGAAAATTTGAATGATTCTCTATTCGAAGATGTTATGACTAACGATATCATGTCCATTATTTTACAAACATATTCTGTTGAAGATCATGAAAGACTCCAGTCTGAGACCTCCGCAATTGTTTCAAAATATGAAAAAGCTCTTGAAAAACTTGAAAAAGAAAACGTGTCCTATTTTAAACAACTTGATCGAAAAACCGAGGAATGCAAGTATGACAAACTGTCGTATGAGCGTGCCTACAAGGACATGCAAGAGCAAAATGATCTTTTGAGGGCTCAACTGGACATTCTAAAAGGAAAGGCTGTGGATACTAAGTTTGCAAAACCATTGACTGAGGAGAAAACAAATGTTCCCAAACCGGTTTTCAAACCAAAAATGTCTATTTCTCAGTTTCCTCCAAAAGTCAATGAGAAAAATGATTTGTCAAAAACAGTCACTCCACAGTCCTTGCCTATTAAAAAGCAAATTATCAAAGGTTTTGAAAAACCTGTTTTTGATAAAGAAAAAGTGATTACACCTGGCATTTCTAGGACTAGTACACGGAATGTGACCAAAAATCCAGTTAAAGAATCTGTCGGTTCTAACAACATGGTCAACAATCACTATCTAGAAGAAGCTAGGAAAAAGGCACAGACTCAAAAAGACGGAATTCTAGGTGCAACATCTAGGGTGATGAATTCGACAAGATTTCAAGGCACTGCTAGTAGTAGTAAACCATTACCTAGGAACACTCTACAAAAGACTAGGGATTGACTTGCATCTAAAAGTAGTTGCGCAAAATAAAATGCTATGCCCTTAGAAATCAACACTAGGAATTCTAAGTCTTTTTCGAACAAGAATCAATTTCCAAAAGACTGTAGTGACAAAGTTAAAGCTGCTGTTTTAAACAAGAATATTGAATTTGTCTGTACTACATGTAAAAAATGTGTCTTTTCAGCTAACCATGATGCATATGTCTCACAATATCTCATGAAAGATAATTCTTGTGCCAAGGCACAATCCACTAAGACTCCAAACCGAAACAAACCCGGTGACCAGATGAACATCAAAAGGAAACCTAATAGGTGGATCTCATCAGGACGTAGTTTTTCTAAACATGAGTCTTCCGCTGCATCTGATAAGAAAACAACTCCTAGATCTTACCTTAGGTGGATACCCACGGGAAAAGTTTTCAACAAAGTAGGTCTTAGATGGATTCCCACAGGAAAGATTTTTGATACTTGCACCAACACAGATAATAGTGAAACTCATCAAGTTAAGGAAGTCAAAACCACTACAATCATTGATAGTGATCACCCTCACCGTGAGGAATCTTGTACTTCTAACACTGTTATTTGTGAAAACTCTTCTTCTTTGGTTGCAGGTGAATCAAATATCTCAGAACCCAGCTCATCAGAGGGTTCTAATTCTGTAAACTCTTCTTCTTCATTCTCTCTATCTTCTATTTTTGATTTTCCATTTCTTTTATAAAACCAACAAAAACAAAATACAAAAATAGAAAATTTTCAAAAAATAAAAAAACATTACAAAATCAAAAATCCAAAAATATTCTTCTCACGACATGTCTCTTGTATAATCGATAATCTGTACGTTTCTAGAAATGTCATTCAACAATGATACGGGTATGTACAGATGCTTGAGCGAGAGTTCTTTAAATGTTTTCTAAAACATGTCGTTTCTCAAAATTTCTTCAATAATGGCTTTCGTATACTTCAGTACGAAACCCGGACTTCAAATTAATGGCTTCTGAACTCATCAGTTCAGGACCCGCACTTTAAAGGAAAGGAAAGTGCTTAACCAAATCAAAGGTTTTAAATATTCTTCAAGCACTATTCCTAAAAACACAATGGCTTACAGTTACCTCAGACTGTAACCCGCACTTTAAAGAAAGGAAAGTGCTACGCAAAATCGATTTTCATAAATATCGAGCACTTATCCTAAAACAAATGAAGATAATTCTTCTTCAATATCTTCAAAAGATTTTTTAAAATCTTCATCTTGCGTACCATTGATTCGAAATTTTTCAAAAAGATTTTTCAAAATCTCTCACATTTGGTACCAAGATAACTCCCTCTAAACCCTTAATTGATTCTAAATTTTCTGTATGAAAAATATGCTTTCGTTAAGGGGGAGTATAAATCTAAAATTGTTCCAAAATTCATGCTAAATCAGTTTCTCTCCAAATGCTTTCCGAAAAACATATCTTTTAATCATTTTGTTTCAAAAACATCATGGATATGCTATTTTTGAGGGGGAGAAACGTGATTAAAATGTGATCAAAAATGTTTAATGATCGTTGTTTGAATCTCAAAAGAGCTCGACTCAGTTGAAACCAATGAATTGACGAGTAATCAAAGTCAGTAAATGTACCATTTCGAGAAACTCGTGATAGACATGCACTTTCATGGGTCTAACCTCCTTTTCAGGGAGTGTTTACATCTTCAAGGTAGTTATTAGAGCTAGTTGTCACCTAAAAACTGACAATGGAACTCTCTAACTAAGCAATGTAACCGTGTCTCGTGGGGAATTGTCTATCATGAGCCGATCAATTCAAAAAAAGTGTGAACTGTACCCTCTATGTGCAGATTTCTGTCAAAACTTATAAGCATATATGAAGGGGGAGTGTTTCTGAAAATTCAAAACTCTCGGAGTGTATCAAACATGTTTTCATTCATAAACACTCTGAGAGATTTTCAAAATAATTGGTTTTATGGCAACATGGGACAGTCATGGAGTTATAAGGTGACTAAGGATAGGAAATTCGTCCTATGATCCGCCAGAACCGGAGGGATCTACCCAAGGACATCACAAATAGTTAGTATTAGAAGTCCTTAGGTATGATTGAAAAAAAGGAGTATTGTGAGAAAGGAGAAAGAAGGGGTTGAAGAATTAAAAAGAAATGAAAAAGAAATGGTGAAAAGAAATAGCCCTCCATAATCAACTTTAGGGCAGAAACCGGGTTCAATTCATATGCTACTGGTTGTCACTAGATGACACTGGTATTGAAGACCAAGACGTCATGGACCCAGTGACGCACTGCACTAAACCTTCTAGCCACTCAATTCCTCTCAAAAGGGATTTGTTTCATTCTCACTGGGAACCCTACATAATCTATCGACTTTCTCTTAGAGATTGTTGATATTGAAGAAGGAGACCCTCTCCCTAGTCTCTGCTCAGGAAAACCAAAATGCACTATTGAGTCAAGAGCCACGAGATTCATCAAAAGATCTCATAGGAAAACTTGACATGACATCGCTTGTTGTTCATCAAAAAGGACACAAGTGATATATTCTAGAGTCCTACGCAGATCTTAGCAATCTGCCAGAACCTTTATGAGAAGTTTCACATCTGTGATCTTCAGTGATTAAATGGAAACTCCTGCCAGGGTCAACATCATGCAACCCAGACAGCATGTCACTTCGGTAACTCCCCGTGGATTACGCTTAGTGTGTCTCAAACGGTCTACAGTCGTGGGGTGATGCTTCGATGTACCTCAGCGACTCATCTGAACTGTAGGTGTACTTCGGTACATCGCGTTATCTCACTTGTGGGACTCCAGTTCAGGAACGGCCTTTGTGAGAATTAGAGACGTGTTTTCACACTATGCTGTTAACACCCTCAAAATTCAAACTTGTAAGTGCCGGAATCCGCTTATTACTAACCTATTTTTATGTTTTCTTCTTATGGAAGCTCCGGAGCGGATTGATCGTGCAGATTCTACACATGCTCATACCAACAACACATGAAAGTTCTCATCATAGTCAAAGGCTACACAAAGTTAAAGATGATTCTTCGTCATTGTCAAAGAATCTACAAAGTATAAAGACTCGAGAACTACGTCATTGGTAACTAAAAGTCAAATAGAAGTGTGAGCATGGTGGAGAAAGACGTGGAGATACCTAACCAACGAAGTTGACAACGGCAGACAACCACATTATCTGATCACAAAGCATGAAGGAACAAAGAATCAAGACTATTCTATATCTACGCATAAAGTTCAAGCTCGAGAAAAGTAAAGTCCAAATCAAGTGGAGCATCTTTTGAATGACCACCCCTTAGGGGGAGATTGTTAGCCTTAATAGTTTTTATTAGAAGTGATGGTCATTCACATTTAGGAACTTTGTAACGTGTGTTAGATATCGTGCTAGAATAGTCAACGGGCTCGTGGATTGGACTAAGCTAAATGGGTATTAGTTTAGTTAAGCTTGCCTTATATCCAATCCAACCTATGTCCAAGCCCACGAAAGCCCATTGAAAGCCTTTTAGAGCATCAAGTCACTTGTACTATAAATACCCCTCAAATGGTCATTTGAGGGGTGTGCTTGAGTGTGTGTGTGTGTGTGTTTCTTTGGAATAAAGTTTCCTTTCTTCTCTCTATCTCTCTAAACATACACGCCTATTATATCATTCAAGTCACCACGTTCTATTCTTCATATTTCTTATACGTATAGCATAACTGTTGTGGTTTACGCATAAAGTGTGTTTGTGTCTAAAGTTGTGATAAGGTATACGTGATAAAAGGGGCTTTACAAAGCTGTTATGCTCAGAAGCCATTGTGAATATAAACAGTGATTGACGAAGTTTCTGAATCATTTTCCCCCCAAACTGACAACTGTCTTTAGCAGATTTGAAACTTTGATGTAGTAGACATTTCTTCTAACTTTTGAAGTTTTCAGTGTGCAGCGGAATTTGTATAAGAGCAGTAAACCACACAAGGTGAATCTGACTAATTGCAGAAAATCCGTTCGAGGGTAACATGCCAGAAATCAACAAAATCTTCTCACGTATGTATACGCATCACACCAAAAAAACCACGAAAGACAAAATGAAACGACTTTCCCCTGAATGTTGTGGTCTTTCGGAATACTAATCACCTGTGAATATGCATTAACTCGATACCAAGACCGTGTGTGAGGCATCACAACATCATATTTAGGTAACTTCACACTAGATAACCCATGAAAGTGAGACGTTTGAGCCACAGATCGTCTTATTTCTTCGGCCTAATTGAAGAAATTCAAGAAGGCATTGGGTTTTCGCAAGGAAGCATATAGAAGAACAATGAAGCAAGGACCACCTACACTCTCTCCCCCTCGATGTTTTCAATGAATTAGAATCATACACCACGTATGTTGATGATGAATTGGAGACAGCGAAACCATGTATAAGGAGACAGCGAAACCATGTATGTCCAATCAATCAACAAGTGTGAAGTACCATAAATATCTCGAGAGAATCAACTGTTGATAAAACTTCTCTGTTCATTATGTTGATCATCAGCTGTGTCATTGTTTTTGGAAACATTTTGATCTTCTGTTATCAAAGATTCGATTGGAGGTGCATCTATAACAACGGTAGTTGTTGTAGTTTCAGAGTGTATCCGAAATTAGAATATGATCAGGTTGTGCAGCGGAAACATTCGATACATCTGAAGCACGACTTTAGAAAGATTCTTTAACCAGAGGAGCAATAAATGTTTCCAATTCTTGACGATTAAGTACAATTTGTGATGCAGCTGATGGATCATGTTATTTTTAACGGTGAGAAACGGGTCCTACGCTGATTTGCAGTAGAAGCCATTGCTGTTGAACTTGTATAGAAAATAGAAGGGGGCAAGACAGAAAAAAAAACATGGATCCCTAAGTAACTGGGTTCCAGATGTTAGAAGGATAAAGATGTAGTGTCAATAATCTTCTTGACACCTGAACATGCCATTTTGATGATTTCCTTTCCTACTTCATGGATGGATGTTGTGGGTTTCACACTTGTTTTGATGCAACTACTTAGTATCTTTCCTGTAGGAATCCACCTAAGACCAACAGTGTTGAAAACTCTACCCGTTGGAATCCATCTAAGGTTAGATCTAAGGGATGTTGAAACTTCTTTTGGGAAGAGTCTGCGTCCTATATTGATCCACCTATTAGGTTTCTGAAATTTTACGTTTAGATCAACGGGTTTATTTCTAACTGTTTGTTGATTAAACTTAGGTTTTGGTTTGCTACTACAAGAAGTGTTATGCAACACACTAGAAGGCATCACACTAGGTCGTGAACCTAAGATTCCATCCTTTTGGAGTAGTGCCCTCTTCCTTGCCTTTTCTAGATCATAGTTCTTGTACGCATCATGTGAATCATATGAATTTTTAATTGTAATGCTCAGTTTAGACACAGTGTTCGAACTAATCCTAGACGGGCCAGGTGCAACAGAAACAGATTTAATAGAGACAGGTTTAACAGAAATAGAAGCATTTTTCTTAGGCCAGGAATGTGGAGTGACTGGTTTTGACGAATGATTATTCTCAACAACTTGGGAGGCAAACCGTGGTTTTGAATATTTAGAACGTTCAGATTTAAATGCAGTTGGTTGTCTAACTACTGATTGTTTTCTGAAAGGTTGTAGAGACGATTTCCCCAAGATTGTTGGTTTTGCAAAATTAGTATCCACACTCTTGTCACTTAATATTCTCAGTTTGTTTTGTAAAGCAACATGTGCAAGCCCCTTTGCTTGAATTTGAGCCTTTAAATGCTCATTTTCTTTTACTAATGTATCCACACGATTACTTTGTTCATTCAAAGATTTACTATTTGGCTCAGAGTTTAAAATTTTGTTTTGCAATTTAAGTTCAAGAGAGATGCAATGAGCCTCAAGTTTTGAAATTTTTTTTGAAACTGAGCAATGGTCTTTTTTAGAAGAATGTTTTCAAATTCAAGAGTTTGATTTGACGTTTCAGTTGAATTGTTTGCAAGTAAGGGCTCAGACATGAGATAGTTGTCTGGACATTGTGTAACACACTGGTCAACCTCTCCTTCATTTCTGAAATCAGGTTGATCAGTATGTTGTGTCGCATTTGCAGTCAGAATATGATCAACAGTAGATAGTACCTCAACCATTTGTTCTTTGTCAAATTTCGGCTCTGTGTCATAGATGGGTAAGATATCGTCCTCAATCATTTGTTCTTCGTCAAAGTTGGGCTCTGTGTCATAGTTAAGTATGATATCTTCTCCAGATCTGTTGCTGTCATCCTGCTTTTCCAATGCTAAAACCTCATTGTCGGTATTACCGAAAGATGCAGTAATCACAACATTCTCAACGTCCATTTGAGCATTCCTTTCATGTACATCAACTCTTTCACCTTGCACGACTGCGGGATTTCGGGAATTTGATGATGTCTGACCCTTGGAATTGTTAATTATTGAGTTCAACTTCTCTTTCAGAACAATAAATCCTTCTTCCAATTCCGCAAATGCTTTATCAGAATACATTGATTTAAACACTCTTTCTCTTCTGCAGAAGAATCAAAGAGAAAATGTGCGAAGTCGATATAGCACACAGAAGGTTGATATAGTGAATTGCAATTTCCCTCCAAAAATAATTTTGAAAAATTTTGACTCTCAAAATTTGAAATTGACTATAAAATTCAATTCTAATGTTGTAAGAAAAATTTGAGCTATGACAATTTTGACGCCAAATTTGACCCGAAAAATTCGAATTTGAGCCTAAAAATTTGAATTTTTGACCAAAATTTTCGCAGTTAAACCAAAATTTGAATCTCGCGTAAAAATTGAACGTTTAGTCTCCCCTAGAAATTAAATTTTACTCAAATTGACCATTTTATTTTTTTTTTTAAACTTGTGTTGATGGATCTTTGTAGTCGAATGAAACTTGTTGTTTGTTGAAGAAGTGCTTAGGCGTAGACAACCAGCTTATGCGTAGAGGAAACCTTACGCGTAGAACCTGCTTATGCGTAAAAAGTGCCTTACGCGTAAGAAACCAACCTTACGCGTAGGAATAGAACTTACGCGTAGGATAAGCTTACGCGTAGACTTGAGAAGACCTTAGCTTAGGCGTAAACCAAAGGCTTAACAGTAAGAACCTTATGCGTAAGATTTCCTTAGGCGCAAGACAAGCTTATGGGTAGGAAATGCTTAGGCGTAAGATGTTTACTCGTAAGCTTTTATGCTTAGGCGTAAAACTAGGGTTTTAACCCAAAAATCCTTTACACTTATTCCAGTGTAAGGGATATCCAAAGTCGAAGTGTTTTCAGGCTTATCCAAGCAAGAAAACACTGAGTAAACCAATTTCACTGAAGATCAAACCAAGGAAAGCTTACGCATAGACTTTGAAATCTTACGAGTAAAACTAGGGTTTTCTTATGAGTAGAAAGTACCAAAAACTGATTTTATGCCCAAAAGTGTTTAGAAACCTGATTTTTATGATGAAATAGCTTCAATATCACCAAAATAACACAAAAGTATGAAACTTGATGATCCAAAACACGTTTTCACCTTACGCGTAGAAAGTAGTACACGAATGAAATCAAGCTTAAAAACGATTCTACACACGTAAAGTTTCAAACTTTTTGCCAAAAACTTAAACTTTAACACCTAATAACCTTGAAAGTACAAGAATCTTGGATTTGAAAGTGTAAAAAATGACTTTTTAAGCGTATGAAAGATTGAAAACGTGAAACTTATGCGTATGA
Organism: Chrysanthemum seticuspe; assembly: GCA_019973895.1. NCBI lineage: Eukaryota > Viridiplantae > Streptophyta > Magnoliopsida > Asterales > Asteraceae > Chrysanthemum > Chrysanthemum seticuspe. The sequence continues at coordinate 216,775,782 of BPTQ01000005.1, forward strand.
AAAAAACTTCAAAAACAAGAAACGTTTCACCCAACTATTTGGCGATTGATACCACTATTAGGTCACCATATTAGTAACACAAGCATCAATATGAAGAAGTATAGATAAGAGAGATCGGTTGAACTAGATAACACAAATACACAATATAGTATGGAAGAGTTATGCGTAGGAAATGTGAAATAATGAACAACCAACCCTCAAGTGAGGGTTTACAAGCATTATTTATAGGAAGGAACTAGGGCAACATGCAAGTTCCCTTCCTTTCCTTTATGGGCTTAGGCCAAGGCTCATGGGCTTTCTACATAAGCCTTGGCATAATAACTAACATAAAAGCCATAATTAAGCTAACTATTACATATTAATTACTAACACTTGAAATATAGTTTAGGAGTGATTCCAACAGGGTAACTGAGAAAGATGGAGGGTGTGGCACGGGGTTCTAGTTTGTTGTTGGTATCTAGGTGAGGGCAGCAAAGAAATCCAAAGACACAAAGATCCGTATAATTGGGCGTAGTCTTATAAAGGCGAGTGTGAGGGATTTCATTGTTTATGGCAGTGGAAGGTAAGATATTCAAAAGATAGGTCGTTGTGTGAAGGGCTTTAACCTAAAAGGTGGGTGGTAGGTGTGCTTGGAATAAAAGTGTTCGGATAAGGTTGTTAATAGTACGGATAATGCACTCAGACTTACCATTATGTTGAGATGTTTGTGGACAAGAGAATAGAATGGTAATGCCATTGGAAGCAAATAATTGATGTAGGGCACTGTTGTCAAAGTCACCTCCATGATCACATTGCAAGGATTTGATATCACAATTAAATTGGTTCTTAACAAAGGCACGAAAATGCATAAATTTATACAACATATCAGACTTGTGACGCAACGGATACACCCATAAATAATGTGAAAAATGGTCTAAAAACAAAACATAGTATTTAATGCCAGTAATACTCGAAAGTGGAGAAGTCCACAAATCGGAATGAACAATATCAAAAGGAGAGGTAACAATAGTTTCAGAAAGCGAAAAAGGAAGTCGCACGTGTTTGCCAAGTTGACAAGCATGACATAACACAGGAGACTTGGTCTTATTACAAGAAATGAAATTACGAGATACTAGAGCGCGTAACACGTCACTTACTGGATGTCCAAGTCGTTGGTGCTACGTGTCCTAACTGACAAGAAAAACTTGAGGAGGAGTCAGGTTGGTGATAGGATAGAGGTCTCCGGTGCTATCACATTTGAGGAAGATTTGGCGGGTCCAGTAGTCCTTCCCAGAAAACCGAACTCATCAAACTCAATGGTACATTTATTATCACGTACAAATTGACGAACAAATATCAAATTTTTAACAATATTTGGGGTAATTATAATTATTTAAGTGAAGCGTTCTATGAGAAGTAGTTAAAGTACTATGGCCTGTGTTGGTGACTGAAATATATTTCCCGTCACCAACAAAGACGGATGGATAAATGCAAGAATTAAAAATAGTACTAAGATTATGAGCAGATGAGTTAAGATGAAAGGACGCACTAGTATCCATGTTCCTATTAAAAGTAGCCGGGTCTTGAAGTGTCATGGTGTTGAATGCTTACGAGAGAAGTGTTTCCTAACCATTTGGAGAAGACTGAGAACCCGAACCATATACTGCCTGAGTTAGGAGAGCCTGATGCTATGGCGAAAGAGTGGCAGTAGTCTGGTGCGAACCCGATAGCCCAAAAGTATTACCTGTGGTGCTGTGTAACCTGGAGCCCAAAGCCAGGCGGAGTGGGTATGTGGCCCAATAAAGAGCCCGGTTGTTGAATGTGTTGTTGCATCTGGGCTTGGCTCAGTTGTGCAATAATCTGTTGTTGGGCTTGTAAAAGACCCAACAAATTGTTTGACCATTATTGTTGTTATTACTTATTAGAAAAACCAAGCCCATTTATGTTACCTGATTGGCCACGTGAAGAATTTTATGAGCCAATAACCTGCCTCGAATTTCCATTGGTCCCAGAAGCATTCACCATTCAACTCGTGTGTTACGAGAGTCGTTTCCCCTAGCATTGGAGGACTCGGCAAGTCGCACTTGAGGTGCCGAGGAGGAAGTGTTGGTGGAAACATGTTGTAGTCGCGAGTTAAGGCGCATCTCCTTGGTAGCCACCATGGAACGCATGGTGTCAAGGTCGGGAAAGGGGTCTTTGTGAGCAATAACGGTAGCAAGGTTCGCATATTTTTCACTCAACCCATTGATGGCATAGGTAACAATATCATCATCGTTCATAGAAGAACCAAGATCATTCAATAGTGTAACTATGGATTCTATTTTATGAAAATAAGCATCGGTACTAAGATCGCCCATTTGAATGACACGTAACTCACCTTTTAAAGCAATGGTACGTGTACGTCTGTTGTTGAGAAAGATTTTCTCAACTTTATTCCAAGCCACTTTGGCCGTAGGAGGGTTGGTTTTGATTAGACGTCCTTGTAGAGCGGGAGCTAGTGTTAAAATTATCCACGACTTCACTATGGAACCATTGGTGGAGCGGATGAGGAGCTTGCAGTAACACCTTAAATGTGCTTTAGAACACCGAAGTTCTTACAATGGATTTTGAAAAAGTAGCACCACCACGAGTAATTTAACTCATCGATGTTGAGTTTGACGGGGACAATGCTATTGAGGTTATTGACAGCATAGAGTTTGTCAATTAACGTGAGGTTATTGACAGCAAGTAGCACCATGAAAAGGTATGAATTGTTATATTGAATGAATGCATAATCGGTGTACATAATGAGTATATAATACATACTTAATGGGCCATTAAACCAATTACACACAATAGTAAATGTGACTGAGCCTCATAATATATCCGCTAACAGAAAACTCTTGAATGTTCTTGGTCTGTTGGTGGAGACTAGAGAGTGTTATTGTTGGAATTATATAACATGACATTCAAATAAATAACCACAAAACATCAAAGTATTCAAGCGGAAGCGTATAGGATTTATTAACAAATAATTAATTAACATAAAAGAATATGTTTAGATGATTCGGTAATCTTGGTCAATCACTTACAACGAGAAACATAATAGTTTTATAAAGAATGACTTAATTCGATATCTTTATTTAACGTGGTATTAGAAACAAAAGGATAATAATAATGAGAAATTATTAAAAGGTTTTCCAGGAGCCTTACTCGAGTTGTACTAGAGGCATCGAAGTGTTGCTAGACGCTAACTGATGTGATCACTCTATTAAGATATATCCAAGTGGGAGCTGTTAGTTTTATGGATATAAATTAGTAGACGTGAGTTAGGATCGAACTCGAGACTACGGGATTGCACACTTTACGTATGAGAATTTAAAGTTAATAATTAAATATAAAACGTTATATTTATTTATTGATTAAACGAAATAACTAACGAACGTTAAGTAATTAATGTAATGGACTAACGGGCGTTAAATGTATTTGGAAAAGGACTAAATTGCAAAAGTTGGGAAGGTTCCGGAATCCCTTTGGGATGTCCTTAACTGATCGACCAAGGGGAAGGAAACCCAACCCAATTGCAATTCAACTTGTTCACCAAGTTTAGTTGGGTATATATACAAGGCTAGGGGTCTTGTTTTTCTATCTCTTGTGCTCATTGCTAAACCCTAAATTGTTTGTGTGCGTTTTCTTTGTCCTCAAAACCGGTGGACACCCATTCATTGGGATCGATCCATCTCTTAACAAGTTATTTTGTTTGATAAAACTAGCATTACTTTAATTCGGTTAGTACGTGTGTACAAGAACGTGGTAATAACACACTATTGTTATTATCTTGGATTGAATTACAAAACGGTAAGGGGTAATTCATATAATCCTAATTAAATCAAATTAGGGTTCATTCGTTGCTAGTTTGTGGATTTGATTCTTATTCGATCAATTAGCACATAAAACATATAACACATACCTTAGCTATTCAATAACTCCAAGATATATCTATAACCACTTAACACAACATTAATTGCATACTATAACATTTTCATATTAACCATATAGTAACCAAGTTACTTACCTTAGCTAGCCAAGCTAAGCTATTATGAGTTTATCATCATCTTCCATCATCTCCATCATCAACACCATCCAAAGCTAACATCCTTAACACATAATCAAAATATACTTAAAACATAAACAATAAACTATAGTCGTGGTTTACACAACTATTTGGCTTTCATAACCTCCTCTAATCATCACATAATCATATATTGATTATATGATGATTTACCCACAATTTATCCAACTTTACCCATAATAAGATTCCTCTAAGATTACTATAATTTCTCATTTTAACCAAACCTTTTCAATTAAATAAAAAGGGGTTTCACCAAATTACACTATAATATCTTAATTAGTGTTTAAAACCACAATTACCCAAAACCCCCAACTTGGATACATGAACCCTAACTCTTTAATTCACAATTAATTACAATTAAAGATACTTACTTGCACAAGAGTGATAGGAACTAGTTCATTAGTTGATTGGAAACACTAATCCCATCCCAATTGATCATCATTCTTGCCATCATTTTTCCCTCTCTTTTTCTAGACCGACTTTCCCTAATCTCCTGGAACTTTGAGAAGCTAGCTTAATATACTTGTATCTTTCTTCATTATAAAGTTATATTACTATTTGGCACTTTTGGTCCTTCAAGTTCCTTTCCTTCTATTTTGGCCACAAGATACTTATTTCAAGTTTACAATGTCGCAACTTAAGTCCCCCTCATTTATATAACTATAACATAACATTTAAAAATTATTAGATTGACTATCGGGTCAACTAGTCAATCCCGTCAAGTCTTTGGACCATATTCATCTAAGGTAGGGCCTATTTGTATTTCGGGATACGGGTGTAACAGTATGCATCACAATCAGCGACTTGAAAGGCATTCTGATGATTGTGACCTATCTCCTGAATAGGCTGCTCATCCACATCTGCATCATAGGTCTTAGCATTGCCCTCAGCAAGAAACAACAATTCCTCTTCATCCAAAGCAGCACCATTATCCTGAGCTTGTACAAGCAGCATCTTATCTCTGAAGTAATCAGCATTCTGTGGACGCTTTGGAGATGTGCAGTTCCTTGCAATGTGTCCCTCACCACCATAGTTATAACATTTGATCGGCTTAGCTTGACCTTGATTACCATTCCTTCCTCGATTTTGATTACCAACATAACCTCTACCAGCTCCACCTCTTCCCTGATCATACTGTCTTTCCTGAACTGGTTGCACCACGATCCTCCCATCTTTAACAGTAGCTTGATTATGTGGGTTAGATGCTGTTCTGAGGTTGTTGTTGGTTTGTGGGAGAGAATTCATGTTTTGACTAATCAGAAGAGCTAGTTGGTTAATGATGTTACCCACGTGTGCATCAGCATCAGCTTGTTTAAACATAGGATCAGGAATGAGTTTGTGATTACCATTACCCATGGGTATGACTTGTGAGGCTTTGGTTGTGATTTCGATGTTAGAGTGGAAGGCAGTTGAGTCATTAGACGAGCTTGTCTCTTCCTGGTTGGTTTTGAACTGATTAAGAACCATTTTTTCAAACATAGCATGTCTCTCATTCTGAAGGAGGAAGGCATAGAGTTGCTCATAGTTTGTATTCTTCAATCCTTTAGTGAGCTTCACAGAGGTGACAAACTTGTGCCATTCGGGATTCATGTTGTTCACAAATTTAGAGTTCAGCTGAATGTTAGGCATAGTCATTCTGATGTTCCTCATATCATTCACCAACTTATGAAATCTCACATAGTACTCATAGACACTCTCATCTGGTTTCATCTTGAAATGTTCAAATTCGTCATAGAGTTGTGATTCTCTGTCTTCCATAGTTAATTCTGAACCTGAGAGAAGCATCTTGACATTATCCCATACTGCCTTTGCTTCGGTGTTGTGATTGATCAACTTGTAGATGTCTTTAGGAAGACCTTGAAGAACAATGTTAGAAGCTCTGATATCAGCATCGAATCTCTTTTTCTCCTTATCATCAAGCTCATCATACATCTTTGGTCTGTCTATTCCGTAAATCAGAGTTCCATCTTCAGCAGTATCAAGTACATCTCTAGTCGTCTCAACTCGATACGGTCCTTCATCAATGGATTTGAGAATGTTGACACCATTTTCCTTTCCAAGACAGTACAATCTGGTTCGTTGAGCCCAAGAGTCATAGTCAGTTCTGTCAAGCATGGGTGGACGAGTGTCTGATCCAGCAGCTTGAACATCCTCTGCAACAGTGGATATGATAGTAGGAACGTTGGTAGACATGTTAACAGTTTATAAGGGATTTTATAACTCTATGATTAAACCGGGAAATAGATTCTTTCACGGTATTTTACTAAATCAAGAGAAAACCGTAAACAATCACCCAAGTCGCTAGAAGATAATGCACCAAGTCGCTAACACCTAATTCGCTACACCACCAAGTCGCTAAATGTCACACCCCCAATTTACCTGTTTTGCAGCGGAATGGAATTCCTGGGGACTGACTGTCATAGCATCACAATCACAGTTATATTGAACGACCTAAAGTGTCGTTTGGAAAATACATCGCTTGATTTAATAAAAACATTCAGAGTTACAAAGATAGGTCCCAAATGAAAGTTACTATGCACGGGAAATAAGTTTAGTACAAGTCAAACGATGTTTTTGAAAGAAAGTGCCATAATGTACAATGATATAAGTCGACGCCGCGACTCAAAAGGTTCCTTAACCATGCCATGATGAGTATGCCTTAGTTACCTGAAAATACATTGCTAAAACGGTCAACAATAATGTTGGTGAGAAATCATAGGTTTATGTAAATGTTTTATACGACTACGCAAGTATAGATCTGGTATGACAATCATGTCACATAAAAATGTTACAGGTATGACAATCATGTCACATAAAAATGTTACAGGTATGACAATCATGTCACATAAAAATGTTACAATTGCTTTAAGCCCATGACACCGAAACTAGACTATTCATAATGTAGGCCCCAAAAGAGTGTTTTCCAGACAACTCAATAATGTTATTAAATGAAATGCATCCGTATTACTAGTTGGGATTCACCAACCCGGATGGAGGCGTCACCCTCGATAGATCTATCCACTCACCCTCGCTTCTAAGATTAACGGTTCATGTTCAGGTAATGGGGACTTTCAATTGGCAAATGCGGTAACTTAAGCAATGTAAATGAATTTAACATACTTGGTATCGTAATAAAAATGTTGTGCAATGTATTCTCCCCCGTAGGTTTGAAAATAATTAAAAGCATGTACGACGGGGCTATGAAAACTCACTTGGTAAACTGGTATGATGACAAGAGTGAGTACACCGAGGTATAATGTGATGCTTTAATCTGGACCTATTACGAATGATATGATATGTAATGAGTTATGATGTAATGATATGCATGCATTTCTTATGTTATTTATACCATTTGCGAGTTTTGAAAATAATACTTATCGTCGAAAAATACTCTTTTGACGTCTTGACCATTCAAAAATTACTTTACAAGTATTTACGTCAAAATGTCATCCTACAATGGTTTCGTAATGATTTATAGTGAAATTATCACTTTTCGTCGTAAAAATAATGTCGTCGGAATTTTCATGAAAGTGACAAAAATGGCTTCGAAAAACTAGTCGTAAAATGGTGTACGTCGAACGTTAGGAAACGAACTCGACGGTTTTGGAAAGTTTGTATCAAAATCTAGAAGTTTTAGTTCATGAGTTTTCGTCATAGAGGTCTCGAACATAAAGATAATAAGGGTTAAAGATGGTGATTTTGTCCAAATGTGGTTTAAAAAGTGAGTTTCGGCAAAGTTTAAGCAACCGTAAATAATTTATTACAACTCCGCTTTACAAACGGTTGGTCGTTTTGAAAAATATGCTTGGTGATCTCGATTTTATTAGAAGACATCTCGTTACAAAAAGTTCTACATCATAGTTAAAAACAGCCTTCAACATGGTCGTTTTAGTTACCGTAACACTTGTCTCGTAGAAATAATATAGTTTTTCTGAAAATAATAGTTACGGAAATTTTATGAAAACGTGTATATCTTAGTCGTTTCAAATCCGTTTTCTACGTATTATACGTCCTTAGCTTCGTATCAAAGTATACTAATATATTTTTGATAAGTCGAAATAATTTGTAAAGCTTAGGACTCGTTTTTGACTCGTACAAAACAATAATACCTTGCTGAAATTTCAGAAAATATATATTTCGTCGTCAAACTTGAAAAATTCATAACTTCTTCGTTATAACTCTGTTTTAATCCGTTCAAGCGGCCACGGATTCGTTTTAAAGTATATTTTCTAAATATCTAGGCCAAAAATTTGTGCCTACTGTCGGATTTTCCAGAAAAACAAAATAAGAACAGAACACTTTTATTACTTGTCGAAAATAGTTTTTCTCGTACTAAACCTATTCCAATCCCTTCAAATCAACTCTAAAGCTATTCTAATCCTACCATACACCTTCTTAGGGTGTCATGGGTTCCTAAACATCATCAAGACCAATATATACCAAGGGAATACTTATAGGATGACCTTATATATATCAAACTCTTAAAATCAAAGGTAAAATGGTATAACTAACACAAGTCTTGCATGTTTGCTCAATATATGAAGAAATAAATATGAAATGAAGATGAAATATGTAAAATGATAGTAATATGCTTACAAGTAAACTTGATGAGGTGCAAAGAACAAAGGTTTAACCTAAATACTCTAGGTTTTTATTTCAAAACCTTAATAAGAGTGTGATCTAGATTGTTATAAACTTGAGCTTGAAAATTTTGTGATGATCCCTAGTATACACCTTATATGGCCGGTTCTTAGATGAAGAACAAGAAGAGAGAAAAACAACTTTGCTTGACTTGAATAATGAAATGAATGAAATGAGATGTGAAATAATTGAAGTGTTATATGGGATGGAGTATAAATCTATACTATCACAAGAAAATTCACCAAACCAAATAAATGCATACACTCCCCCCCCCCCATGGCCGGTTTTTGGGGGGGATGTATCTCAAAGATATTATTTTTTTTTTATTTTTTTTTTTCTTTTATAAGTATATAATTGTAAAAAGTGTAAGAAAAATGTACATGTAATAATACTTGTAAGGTTTAATATACATTAGTGTATTTAAGGTAATTTTAGGTAAAAGTAATTTTTAATAGGTCCAAGTAAAGTATAGTGAGATCATAAAAATTGTAAAAATACATTCCTTGTAAAAACTTGAGTGATAAAATAATTATCGTGTAGTTTTTAAGAAAAGTGTCGTAATAATATAATTTTAACGATTTATATACAGAATAAATTTAGAACACTAGGTAAACTCAAAATATAGTTTTTATAAACTAAATGTAAGTATAAAAATATATCGGGATCATTTTTGGAAGTATCGGATTAAATGTTCAAAATAATAACTCACGCGATAACGTTTATTTAATATAAAATTTACGCGTTTAAGGTGAAATGCAAAGTCATGAATGAACTAATATGATGCAAATGATGTTAATGAAATGTAGACTAAACTTAGTCCATATGAAATGTTCGTGATGATATGATCATGAATTCGCCGCTAAACCATAAAGGTTACGCGAATTTGGAACACGTAAACCTAGTTTACGATAAATGTTGAAATAGTGAAGCATGAATTGTTTTGAGAAATGACCTGAAAGTACGGGTTGTCACATTCGCCCATCCAAAAAGGAATTCAGTCCCTGAATTCAGTTCGTGTTGGGTTCTACAGTGTCATCGGTGAAAGGTGAGGATATATGAGTCGTATCGGTTCGTTCAATGTTTTTCTGAATCGCACTTCGCTTTCCAAGGCAAAATTTCGAACATAATTTGTTACCAACTTGAAATTCTAATGGTTTGCGGCTTATGGGACATATCTCCAAATTTTGCATCGTATAACGATGTAGCTTATCTAGCTATATGTTGTTACTTGTAACTGATTCTTGATTTGTATGACTTCTTTGTTTGTTTCATGAATGAGTTATGGACTAATGAATTGGACTTTCCTGATTTTAATCCTTGAATAAGTGATTGATACCTCAACCTTACAGTGCCTCAAATGGTGTAGTCAATATGTTCATGAGCTAACTATTGTTGCAAAGAAACTTGTCGATGGAGAATGTTTTGCCTAACCATTTCTGGAAAGTCATACTGGCTTGAGCATATTATCTAATGTGGAAATTGCTCTCTAGCTCTAACCATTGAGCTGAGGATAGTAGGCGGTAATCATGTCTTAGTAGGCTTCATGGAAATCCTGAAATGACTGTCAGCAGTCTAAGGTGAATCGAATAGCTTATAATAGGTACAACTGGAATTGATACCACGTGTCTCGTGTTAGATTTCAAAATGTTAAATCTGTCAGAAAGGACCTTATTGAAAAGAATAGATTATAGGTAACAGTTGTGATTCCTCGCGTTTCTAGTCCTATCGAATGTCATGACCTGAGTCTTACTTGCCTAAGGTGCTTAGTCTCTATGACTAAAATGTTTATTGTTTGATTATCGAAGTGTTTCCATGCTCCATGTAGTAAAGTCACAAACCTTAAATATTTAAGTGAGGTGGTGTAGTGGTTGATTTTCAAGACTTGTTTCAATATTGAGTACTTCTAAAATAATTCATCTCTTATATTGCTATCATGCTAGCAAGAAAATAGATATCAGCTCATACTATGTCGAAGAATGTTTGTTCTAGTTTCACTTATAGATGGGGAGTCATTGATTGTCCGACATGTTCAAACCTATGGCATCTCTTGATATGGAAGTGAGGTTACTTGGAATTTCTAGAGAACACAATGCCTTAGGGGAAGTTTATATCGATAACCTTAATTTAACCAAATTTTCCTTTAAGGAAAACTCATTGTAGGGAAATTCACATATTGTTGAAGCTATGTTTAGTGAAATGTTCTGTAGTCTCGATTAGAATATTTGGTTTATCCCTATAGTGTTGTTTAGTGTGTACTCGCTTCATACTAAATCTCGTAACTCGGTCTAACTAATACTTTTGGAATGATAGAGTTTGGATTCTAATCCAAAATAGTGGTTCGGAAGGTCTCGTGATGTCTTAAGATTTTTGTTGAGTTTTGAATCATCCTACCACTTAGTTCTAGTCCTTGTTGGTAATTCCAAAATCCTTTCATTGTTTTCTTGTATCGAGGAATCCTCCTCACATATGGTATAGGAAGTCTTTCCTAAAAGGTCACTCGTTAAATCCTAACTTATCGGTTGAGTGAGAGATAAATGGCGTAAGCATCTATAGAGTGTTAACAAAAAGAAATATTTATGCACGATTTATCTGATTATAAACTTTGCTTTTAAATGAGAATTGTTTTAGGAGATTTGAAATGATGCTTGTTACTTTCATGACATAATTCTTCCTGAATTATACATAGGTTATCAGGCCATGTATAATCAAGGACAAATGATGTGATGCTTGTTTTTGTTGAAATGGTATTATGTTCCTCCAAAGTTTTGGATGGTATTCAACGTTTTGTTTTGTAAGATAATGGCTCAATGATTTTTCAGAGTAACATGAAAATCGTTTCGCATGAGGATATTAAATAGTTGATAAAATGACTGAAACCAATTGATAAGTTGGTAATAAAACAACTTGCGTTAAAACTTTATGAAACAACGTTTCTAAGATGGTGATAAAATAGTTCGAAATAAAATCAAGTGAAATAATTTCATGAAATAGTAGCAGGATAATTTGGAATAAAATTTGTTGGATGGTTTGTAGGATACATAAGAGAACCTTATCGAGTAATAACAGTCTACTAATTGGTCGAGAATAAAGTTGGCCTAACCCCTAGTAAGATAGTGATGAATCGTCGTGAAATGATGGAAAATTGGGCAATTGGAGTAAAGAATGAAATAAACAAGGTGGTGATTATCGTGGAGATAATAAATGATAAATATTACATTAGCTAGAAAGGTACTTATTATCTGTTCCTGTTGGTGGTCTAATCGTGTTTCAAGTGTAAGAGTAGTAGGCGGTCTAGCAACAATAGCCCTAGAACTCTCACAGTCCTCAAACCTATGAGATGGTGTAATGTCTATAGTCTCAGTGGTAGATGGTAATGGTGTGTCAAATCATGCACGCTTCTCAAGCTGCAAGTCAGGTGTATGAGTATCGTGTATGAGATGTGATGGTACGGATGGTGCTCGAAATGATAATGATGATGAAAATAATGACAATGATGATAATGGAATCCTTGTGGTGAGTTAAGAAAATAGGTTCATTAGGACTAAGCCTATAAATTCTACCCAATGGTATGATCTGTCCCAACTGAGTGATAAAAATTGTCCTGATCCTACAGTGAGTCAATAGTGATCGTGATGGTGTAGGTGCAACTTCGTCCTCCTAAAAGGTCTCAGTGTCATCATCTGATGTTATCGGTGTTGAGTCAACTGATGTTAAAATTATGATAGGGACTGACAAGGCATTCTCCATGTCAAAGTGATGTGAGTATAATGGGATGGGTATTTGAAGGCATCTATGTGACAATCGAGTTCGAAATGAAAGTAAATAACTCGTGAAATGTGCGTATAAAACCGCATGTATAGTGACTATGTATTTATGATAAAATGATGAGATGCTATGATGATGTAGTTATAGTCTAGGGTAATGATGCAACCTAGTTCTCTATAACCGAAGCTCTGATGCCAATCTGTCACACCCCCAATTTACCTGTTTTGCAGCGGAATGGAATTCCTGGGGACTGACTGTCATAGCATCACAATCACAGTTATATTGAACGACCTAAAGTGTCGTTTGGAAAATACATCGCTTGATTTAATAAAAACATTCAGAGTTACAAAGATAGGTCCCATATGAAAGTTACTATGCACGGAAAATACGTTTAGTACAAGTCAAACGATGTTTTTGAAAGAAAGTGCCATAATGTACAATGATATAAGTCGACGCCGCGACTCCAAAGGTTCCTTAACCATGCCATGATGAGTATGCCTTAGTTACCTGAAAATACATTGCTAAAACGGTCAACAATAATGTTGGTGAGAAATCATAGGTTTATGTAAATGTTTTATACGAATACGCAAGTATAGATCTGGTATGACAATCATGTCACATAAAAATGTTACAGGTATGACAATCATGTCACATAAAAATGTTACAGGTATGACAATCATGTCACATAAAAATGTTACAATTGCTTTAAGCCCATGACACCGAAACTAGACTATTCATAATGTAGGCCCCAAAAGAGTGTTTTCCAGACAACTCAATAATGTTATTAAATGAAATGCATCCGTATTACTAGTTGGGATTCACCAACCCGGATGGAGGCGTCACCCTCGATAGATCTATCCACTCACCCTCGCTTCTAAGATTAACGGTTCATGTTCAGGTAATGGGGACTTTCAATTGGCAAATGCGGTAACTTAAGCAATGTAAATGAATTTAACATACTTGGTATCGTAATAAAAATGTTGTGCAATGTATTCTCCCCCGTAGGTTTGAAAATAATTAAAAGCATGTACGACGGGGCTATGAAAACTCACTTGGTAAACTGGTATGATGACAAGAGTGAGTACACCGAGGTATAATGTGATGCTTTAATCTGGACCTATTACGAATGATATGATATGTAATGAGTTATGATGTAATGATATGCATGCATTTCTTATGTTATTTATACCATTTGCGAGTTTTGAAAATAATACTTATCGTCGAAAAATACTCTTTTGACGTCTTGACCATTCAAAAATTACTTTACAAGTATTTACGTCAAAATGTCATCCTACAATGGTTTCGTAATGATTTATAGTGAAATTATCACTTTTCGTCGTAAAAATAATGTCGTCGGAATTTTCATGAAAGTGACAAAAATGGCTTCGAAAAACTAGTCGTAAAATGGTGTACGTCGAACGTTAGGAAACGAACTCGACGGTTTTGGAAAGTTTGTATCAAAATCTAGAAGTTTTAGTTCATGAGTTTTCGTCATAGAGGTCTCGAACATAAAGATAATAAGGGTTAAAGATGGTGATTTTGTCCAAATGTGGTTTAAAAAGTGAGTTTCGGCAAAGTTTAAGCAACCGTAAATAATTTATTACAACTCCGCTTTACAAACGGTTGGTCGTTTTGAAAAATATGCTTGGTGATCTCGATTTTATTAGAAGACATCTCGTTACAAAAAGTTCTACATCATAGTTAAAAACAGCCTTCAACATGGTCGTTTTAGTTACCGTAACACTTGTCTCGTAGAAATAATATAGTTTTTCTGAAAATAATAGTTACGGAAATTTTATGAAAACGTGTATATCTTAGTCGTTTCAAATCCGTTTTCTACGTATTATACGTCCTTAGCTTCGTATCAAAGTATACTAATATATTTTTGATAAGTCGAAATAATTTGTAAAGCTTAGGACTCGTTTTTGACTCGTACAAAACAATAATACCTTGCTGAAATTTCAGAAAATATATATTTCGTCGTCAAACTTGAAAAATTCATAACTTCTTCGTTATAACTCCGTTTTAATCCGTTCAAGCGGCCACGGATTCGTTTTAAAGTATATTTTCTAAATATCTAGGCCAAAAATTTGTGCCTGCTGTCGGATTTTCCAGAAAAACAAAATAAGAACAGAACACTTTTATTACTTGTCGAAAATAGTTTTTCTCGTACTAAACCTATTCCAATCCCTTCAAATCAACTCCAAAGCTATTCTAATCCTACCATACACCTTCTTAGGGTGTCATGGGTTCCTAAACATCATCAAGACCAATATATACCAAGGGAATAATTATAGGATGACCTTATATATATCAAACTCTTAAAATCAAAGGTAAAATGGTATAACTAACACAAGTCTTGCATGTTTGCTCAATATATGAAGAAATAAATATGAAATGAAGATGAAATATGTAAAATGATAGTAATATGCTTACAAGTAAACTTGATGAGGTGCAAAGAACAAAGGTTTAACCTAAACACTCTAGGTTTTTATTTCAAAACCTTAATAAGAGTGTGATCTAGATTGTTATAAACTTGAGCTTGAAATTTTTGTGATGATCCCTAGTATACACCTTATATGGCCGGTTCTTAGATGAAGAACAAGAAGAGAGAAAAACAACTTTGCTTGACTTGAATAATGAAATGAATGAAATGAGATGTGAAATAATTGAAGTGTTATATGGGATGGAGTATAAATCTATACTATCACAAGAAAATTCACCAAACCAAATAAATGCATACACTCCCCCCCCCATGGCCGGTTTTTGGGGGGGATGTATCTCAAAGATATTATTTTTTTTTTTATTTTTTTTTTCTTTTATAAGTATATAATTGTAAAAAGTGTAAGAAAAATGTACATGTAATAATACTTGTAAGGTTTAATATACATTAGTGTATTTAAGGTAATTTTAGGTAAAAGTAATTTTTAATAGGTCCAAGTAAAGTATAGTGAGATCATAAAAATTGTAAAAATACATTCCTTGTAAAAACTTGTGTGATAAAATAATTATCGTGTAGTTTTTAAGAAAAGTGTCGTAATAATATAATTTTAACGATTTATATACAGAATAAATTTAGAACACTAGGTAAACTCAAAATATAGTTTTTATAAACTAAATGTAAGTATAAAAATATATCGGGATCATTTTTGGAAGTATCGGATTAAATGTTCAAAATAATAACTCACGCGATAACGTTTATTTAATATAAAATTTACGCGTTTAAGGTGAAATGCAAAGTCATGAATGAACTAATATGATGCAAATGATGTTAATGAAATGTAGACTAAACTTAGTCCATATGAAATGTTCGTGATGATATGATTATGAATTCGCCGCTAAACCATAAAGGTTACGCGAATTTGGAACACGTAAACCTAGTTTACGATAAATGTTGAAATAGTGAAGCATGAATTGTTTTGAGAAATGACCTGAAAGTACGGGTTGTCACACTAAAGTCCCAAGTCGCTAGACAAATGCAAGTCGCTAAGTAGTAACTCGCTAAGCCTCAAGTCGCTAGCAAAATTTTGGCAGCAATTCGCTACTCAAGTCGCTAAAGATTCAAGTCGCTAAAGAGCAACTCGCTACAGACCAAGTCGCTACCACCAAGTCGCTACCCGTAGTGGAGAGTCCACTACTTGTACTGTTAATCGCTAGGTCTAAGTCGCTAGCTCCAAAACTGTAACTCGCTACAAAATTGTGAAGCAAGTCGCTACGAAGAAAGAGATCCGTATATCAAGTCGCTAGCAAGAAAAACCACATAAACATCACTTTTCAATCCAAAAACAACCCAACCAAGATGATTCAAGCTTACCAAATAAAAACCTAAACACTTGTGATGATTCTAAACATAAAAGTACTAACAAAATCCAAGCTTTAACACAAGAAATCAACCAAATGATGCACAAACCACTAAACTTTTTCAAACTCAAAAACCACCTAAAAACCACTAGAAATCCAAAGATGTGCAAGATATGATCTAACCATGGCTCTTATACCTATTGTAGGTTATTGGTTTTCACATACACATCATAACACAATCAAACATAGGCGTATAGAAGATGAGTTTTAGAGAGAGAAAGTTAGAGGTTTAGGGAACTTTAGTGAGAGAAAGAAAAATCTTATTATGAGCTCCAACTCTCTACCTTGGGAGGTAGAGAGTATTTATAGTCTTACATAAAACGCCACACAACGGGCTGTGGATCAGGCATACAGTGGGTAAAGACCCGTCCGTCCTCCACGGTGTTACTTAACTAAATACTACTTAACTTAAAATAACTATGACTACGAGCTTTCTAACGATTACATATACTTGAGGTGACCGACTCTTTAATACCTGGAATTTCTAATTCCTAACAAGTCAACACATAAGCAAATCAAAAAGAGTAAAAGCAGGTCCAAGAAAAGAGTAGCATGCTTCCTCACCCCAATTTACTTAAAACATAGATAAAAATGAGGTTATGAAACTCACATCGATCAAGCAAAGCACAAATAATCAATAGCAAAGCAGATAAGCAGCTAACACGGCTCGAAAACTACTGACTCGACACAACATATTAATATAAACCCATTCTTAATATATTTTCCAATTCCAATATTCTCTATCCCGAATATATTCCAATTCTTATTCCAAAACATCTCGTTTCTCTGTTTAGTTACAAGCGTTTGGTATCATCGTGTGAGGTATCGACTCGACAATACTCCATGAATGCACTATATTTCTAACAATGCGACTCACAACGACACAATGCAAATTCTAAGCGAAAATCTGTATAGTTTATTAAGTTTCGAAATAAATCGTTAGATCTTATAGAAATCGTCAACTCGATAAACTCAACTATTTATTTATTTCACTTATTATTCCAAAAACTAGTCACGACCTAACGAGTTATAAGGATAAGTTGTTCATTAATATCTTTATCCTACGCACATAACGAGTTCTTATTGGATTCGTTAACCCAATAAGTCCGCTATCTACGTTGGTTAAACCTATTAATGGCAAGCCATCCGCAACCCATGCATATCTCACAATGATTATTAAATACTCATAAATGACACATTTTGGTAAACGTGCCCTTGAAATGTTTAATAACTCGTTATTATAAAACTTTCCCATGTTTAACTCGTTAGTTCCCCTTTAAATATCGAATAACAATGTATGTCTTGTTATTAAATATTTAATACAAGAACTTACTATTTTCTATTTTTCTAGTCTATTTACATGTTTATATATATATTACGTCAAGTTTTCAATTTACATTTTGAGTTTTTATTCGTCAAGAGTTCACAAGTCCGAGTCATGAGTCTCGGCTTTTATACGTCATATTGTCCAATAAATAATATAAGTCCATGTTACGGTATTGTCGGGGTCAACCGAGACCAGAAAGTCACGGTAACACTGACGTTGCGCAAAGTTCACATATAATAATTTCAAGTCCAAATAAACAATTCCACTCGTTACCGACCCTAAACCTATGGCTCGGTAATGCATCCAACAATTTTCATTCAACTCACATCATTCCCGACATCCAATCAAGTATCAAACCCACACCCGAAACCAATGTCGAGACCCTAATGGTCTCGACTTGGCCACAGTTAAGACCACGTGAACCAAACGGACCCTAAAGGTCTTTTGCCTCCCTCGTGTCTCGTCCAAACCCATTACGACCGGACCGTCTTGTTCCTGGTCACTCCTAACGTCAATAACAACATCCAAAATATACCCACGACAACCAAACTAAACCACTTTGGTCCTTGTGGTTCTCTGTTATGACCTAACGCAACACCAAACGCACCATTTGGTCCTTGTGGCTCGCGGTCACTCCCCAACGCACCCAAACCGGACCTCATGGTCCCCGTTAACCTTCCAACATCACCAAACCTCCATTCTAATGACAAACCCACAATCAAAACAACAAATAAAAATGCACAAACACGAGAACCGACACGACACACTCGATACCAATTCGTCTTATCACGTTTTTATTACTTTTACAACTAGTTTATGTGTTCGAGTCCATCTAAACCCAACCAAAAACGGAGGAACGAGACTCAAACGTCTCGAACGAGTGGTACACTCATTCCATTTACCTTTCTTTTTCCCCGATCTATACTTGGAACACAAAAACCCTTATATAGGTGGCGGTTAGGGCTCGTTTGGTTGGCGGTGTGGTAGGGTTGTGGCGCGCGGTATATATCAAAATAAAGAGGAGAACTAGATCAAGCTTTTGATGGTTGTGGTGTCGTTCCACGCGCAGTGGTGGTGGCGGTGGATGGCCGGAAGTGGGGCGACAGTTAGAGGGAGGAGAGAGAGAGAGAGAAAATGAAATTACGGTTTGGGTGGAAGATGATGTGTGTGTGTGTGTGTGTGTGTGTGTGTGTGAGTTTATATATTTTTGGGGGAGGGATTAAATAATAATTATTTTGGAACAAAGGGGGGCGCCGACCATATGTTAACACCGGGGGACTAAAGTCGAAATTTTTGTAAACTTTCCCAAACTACTACTCACAGGCTCGTATATTTTATAACTAATGTCCGACTATTTTTATTAATAGCGTTATTGTTTTTAATTACCTTTTTCCACAAATTTTGATTATTGACACGTCTTATTCTCACGTAACTAGTTAAAAGTTACTTTTTCTCTAGTTTTAGGTTTTTACTGTGCCGACTCAAATAGTGCCTAACATTATGGGCTATAACTCATACCATAACTCATCAATACCAAAATCAATCATAAAAAGTAAATAAATGATACCAATTCAAGTCACCGTAATTTTCCAGTTGTCACAGCCTCCCAGCCTCAGAAGAAACCCTCCTATTGGCAATCTACTCGATCTAACTAGCGTAATGCGGTACCTAAAAGGGCTCCCTAATTTTCCAGTTGTCACAGCCTCCCAGCCTCCGAAGAAACCCGTCTCGGGTTTCACTCCGAGTTGCTCGATGACGTAAAGAGTTGAGGATACTTCTTTCGAAACTCATCCTAACGTTCCCATGTGAACTCTGGTCCATGACGAGAATTCCAACAAACTTTGATGATCGGAATGCGGCTATGCTTCTGTCGTTTCACTTCACGATCCATGATCTCAACCGGCTCCTCAATGAATTTCAGACGCTCGTCTACCCGTATATCTTTCATAGGCTTGGTTTAAAAATGCGCGCATCATTGCGCAAATTGCATGCATTATTGCATTGCATATAGAATTTCGCATCATGGTACCTAATGCGAAGCTATCACAGATTGCGCTCGCAATCAATCACAATTCAACGCATTTGTTTAATGCTAGCAATAGTCGCAAATAGCGCAATTTAGAACTTGGGCTAAATTGTGAAAACAAAACCATTTTTTATAAGCCCAACTATTTTTAATGGCAAATGACGTTTACAAAAAACAATAACAACTACGTAGTAATTTTTTACCCTACATACAGAGTACCCCCATTTTACCCCATTGTTGCGGCTGGTATTACAAAGTGAGCATATAATACTTTAATTTTTCTTTCTCTTATTGTGTGGTTCAATTTGTGAGCTCAAATCTTTTACTTTGTTTATATTAATTACGTATCTTTTATCATTGAGGTAGAAAGTGAATTAATTTCTCTAATTCAATGCTAGAAGTGAATGTTGCTTTGATTTAATTATGATTTATGAGTAATTTATGATTGTTTGCTACTGATTGTTGTAACTATATTTGTTCTTTGTTGTTTGCTACTCATATATTTGCTACTGCTAGTTGTAAACAATCTTGATCTTTGATTTTTTTCTACTGATATGTTGCTTTGATCTAATTTAATGCTAGAAGTCTAGAGCTAGTATTTGTAAGTTTGTATCTAACTTAATACATTTTAAATTCATGCCATAATGTCTTTTTGTAGAATGGAGTCTAATCCTTTAACCTCATCGGCTCGTAACATTAACAAGGATCCCGGTAGAAACTATGGGATTCAAGATCCAAAAATTAAAAATAATTTTACATTTACATTCTGCTCAAAAGTAACTAAAGGAGGGGTGTCTCGTTTGAAACAACATTTAGTTGGAGGTTATAGTGCTGTTACTAAGTGTACTGACTGTCCACAACATGTACAAGATGATATAAGGTCATACATGGATGCCAAAGATAGGATGAAGGTAACTATGCAAATGAACATGGAACGCATTCATGACGACGAAGATGATGTAGAGGGGGTAGATTTTGTTGAAAAGTTGCATCCACGTAAGAGATCAAAGCAAAAAGGTCCTCTAGATATGTATTACACTCCTAATATAGAAGAGGAAATTAAAAGTTGGAAAAAAGCGAAGCAACAGACCATTAACGAAGTATGTCAAAAAGAGCTAAGGAATAAAGCTTGTAAAGATATTTCGAGATGGTTCTATGATGCAGGAATTCCTTTTAATGCGGCCACTTATGATAGTTTTAATATAATGATTGAGGCTATTGGATAATTTGGCCCGGGATTGAAACCACCAAGCATGTATGAGTTGCGAGTTCCTTTGCTTAATAATGAAGTAAGTGTTGTTGATAAGAAAATGATTGAGCATAAGAATGAATGGGTGGAAAGAGGTTGTTCAATTCTATCAGATGGATGGCGTGATTCAGTTGTCTCTAAAGATATTATCAACTTTATGGTGAACTCTCCAAAGGGTTCCGTGTTTGTTAAATCAATGGATGTATCTGATGTCTCTAAGAATGCTACTTTATTGTTTGGAGTTCTTGATAAAATGGTAGAAGAAGTTGGAGAAGAGAATGTAGTTCAAGTAGTTACTGATAATGCAGCTGCGTATGTTAAAGCAGGTATGTGACTAAATGTTACACACTCGCACTCTTATGGCTTTGATTTCTTATTCACTTATATAATATCATCTTGACGTCTTATTGTAAACTTTGTAGGAAAGCTGCTAGAAAGCATATCTATTGGACTTCATGTGCGGCACATTGCCTAGATCTTATGCTGGAAGATATTGGAAAGCAAATTCCAAGGGTGAGAAGTTGTCTTAAGATGGCTATGTTCGCGAATGGATATATATACAACTTTGTTGGTCTAGTAAACCTTATGAGAAAGTTCACAAACCAAAGGAATTTGCATAGACCTGCAATAACTAGATTTGCTACATCTTTTATTACTCTTCTTCAAATCTACAAAAAAAAAGATAACTTGCGGAATATGATTACTTCTCAAGAATGGTCAGAAACTAAGTGGTCAAAGGAACCAAAGGGAAAACAATTTAAATCTTACTTTTTAAAGGAATCATTTTGGAAGAACATTGTATATACTCTTAAGTTGACGGGACCTCTTGTTAGTGTGCTTAGAATGGTTGACGGGGAAAGAAAACCGGCTATGGGTTACATTTATAAAGCTATTCAGAAGGCTAAAGATACTATTTGCAATAGCTTTCCAAATCGGGATGACCTTTATAAGAGAACAATTGAAATTATCGATGATAGGTGGGAATGTCAACTCAACCAGCCTTTGCATGCCGCGGGTTTTTACTTAAACTCGTCCATCTTTTATGATAATAAAAAAGAAGCAACTTCTGACCAAGTTAAGGATGGTTTACTTTCTTGCATTTAAAAGTTATCACCTAATACAAATATTGAAATTGGTGTTAATAGAGAGCTGGTTGCATATGAAACTGCGAGTAGACAATCTGGTTGAGCTGTGGCTATTAGGCAGAGAATGAAAATGGCACCAGGTAAAATAAAAGAATACAAACTACATTGAATTATTAAAATCAGAAATGTGATTCTTTCATTTTACTTCATTTAGCTTACAAATTTTTGCCTCTTATAGCGGACTGGTGGATAGCATACGGAGCTTCTACTCCCAACTTGCAAAAGTTTGCTATAAAAGTTCTTAGCCTTACTTGTAGTGCTACAAGCTGTGAAAGAAATTGGGGTGTCTTTCAACATGTAAGTTTCATGTTAATATAATAATGAAGATATGTTTCACTTAGTTTTTTTTATATAACATACATTTGTATTTTCTACAGTTGCATATGAAGAAACGAAATATATTGGCACAAAGTAGATTGAATGACATGGTTTATGTGAAATTTAATCGTGCATTAGAACGCCGACATAATAAAGAAGGGAATGCCGACCCTATTATTCTGGATGAAATTGATGATAGCAACGAGTGGTTGATGGGGAGAATGGAAGACGACAGAGAAGATGGTGATGATTTAGTGTATATGTTGATGAAGAGACTAGTCATTTTACTAGATCAACAAGACAACATGATGTTGGGTCATCAAGGGCTCATAAAGAAAAACGTCCTGCTCAAACTCCTGTATCTAGTAGACCATCTAAACCCCTTGTGCTTTTTGATGAGGATGATATGGAAGAAGATATTGGAGTGTCTTGTGATGAGGCTAATGAACCTGTGTTAGAGTTTGATGATGATGATTTTGGTGACTATTAGTTGATCGAATGATAAAATAATTTTGTTGCTTTTCCTTTATTTATCTTAAACTCTTAGTTTCTTGAACTTTTCTAAGTATTTTGCATAGTGCTTTGCTTTTGACTTACTTTTTTCTTGCCTCTATATTTGCCTTAAATTTTTTTTCTTTATTCCTACTCTTCATAGTTTTTGTGCTCATTTGTATGTACAAGTTATCACGTGTACTGTTTCTTGGGAAAAATGTAGTGATCTTATTGCCTAAGATGTTAGTTATTTATATATAACTTTATTGCATTTGCTTGATACTTGGTAAATATTACTATGTATAAATAATTTTTGTTTTTTTTAATACTAAACGCATCATGTCTAAATTCCGCTCGCATTCGCATCACGCAACGGCTTTTTGGACCTTTAGCGCATCAGATCGCAAAACGCAATTTTAAACCAAGGACTGACGACAATGTGTGGTTTTAGTGTAACGCCAAAGTGTGGCTTATTAAAATGTTACATGTTTATTAAAACATTATCATTTTCTCACTGGACATAAAGCTATTATAACTATCCTAAGTATTGCAAAATTCACCTCTGAGTCGGACATAGGTGATCAGGCTATGTCCCACTGTCCCTGGTTGAATATAGGTGATCAGTCTATATTCACCCGAGGTTCAATGAATTTTGAAATACTTAGCTTAGTTACGCTAGTAATATGTCACCATACTTTTAAAGATTGTCTTGAAGGATTTGAACAATTATTCTCTTTATGTGAGGGAAAAGGTTAAGTGTTGTGATACGTAAGTATACGTATAGGGGAAATAATTATAACCTATAATGAAATTAGGTGAGCAACGATAAAACATGTATCTTATCAAGTATGATCTCGGCATGATCATAAGTGAGGCATCAGCTTGGCAGGCAGGCACGTGTCGGTCATAGGGTTAAGTTTTTGTAAAAGTGATTATAGTCTAGGTTTTAAAAATTACCCAGTTCTCTATAACCTAGGCTCTGATACCAATCTGTAACACCCCCAAAATGGCTCAGCGGAAGCGTACAAGTATTGGGGTACTACTAAATTGATATCACAACATAAGCATAGAGCAATTGGTTTTTCATAAATAAACTTTTATTCATTCTTAAAAACAACGTTTACATTATTGATTAGTGCGGAAAATGGCCCATTATAAACAAGTGGTCCCAATACATAAGTCAGAGTCATCTATGACCATGCCATGCCTTTGGCTTGCGCCTCCAAAGATAAGCTATCACCTCAAAACCTGAAGATACATGCTAAAAGGAGTCAGCTTACGCTGGTGAGTTCATAGATTTATTTAAAAGGTACTTTAGTATATCATTTCATCTCTGGTTTTTGATGATCATTACGTCTTGCGTAATGTCATAAAATTTATGATTTCATTTCATAAAATAATTTCATAAAAGAATTTCAATAGTGGACCATAAAAAGGGTATATGCACATTACAATGAATATAATGCCATATATTCTAAGTCTATTACGCTAGCACTAAGCTCATGCAACCGAAGCTACGACAGTTTCTGTATGCACAAAGAAGTCATACAAATAAGGAGCCCATGGCGAGTGTTTATTCCAATACACTTGGTCCCGACATGCTATACGTTTCGCCTTGACCCAAGCGGGGTCAACCGAACAGGGGAGTCACCCCCAATAGTATTTTGGTATGGTCCATAAAACATCTATGTATGACGATAACTTTAAACATGTAAAAGCATAGTATGCATGGAATGCACAATTTCGGTAATTAAATCATTTAAGTAAAATGAGCATGTATCTTCCCCCAAAACAAGTATAAAACAGATTAAAAGTAGGGGCTATGAAACACACCTTGGCAATGTGCAATATGAAGTCTAGAGGGAATTAAATCAAGGGGTGATAATGCACGGCTCCGACACGCAACCTAATTAGGTACGACATATTTAGTCTTCATGTTTAAGACTCGATAAAGTTTAACTAACTTTATAAATTTTTAAAAGTTTGTTTTGTTGTTGTTGTTGTTGTTGATGTGGCACAATTCTTGGTTTAAAAATGCGCGCATCATTGCACAAATTGCATGCATTATTGCATTGCATATAGAATTTCGCATCATGGTACCTAATGCGAAGCTATCACAGATTGCGCTCGCAATTCAACGCATTTGTTTAATGCTAGCAATAGTCGCAAATAGCGCAATTTAGAACTTGGGCTAAATTGTGAAAACAAAACCATTTTTTATAAGCCCAACTATTTTTAATGGCAAATGACGTTTACAAAAAACAATAACAACTACGTAGTAATTTTTTACCCTACATACAGAGTACCCCCATTTTACCCCATTGTTGCGGCTGGTATTACAAAGTGAGCATATAATACTTTAATTTTTCTTTCTCTTATTGTGTGGTCCAATTTGTGAGCTCATATCTTTTACTTTGTTTATATTAATTACGTATCTTTTATCATTGAGGTAGAAAGTGAATTAATTTCTCTAATTCAATGCTAGAAGTGAATGTTGCTTTGATTTAATTATGATTTATGAGTAATTTATGATTGTTTGCTACTGATTGTTGTAACTATATTTGTTCTTTGTTGTTTGCTACTCATATATTTGCTACTGCTAGTTGTAAACTATCTTGATCTTTTATTTTTTCTACTGATATGTTGCTTTGATCTAATTTAATGCTAGAAGTCTAGAGCTAGTATTTGTAAGTTTGTATCTAATTTAATACATTTTAAATTCATGCCATAATGTCTTTTTGTAGAATGGAGTCCAATCCTTCAACCTCATCGGCTCGTAACATTAACAAGGATCCCGGTAGAAACTACGGGATTCAAGATCCAAAAATTAAAAATAATTTTACATGTACATTCTGCTCAAAAGTAACTAAAGGAGGGGTGTCTCGTTTGAAACAAAATTTAGTTGGAGGTTATAGTGCTGTTACTAAGTGTACTGACTGTCCACAACATGTACAAGATGAATTAAGGTCATACATGGATGCCAAAGATAGGATGAAGGTAACTATGCAAATGAACATGGAACGCATTCATGACGACGAAGATGATGTAGAGGGGGTAGATTTTTTTGAAAAGTTGCATCCACGTAAGAGATCAAAGCAAAAAGGTCTTCTAGATATGTATTACACTCCTAATATAGAAGAGGAAATTAAAAGTAGGAAAAAAGCGTAGCAACAGACCATTAACAAAGTATGTCAAAAAGAGCTAAGGAATAAAGCTTGTAAAGAGATTTCGAGATGGTTCTATGATGCAGGGATTCCTTTTAATGCGGCCACTTATGATAGTTTTAATATAATGATTGAGGCTATTGGACAATTTGGCCTGGGATTGAAACCACCAAGCATGTATGAGTTGCGAGTTCCTTTTCTTAATAATGAAGTAAGTGTTGTTGATAAGAAAATGATTGAGCATAAGAATGAATGGGTGGAAAGAGGTTGTTCAGTTCTATCAGATGGATGGCATGATTCAGTTGTCTCTAAATATATTATCAACTTTATGGTGAACTCTCCAAAGGGTTCCGTGTTTGTTAAATCAATGGATGTATCTGATGTCTCTAAGAATGCAACTTTATTGTTTGGGGTTCTCGATAAAATGGTAGAAGAAGTTGGAGAAGAGAATGTAGTTCAAGTAGTTACTGATAATGCAGCTGCGTATGTTAAAGCAGGTATGTGACTAAATGTTACACACTCGCACTCTTATGGCTTTGATTTCTTATTCACTTATATAATATGATCTTGACGTCTTATTGTAAACTTTGTAGGAAAGCTGCTAGAAGCTGCTAGAAAGCATATCTATTGGACTCCATGTGCGGCACATTGCCTAGATCTTATGCTGGAAGATATTGGAAAGCAAATTCCAAGGGTGAGAAGTTGTCTTAAGATGGCTATGTTCGCGAATGGATATATATACAACTTTGTTGGTCTAGTAAACCTTATGAGAAAGTTCACAAACCAAAGGAATTTGCATCGACCTGCAATAACTAGATTTGCTACATCTTTTATTACTCTTCTTCAAATCTACAAACAAAAAGATAACTTGTGGAAGATGATTACTTCTCAAGAATGGTCAGAAACTAAGTGGTCAAAGGAACCAAAGGGAAAACAATTGAAATCTTACTTTTTAAAGGAATCATTTTGGAAGAACATTGTATATACTCTTAAGTTGACGGGACCTCTTGTTAGTGTGCTTAGAATGGTTGACGGGGAAAGAAAACCGGCTATGGGTTACATTTATAAAGCTATTCAGAAGGCTAAAGATACTATTTGCAATAGCTTTCCAAATCGGGATGACCTTTATAAGAGAACAATTGAAATTATCGATGATAGGTGGGAATGTCAACTCAACCAGCCTTTGCATGCCGCGGGTTTTTAATTAAACTCGTCCACCTTTTATGATAATAAAAAAGAAGCAACTTCTGACCAAGTTAAGGATGGTTTACTTTCTTGCATTTAAAAGTTATCACCTAATACAGATATTAAAGATGGTGTTAATAGAGAGCTATTTGCATATGAAACTGCGAGTAGACAATTTGGTAGAGCCGTGGCTATTAGGCAGAGAAAGAAAATGGCACCAGGTAAAATAAACGAATACAAACTACATTGAATAATTAAAATCAGAAATGTGATTCTTTCATTTTACTTCATTTAGCTTACAAATTTTTGCCTCTTATAGCGGACTGGTGGATAGCATACGGAGCTTCTACTCCCAACTTGCAAAAGTTTGCTATAAAAGTTCTTAGCCTTACTTGTAGTGCTACAAGCTGTGAAAGAAATTGGGGTGTCTTTCAACATGTAAGTTTCATGTTAATATAATAATGAAGATATGTTTCACTTAGTTTTTTTTATATAACATACATTTGTATTTTCTACAGTTGCATACGAAGAAACGAAATAGATTGGCACAAAGTTGATTGAATGACATGGTTTATGTGAAATTTAATCGTGCATTAGAACGCCGGCATAATAAAGAGGGGAATGCCGACCCTATTATTCTGGATGAAATTGATGATAGCAACGAGTGGTTGATGGGGAGAATGGAAGACGACAGTGAAGATGGTGATGATTTAGTGTATGTTGATGAAGAGACTAGTCATTTTACTAGATCAACAAGACAACATGATGTTGGATCATCAAGGGCTCATAAAGAAAAATGTCCTGCTCAAACTCCCGTATCTAGTAGACCATCTAAACCCCTTGTGCTTGTTGATGAGGATGATATGGAAGAAGATATAGGAGTGTCTTGTGATGAGGCTAATGAACCTGTGTTAGAGTTTGATGATGATGATTTTGGTGACTATTAGTTGAGTGAATGATAAAATAATTTTGTTGCTTTTCTTTTATTTATCTTAAACTCTTAGGGTGCGTTTAGTTGGAGAACAAATTCTCTTATTTTCTATCTTTAGTTTTGTATAAATTTGGAAGGAAAATTAATCTCCACAAAACACTTGAAAATATAGAAAACGCGTTTAGTTGATGTTTCTATTTTCTGTTTTGAAGAAAGGGAGGGAGGGTTGAGGGTTACAAAAGAAAACAAGGAAAACAACTAAAATTTGTTTTGTAATTTTCCTTGTTAAGTTAGGAAATAGGGGATTTGTGTTTTGCAAAACATTTTGTTAGAAAACGTTGATTTGAACGCGATCTCTGTTTTCCTTGTTTTCCACAAAATATTTTGTGGAAAACAAGGGTGTTTTCCCTCAACTAAACGCAACCTTAGTATCTTGAACTTTTCTAAGTATTTTGCATAGTGCTTTGCTTTTGACTTGCTTTTTTCTTGCCTCTATATTTGCCTTAAATTTTTTTTTCTTTATTCCTACTCTTCATAGTTTTTGTGCTCATTTGTATGTACAAGTTATCACGTGTACTGTTTCTTGGGAAAAATGTAGTGATCTTATTGCCTAAGATGTTAGTTATTTATATATAACTTTATTGCATTTGCTTGATACTTGGTAAATATTACTATGTATAAATAATTTTGGTTTTTTTAATACTAAACGCATCATGTCTAAATTGCGCTCGCATTCGCATCACGCAACCGCTTTTTGGACCTTTAGCGCATCGGATCGCAAAACGCAATTTTAAACCAAGTTCATAGGCACGACCGGGGTTTCTTCGGAAAGACATTTCTTTTGATTACTCACGTGGAAGACATCGTGTACACTGCTCAACTCCTGAAGTAGCTCAAGTCTGTTAGCTACTGGTCTGACTCTTTCCAGGATTGGAAAGCGACCAATGTATCGGGGGTTGAGTTTTCCACGTTTGCCGAAGCATATCACCCCTTTCCAAGGGGAAACCTTCAACATGACTCGGTCTCCTACTTGAAACTCCATGAGCTTACGTCTCCTATCGGCGTAGCTCTTTTGTCTATCACGTGCAGCTTGCAAACGATTGCGAATTTTGACTAATTTCTCAGTAGTTTCCAGCACGAGTTCGGGACCGGTAAGCTGGCTGTCGCCAACTTCAGTCCAACAGATCGGAGAACGGAATTTTCGGCCATACAACGCCTTAAATGGTGCGGCCTTAATGCTGCTATGATAGCTATTGTTGTATGAGAATTCGGCCAAAGGTAGGTACTTCTCCCAGCCTTTGCCAAAATCGATAACGTAGGCACGGAGCATATCTTCTAGCATCTTGATGGTCCTTTCGTTGTGACCATCGGTTTGAGGATGATAGGCAGTGCTCATATCAAGGTTCGTTCCCAAAGCCGTTTTCAGTGACCGCCAAAGGTTTGACGTGAAATGGCTATTCGGAAATGATAGATATGGGCACGCCATGACGAGATACTATCTCTTTGACGTACAGATGAGCAAGCTTGTCGATACTATCAACTTCGCTGGGCGGACTTAGTCAGTCGATGCACAATTACCCAGATAGCGTCACAACCGCTAACTGTTCTTGGTAATTTGGTGATGAAGTCCATAGTGATTCACTGCCATTTCCAGACAGGGAGTTTGGGTTGCACTAGAATTCCTGACGGCTTCTAGTGTTCGAGCTTTACCATGGAACATGTCAAGCACTTACTGACATACAAAGCTATGTTAGATTTCATTTTCGACCACCAGTAGAGTTTCTT
Organism: Chrysanthemum seticuspe; assembly: GCA_019973895.1. NCBI lineage: Eukaryota > Viridiplantae > Streptophyta > Magnoliopsida > Asterales > Asteraceae > Chrysanthemum > Chrysanthemum seticuspe. The sequence continues at coordinate 216,805,761 of BPTQ01000005.1, forward strand.
CAGGTCGTGATACATCTTGTCGGCTCCAGGATGAATAGAGTATTTTTATTTATGCGACTCGTGCATAATCAACTCGCAGATTCCTCCATAAGATGGTATCCAGCTTCTGTCTCCGAAGCATAAGGTTCCGACGGAACGCTTCGAGAAGCTGTTTTCAATTTCAACCATTCCATAAAGGTTCTCCGTCGGATGGTTCTCTTCCTTCAACGCCTCGGCTTGAGTGGCTAATATCTGAGACAGTAGCGGCGAACTAATTGTCATTCCTAAGGATCGGATTCGAAGCGGCTGAATTCTCTCCTTTCGGCTAAGGGCATCTACAACAACATTGGCCTTACAGGGATGATAACGAATCTCACAATCGTAATCACTGAATAATTCCAACCAGCGTCGTTGTCTCATGTTCAGCTCCTTTTGGTCTAAGATGTGTTGCAGAGTCTTGTGGTCGGTATACACTACACACTTAGTACCGTACAGGTAATGTCTCCATATCCTAAGAGCAAACACCACAGTACCCAACTCCAAGTCATGGGTGGTGTAGTTTATCTCATGCTTCTTAAGTTGTCAGGAGGCATACGCTATCACCTTCTCCTGCTGCATCAGAACAGCTCCCAAGCCTTTATGCGAAATGTAGCAATATACGACGAAATCTTCGCTTCCTTCAGGCAGGGCTAGGATAGATGCATTACACAACTTCTACTTCAGTAGTTGAAAAGCCTCTTCTTCCTTCTCTCCACATTCGTACTTAGCGTTCTTCTATGTCAATTTGGTCAGCGACTTAGCTATTTTAGAGAATCCCTCAATGAACCTCCGGTAATAGCCTGCTAGACCTAAAAACTGATGAACTTCCGATGGGGATTTAGGAGCGGCCCATTCCTTAATGGCCTCAATCTTGGCGGGATCCACGTGAACTCCTCAACTATCGATCACGTGGCCCAAGAATTTTACGATCAGGATCCAAAATCCACACTTAGAGAATTTGGCGTACAACTGTTCTTGCCTCAATAACTCCAAGATGAGCCTCAAATGCTCCTCGTGCTCCTCTCTACTCTTGGAGCATATCAGGATGTCGTCTATGAATACTATCACAAACTTATCCAGATAGGGCTTGCACACTCGATTGATGAGGTCCATGAATACCGCGGGCGTGTTGGTCAAACCAAACGACATCACTTGAAATTCATAGTGCCAAACCAAACCAAACCAAACGACATCACTCGATTGATGAGGTCCATGAACGCCGTCTTCGGGATATCTTTCTCTCAAACTCTGAGCTGGTGGTAACCGGATCATAAGTCAATCTTAGAATAGATACTAGATCCTTGGAGTTGGTCAAATAGGTCGTCTATCCTAGGCAGTGGGTATCGATTCTTCATCGTCAACTTATTCAACTCTCGATAGTTGATGCACATACGAAATGATCCATCCTTCTTCTTCACGAATAGTAGGGGTGCTCCCCATGGCGACGAGCTTGGTCGTATGAATCCCTTCTCTAAAAACTCTGCCAACTTCCTTGACAGTTCTTCGAACTCACTTAGACCAAGTCGATAGGGTGCCTGGGCTATGGGTGCAGCACCAGGTATCAACTCGATTTGGAACTCCATTTGTCGGACAGGTGGAATTCTTGGCAAGTCATCGGGAAACACTTTTGGAAAATCTCGAACGACGGGTACATCCTCAAGGCGTCTTTCACTCTTCTTCTCGCCTTTCTTTTTAGAAATTCGAGCCAAGGAAAGACAGCCTCCTATGTTGATGTACTTTTGTGCCTTTATACAGGAGATGATGCTCAACTTGGAGGGACCTCCACAGTCGCTCCAATCTCCTTGTATACTCAGGACTTTTCTACCATACGGTACACGCACGATCTTCCCATCGCAGATGATGTGCGCATCATTCTTCGACAAACAATCCATACCGATGATGACGTCGAAACTCCCTAATGTGACGAGCAAGAGGTCTATGCTGAATGGGTGGTCTAGGAAACTTAACGTGCAACTTCGGATTATAGTGTCTATCCTTTCCCTATTTCCATTAGCTAAATCTACATCGTAACTTAATCCTAAAGGTGTCGGGGAAATTCCTAGTAATGGTATAAAGGCAGTGGATACGAAACTCATATCGACATCGGTATCTTATAACGCTCATATTGTACATGTTTCTAGTAGCGTTATGTGTGCTTTTGTATATGTTATTTGGTTATATTTGCATGATTTCAGTGCTTAATCACATCAAAAGATGTTTGTCTAGTGTTTATAACTAAGTGCAGGGAAACGAAAGGAAAAGTAAAGTAATGTTCAACAAATAGAAGATTCCCGTTTCAGTGAAGCATGTCAAGCACAAATCAGTATCTCAAGTACCTTTGAAGACCATAGTGATTGAAGAACCAAGTTCTACAAGACAAAAGAAGTAAAAGATCAATTTTATTTAATTCAGGAAATCCAACCGGATCGGTTGCCTTTGCAACCGGATCAGTTGGAAACTGACCAAAAAGTGCCAAAGACGCCGTCCCAACCGTTCGGTCGCCGCCCGCAACCGGAAACGGTTGGTTCCTTGTAGAAGACCAACCGGATCGGTTGGTCATGTAACCGATCCGGTTGGAAGACCTGTATCTGCCAAAACTTCATTACTAAGTTTCCCCTTTGCATCCAAACGATTCTAGGTCATTCTCTTGGTGTATTCTAGTCTCTTCCTAACAACTTGGAGGCCAAGTTCAGCAATTAATACCCTAGGCCTTGGAACTAGTATAAATAAAGGCCTTTTGTGAGCATATAAGCCACGCACTTCAATACAAATCTCTCTACTTATCAAACAAAGCTCTTAAGCTCTCAAATTTTTCCTTAGAAGTCTAGGAAAGTTTGGAGTTCCAGAAGTTCCACATTTGGAGGCCAAATCACCAAGAAGTCTACCCCAATACTTTGGGAATCATTACTTCACCATTTGTAATCTTATTCCAAGCATTGTAACACTTTTAATCATGTTTTCTAATGTTCAAAGTTCTGAGTTTATGTTCATGTTTGCTATGAGTGGCTAGTTTCTTTATACACTTGCTTAAATGATGTTTATTATCATATGATTAGTTAGTGATTGTGTTAACATGTTTTAATTCAATTTCAAGTTGATTCTAAGATCCAATTGTGCTAAAGTTTCATAGTGACATTTGTTAATCAAGTTTGACTAGTTGATAGTAATCGTAGAGGTCGAAAGAACTTATTGTTGTTCAACTAGTTATAATCATTTTGTCTATGGATGATTGTTTTTACCCATTATTCTTGATTAAACAAAGGAACTAAGGTGTGGTTGTAATAAAAACGCTTTTTGATTATCAAATTGGATTGATTGGAAACATCTAAAAGGTCGTAAGATTAGTTGTTGAAAATCAATTGTAGCCTTTTGTCTATAATCGGTTACCTTTTGTATTGACCATTTCTTAAGCAATTTGATGAAACAAGTGGATGTTTTTGTATTTAAGTTTAGGGTGAAAGCTAAATGTACGCAACGTACTTTTTCAGAATTACACATCTAGCTAATATATTTTGTTAAGGGTCAAAGCTAGCTAACATACTTTCAAATTTCACTCGATCTAGCTAATATGACCTGTTGGTAGTAGGTTACCAGGTCACCTTGGCGAAAAATTTGCGCAGTTAGTCCTCTAGGACTAACGACCGTTAGCTAGATGATAACGACCGTTAAAAAAAAAAAAAAAAAAAAAAAAAAAAAAAAAAAAAAAAAACTTTTAAAAAAAAATTTACTTTTTTTTTTAAAAAATTCAAAAAATTTTACGTTTTTTTTTTTAATTTAAAAAAAAAATTTAAAATTTTTACGTTTTTTTTATAAAAAAAATCTTACGTTTTTTTTAAAAAAAAAAAATTAAAAAAAATTTTACGTTTTTTTTTAAAAAAAAAAAATTCGTTTTTTTTTTAAAAAAAAAAATTTACGTTTTTTTTAAAAAATTTTTACGTTTTTTTTTTTTTTTTTTTTTTTTTTTTTTTTTACGTTTTTTTTTTAAAAAAAAATTACATTTTTTTAAAAAATTTTTTAAAAAAATTAAAATTTTTTTTTATATTTTTATGTTTTTTTTTTATAAAAGTTTACGTTTTTTTTTTAAAAAAAATTTAAAGTTTTTTTTAAAAAAAAATTTTAAAGTTTTTTTTTTTTTTTTTTTTTTTTTTTTTTTTTTTTTTAACGGTCGTTATCATCTAGCTAACGGTCGTTAGTCCTAGAGGACTAACTGCGCAAATTTTTCGCCAAGGTGACCTGGTAACCTACTACCAACAGGTCATATTAGCTAGATCGAGTGAAATTTGAAAGTATGTTAGCTAGCTTTGACCTTTCACAAAATATATTTGCTAGATGTGTAATTCTGAAAAAGTACGTTGCGTACCTTTAGCTTTCACACTTAAGTTTATGAAAGTAAACTTATGAAACTTGAGTTGATCTTGAATTGATTGGTTAAACGTAACGCTTGTTTTTATGAACTAAAATCTTGACGAAGGTTTAACTTGTAAGAACAATAGATTAGTACACCAACTAATTATCACAACCAACATGTTAGGACGTTAACACAATCACATTAATCTAGGATATGAAACTAGTTTAAGCAAGTGTAGTTTTTAATCATCTGAATTTCATTATATCTATTTGCGTTGTTATATGTTTTGGATAGACTCTGTTGATTCAAACTTGTTAATTAGATTCACTCAAATCCCTGCGAACGATCTCGACTTACCTTCATAATCTTGCTATAACGGACGAGTACACTTGCTCGTATGTGTTATTGGTAACTTTGGTAATTCACCTTTTATAAATTTAAAACTTGTACACATGTAGCAAATCAAGTTTTTGGCGCCGCTGCCAGGGATTTGATTGTGTTTCAACAAGTTTTGAATCCCCATAAGTCGATTCACTTCAAAAAAAAATTCTCTCAGAAGCTTCAACCGATCCGGTTGCCTTATAACCAAACCGGTTACGCCTTTAAACCATACCAAACTTATCTAACCGATCGGTCGCACCTCGCAACCGATCTGGTTACCCCTTCTGTCCCAGGAAACTGTTTTCGTTGTTTGTTCGTGTGTTTAGACATTGTCTGGATTCTCTAGGACATTGTATGAACACTCGTGCAGCGGGAATAGAACCTATTACACCTCTTACCAACCCCGAACGTTTGATTCAAAGAAGAAGAAGAAGAATACTTTTCATACCTTTGGAAAATCGTGTACCTAGAGTACCAAACCCACCATTTGATAACCTCGTAGAAGCCAAAGTTGTTTACAACCCTTTCACCAATTTACCTTTTCCCATGGCGGACGATCAACCCATGTGGGGAACCAACCGAGCCGTAGCACCAACCCCTGGGAGTGCTATTGTTGCTGTCAACCTTGGTGAAAACTTCACCGTGAAGTGTCATCATCTTTCCATGATCAAAGACCGTCAATTCGATGGCCGTGCGCGGGCCGATCCGCATAAGCACATTGCCGAATTCATCGAAATTTGCGGAATGTTCCGTTATGGCGACACCGACGTCAATGCCATCAAACTCAAGCTTTTTCCATCATCACTCGCCGGAGATGCTAAAGTATGGTACAATGAATTAACCCCAGGAATTATCAACACTTGGGAGGAGATGAGGCAAGCCTTTGTAAGCCGATTCTTTCCACCTTCCATGTTTGATCGATTAATGGGAGAAATTCGTGCTTTCATACAAAATCCCAATGAATCACTTGTCGAAGCTTGGCTTCGGATGAAATATTTGCTTCGTAGTTGTCATGGACATGGATTATCAAAAGGAACAATTATCCAAATCTTCTACCATGGACTAGATGAAATCTCTCAAGGCATCCTTGATGCTGGAGGAATTTTTCTTTTTTAGACTCCTAACGATGCACACCAATTACTCGAAGATCGAGTACTTCTCAAACTCGATTGGTCCAAAGATTCCAAAACCAAACCTCTTCGAAAAACCATTGCTTTTGTCGAAAACACCGATACCTCAAAACTCATGGAGAAAATGGAAGCCTTAACCTCAAAAATCGACTCGCAATACAAAGATATCAAAGATGAAATGAAGGAAATGTGAGACGGATGCAACAATTGTGGAGGAAATCATCCATCGTCCGAGTGTGACGATAAGCCTATGGGTGGACCTAAAGAAGGAGAAGCGAATTATACCCAAGGAGGATATCGTGGAGGAGGATATCGTAGTAACTATTACGGTCGAAATTCTGGAAATTGGCAAGATCGCCGACCAAAGGATGACAACCGTGATTCTCAACCAAGAACTGACAATCCACCACCACAAAACTCCGATAAAAAGATGGAAGAAACCGAATTCGAGAAAACCATGAGAGAATTCGTGGCTGCTCAAAAATCTTCAAATGATTTTATCAAAAATCAATTTTTCAATCTCAAAGCCAAAGTTGAGCAAGGACAGAAAAATCATCAAGCATCTATCCAAGATCTTTAAAACAAGTTTGGCAGACTTTCTGACAAATATTCCTCTCGACCATCTGGTTCGTTTCCATGTAACACCAAATCCAACCCAAAACCATCAAATGATAAGACATACCGTCCACCACAAACAAGAAACGAGCATAACAATGTTGTCTTCACAAGAAGAGGTCTCTCGTACGATCCACCACCGAATCCCAATGAAAATACTCCTATCACCGAAGATAGTGAGGATGAAGCCAAGGAAACCAACACAACTCAAACCACCCCATTTGTCAAGGCGTATACACCAAAAATTCCTTATCCTCAACGCCTTAAGAAAGAAAAAATGGAAGAAAGTTATAAGAAATTCATTGAAATAATCAAAGAGGTTAGACTCAATGTTCCTCTCGTTGATGTCTTAGCCGGAATGCCCAATTACGGGAAATTCTTGAAAGAACTTCTTAATAACAAAAGCAAGCTAGAGCAAATATCAGCTACTTTCCTTAACGAAGAATGCTCAGCCATTGTCCAAAACAAGATTCCACCAAAGCTCGGAAATCCTGGGAGCTTTCTTATTCCATGTACTTTCGGGAATAATATTAAATGCGATGCTTTAGCCGGTTTTGGCGCAAGTATCAATTTGATGCCTTATTCGCTGTATTCCAAGTTATGCAACAACAGCCTAAAACCAACAAAAATGAGCATTCGATTAGCAAATCATTCTTATCAATATCATGTTGGTATTGCCGAGAATATGCTTGTTCAAGTCGGTAACTTCATTTTTCCCGTGGACTTTGTAATCTTAGAAATGGAAGAAGATAGTAAAGTCCCACTCATCTTAGGAAGACCTTTCCTAAATACCGCTGATGTAATCATCAAAGTGAAAGGAAAAGAACTCAACCTTGGAGTTGGAGAAGATCGAATCACCTTTCTAATCGATAAAGCGATGCGCTATCCACATTCCAGTGATGACACTTTTTTCAACGTCGATGTTATCGATGAAGTCACTGATAAAGAATTGGATGCATTACTTAGTGAATCCAATCCATTCATGACTACTTCTGAAAAAATCAATGAAACAAACTTTGACAAAGAGTTTGATGATTTCATGAAAGTAGAATTCGAAGGAGATAATTACACGGAAGAGGAAGAAATGGAGGAAGAAAACTTTAAAGAAATAACTTTCAATGACGAGATGCGAATTAAATCCTCTATCGAAGAACCACCCACAGATCTCGTACTCAAACCTCTCCCTGATCATCTTGAATATGCTTACTTGGAGGAAAACTCACTTCTTCCAGTAGTCATATCTTCATTGCTCGAGGACAATGAGAAAGAAAGTTTAGTTTCTGTCCTCAAAAATCACAAACAAGCTTTCGCTTGGAAAACATCTGATACTCCAGGAATTAGTCCAAATTTCTGCAGACACAAAATCAATTTCGAAGAAAGGATTAAACATGTTGTTGAATGTCAACGTTGACTCAATCCCAACATGAAAGAAGTTGTTAAAAAGGACATCATAAAACTTCTCGATGCTGGTATCATTTACCCAATTGAGGATAGCCCTTGGGTAAGTCCCATTCACTGTGTTCCCAAGAAAGGAGGAATGACGGTAGTGACTAATGAACGGAATGAACTAGTTCCAACTAGAACTGTCACTAGCTGGCGCGTTTGTATTGACTATCGAAAATTAAAAAAAGCCACCAGAAAAGATCACTTTCCACTCCCGTTCATGGATCAAATGCTTGAAAGACTAGCAGGAAATAAATTCTTTTGTTTCCTCGATGGATTTTCAGGACACTTCCAAATTCCAATCTATCCTAATGACCAAGAAAAGACCACTTTCACTTGTCCTTTTGGAACCTACGCATATCGGCTTATGCCTTTTGGTCTTTGCAATGCACCTGCGACTTTTCAAAGGTGTATGATAGCCATATTCCAAGACATGCTCAAAACCTCCATGGAAGTTTTCATGGATGACTTTTCAGTCTTCAAAGACTCATTTGAAGCTTGTCTTTCCAATCTTGATAAAATGATCGAAAGATGCGAAGCTACACATCTTGTCCTTAACTGGGAAAAATGTCACTTCATGGTGACCGAAGGAATTGTGCTTGGCCACAAGATCTCCAGTGTAGGAATGGAAGTAGACAAAGCAAAACTCGACGTTATCTCGAAACTTCCACCACCAACTAACGTCAAATCCGTTAGAAGTTTTCTAGGACATGCCGGTTTTTACCGTCGCTTTATCAAAGATTTTTCAAAAATATCCCGTCCGATGACAAAACTTCTTGAGAAAGAATCTATCTTTGACTTCAATGCTGATTGCATAAAAGCTTTCAAAACGTTGAAATCTCAACTGACTAGTGCTCCGATCATGGTTTCACCTAATTGGTCACTACCTTTCGAACTTATGTGCGATGCCAGCGATTTTGCTGTTGGAGCCGTCTTAGGCCAACGAGAAGGAAAACACTTTCGGCCTATATATTTTGCTAGTAAGACACTGAATAGTGCTCAGCAAAACTATACCGTAACCAAAAAGGAATTACTGGCCGTAGTTTTCGCATTCGACAAACTTCGATCCTACCTTGTGCTCTCAAAAACTGTCGTTTTCACTGATCACTCAGCACTCAAATATCTGTTCACCAAGCAAGATGCTAAACCGCGTCTTATTCGATGGATTCTGCTACTCCAAGAATTTGACATCTAAATCAAAGATAAGAAAGGAGCAGAAAATCTAGCTGCTGATCATTTATCTCGTCTTGAAAACCCCGATCTTGAGGAGTTAAAGGAAGAAGAAATCGATGATTACTTCCCCGATGAAACTTTCATGACCATCGATGGAACTGACGATCCTTGGTTTGCGGACTTTGCAAACTATCTCGCTGGAGGAATTCTCAGAAAAGGTTTAACTCATGCTTAAAGGAGCAAATTCTTTTCGGATCTTAAATACTATTTTTGGGAATAGCCATATCTTTTCAAAATGTGTCCTGACGGAATGATCCGAAGATGTGTTTCTCGTTCCGAAACCCATAAGATTCTTGACGAATGTCATCATGGCCCAACTGGGGGACATTATGGTCCTTCCACCACAGCTAAAAATGTTTTTGACGCTGGATTATGTTGGCCAACAATATTCAAAGAAGCACATACACTTGTTCAAAATTATGACGCTTGCCAAAGAACCACAAATCTTTCACGAAGAGATGAAATGCCATTGACAAGCATCCAAGTGTGTGAAATATTCGATATTTGGGGAATAGATTTCATGGGACCCTTTCCTAAATCCTACAAATACGAATACATTCTCGTTGCTATAGATTACGTGTCCAAATGGGAAGAAGCTGAAGCTTTACCAACGAACGATGCTCGTGTCGTCGTTAATTTCCTCAAAAATCTTTTTGCTCGTTATGGAATTCCCAAGGCCTTGATAAGCGATCGAGGAACCCATTTCTGTGACCAACAAATGGAGAAAACCATGAAAAGATATGGAGTTCATCATCGATTTGCGACTGCCTATCATCCACAAACCAGTGGGCAAGTTGAAAACACCAACAGAGCTCTCAAAAGAATACTCGAGAAAATAGTGAAGGACAATCCTTCAGTGTGGGCGAAGAAACTTGACGATGCTCTGTGGGCTTTTCGTACGGCTTATAAAACTCCAATTGGCACAAATCCGTACAGACTCCTGTATGGAAAGACTTGTCATTTACCGTTCGAAGTTGAACATCGTGCTTACTGGGCTCTCAGAAATTGTAACACGGATCTCAAAATAGCTGGAGAAAAGAGATTCTTGCAATTGCACGAACTCAACGAATTAAGACTCCGGGCTTATGAAAATTCCAAACTGTATAAAGCAAGAACAAAAGCTTATCACGACAAAAAGCTAAGAGTTCGAAAAGAATTCAAAGCCGGAGATAAAGTTCTGCTTTTCAACATGAAATTCAAATTCAAAGCTCCTAAATTACATCCAAGATGGTTTGGACCATATATTGTTAAACATGGATATCCATCTGGGTATGTCGAACTTTATGACAAACAGGGCGGAAGTTTCGTTGTTAATGGGCACCAAATCAAGTTATATTACGATAAGGAGCAAATGAATGAAGTTTCAGTTGCAACAGTTTCCCCTGAAAATGAATTCGAAACCATCACCTTTGTAGCACCTTTTTCAGGAAGAATCCCACAAATTGTTCCTTGGAAACCATCTGCTGAGTTCGTCTGGGACGATATTGAAGCTACTGGTCAAGAATTCATGTATATCCCCAAACTTTTCAAAATGTTCAAGGCTGCGTCTGTGGCCAAGTGAATTCGGGAAGATTCGAGTTAGGCTGATGACTCGGTAATAAAATAAGCGCTTCTCGGGAGGCAACCCGTGTGTTTCCGATTTGATTTTCTGTGGTCACGCCCCAAAGTTTAAACCTTTGGTTCAACTTAAGTGTGGGGGGGTGCCACCTCTTAATAAAACTCTTTTGTTTGTTTATAAGATTTTGTGCAGGTAATGATTACTCTAGTGGACGCTAGGAATGAAGAAAAATTAAGCTGACAAACTCATTGGAATATCTGGTTTCATCTCTATTTTCCCTATTTCTATACTTTGAAGTTCGTTTTTCACATTGAGGACAATGTCTAACTTAAGTGTGGGGGGATGAATAGGAAAAATTAGAGTTTTCATGCTTAAAATTAAAATTTTGTTTGCCCTTGTGATCTAGTTATTTTTCACATTTTTAGGATAATATATTAGAATAACTGGATCAAAACATTGGTAAAACTGGTAATATTTGAAACTTCAAGATGTGTTCCGATTATTATTGCAATCCATTCTGGGATCGATAAACATTTGCTAGCACAAATTATAGCCCTTACCACTAATTTGTGAGGATTTGAGCATGTTCTATAAGAAGCATACATCTTTTATGCTTGGATCTTTTGCTATGAGTGTGCCGGTGATTTTATTTATTCTAGAACTTGTACTAGTAAATCATTACCAGACCGCAGTGAGATCGCATTCGTGCAATATAAGTGAATTCGTGTGATAAAGAGGCACCTTAGGATTTAACCCAAATGGTCTTCCATTTTTCATATCCTGCTATATTAGCTAGCCACATCGGTTAGTTAACCACCTACATGGACCCATTTTTAGTGCTCATTTTTAGCACTAGATACCCTTAGTTACACCCTCTGAGCCATCCTTTTCATTTTTGCTTCACCCAGAAAATACAAAAAGATTTTACACTTTAAACCTTAGCCTAACCCTTATCAATGTCTAAATGGTTGGTTGCTAGTCACCTGGAAAGTAAAAATTGTTCAAATGATTATGAGTACCACATCTTGTTAGATTGATTGAGCCATATCATGGAGTGTTATGTTCAAAAAAAAATGTTGAAAGTATGAATGTATTAGCCAATGTGCTATGTTCGAAGAAAATTGTCATGGCAAAGCAAAGCGAAGAGCTGTGGAAATATGAAGAAAATAAAATGAAGCTTTAATCATTTATTGGTTCGCGGATTGTTTGGTAGCTAGCAACACGGGTATTAGACTTGATTTTATTTTTATTTTAACACTAATTTCATAAACATTCCCATGCCTTATCCATACCTTTAACCCATAGCCATAACATTATAACCCGAATAAAAGTCCTCTTTAGATGTTTTTGCTTGGTGCTCATGCCACGTCGGTGGAGTTTTGTTTCTTGTACAAGCTTATGTTAATAATCTAATCATGACTGAGCTATAAGTGTGATTTATCTTGTTACTCCACTAAAATTGAGTGATTGAGTGAATTATATTCTGTTCCTTTTTCGTGAGGTGTTTTGAAATGTTAATCATGCAAGAAAATCATTGGATATCGTCAAACATCTTGAAAGTTTCACTTTTATAAAGCAAAATTGATGAATCTTCTCTCGTACTTGTACTTGGTTGATTTGCATCACATCTTTCATAATCATGATCTTGTGCCAGTGGATTTTTTTTCCCTAGATTTGCTTGAGGGCAAGCAAAGTTTAAGTGTGGGGGAATTTGATAACGCTCAGATTGTACATGTTTCTAGTAGCGTTATGTGTGCTTTTGTATATGTTATTTGGTTATATTTGCATGATTTCAGTGCTTAATCACATCAAAAGATGTTTATCTAGTGTTTATAACCAAGTGCAGGGAAACGGAAGGAAAAGTAAAGTAATGTTCAACAAATAGAAGATTCCCGTTTCAGTGAAGCATTTCAAGCACAAATCAGTATCTCAAGTACCTTTGAAGACCATAGTGATTGAAGAACCAAGTTCTACAAGACAAAAGAAGTAAAAGATCAATTTTATGTAATTCAGGAAATCCAACCGGATCGGTTGGAAACTGACCAAAAAGTGCCAAAGACGTCGTCCCAACCGTTCGGTCGCCGCCCGCAACCGGAAACGGTTGGTTCCTTGTAGAAGACCAACCGGATCGGTTGGTCATGTAACCGATCCGGTTGGAAGACCTGTATCTGCCAAAACTTCATCACTAAGTTTCCCCTTTGCATCCAAACGATTCTAGGTCCTTCTCTTGGTGTATTCTAGTCTCTTCCTAACTCCTTGGAGGCCAAGTTCAGCAATTAATACCCTAGGCCTTGGAACTAGTATAAATAAAGGCCTTTTGTGAGCATATGAGACACACACTTCAATACAAATCTCTCTACTCATCAAACAAAGCTCTTAAGCTTTCAAATTCGTCCTTAGAAAACTTTCTCTCTGGCTTACTATGGGCGATTTTCTCAAAACCCTTATCTCAATAAACGATCTCTAATCTTCTAATATTGTCCTACTCCTTATAACGATTGTGTTTTGGACGGTTAACTTGATTAATTCAGTCCTATAACATTATTTTTATTTGGATTCAGACCTGATTGAGTTAGGGTTTCGGTTTTTTTAGGGTTTTTGTTATAATCGCTGTTTAGTGTTTTAGGTTTTTGATAATCAATCTCTTTATTTTCTGTTGCGAATCAATCATGGAAGTCGGTTAGGATTTGTTTGGTCTATAATCATGCCTCGACTTTGTTGAGGCAAACGAATTAAAGATTGACGTGGATCTTTTAGGGTTTTATTTTAATCGCTGTTTAGGGTTTCGCTCTATTGTTTATTTTTTAATCGTTATGGAGAAAGTTGGTAATGCTAATGTGAATATTGATGATTTGAGTGCTACTGTTGATTTGTCGAAGGTGACTATGAGGAAACATAAGAAGACATCTCCTGTTCAGGTTGATGCTACTGGTCCTAATAGTCAGGTTAATTCTATCAAAAGTAAACATGATTTTATTGAAGGGGTGTTTGGGGTCTCGTTTAAATCTGCATCGGATATTGATTTATTCATTAGGGAGCTTGAAGAGGGCAAACATCCGATATGGCCTACTTTGGATAGTGAAACTCGTTTACAGGTTTCTGAGGCTATGTGTGGTTTATTTGAGGCTTATACGCTTGACATGAAGGCTAATGCAACTAACTCTGATGTGAGTGGCAAAGATACTACACCTAATGTTAATGTAGATGCGAATACACAACCTTGTCCTAAATCTACTTATAGTTCTTTGGTTGCTGAGCCTGTTTGTGAAGGAGTTAACGTGCCTATTCCACGTAGAGTAATAGAAAAGGTTAGTGCACGTCTTGAATACACTCTATATGGCTACTTTATTGGTAATAGAATGGCGTTTCCAGTGGTTGAATACTATGTTAGAAATAATTAGGCTAAGTATGGTTTGAAAAAGATCATGATGAATGCAAAAGGTTTTTTCTTTTTTAAATTCGATACTCAGGCTGGTTTAGAAGCAGTGTTGGAAGAAGGACCTTGGATGATACATAAATCACCGATCATTCTCAAGAAATGGTCAATTGATACTAGTTTATGTAAGGAAGAGCTGACTCGTATTCCGATATGGGTTAAATTACATGATGTGCCTATTCAAGCTTTTGAAGATGATGGTATCTACTTGATTGCTTCATTTATTGGCAAACCTATTATGCTGGATTCGTACACAAGCTCTATGTGTAAGGATTCTTGGGGTAGAAGTAGTTTTGCTCGGTGCTTAATCGAGGTTGGTTCAGAGGATGAGCTCGTAGAAGTTATTACTATTGGTGTCCCCTCTCTTACAGGGGATGGGTTTACTAAAGAATCTATCCGAGTTGAGTATGAGTGGAGGCCTCCTAGGTGCACATCATGTAAGATCTTTGGGCATATCTATGAGCATTGTACTGAAAAAGTGATTACTCCTCTTGTTGCTACTACTTCAAATGTCGTTACTCCTCCATAACAATGGTTTCCAAAAGGTGAGTCATAAGAAGAAGAAAGGTAAAGCCCATTCTGGTAAAGGGAGTGAGGTTGGTATGTCTATCAATTAGACTTTCAGGTATGAGCCAAAGAATACTACTAGTGAACCAATAAAGGGAGCCACTATTAGGAGTAGTGTGCCTACATCGTCTTCTATGTTGCAGTCTAAAGGTTCCTCCTTTAAGGAAGGTGAAGTTTCTACGTCAAATGCTTATGTTGCTTTGGCTACTGAAGAAGATGGTGATGATGATTGTGTTGAAAACGTGTTTGATGAATCGGCTAATTTATTTAATACCTCTACTAAAGGTGGAAGTTCATCATTCATGGTAGCTGCTGGTTAGCTTGTTTTTTTGTTTTGATTCTTGTTCTAGGTTCATTGATTCTAGAGTTGTTAAGAGCTTTTGGCATGTCATAAGCTCTAGGTTAGTTATCTATCAAGCTGTTTTAGCTTGAGGTTAATGTGGTACTTCAGCCACATTCCATCTGTACTCTAATGTTTTGGTTTAATCTATTTACCAGGGTGCAGGATTACTCCCCTTTACCCAAAAAAAAAATTTGTCCTTAGAAGTCCAAGAAAGTTTGGAGTTCCAGAAGTTTCACATTTGGAGGCCAAATCACGAAGAAGTCTACCCCAATACTTTGGGAATCATTACTTCACCATTAGTAATCTTATTCCAAGCATTGTAAGACTTTTAATCATGTTTTCTAATGTTCAAAGTTCTGAGTTTATGTTCATGTTTGCTATGAGTGGCTAGTTTCTTTATACACTTGCTTAAATGATGTTTATTATCATATGATTAGTTAGTGATTGTGTTAACATGTTTTAATTCAATTTCAAGTTGATTCTAAGATCCAATTGTGCTAAAGTTTCATAGTGACATTTGTTAATCAAGTTTGACTAGTTGATAGTAATCGTAGAGGTCGAAAGAACTTATTGTTGTTCAACTAGTTATAATCATTTTGTCTATGGATGATTGTTTTTACCCATTATTCTTGATTAAACAAAGGAACTAAGGTGTGGTTGTAATAAAAACGCTTTTTGATTATCAAATTGGATTGATTGGAAACATCTAAAAGGTCGTAAGATTAGTTGTTGAGAATCAATTGTAGCCTTTTGTCTATAATCGGTTACCTTTTGTATTGACCATTTCTTAAGCAATTTGATGAAACAAGTGGATGTTTTTGTGTTTAAGTTTATGAAAGTAAAGTTATGAAACTTGAGTTGATCTTGAATTGATTGGTTAAACGTAACGCTTGTTTTTATGAACTAAAATCTTGACGAAGGTTTAACTTGTAAGAACAATAGATTAGTACACCAACTAATTATCACAACCAACATGTTAAGAGGTTAACACAATCACATTAATCTAGGATATGAAACTAGTTTAAGCAAGTGTAGTTTTTAATCATCTGAATTTCATTATATCTATTTGCGTTGTTATATGTTTTGGATAGACTCTGTTGATTCAAACTTGTTAATTAGATTCACTCAAATCCCTGCAAACGATCTCGACTTACCTTCATAATCTTGCTATAACAGACGAGTACACTTGCTCATATGTGTTATTGGTAACTTTGGTAATTCACCTTTTCTAAATTTAAACTTGTACACACGTAGCACATCAGTATCAAGCAGTATGGAAGCATAGCAGTTATTGAGAAGGAACATACCCGTAACTACGTTTGGATCCTCTTTGATCTCCTTCCCAATGATGTACACTCGCGCTGCTCCCATGTCTCTCTGTTGATTTCCAGCACCCTGGTTTCCTTGGTTCCCTTCAGTCCCTCGATTTTTGGGGTTATGCCCATTACTTACCGCACCTCGGTTCACCTGATATCCTCCATTCCCAGGATTTCCTCTAACCCAGGGCTCTCGGCAATCGGTCATGTAGTGCCCTTTTTCCCACATCCAAAATAGGTGACAGTGGCCTTCCAGTCTGTTCCTTGTGTGGCTTGCGCCACAGTAAGGGGTCGGGACCTACAGTCTCTGGCCATATGTCCTACCTTAGAGCAATTTCTACACGCCACGGCGCACTGCCCATGGTAGTGTCGATTGCAACGACCACACAAGGGCTTACTTCATGCGTAACCTTTTTTCTCTCCATTACCAATAGCATACGTCCTAGCAGTCTTTCGCCGTTTTTTGGAGTTTCTATCACCCTTAACATCCTCATTCCTCTTCCTCTTATCGCTCCTTCCCTTTTCTGTTCCTTCCAGCACAAAGGAATCCATCAGATGTTGGGCTATAGTAATTGCCTCGTACAGGTTTGTTGGTTTTGCAGCGATCACGTCGTTCCTAGTAGCTAGTGGCAAACCATCGGTGTACCGGTCAATCCTGAGAGCCTCGGTACGAACCATCTGTGGGCAAAGCAATGACAACTCCTGGAAGTGACGGTTGTAAGCCGCCATGTCGTTTCCCTTCATCTTATGGTTCCAAAACTCGATTTCTAACTTCTTAACTTCATTCCTAGGGCAGTAAGTCTTGATCAGTAAGGCCTTAAATTGGGTCCAATTCATCACGTAGGCTACCACACTTCCTACCGATTTGTGATAGTTGTTCCACCAAGTCAACGCTTCGTCCTTCAGAGTGAACGTCGCGTACTTCACCCTGGTGTCCTCATCACAGTTATTGACAGTGAACACTGATTCATTTTTCTCCATACACCTCATTAGGTTAACCACTCCCTCGGTTCCTCCGAACTCCTTATAGGTACAACCTCGTGTTCGATTAAGCGGTGGGGTTCCAGCAAAGGTGTTTGAGTGATTTGACTCAGCTAGCAGCTCGGCGACACGTTGTGTCACGAGCTGATCGATGTGGGCTTGATTCATAGGCGGAGGGATAGGAGGGACATGACCATTCTCACCTTGGTCATTGACGTTCTGATTCTCAGCGGCGGGGTTGTCGGTATTCTGATTCTCAACAGGTGGAGTCTGGGTCGGGCGCCGACCTCGACGAACAGGAGTGACCACAATACGCGTTGCTCGGGTGGTCATGGGTGGGTTTCGTTTTGGTGCCATTGATTTGAAGGATAACACAAGAGTTCCATAAGTTCCACATCTCACATTTCATTAGACGGGATTTGATTCCAAAGACAATGGATACCGCACGAATATTGAATCAAGATAACAAGGATAATGCCACATCATATCGAAATAATGAAGGCTCAAAACGAGAAATCAAATGATGCACTTCTATTAGCCATAATACATAGTTTTCAAAGTACAATAAGATGAAAAGATAGAGAGTAGTCATAGACGATCCTACTAACACGATAAGTAAGATAAGTCTACATCTTGAAGTAGGGACTCCTCAGTTTCAAGATGGTACAACACTATAAGCCTAAGGAAATCGCGCCTCCTCCGAACATCCTCAATCACTCTCCATAGTGAGAAAATATCAAGACGTTGGGTGTCGTGATCTCTCCTCAAATCCGCAACCTCTCTCTCCAGCTCGCCGACCTTGCGCTAGAGCGCTTGGTCTGCCTCTCGGGCTGTCATGCACTCTCTCTGTAGGTGGTATGTGCAAAAACACATACCATTTCTTTACCAAAATAGACCCAAAATAACCAGAAAAGAGCCGTTTATGCCTAATATTTGTTGGTTTCTTGAGTTTATGCATGTTCAGGTACATATATGGCAAAACACACAAAAGAAAGACAAATCAGACAAAAACCGAGCACGAGAAGGAAAAGAGTGCAAAAGCTAAAGCCGGGAAATCAGAAGTGAGTGACTTTGAAGATTTTGATGCTTAAAGGATGATTTTTGAAAGATTGGATCAACTTTGAAGAAATGACGGATTTAGTCCCTCAAGTTTTGCAAAGTGTCAGAATCTACCCTTAAAGTTTCATAATTAGCAATAATGGTCCCTCATCTATCTCATAATGGCAGAATACACCCTTGATTACCCTTGTGCTTAGAATTCCAGAATTGCCCTTTAACTTTCACAAATATTCAAGATATAACCTTTTAAATAAAAAACCCTTTCATTTATAATCCTAACTAGCAGGTGAACCCGCGCGTTGCTGCGGGACGGCTATGTTTATGTTTATTAGAATTATGTTAACGTTTTGTGGAATAAGGAACTATCTTATTTTATACATTATAATGAAAACCACATAGTTATTCAATACGACAAAAGTTATGTAGGCTTGAAATGGAGTTAACAACATCGTCGTGCAATAAGATCACAACTAAATAACAATATGTATTTTGGTTCCAGATACAGTGTCCACAACACATACTATTAATCTAAGCATGAAATTAGAATATGTTCTTTGCGTTTGTAACTTAATTTATGTCTGTCTTGATTCATTTTGTGCTGAGTCGGAATCTGTTGTAGCTGTTCCATTATTGCTAGTGTCGATGTTCGTCAAGGATAGTTTAAACATATTCTTAACCATGCTTCACTCATTGGTTCCCATGGATCTCACTTAGCCACATCACCTGCAATATATGCAAGTCAAAAGAATGGTGATTAATACACTTGCTTAACAGATATTTAACGATAACAATAAGTAACATAATTAAAATCCAATAATGTAGTGGGAATCGCACATAGAATTTGTCATTACTTTTTTCCCCAATGGTAGAAACACAAACTTAAAAACACATGGCCGTAACTTTTAGATACTTAGCCAATTTCATATTTATTTTGAGGAGTTTCATCAAGTTGAACTATTTGTAAGGCGTTGCTCCTAGTGTAAATAGGCCCAAGTAAAAAATGCACAAAGCAAACAGTAATCCTAAAGCATTTTGAACTCATCATCATGTGATGTATTTGCCAAAAAAATCAAGAACGTTTTCTCCTTTGAAAATGGACAAAGGGAGTAAAGCTATTCCTTAATAGTCACTCATAACTAAAACATATTCAATCGAAACGCATGTCAAATGTTGTGTAACAACTTCCGGTTCACACTTATAAATATGGAATCATTTCGGTCTATCAAAGTACGCCTAGTCTAGCCTCAATTTACCCATTTGGAAAATAAGTCTATTGACTTTAGCCCGTTTACCCAACCCACCCATTTTACCACACCTGAACAACATAGATTGTTGTGAGTCAAATAAAATTACTAACCTTGGTTTCCTGATAAGTCTAAGCATGCGTCTGTATTGCTTCCTCGCAATCTTTGATTTCACTGTAGAGAGCACCCTGTAATCTACAATTCTTGCCACATCTAGCCAACTCTCTTTAAAAAAATCAAATACCACCAAGTTAATCAATATACAGGAAGTTCAATAACGTAGCAACTCAAAGAGTTACACTATAAGTTCAAGTGCACAAACGAAATATCAATTGAATTTCAAATTAAAATCACCAAGACAAAAAACAGTATCCAGCAGGTAGAAACACCAAATGGCTCTTTTCAAAAACTTCTAGTTGAACACATGCAATCTTATTTTGTTGGAAATGTTTAACCTCGTACATTTGTCAGATAAGAGACATAGGTTTTGTCTTACTTACTGCTATCATACGTAAATCATTAGCATGTCCCCCAATCTCTCAGCTGCACGTCAGCTCCATCAGATGGTGACCTGACAGCCATAGATAAAAGAACAAATTATCAGATATGTAAAGCTTTGAATTGAAAAAACACACATGGCAAATGTGAGATAACCTGACCAAAGCTAAGCTATAGTGCAAGGCATTGTTTGTTTATTTTTTTGGGTAGTAACATTTTAGGCTAAAGTGTTGGCCACAGATTATTATCCGCTCGTTTCGTTACTCGCACTTCTTCTCTATCCGTTTTTCTTATAACAGATATTACTCTTTCATGAGATAAAAACCGTTTTTATACTTGGGTAACTTTAGCAGGAAAATGAAGAGGATAAACTGAAACTAAACTTATAAGGCTCTATAAGGTCAACTTGTCTCCATTGTATCAAGTCATCTTGTCAGTCACATATATTTGACCTTCAACCATATCAATTTGTATTGACTTTTGGAGCCAAGAAATCACTACATTTCAATATTCAGTTTGTGCGATAACAACATTGATTCAAACTATCTGTATTGACGCACACACGAATTTAGCATGGGTTTCTTAATGGTCAGGTAATGAAGCTACCAGCTGTTGTTACTGTAATTATCCAGGTTAATCCATCACCTTAAAATTATAAAAAGATACATATTGGTGATCACAGGTAATACACATTCATTAATTGCAGAATTTGGCCTCTAAGGACCAACCTAAGTTATCTGAGCCTATCAAAGAGCTGTATATCTTTTTGACTCGGGTACTTTCATAATTTTGTTGTCCATTAAAACCATAAGCAAACATCAAATTTTGACAAATCTTAATCATTTGTGGTTTGTATTAGATTGTTGCAGGTATACTCATACTTATCATGCCAGGATACAATGACCCTGTAAACTTTGCTCTGCCACAACAGGTTGCCACATTAGCCTTTAAAATCAATCGTGTCCGTACTTTGCTAATAAATACTATTTATTAGCAGATTCTCACCAACTCAGTTATATATAAACACCCTCTACATCCCCTAAATAGTCAGATTCTCACCAACTCAGTTATATATAAATAAAAACATATATGATCAAGGTTAACACCTTGACGTCTAAATGGATAAATCGGCATTACCTGATACACATGCCATAAAGCATTGGAACTGCTTTAACCTGATCCTCATGTGGTTGGTTGGTCATAAACTCATGTTCACTAATCTCAATAACAGCCATGGGAATGCATACCTACTTCTCTTCCATGGAACCGTCATCACATTTTGCACACTCCTGCTATCAGCATCATCTCCCTTTCCTCATTATTACCACCTGACATGTCAACGAATACCGTCACAAAACTATAGCGCTCGAAATAAAATCAACTAACGTAACTGAAACAACCAATAAACATATAACCTGAACCAATTAACATATAACCTGAACCTATAATTCCTCAAATCAACACATAATTGCACACAATTATAACTCATGAACCCCTTGATACAACATCCGCTTAACCATACACTTTCATAAATTCGCCTTTTTTCTCCAATATACTATAAACAAATTTTTTTTTAAAGAAAGGATTCAACCAAGTTGTAATTGTATTCATTTCTAATTAAATGTTTCCATGCATTTATAGAAGGTTAACTACTTTCAAGCTGTTTTACACTTTCACCCGTTCCCTTCTCCTATAACATTTAATTTGACGAATTTGATGTAGAACAACTCGAACCAACCAAATGACAAACTAATCCTTTACGCAACAATCAAGCACATGAATAGGGTTATTTGATCCAACATAGTACTGATCAACAATTTTCAACCAACCTCTACTAATAGATTATAGACATGCATCTCGGTATAGAATTGCAAATATAAGTTAATAGTCTAATATCGATCTGCTTATGCAGAAAAACACTTATAAATAACGGAGAGAATCGCAAAAGAAAATCAAAAGTAGAGGCTGGTTGAAATTATCTATCTATAGTTTCGATGACATCTAAGAATACCTGATATCAAAATATAACAGAGAAATTTACAATGCGTGACATCAGTGGTATAAAATCATCATCATAGCTTATTCGGATCTAACAATACCTATTTTGATGTGCATCACTAACATTACCTTATTAAGCTTCGTATAACATCATTACCTTTGAGTCCCTGTTCGCTCGGGCTGCAAATCAGTAACATCACCCCAGCCTCTTTCAAATCCTCCAATCTGAACGAAACTGTCTCATCCGCTGAAACATTAACAAAATTCACTATATCAAACCGTGAGAGTACAAACGAAAACATGGAAGTTTTAAATGCATATGACGTCAGTACCTTTAACATAAATTTGATAAAAGTTATGATACTTACAAAAAGTGTTTGGTGATTATTTCAACCTGACCCGTTTGGATTTTAACAAAAGGCACAACAGCCAAGGTGGTTTACATAAGGTTTTTTAAGCAATAAATAGGCTCAGATATACAAATTCACCAAACTTCTCGCCATGGCTGCATCCACAGCTCAAGTGCGGTTGCCACGGCAAGATACGAAAGTAAGTCAAATGTAATTATCATCATCGCCTTGGTAACTATATTTATTTAGTTAAAGAAAAAGGATACATTTTCCATGGGTGTAAGCATTATACGTTGCCTTAGGAAAGTCTATCCCACCAATACATGGGCCAGATTTCATCCAATATCCGGTAACCTTTCAACCATGAACTCATTTAACAGGGATAAGACAATAAACGCCCGTCATGGCTAACAGTACCATATCATGGCTGCAAACACCACTGTGATGGTGGTGCCACGCCAAGATATAGGCACATTTCACAGACAGAGGTGGTGTGGAGTAACGTCAAGAGAAGATCTGTTTTCTCTCTGTAGTGCTTCAGATAGGGTAGCAATTAAGAACAGGTGGGTGCGCCCGTCATGGCTGCAAGCCTAACAGCCTGCCATGCCAAGATACGTGCAGTGAGACTTTTAACCCGAGCCGTTCAAAATCAGTGTACCCTCAAGATATTATGCAGTATGCATTTACATGTATGCACATCCAAAGCACGCACAAACTATTGAATAAACGCCTGTCATGGCTTAGTGTACCATATCATGGCTGCAAACACCATTGTCGTGGTGATGCCACGCCAAGATATAGGCACATTTGACGTTCAGAGGTGGTGTGGAGTAACGTCCAGAGAAGATTTGTTTTCTCTCTGTAGTGTAACTCCACGGAGGGACCATTAACTGAGTAAGTTCTCTGGTGCGTTCTCCAGCAATCGGATGGCCGAAAGTGCCATCAAATGTGCCTAAACATTATGTTTCATAGGCAACACAACCCCAGCCTACAATCTCCTTCTCCGTAGCTGATCCCTTCACTCCCTTATGATCCCGCAGCTGTAACTTCATAAAAGAAACAGCAATAAATGATGCTGCAACAGGATCCATAGTACAATTCCAAACCCAATCGAAACACACATAAGGATACTGAAAATTAATAAAAAGAAAATAAAAAAAAACTTCTACTCTGATTGACCTACCTCAAATACAATATGCAAAAATCAATTCCATAGAGTTAATAATAACATTAGTATATTTAATGTCAAATAATTAGGACCCAATTCATTTTTACTCATCAAACAATTAAACACCAATTCATTAAAACCTTAGGAATAAAAAAAATGAGAATGACTTACATCAAAGCAGCAGATTTACGCCTATAAAAGTTATTGTTTTTTTTCCTACGCCTTTGATGAAGGTATGTGTCGAACCTTCATCACAGGAAGATATGACTCATGGCTGTCTTTAGATCTCTTTAGGGTTTGTGTTACTTGTGGATATCGGTATTTGTTAGTGTACCTGATGAGCTGACAATATCTTGGAGTGGAAAATTTTTGATGGAAGAAGCTTCAAGAATAAGGGTAAAGAGGGAGAGAAATTTCTAGAGATAGAGAGGCGGTTGTGTGTGGTATGAGCATACATTGCTGACATACCATGTTGTATACGGTGAACAGTAAAAAGGCAAACACATTTCAACCAATGATAGCATGCCACAACTTTGTATTGTGTACTACAACTTGTATTGGACCAATCTAATGTTGACACACACTCATTTATATATTGTATTTTTATACACCCTCCAACTCCAATTAGTATATATTATAATATAAGCCTAAAGTTCAAAATAAATATTACCCTTTTCATGATTCTGACCCCCAGTCAAACTCTTAACCCTTTTGAACCTTTCCACCACATGACCCCTGCCATAAACCTTGACCCGTCAACCCTTTATTACCCCACGGTCAAACGCAGTCTGATGAGTGTGTAAATACTCATCATTTTTGTACAAAATAAACTGCAAAATCATCTGAAAACACTCAGAAACACATCAAAATGATCAAAATATCACAAATCAGTGTTTTAAATGCAAAAATATCAAAATCAGACGAAAAACATATCAAATTTGCAAGAATTGCAGTTTCAGTCCCCCAAGTTTCAAAAATTGTCAAATATAGTCCCTGAGCCAAAATTTCAAAAGAAAAGTCACCAAAGGTCTTTTTAAAATCATAAATTGTCATATTTAGTCCTTTGATGGAAAATCTACAAGTTTTGAGAAAATTACTGTTTTGGTCCCTGAACTTTTAAATTGGTCAAATTTAGTCCTTGGAAATTTTCAAAAATGTCAAACTAGACCTTGGACTATTAAATATTGGCAAAACAAACCCTTTTGACTACTCTTCATAATTTACAGAATGGGTCCCTCATCTTTCAAAGATTTACAATTTTGGTCCTTAATGTTAATATCCACTTAAACCTACCGGACCTAATTGTTAAACCCAAGCCCAAACAAACAACCCCGGCCCAAAAATCTTTACCCGGTCCAACCCCTTGACCCGACCAACCCAAACCCACATTTTAAATAAAAAAACCCGCCCCCTACACTCCCTGTCTCCCCCGACAATCTTGTCTACAACCCATCCCCCCTCCAACTCCAGCCACCCTATCCATCTTCTTTGTCCCCCCCACATCCCCTACAATCCAAGAATCAGTAACTCTTCCCTCACCAAACACTCTATCTCACTCCACTGTCAAAAGCAGGATTTCCCGCCAAAACCATCCAACGACCAAAATGCACCTAAAGTAATCCTATGGCTAAAGTTAATGGTGGGATTTGATCTAGAGGACACGTAGATACTTCTTGAAGTATAAAAGAGAGAAGAAAGTAGCAGAATAAGTAGTAGTTAGTTTTATTTATTTCCTTTAATGTCGTTTTTTACCTAGATGTCTTAGTTTAGTAGAAAAATGTTGTAATTTCATTTCTTTGTATCACATTCAAGTTATATTCTCATTTTGAAGTGTTGTTAAGTATCAATCAAAGTCTTCATTCAAATTCCAAGTTTATAGTCTACTGTGGAACTTTTCAGTTTTAAATTTTATGAACAAGCTTCTCATAAGCTTATGCTAGAGTCAAATAAGCTCCTTTAAGCTTATTGTAGCCTTTGGAAAGCTTACAATTCATTTTCAAGTAATTTCCATCTATGGTCAACAAAAGTCAAAGATCTAAAGTCAATCAATTTCATGTTAATTACTGGTTTTAGTTTGTTGAAATGATGAGTTTTATGTTTATATAAGTTTTTAAATCAGTCTTGGTAAGAATCTTATCAGTTTTTGTAGTTTTAATGCATTTTGGTTTTATAAAGGGGTGTTTGGTTCGCTTGTTTAAACTGCTTTAGAGGTTACAATCTTAGAATGGATCAGTGGTTTCAGGTTTATTATGGTTTATTTAGTTCATTTCTGTCTTTGCTTTACTGTCATTTGAGCTAAAAGTCAATATGCTTGAATCTGCCATTTGTCATCTTAACTGTTGGAATCAATGCACTGAGATTATCACATATAGGTTCTAAGTCAGTAGAGCTAGCTTGTTTCAGTTCCATTCCACCTCATTTCATCCATTTCAGTCTTTAAATTGCATCTGAATCTCATAAAAGTCAAACTAGGATCTGTTTTCAAAAGTCAACATTTGTCAAAAATCTGTTTTCTTCCAAACTTGCAGCAGGTGCATTGTCTTCACTTCAACTAGTTAGGGTCTAATATTTGGTCTACTTGCAGTCTTCTAGGTGGTCTTCAAGGCCAGAAATCTGTTTTTGTCTCTAGATTATCTGATAAGCTTATAAATAAGCTCAAACATTGGTATCTGTCTTACTGTTCTGCTCATCAGCTTGCTGTCATTATTTTTGCCATTTTGTTTTGCCCTCTAACTTCTTTAATACTTGTCCTCAGTAGCTGTAATTTGGTACACATGTTCTCTGGTTGGTATTCTTGAGATCCATGCTTTTGGTTTTCATGATAGCTTATTGGATAAGCAGTTAGAAGGGCTTAAACAGTAGGGTAAGTCTCTTGTATTGCTTTAGTAACTGTTAGCTTTAAATTACTGGTTATATGCTCATTAGGTGTTAGGAATAGATGTAATTGGTTGCTTTAGAGTAGTTTTAGCATAGAGTAGCTTCTGTAGCAGTTTGGTGTAGAGTAGAGCTTATTTGCTTATTTTATAAGTGCTTATTTAGGACACTTCCATAGCAGTTGCATATTCATCCACATAAGCACTTGTTTTTCCAATTTTCCTAGATTCCTTTTATAATTTTAGAGTTTTCCTGAAATTTTCAGATTTTTCCAAGTTGTTTTGCTATTTTTCTTATTTTAAATTAGTTTTTAAGCATTTTTAATTAGCTTTAAATACAAAAAATTAAGAAAAGGTTCAAAAAAAATAATTTTTCAATTTTCTTAAGTTTAGATAAATGTAAAAAGCTTAAAAAGTATTTTTCCATAATTTTCTTAGTTTAAAAAGTATTTTTTTAGCATTTTATTTAGTTTTAAATAGTTTTAAATTAGTAATAAATATATAAAAAGTCTAAAAAATATATTTTCAGTTTTAAAATTAGTTTTATAATATTTTAGACTTTTCCAATTCATAATTTTATTTTTCTAGCTTTATTTCCTATTTTCTTGTATTTTAGGTAATTATTAATTAGTTAAAAATAGTTTTTAATTAATAATAATTAGATAATTAGTTATAAAAATAATTTTCCTTTTCTATAAATTTTCTCATATCATTAGGTTTGTAAAAATATATTTTTCATATTTTTAGGATTTATATTATATAAGTTTCACGTTTTATTTTGTACGTTACGTAATTTTTAATTTAAAACGTACGTTTTTGGTTTTAAACGTTCATCACTTTAAATATAGTGATAGTGTTTATTTAATATATTTTATCTTTTTAATTTTCTTAATTTGCATTTAAGTCGCTTTATTTTATAACCTTTTTCAGTAGTGTAATTATTCAATCCTAATCCTTTCGGATCATTATCCTTAGTGATCCTTCTATCATCTGAATTAGTGTTATACACACCATTGAGTCTCCGTGGGACATAACGACCCGGGAATCCCCTGTATTCTCTGATCTTCATTGCATTTGTGTTTAAGCTGTTTTAAGTCTGTTTGACTTGACTGTTTAGCACAGATCAAATTTTGGCGCCGCTGCCGGGGAGGCTTTAGCGTGTGTTTAGCCTTTTTCAGATCCATTCTTGCACATATTCCATCTTTTGTAAAAAGTTTTTTGTAAAGTTATCAGAAAATCCAAAAAGTTCATTAACACTTTTCCTAAAGTGTTATAAACGCCAAAAATATTTTCATTCTTTGTTTTTATAGCATATTTTTCAAAAATCCAAAAATATCCATCCTTTATCCTCCAATCTGTTTAATTCTACATTTCTTTATCCTCAAACCTGTTTAATTCTCCATTCCTTATCCTCTAATCCGTTTAATTCTTCATATCTTATCCCTCTTATCTGTTTAATTCTTCATGTCATGGTATTTGACATGTTCCTGGTGTGGAGGTCCATTTAACGGTGGAAATTGTCGGCGATGTACCAATGTGGGTTTCGGAGACAAGTTTGTCGGTAATCCCGATCCCATTTCAAACAATGAAACACCCGATTTTTCCTACCTACCTCCACAGCCCCAGTACGAATCCTACTCATGCGAGTTTTGTGGGAATGATTCTCATTACGGTTTCGATTGTCCTCCACGGGTCCCGCTTGTCTATGAGCCGGAACCGTGTTACAATCAGAACTTTGGTGAAAGTTATTTTCCCAATTATCTCTGTTGTGAGAATTTCGGGGGTCCTCATGAGACTTTTGAATGTCAACCGATGAATCAAAATTTTCAAAATTCCAATTCTCCCGGTTTTGACAATTTCCAACCCCCGCAGTATCCCATCAGTCATCAGACTTCCGAGCCTTCACAGCATCTCAATGATTACGAGGAGTGTAATCTTCCTCAAAGTTCTGAAGAAATACGCATTCGAAAGAAACTACAAATGAAAAGAATGTTGTGTAAGCTTCAGCAGATGAATATAAGAATCAGATATGATGACGATGATGATGAGGATTCTATTCAAGTAAAGGAATATTATGAGAGCTTGTCAACTGAAATCACACCCGTAGCTCCCATTGACTCTCTCATAATGGGGGACGAGCCTTCTAGCACTATTCCAGAAATGGAATCGTCTAGTGTTGAGAACCTTGTCCCAATCCCAAGTGAGTCCGAGGTTGTCTCCGGTAATATGTGTGATGAGCCTCTTAATGATGATTCTTCTCCTCCTCTTGACATTCCATATGATCATGTCGAGATGTTCTCCGATTCTGATAACGATTGTACTTCGTTTGACGATTCTTTATCCTATGGAGACATCGATTATGTCGAGGAGCTACCTTCTGAGCTAGTTAGCTTAGAGGAAGTGAGAGATTCTGATGATCTGGAAATTGAGGACGAGATACTTCGTGAACAATTGTTCAATATAAATCTCCTCGTTTCTAAGATCGAATCATTCTGTGCTAAGTCAGCTTCATCTCCTATCCCCGTTGTGGATAGTGACTCTACATTGGACAAGCCAGAGCTTGAGGTTTTTTCCAATGATTCTCTTCATGAAGAGTTCTCCGGTGAACTCTCTCATGACATATCTCCTCCGGAATATGATCATTTCCATTTTGATCTTGAGGATGATATTGGCTCGGAGGAAGGTGTACTCTATCATAAGAGTTTGCTTATTAATGATACTACCTTCACCCTTCCTCCCGACATGTCTGCATTTGAGGATGAAGAATGGATCTTGATTGTTATCAACATCTTTCTTCCATTCCTCACATATGATGTGACTTCCTCTCTTCTTCACTCCTTCGGGAGTGAGGACACTATCTTTGACCCCGGCATTTTCAATTATCATCTGTGAGCCGGGTCTGTCTTTCTCTGTATATCTCATCGGTGTGGAACTTTCACGTACTTCAATGTTTATCCAAAACATCTTGAATGAAAGTCCGATGGAGATTGTTTCTTCCATTTTGCTTCCCCATGAACCAATGAATTCGGGTTCGAGTCAAGCTAGCGACTCGGTAATCAAAAACAGTAGCACGCACCATATGGGTTTTCACCCATATTTCTGTCTTCTTACCCCCTTTCTACCACCTAAGTGTGGGGGTGTTGCCCCACATGTTAAATCAAAAAAAAAAAAAAAAAAAAAAAAAAAAAAAAAAAAATCATCTTTCTAAATAATGGCCGTAGTATTTCCCTTTCACGTTCTTTGTTTCGGCATAACCGCCGGTACTTTGAATATTGAGGGCAATATTCATTTCTAAGTGTGGGGGGGATTCTCACGAATTTTATCATGTAATTATACCGCCCAATCCCCCCGTTTTTGGCCAAAAATTTTTTTTTGGAGTAAGTGTTCTACACTTTCTCACTTGGTTATCAGTCCGCCATGTCTGTAAGACAAAAGGATTGGCTAATCCAGGAGCAAACGGCTCTTGGTAAAGATATCTCAAATCCGTTGACGGCTTGCAATTTGCCCAAAATTGTATGGTATTCAGCTCACCATATCCTAAAAAGTGAAGAGTTGGCTAGCCCGCAAGATTATGGCATGTGGTAAAGGCAGTGGAAAAACCATAATTGGTAATCGACTCACCAAAGATAATGTTGATAATTTATCTAAGAGTTGGCTAGTCCAGAAGGGTACGGCTTCTGGTAAAGACAAATCAAATCCGTTGGAAGCTGGTGGTTTGCTCAAAATCACATGGTTATCGGTGTACCATGGTTCTTACTTGAACTGAAACATTTGGCTACTCCAGAAGTAATGGCTTTTGGTAAAGAGATTAAAATCCATTATGTTTTCTCAAATCATTGCTAGGGACTAGCAATATCTTAGTGTGGGGGATTGATGAGTGTGTAAATACTCATCATTTTTGTACAAAATAAACTGCAAAATCATCTGAAAACACTCAGAAACACATCAAAATGATCAAAATATCACAAATCAGTGTTTTATGTGTTTTAAATGCAAAAATATCAAAATCAGATGAAAAACATATCAAATTTGCAAGAATTGCAGTTTCAGTCCCCCAAGTTTCAAAAATTGTCAAATATAGTCCCTGAGCCAAAATTTCAAAAGAAAAGTCACCAAAGGTCTTTTTAAAATCATAAATTGTCATATTTAGTCCTTTGATGGAAAATCTACAAGTTTTGAGAAAATTACTGTTTTGGTCCCTGAACTTTTAAATTGGTCAAATTTAGTCCTTGGAAATTTTCAAAAATGTCAAACTAGACCTTGGACTATTAAATATTGGCAAAACAAACCCTTTTGACTACTCTTCATAATTTACAGAATGGGTCCCTCATCTTTCAAAGATTTACAATTTTGGTCCTTAATGTTAATATCCACTTAAACCTACCGGACCTAATTGTTAAACCCAAGCCCAAACAAACAACCCCGGCCCAAAAATCTTTACCCGGTCCAACCCCTTGACCCGACCAACCCAAACCCACATTTTAAATAAAAAAAATTCCCGCCCCCTACACTCCCTGTCTCCCCCGACAATCTTGTCTGCAACCCATCCCCCCTCCAACTCCAGCCACCCTATCCATCTTCTTTGTCCCCCCCACATCCCCTACAATCCAAGAATCAATAACTCTTCCCTCACCAAACACTCTATCTCACTCCACTGTCAAAAGCAGGATTTCCCGCCAAAACCATCCAACGACCAAAATGCACCTAAAGTAATCCTATGGCTAAAGTTAATGGTGGGATTTGATCTAGAGGACACGTAGATACTTCTTGAAGTATAAAAGAGAGAAGAAAGTAGCAGAATAAGTAGTAGTTAGTTTTATTTATTTCCTTTAATGTCGTTTTTTACCTAGATGTCTTAGTTTAGTAGAAAAATGTTGTAATTTCATTTCTTTGTATCACATTCAAGTTATATTCTCATTTTGAAGTGTTGTTAAGTATCAATCAAAGTCTTCATTCAAATTCCAAGTTTATAGTCTACTGTGGAACTTTTCAGTTTTAAATTTTATGAACAAGCTTCTCATAAGCTTATGCTAGAGTCAAATAAGCTCCTTTAAGCTTATTGTAGCCTTTGGAAAGCTTACAATTCATTTTCAAGTAATTTCCATCTATGGTCAACAAAAGTCAAAGATCTAAAGTCAATCAATTTCATGTTAATTACTGGTTTTAGTTTGTTGAAATGATGAGTTTTATGTTTATATAAGTTTTTAAATCAGTCTTGGTAAGAATCTTATCAGTTTTTGTAGTTTTAATGCATTTTGGTTTTATAAAGGGGTGTTTGGTTCGCTTGTTTAAACTGCTTTAGAGGTTACAATCTTAGAATAGATCAGTGGTTTCAGGTTTATTATGGTTTATTTAGTTCATTTCTGTCTTTGCTTTACTGTCATTTGAGCTAAAAGTCAATATGCTTGAATCTGCCATTTGTCATCTTAACTGTTGGAATCAATGCACTGAGATTATCACATATAGGTTCTAAGTCAGTAGAGCTAGCTTGTTTCAGTTCCATTCCACCTTATTTCATCCATTTCAGTCTTTAAATTGCATCTGAATCTCATAAAAGTCAAACTAGGATCTGTTTTCAAAAGTCAACATTTGTCAAAAATCTGTT
This sequence comes from Chrysanthemum seticuspe, assembly GCA_019973895.1. Classification (NCBI taxonomy): domain Eukaryota; kingdom Viridiplantae; phylum Streptophyta; class Magnoliopsida; order Asterales; family Asteraceae; genus Chrysanthemum; species Chrysanthemum seticuspe. The sequence goes on from BPTQ01000005.1 coordinate 216,837,925, forward strand.
TTCTTCCAAACTTGCAGCAGGTGCATTGTCTTCACTTCAACTAGTTAGGGTCTAATATTTGGTCTACTTGCAGTCTTCTAGGTGGTCTTCAAGGCCAGAAATCTGTTTTTGTCTCTAGATTATCTGATAAGCTTATAAATAAGCTCAAACATTGGTATCTGTCTTACTGTTCTGCTCATCAGCTTGCTGTCATTATTTTTGCCATTTTGTTTTGCCCTCTAACTTCTTTAATACTTGTCCTCAGTAGCTGTAATTTGGTACACATGTTCTCTGGTTGGTATTCTTGAGATCCATGCTTTTGGTTTTCATGATAGCTTATTGGATAAGCAGTTAGAAGGGCTTAAACAGTAGGGTAAGTCTCTTGTATTGCTTTAGTAACAGTTAGCTTTAAATCACTGGTTATATGCTCATTAGGTGTTAGGAATAGATGTAATTGGTTGCTTTAGAGTAGTTTTAGCATAGAGTAGCTTCTGTAGCAGTTTGGTGTAGAGTAGAGCTTATTTGCTTATTTTATAAGTGCTTATTTAGGACACTTCCATAGCAGTTGCATATTCATCCACATAAGCACTTGTTTTTCCAATTTTCCTAGATTCCTTTTATAATTTTAGAGTTTTCCTGAAATTTTCAGATTTTTCCAAGTTGTTTTGCTATTTTTCTTATTTTAAATTAGTTTTTAAGCATTTTTAATTAGCTTTAAATACAAAAAATTAAGAAAAGGTTCAAAAAAAATAATTTTTCAATTTTCTTAAGTTTAGATAAATGTAAAAAGCTTAAAAAGTATTTTTCCATAATTTTCTTAGTTTAAAAAGTATTTTTTTAGCATTTTATTTAGTTTTAAATAGTTTTAAATTAGTAATAAATATATAAAAAGTCTAAAAAATATATTTTCAGTTTTAAAATTAGTTTTATAATACTTTAGACTTTTCCAATTCATAATTTTATTTTTCTAGCTTTATTTCCTATTTTCTTGTATTTTAGGTAATTATTAATTAGTTAAAAATAGTTTTTAATTAATAATAATTAGATAATTAGTTATAAAAATAATTTTCCTTTTCTATAAATTTTCTCATATCATTAGGTTTGTAAAAATATATTTTTCATATTTTTAGGATTTATATTATATAAGTTTCACGTTTTATTTTGTACGTTACGTAATTTTTAATTTAAAACGTACGTTTTTGGTTTTAAACGTTCATCACTTTAAATATAGTGATAGCGTTTATTTAATATATTTTATCTTTTTAATTTTCTTAATTTGCATTTAAGTCGCTTTATTTTATAACCTTTTTCAGTAGTGTAATTATTCAATCCTAATCCTTTCGGATCATTATCCTTAGTGATCCTTCTATCATCTGAATTAGTGTTATACACACCATTGAGTCTCCGTGGGACATAACGACCCGGAATCCCCTGTATTCTCTGATCTTCATTGCATTTGTGTTTAAGCTGTTTTAAGTCTGTTTGACTTGACTGTTTAGCACAGATCACAGTCAAACCCATATAAATAACAAAATAAATTACCCCGCCAAAATCCTTTTCCCCCATTTCTACCCAGCTAAGAACCCTAAATTGCCCTCTTCCCAATTACCCACAATAAGTACAATTAAAGGGCAAATTCGTACAATTGCCTGACACAAGCTGACACAAGAATGCCACCTTGGCAATCCGTGTGCCAAGGTGTGCTCTCATTGGATGATAGGACGTGGCTAATCAATCAAGGGATGTAAATGAAAGGTGACTGATGGGATATGATCTAAGGGTTGAGAATCATCAGAGAAAGCACACTTTCCTCTCTTCTTGAAGCTTCCAAGCTCATGGTGCAGCTATAAATACCCACGAATTCCGCAAGTGTTTACATGTAGAATTTAGTAGTTAATTAGAGTTTGTAATTTACTTTTCAAATGTTTTCTTAAGTTTCTGATAATTGTTATTTAGTTTGTACTCATTTTCCAAATTAATGAAAGTTTGATTTTAAGCTCAATTTCTCTTAATTCCTTATTAACTGTTTAAATCATTCATAAGTGCTTAATCATTATTGCTTTGAATCTAGTTAGCTTAATTCATCATTAATTCAGCTTGTTTTAATCTTAAATCAAAAATCACAAAAAAATTTAGAAAAATACTTGAAAAATAAAAAATATGTTCAAAATTGTTTTAAAGCTTCATCAAGCTTTTTCTCTATTTACATAAGCTTATCATAGCTTATTGTGTGCTTATCAAATCTTACTAATCAATTCTACATACAAATTGGTCAAATCAGTTTCAAAATTATCTATGCATTGATTGTGGAAAGCTAAGGAAGTGGCTGTAAGGGATTAGCCAGAAGGACTTTACCAGCTTATTCTCTGAATAAGCTAAGGCTTGTAGCTGCCCTTAATTGGGAGCCTCTGTTCAGCTGAGGCTAGAGTTAAGTTCATAATTCTGATTTTTAGCTTAAATCTGCAATTTATTGTTTGATTAGAGTAAATCTGTTTTCATTAGCTTATTACTGTCTTAATTACTTATTTGAAGTAGTTGTAAGCCGTGTGTGTTAGTTTAGATCAATCTATAGCTCATATCATCTGCATTCATTCCTGTTTTCATATGCACTTAACTGCAAGTTTTTGATACAGTTGGATTTTGTGAGATATTGTTGTCATACTTACTTTATATACGTCTATTTTAATCAATTGAATCTGATTTGAAGTTAGTGTAAGCTTGTAAGTGTGATTTGGATAGTTAAATCTCATAACAGCTTAGTAAAGGTGTGTTTGGATCAAAGATTAGAACTGAATTAGAGGTTGGAATAGTGGATGTTTGCTGTTGCATTAGACTTATCTAGGTTCATATAGTTAGGGTAGATCATAAATTTGCATCTTAATTCATCTCAAAGTCAAAATCATCTTCATCTCAAATTAATCTGCATATCAGTTTAATTTAGTTCTGCATTAGCTTGCATTTAGGATTAGACTTAGTAAGAATAGCTTAATTAGGTCTCATTTTATCTTAAAACATCATTTAGAAAGAGATTAAGGCATTCAAAGTTCATAAAAGTCAAAAGGTTAAGTTTCTCAAAAAGTCAAAAATTATGTTTTCAGTCCTAATTGCTGTCATTTCTGGATTTTTAAATCACTCAGTTTTGATCCATTTAAGTTGAATTTATGGATTTTAAAACTTTGGTTGGTGGTTTACAATAAGGGATTTTTAGATTAATTTTGCAATTTTTCTAAATCTGTGAAATTAGTGTTTCATTTGGGTCAGTTTCCATATAAGTGCCCAGTTCATCAGCAATACTGAGTTTGTAGCTTTTTCCTTAGCTTCTCAAGAGTTTATTTCAGCTCCTGAGAAGCTAATATTTGGTAATTTAGAAGTAGGCCAGGTCATCTTGAGGTTCTATTAGTTGTTCTCATTCTAGAGCTTGTTCACCAGCTTATTGATTAACTGCAAGCTAGGGGTGTAGAACTGTTTGGTTTGTTTGCTGAGTAGATTTGGAATTTGCTTATTAGAATTTAATCTGAGATTATTTGACCTTTATCAGTTACTTTAGGTATATTTAAGTTAGCTTAGGCTTATTTCAGCTTATTGTGGTTACTGGTAGCTTATTACTACAGTTACCTTATTCTCTCAAAGCTTATTTATAACAGTTACTTAGCTAATTGCTTAATCTGAGTTCATTAGTTGTATTTGATAATTTTCATAAGTTTCTAATATAATTTAGGACTTTTCTGTAATTTTCCATAATTTTTTGTAGCCTTTTACTATTTTTCTGCATTTAAAAACAGTTTTTAGTAATTTTTAATAGCTTTTAATAGAAATAAATCAGAAAAAGCTCACAAAAATATAATTTCAAATTTATTAGGTTTAGATAAATCAAAAAATCATAAAAAATATTTTTCTAGATTTTTCCTAGTTAAAATAGTATTTTCTAGTCATTTATTTAATTTAAAATAGTTTTAAATTCATTTATTTAGTTTAAAATACAAATTCAGTTTTGAAAATTATTTTTAGTTAATTTAGATTTTTGAAAAATAGTTTGATAATTTTCTCATTAGTTTTCATAATTTTTTAGCTTTTTAATTCTATTTTTAAATTCCAAAAGTAGTTTTTAATTCAAATAAAATCAAGAAAAAGTCATAAAAATTAGTTTTAAATTTTAGATAATTCTTAACTCATATTTTTAACTGTAGAAAATAATAGATCACTTTTAGGGGTTAAATTAGATTAGTTTACAATTTAATATACGTTTTAGTTAATTCGTTATTTGCATTTTAGTTTACATTTACGTACTTAGTTATAATTACTTGCTTGCACCATTGATTTAATTGATTCCTCTTACTTTTCCTTGCCTCGTAGTTTAGAAATCATCAAAATGCTCTTTAACCATTCAAATCCCGAATTACGCGACGTGAGTTTAAAATTCCATTCATCCCTCGCTAGGAACGATCCGGGGATTCAAATCTAATACATTTGAGTTGCCCAATACTACAAATAACTCTATAATTGGTTTTCCAAGAATCAATTTTTGGCGCCGCTGCCGGGGAGGGCATGTAGTGAGTTTTCAATTCCGCCTCGATTCGCGTGTATTTGAAGATCCTTCCCCGAGTGAAGTTATCGTTGTTTTTGTGAATATTTCTTTTTCAAAAACCCAAAAACATCTAAAAAAACCAAAACATTCTTCCAAGAGTGTTTACAAAACCATAAAAATTAGAAAACCAACAAAAGAAATCGAAACGTCAATTGTTACGTCGGCTCAGCTTGAGAGTACAACCTATACACGGGGTATAAGGAAGTCTTGACATTAAATTGCAGACTGAAGAAAGATCCACTCTTCTTTCCCGCTCCGCTTCGCGTACTTTTGAGAGCTACCGAGCACCGGTTGATGGGACGGTTACCAAAAATATTGTTTTTCAAAAGTTTTCTTAAATATAAAAGCCAAATTGATTTTCCTTTTTCAAATTTATTTTTCATTTTTACGTTTTGATTTTGATTTTTTTAGTGCATGCGCACTCGTTCTCAGTCACGACGTAATCGTAATCGAAGAATAGACGTACCCGAGTTACATACTATCATTGAACAACCCATCATGGCAGATACTCGAACAATGTCCGAGTTACTTCAAGCTCCCGTAGACGGCTACGGTGATGCTATCGTTGTTCCACCAATTGATTCCGAAAATTTTGAACTCAAAACTAATTTGATTCAATTGGTTTCGTCTAAACCTTTTTGTGGTTTTGAGAGAGAGGAGCCCCACGCACATATTGTTGAAACAAACAGACCTTGATAGATCTTGAGCTCGTGGATCGTTATGTATGCCTATATAATCACAAGCACAATAAAAGACAATCTCTACTACTTATATTTATCAGCGGAATATAAACACAAGTAATAACTAAGAACTTCTTGATCCTCTATGGATCTTTATATTAACTAAAACTGAGTTTTCCAATCGGTACATAACTCATTCTAATGTGTTCCTTTTATAGATAAGGAACCCTAAACAATATCTCTAAACCGTTTCCCAAGAAACGTATAATCATAAAACTAAATAAGATATACACAATCACTTCCTAATAAAGCTCATGTATATCCATACTAAATAAACTAAACACGGAATAAACACTTCCGCAGAAACAGACTATTAACTATTATACTTCAGTAGATTATGTCTTCAGCAGAATCCACTCTTCTTCAGTAGAAACACTTCGGCATTAATTTCAGCATAATCCAGACTTCACATAATTCCCAACAATCCTCCCCTAAACTGGAATTTGACTTGGTTAAGTTCCAGTTTCCTGATAGATCTTGAACAAATATAGCTCCAGAGGATTGTATACGAATAGCAACAACAAAGAATCCAAAGAAGAACATCTCTATGATGAAGAAACTCTGAAACACCATATCTTTGCAGCAACAAATGACAATAGATACATCAAAACATATTAGTTTCATACTATTCTCATCACATCCAGGTGTGTGAACTCCTGTGAGAGGTGAATCATTGAAAATAAATGGATTTGATGTCTCTTTACCAATAGCCATCACTACTGGAGTAGCCATATGTTTAAGTTCGTAAACTATGGTACACTGATAACCATCTGATTTATTGGCAAACCAACAACCATATAAACGGATTTGAAATGTCTTTACCTGTAGCCGTTTGCTCAGGACTAGTCAATTCTTAGAATTGGTGAATTGATAACCAAATATAGAATGCCACTGCCTTTACCACAAGCCATATACATGTGGGCTAGCCAATTCTGGGATTCCAAAAAGGAATAGACCATGGTGAATTGAAAACCATACAACACTCAGCAAAGAAGCATAGGTGGTTGCATACCCTATGATTTTTAGCAAATCATTACAGCTATCAACAGATTTGATGCGTCTTTACCAAAGCTGTACCCTTTGGACTAGCTAACTCTTTAATATACACAAGGTATATCTGGTGAGTCAAGAACCAGAAAAAGTATACAACAAACCTGCAAGAAAAGTTAGATAAAACCAAAAACTTTTTTTTTTTTTTTTTTTTTTATCTAAGAAATAAATAAAACAAATATTACAAACTAACCATAGAATTACAAACAAGATGAACCTTGATGTGACATAAGCTGATTTTTAATCAAACCAACACATTGAGTAGCATGAAGTTCATCATTGCCAACTGGATTAGGAGGCACTTCCAACTTGTGTCTCAACAACCTTTCCATAAAAGTAACAGATAAAGGATAAAGCTTATCTGATAGCATACACAAAATCATCCCACATGTAGTATGTACTACATGAACACAAGGCAGAGGATAAAATCTCCAACTCTCAATCTCCCACTTATGAGAATTCTTCCAAATAGAATATCCTTTACCATTTGGAGAATGAGAATCAAACATAACCTGAAGATCACCCAACAAATATAAACCAGAACCAGTTGCTGAATGAAACTTATAATACTGAATGACATGTTCATACAGCATCTTCAAATCATGTCTAGTTACCAAATGAAGAATGTCCTTCAAGAAGTTGAACTCAAGAACAGTATTATCCAGCCTATAAACAGTGTTAAGCTTTCCAGCTTTCCAATTGACCAACACCACATATGTTCCTTCAGGAAAAACTTCAACAGACCCAACTTCAATAAAGGTAGATTCATCAGCCTTGAGATCTAAATCAGTATTCCTTGAAGCATGTTTCGTAGCCAATCTATCAGAACTTCTTGTAACCAAGCTCTTCTCCCCCATATCAACAATGTTATCAGTATCAAGCTGTAGATTATGTTCCTGACTCAGAGGATCACTTAACCCCACACTAGACAACACGTTAGAAGAAACCAAAGAAGTTTCAGCAGAAACAATCACATCAGTAGAAGGAGTAGCATCAGAAGGTGTGTCAGAAGTAACAACTGAAGAGATTTCCAAAGGCAAAACAGTATCAAAATTATCCACAATTTCAACTGTTTTCTGTCTCTTAGCCGTAGGAACATCAGACATTGAATCAATGCTTTCCAATTGAGAAGAAGAAGTAGAACCAGAAGAAGAAAACTTCATAACCAAATTATATTGTCTAATTAAAGCATCATCAGACAAAGTACAGATTTGCTTCATAGACATACCAGAATTATACATAGCAGAATTCTTCACAACTCTTCTCATATAATTCCTCTTCTGAGCAACAGTCATAGGTTTTTCTCTTTTGGCTTTATTTCTTTGATCAATAAGAGCTCATCTCTTTGCAGCAGATTCTTGCTTCCTTTGATTACCAAGTTCCACCATTTTATCCACAAAATTCTCATCATTAAAAGATGCTCCTAATATAAGTTTTGCAAGATTTGGATCAGATGCACCTTGAGAAATATAACCATCCCATTGATCATCAGTAATCGTAGGAAGTAATGCATCAAGCTCTAATTGCCTTTCAAGAGACAAATTAGAAGCATACTGATCTTGAAGAAATTTAGCCACAATACGACTCTTCTGCATATTTTCATAATCAGCAAACAATCTAGCCTGAGCTTGATTTTGTTCTTCAGTCACAATTCCTGAAGTCAGCATATCATCAATCACAGGGTCCTGTACTTTCTCAAAAGATGTCTCAGTAGAACCAATTTCAGCAGAACCAATGTGAGCTTCAGAAGGAACAACCAAACCCACATCAGAGGAAACAGGTTGAGACAATTCCTCAACAGGTGTAGAGAAAACTTCAGATGAAGCATTCAACTTATACATTCTCCCAGTAATAAAAACCTCTTCGTCATCTGCTGAAGGTGAAACATTTGGTTGTTCTTGTATAGACCAAGTTTGACCATGATCAGAAGCAACCTCCTCAACTAGATCATCAGCAGATGCATCAACCATATGTGGCTCCTTTGAAGTGTCAGCAGATACCTTATTCAAATATTGTCTTCTTCTTTTGCTAGCATATAGAATAGGCTCCTTGCGCCTTGAAGATTTAGCAACAGGAGAAGAAACATCAGATGTAAGTGCTACATCAGCCAATATTCCAAGGGATGCATGAAGATTCTCTTCGTCCTCCTCCTCAGAAGAAACCAAACTTCTCTTTTTACCCCTCTGACTCCGCAATTCCTCCAAGTTCTCAACTTTTGTCTCCAATTCCACAATCTTATTACCAAGAATAGACTTGGTTTCTGCAAGTTCTTTCTTAAGACCAGTCACCTCACCTGTAAGCTTGTTCATCAGATCATATAATGAGGTAAGAGTAATAGGATTCTCATCTGCATCAGTTGGAATTGGAACTTCATTCGACTGTTCAGGAGTAACATTAATATGATCAACCTTAGAACATCCTTCACCAAATGGAATCCTAACAGGACTTGGTGTAGACAATCTATCAATATCATCCTGAATTTCATCAGTATTAATCTGAACTTCATCATTAGAAACTTGTGTAGGAGCTTGACTAGGACATGGTCTAGGTGAAGGTATAGATGCCTCAGCAACAACAGAAGGACCCTCATCACCATCTACTGAAATATTTCCATCAGTAGGATTGGAAGAAGGTAAAACAACATTAACCTCATTAGCAGTCTCATTCTCCTGAGGTAACATGGCAGCTAACAAAGGAAAATGTGTCCCCTCAAATTTAGTTCTCATCGTGGCAAATAACTTAGGAGTCAAAACACTTATGGGATGAAAAGCTTGGGTTTGTGTAGAAACATTCAATATCATCTGTAAGAACCTAGGGTACATCAAAAACTTACCCTTTTTCCTAGTTATATTTTCTACCATATTATCAAAGATAAACTTAGAAAAATTATAAGTCAAACCCTTAGATAAACAAACAATACCACATCCCATTTGTGTTGAAAATTGATCCCATCCTCCAGACTTATTGCTCATACACTGGAGCAACGTATGAACCAAGAACCTCCACATAGGAAAAAGCTTATTTTTTAACCACATATCTGTCCTTGTACTTTGATATCCAATCGCTCTAAGCCCTTCAAGTACCATCGTAGAATCAGAATGATAAACTCCATTCTCATCATCCAAGCGAAGTTGTCTTCTGATCAGTTCCTCTGTCACCACATACTCTTTTCCATCAACACTTGCAACTATCTCAGTATCACTTCTTCTTTCTGCCGACGCCTAGAATTGAGTAACCAAGGATTCATATATAGCATTTGGAGAATGCGTTAATGCATACTGAATCTTTGATCTTTGTAAGAATGAAATCATCGGCCTATACAGCTCATCTCCTCGAGCAGTTCCAAGAAAAGCAATCTTATTATGATCATGTTTAAATTGAAGCGCCATGAAAGATTTTGAAGATTAGGGTTACGATTTTGCACAAAAGGAAGTGTTTTTAATGAGAGTAATAATCGAATCACTTAATGTGGAGCGAAAATATGCCGGTAGAGAATAAATAGAAATTTCCCAATTTTGGTCAAAGTTGACCAAAGATGACGTGGATTTCTACTTTTACTCGCATTCACTTATAACTTCGGTAGAAATGGAAACCATTCTGCTGAAGTAGAACAATCAGCAGAAACAGAATACTTCTTCAAGAAGTTTCAGTAAATATCTTTTTACTGTTTCACCCACACACATTAATTCTCTTACCACTTGAACCCGTCTATAAAACAATCCCAATGCACACAGACTTCTTCATCAAAAATCCCCAAATAATATTTCAAACCCTAATTCCACCAATACTCCAAAATTAACCATAATCAATCATGAGTACCAAACCTGAGATCATAGATCTCACAACAACATCCTCATCATCATCATCATCTAGTGAAGATACCAATCCATGGCTTCATTATTTTCCAAAACCATATCCACTACCAAAGAAATCACCCTTTCTCTCTTCATCAGAAGATGAAAGTGTGGTAAATCCAAGTGATTCTGCTGATGATTCTGATGACTCCTATAAGGAGGGAACATCTTACTCCCAACCCCCAGCACCTCGGTCTCAACGAAGGCCACGAACCAAAAATCCACCACTTCCAAAAGATAGAGAAGTGGTTCTTTGTCTTTCTGCATCATGTTTTGGTGCATCATCACATATCGTATAAGGGAAGAACTTAAAGAGAGTAGATGGGTTGCATTTTGGTTGAAATACATAGATGAAGCACAAAGGACACATTATTTTTTTTCATCATCAAATGTGGTCATTGTCATCATCAATCGTTTGCATCAATCCATCCTCTCCATTTTGATCCTTAGCATCTGTTAGGGTTGGTTATGCTCATCACAAAAGCGTAGCCAGCAGTTAGTGTGAAAGATGTGAGCGATCATGCATATCCAACAGCCTGTTAGATGTTGGAACAGATGATATGTAATAGATTAGGACTAATAGATCATGTAGATGCATTTGATGTTGCTAGTACCCTGTAAGCTGTAAGCTGTAAACTGTTTCTTGAATGAATGAATTATCAATTTGTTTCAGTACTTCTTTTGATTGAATCATATAACTTCAGTACTTCAACTTCAGAGGAAACAAATGACACTCTTCAGCACTTTAAACTCAGTAGAAACAAGCTTTAGCACTTCTGACCAAATCTCAACAGAACAGAACAGAACAGACACTCTGCAAAAACAAAACAAACACAAAGAAACACACAAACCAACACAGAAACACACTAAGATTACATTAGCAGGTTAGAGTTAGTTAAAATCAACCAAATATACAAAATTACATAGCAAAATGCAAAGTTATACACAAATCCTCCCCTGAGGCATATGCCTCCCCTGAGGCATATGCCTCCCCTGAGGCCTATGCCTCCCCTTAAACTTTGCAGTTAAGGGTTAAGCATGCCAATATGGACCACAAGGTGTTGAAACCTTGGTCCTTCAAAAGCCTTTGTTAACAAATCTGCCACATTATCATCAGTATAAATTTTGACCACATTTATCAAATTTTTATCATATGCATCTCTTATAAAGTGGTGCCTGATTTCAATATGTTTTGTTCGACTGTGAAAAACTGGATTTTTAACAATGCATATGGTACTTTGATTATCAATAAAAATTGTTGTGTTCATGAAATTGTACCCATAATCCAACAACTGATTTTGAATCCAAATAACCTGTCCACAGCAATTTGCAGCAGCAACATACTCTGCTTCAGTAGATGAGGTAGCCACAATAGTTTGTTTCTTGCATTGCCAAGAAATCAATCTCTTTCCAAGGAATTGGCAACCTCCAGTGGTGGACCTCCTATCCAGATTAGCACCAGCATAGTCACTATCACTATAAGCTTCCAACTTAAAAGGAGACTCTTTTGGGTACCAAAGACCTAGAAAAGGTTGGCCTTTGAGGTACTTAAAAATCTTCTTAACAGCATTGAGATGGGAAGTCAGTGGAGTAACTTGATGTCGTGAACAAACACTCACAGCAAATGTAATATTAGGCCTGGAAGCTGTTAAATACATCAAAGACCCAATCATAGACCTGTATAAATGAACATTCACAGGTGGATCAGCTTCATTGTTGGTCTTTGTCTTTGGAGCTTCATAAGGTGTAGTGGCAGTCCTTACACCCTCCATACCAAACTTCTTCAAGATGTCCCTCACATATTTGTCCTGACTGATAAAGATACCATCAGGTTTCTGCTGAACTTGAAGACCCAAAAAGAAAGTCAGCTCTCCCATTGCACTCATCTGAAACTCTCCTTTCATAAGCTCCTCAAACTCCCTGCACCAAGCTTCCTTTGTGGATCCAAAAATAATGTCATCCACATACACTTGCACAAGAATTATGTCAGTGGAATTCTTCTTTAGGAAAAGAGTCTTATCAATTGCACCTCTTCTGTAACCATGCTTCAGCAGAAATGTAGAGAGCCTACAAAATTTTGATCTGGTCCGAGCAGTCAAATCAAAAAGACTTAAAACAGCTCAGACACAAATACAATTAAGATCAGAGAATACAGGGGATTCCCGGGTCGTTTAGTCCCAAGGAGACTCAATGGTGTGTCAAAACAAACTCAGAGGATAGAATAATCACTAAGGATAGTGATCTGTAAAGGTTATGATTAGAAATTACACTACTGATTGATTTGGAATAGAATTGGACACAGAATTGGAAAGCACAACAACCAGATCAAAGAAACGTAAACGTAAGTTTTAAAAACTACGTATACGCACAAAATAAAAAGTGAAAACTAAAAAATAAAAGACCTAAAAATATAAAAATGACATTTTTGGAATCCTAAAAATAAAAGAAAATTATTAGAAAAGGAAAATTATTTTTAACACTATTTAATTAATTACTATTAATTAAAAACTATTTTAACTATTTAATAAATACTCTAAAATGAAAGAAAATACAAAATAAGGCTAGAAAAATAAACTTATGATCCTGAAAAATCTAAAATACTATAAAACTAATTTTAAAACTAAAAATATATTTTTCACACTTTTTATATAATTATTACTAATTAATTATTATTTAAAATGCACTTAAATACTAGAAAATAGAAAATAAACTTGGAAAAATAAAATTTTAACTTTGAAAAATCTAAAATATGATAAAACTAATTTTAAAACAGAAAATATATTTTTTAGACTTTTTAATTATTTATTACTATTTATTTATTATTTTTAACTATTTAAAATTATAAAAAATACTAAAAAGATAGAGAAAAATCTGAAACTTTTTCTAAAAATCCTATATGATAACAGAAACCTAAGAAAAAGAGAAAAACAAGTTTTGCTTATTAATAAGTTGAAAAGAAAAATCAAAAAGCTAAAAAATCTTAAATAAACGCTATCACTATTTTTATATTGATGTTTTTGTGATTTTTATTTTTGAAAACTACTTATATAACAATAATATGAAACTTTAATAAAGACAAAAAATTTATAAAACACTAATAAGCTGTTTTGGTGGCTTATTAACCAAACAGTTGGTTTTTGAGCTTATTTTGTGGAATAAGCTCAAATAAGCTCAATACTTGAAACAGAAGCTAGAATGAGATGTAAATAAGCTAAAGAGACTGAAATGAAGCTAAATCATGCAAAGAAGCACACTGATTAAGCTAACACCAACAAATAAGCACTTGGCTGTTATGAAGAAAAACAGAAAATGGGACAAGATTTAAGCTACTAGCAGCCCTACCAAACAAGTTCCAAAATGAAAAACAAGACTTGACAACTCAAGAGGACCAGGTTGGCTTTCCAAAGAACTAGAGAACTCAGGATTTGGACAAGTAATAAGCTTGATGCAAGCTTATCAAGATGGAACCAGTTTCTGTGTACAGAGCAGCTATGCAGATGGGGTGTCCACAAAAAGCAAAGAAATAAGCACTTTAACAACTGAGAAACCAAGAACTAGTATTTTTGTATTTTTCTACACCAACTAGACTACAATACCTCCAAAGCTTATACTCTGAAACCTACTAATGAACCCACAGTGAAATTCCCAAGTTTATTCAAAAATGACCCATTGAGATTTTTGACTTTTTGAGAAAAACCAAAAGTTGACCAAAATGAGATTTGATCTGATCTAAAGCACTTGATATGTTGTTTTAAGATGTAATGAGACTAACTAGAGCATTATTAACAACTTGTGAACACAATATCAAAATCTTTGATCTTAAAAACCCCAACAGTAAACACTTATGAATGATTTCTTGAAAGTTTGACTTTTTGCTAATTAAGACTTGTTTTCTTGATTGAACTAAGTGGTTTAGACCTAGTTAGACAGATTTCCAACAAAGAAAATGACCAAAGAACTTTTGAATACACTAAACCAAACACCCCTTTTTGTTGACTGTCATGAACTTTTTCAAAGCAACTCACAATTATGAAACATGAACTTGATTCTAGACCTTATATAATCTATTGTTATGACTAATGAAGCCTAAAACAACCACCCTTCCAACATAAAACTTAAATATGACCAAAATACAATCTTAACTGTCAAAGTGGAATTTTATCAAAACACAAATTTAAATTAACAAGCTACTGATTTTAAAACCTAGATACACTAAATTATGACTAGTAAACAAATAGAAACAGAATTAAGAGCTAATACACTAGTGTAACAGTGAAATGCCAAATTGGCTAAAAAGGCTTACAAGAGCTTCCAAGCTTAATATTGAGAACCAAGACCTGAAAACCAATCCTAAATGCTCTCCACAGGTTCACTAACCCAAGGCCATCCAAAATACACCTTGCTCCAGCTTTTCTTGTACCTTTCAAGTGATTTTTGATTTTTTGACTATTTTCTTGGAATTTTTGTGATTTTCTATTTTTTTCTTTTAAACTGAATTTTAGGGTTTCTAATAGCTTATACAAGCTATATGGGAGCTTAAGTGACTTATACTAGTCCATATTAATAACTGAAAACAACATTTGGTACAACATGAAATTTTGCTTAAACATGAAAATTTGCATAATCTGAAATTTAACTTGTTACTTGAATCAAAGGTTCACAAAAGCTTTATGATAACATAATAACTTGAAATACAAAGTTTTAAGCTTAAAACATAAACTGAAATTTAGAATTAACTAAAAACGACATGAAAGATAAAAATTACACTAGATATCCCTTTTCTCCAATGCAACTCTCTTCCTTTATAGACTTTTTCTCATCTCTGATAACCTCTGAATGTATCCCACCAACATTTAGCCATTGGATCTCTCAAATTAATCATAACCGTCCAAGTTGCAATTTGGCGCCAAATATTTCAATGAGCAGGTTTTGAGCTTTAATGAATTTGGTTAAGTTAATTAAAGCTTTTGGAGTGTAGAGGGGTTGGAGGGGACATGGTATGGGAGGGGAAGTTGAAAAAGTGGGAAAACCAGTCATGGTTTTGGGTATACAGAAGTGGGAGAGGAGATGCTACAGTAACAGGTATTTGGGCGCGTTATTTGGTGGGTTTGACTTTGTTGACCGAGGTATAATAACACAGGGGGGTTCAAATGGGGTATTGGCTGGGGTCTTTTTGATTTGGACTGGGGGTCAAGGTTCAAGAGGTCAAGGGCCAAGGATGTTGGGCTTGAATTATTGGATTTGGATTGGGCCTTATGTTTAAAATAGGATCCGTTTGGTTTATGTATTAAGCAAGGACCAAAAGTGTAATTTAACCAAACTTCAAGGACTGAAAGTGCCATGTTTCCAAACTTCTCACAAGGACTAAATTTGACAACATTGATAATACAAGGACCCTTTTTGAATAAAATCCATTTTTCAAGGTCCCAAGGATTAATTTTGTAAATTTCCAAAGTTAAGGGACCTTTCTTGCCAATTGACCAAAGAATCATTCAAGGATCATTTTAAACAACTTAGAATACTTCAGGGACCTTGAATGATAAATTTCCACATTTTTGAATTTCCAGGGACTAGATTTGACAACTTTTAAAACTCGGGGGACTAAAACTGCCAATTCTGCAAACTTGATACATTTTTCATCTGATTTTGATATTTTTGCATTTAAAACACATAAAACACTGATTTGTGATAATTTGATCATTTTGATGTGTTTTTGAGTGTTTTCAGATGATTTTGCAGTTTAGATTATGTAAAAATGATGAGTATTTGGAAACTCATCAATCCCCCACACTGAGATATTGCTAGTCCCTAGCAATGATTTGAGAAAACTTTGATGGATTTTAAAACTCTTTACCAAAAGCCATCACTTCTGGAGTAGCCAATTGTTTTGATTCAAGTAAGAATCTTGGTACAACGATAACCAGATGATTTATTGGCAAATCATAAACCATATAACGGATTTGATGTGTCTTTACCAGAAGCCGTACCCTTCTGGACTAGCCAACTCTTAGATAAATTATCAGAATTATCTTTGGTGAGCTGAATACCAATTATGGATTTTCCACTGCCTTTACCACAAGCCATAACCTTGCGGGCTAGCCAACTCATTATCTTTTGAGGATGATGGGGAGCTGAGGAACCATACAATTTTGGGCAAATTGCAAGCCATATAAACGGATTTGAGAAATCTTTACCAAGAGCCGTTTGCTCCTGGATTAGCCAATCCTTTTGTCTTACAGACATGGCGGACTGATAACCAAATGAGAAAGTGTAGAACACTTACTCCAAAAAAAAATTTTGGCCAAAAACGGGGGAATTGGGTAGATAATATATATGAAATTCGTGAGAATTCCCCCCCCCACACTTAGAAATGAATATTGCCCTCAATATTCAAAGTACCGGCGGTTATGCCGAAACAAAGAACGTAAAAGGGAAATATTACGGCCATTTATTTAGAAGAAGATTTTTTTTTTTTTTAGAAAGAATGAGAATATACAACAGTGTGGGGAAAACTCCCCCACACTAGAGTGGTAGAAAGGGGGTTAAGAAGACAGAATTATGGGTGAAAACCCATATGGTGCGTGCTAATGTTTTTGATTACCGAGTCACTAGCTTGACTCGATCCCCGCATTCATTGGTTCATGGGGAATGTTTGTAAATCCGGGACAACCACAGGGGGAATGTCCTCTCCAAAGTAATGCTTAACTCGATGACCATTCACTTTAAAATTAGGACCATCGGGTTGAGATAACTCAACGGTACCATAAGGATAAACCTTAGCGATAGTGAATGGGCCAGACCAACGGGACTTAAGCTTTCCCGAGAAAATCTTCAATCTGGAATTGAAAAGAAGGACTCGATCACCAACGTTGAAAACGCGGTTCTTGATCTTGGAGTCATGAATCTTCTTTGTCTTTTGCTTGTAGATCAAAGAGTTCTCATAAGCTTGATCACGAAGTTCATTTAGTTCATTCATTTGAACTTTTCTGTGATCACCGGCTGTCTGTATATCAAAGTTTGCATGCTTTAAGGCCCAGTAAGCCTTGTGCTCTAACTCAATCGGAAGATGACATGCCTTTCCGTACACTAGCTTGTATGGAGTACACCCGATGGGTGTTTTGTAAGCTGTACGGAAGGCCCAGAGTGCGTCATCAAGCTTATCCGACCAGGATGCACGATTCTCGCCTACTGTCCTTTCAAGAATCCTTTTAATACCACGGTTTGAAACTTCCACCTGCCCACTTGTTTGGGGGTGGTATGCAGTGGAGAGACGATGGGTAACACCATACTTTTGCATGACTCTTTCAAATTGGTCATTACAAAAATGTGTACCACGATCACTGATTATCGCTCTCGGAGTTCCAAACCTGGCAAACAGAGATTTCAAAAACTTCACAACAACTCGGGCATCATTGGTGGGTAAGGCTTTTGCTTCAACCCATTTTGACAGATAGTCAACAGCCACGAGTATGTACTTGTTACCACGAGAAGATGGAAACGGCCCCATAAAATCAATACCCCATATGTCAAATATCTCACAAACTTGAATGGCATTTTGCGGCATTTCATTCCTTTGAGATATATTACCATGACGCTGACAAGCGTCACAGGCTTTGACATAATCGTGGGCATCCTTATAGATTGTGGGCCAATAGAACCCGGAATCAAACACCTTTTTGGCGGTGTAGTTTGGACTATGATGGCCCCCGGTGGGTCCAGCATGACAAGCTGTGAGAATATCAATAGCTTCCTGTCCATAAACACACCGTCGGATGACTTGATCCGCACAGATTTTGAACAAGAAAGGGTCGTCCCAGAAATAATGTTTAACATCTTTGAAGAATTTGTTCTTCTGCTGGGTCGACATCCCTTTCACAATGAAGTTACCCGCATGGTAATTTGCAAAGTCAGCAAACCATGGGGTGGTAGAATTTCCACGAAAAGAAACCGCATTGAGTGTCTCGAGAGGAAATGTTTCATTTATATCCTTTTTCTCGAAAACATCTTGGTGAGGGTTTTCTAATCTGGACAGATGATCAGCCGCTAGATTCTCAGCTCCTTTTTTATCACGTATAATGATATCAAATTCTTGGAGGAGGAGAATCCAACGAAGCAATCTCGGCTTTGCATCTTGTTTTGCAAAGAGATATTTAAGAGCCGAGTGATCCGTGTACACTACGCATTTGGTCAAGATAAGATATGGCCGAAACTTCTCAAAAGCATACACCACGGCTAATAGCTCTTTTTCTGTGGTGGTGTAATGAGTTTGAGCCTCAGTCATAGTTTTGCTTGCGTAGTGAATAGGCTGAAAATGTTTATTTCTTCGTTGCCCTAGGACTGCGCCGATAGCAAAATCACTTGCATCGCACATGAGCTCAAAAGGCAAGTCCCAGTCGGGAGCAACGAGAATGGGTGCCTCAGTAAGCTTTTTCTTCAATGTTTCAAAAGCTATGATGCACTCGGGTGAGAAGATAAAAGGAGCATCCTTTTCAAGAAGATGGGTCATAGGCCGGGCGATTTTGGAAAAATCTTGAATGAATCTACGATAGAAACCGGCATGACCTAAAAAACTCCTAATACCTTTGACGGTAGTAGGATGAGGTAACTTAGCAATAACATCGACCTTTGCTCTATCTACCTCAATCCCATTCTTTGAAATCTTATGGCCAAGGACAATGCCTTCTTTGACCATAAAGTGGCTTTTCTCCCAGTTTAGACAAAGATTGGTGTCTTCACACCTTTGAAGCATTTTATCCAAATGGGAGAGACATGATTGAAAAGAATCCCCAATGACTGAGAAGTCATCCATAAACACTTCCATTGTTTCCCCGATCATGTCGTGGAATATGGCCATCATACATCGTTGGAACGTGCCAGGAGCATTACATAAGCCAAAAGGCATACGTTTGTAGGCAAAAGTTCCGTATGGGCAAGTGAATGTGGTCTTCTCTTGATCCTGTGGATCAATAGGGATCTGAAAGTAACCCGAGAAACCATCAAGGAAGCAATAGTACTCATTCCCTGCTAATCTCTCAAGCATCTGGTCCATGAAGGGTAGAGGAAAATGGTCTTTACGGGTGGCGTCATTCAACTTACGATAGTCGATGCAAACACGCCATCCCGTAACCAATCGAGTTGGAATTAACTCGTTATCTTCATTTGTGATAACAGTAATGCCACCCTTTTTCGGGACACAATGAATTGGGCTAACCCAAGGACTGTCTGAGATCGGGTAAATCAATCCTGCATCAAGAAGTTTGATAACCTCTTGTTTGATAACATCATGGATTTTTGGATTCACTCGCCTCTGATGTTGAACTGCAGGTTTGAAGTCATCCTCCATCAAGATTTTATGGGTACAAAACTCAGGGTTTATACCTTTGATGTCGGAGAGTTTCCAAGCAATTGCTTGCTTGTGTGACTTCAAGATTTTGATGAGAGCAGCTTTTTCATCTTTACTCAAATCTCGAGCAATAATGACGGGTAATTTATCATCACCTTCAAGGAATGCATACTCGAGATGAGGAGGTAAGTCCTTAAGCTCAACCTCAGGAAATTCTTCAGTTTTCTCAACTGATTTGATTTCCTTGTTATGAAGTTTGATGGGAGGGAGAGGAAGAGAAGTATCCAGATTTGACAATTTCTCAAGAAGAATATCTCCCTCCAGATTAATCTCATTTTGATTAATCTCAACTGGGATTGAATCACTGGGATGAGGGGTTGATGATGGATCATCATTGAGCAACTTCTCAATAAGAAGTATGTCCCCCTCAATATCAATTGGAGCGTGATCAATTTCCCAAGGTACAGAATCACTAGCCAAATATGCTTCAATCTCATCTAAGATGAAGTCGCTTCCCTCAAACGGAGTGATAGAAGGAGTAGAATTGGCTATGATAGGCTGAGAAGATGTGGTGGAATCCCCACTCACAGAATTATGAGAATAACCAAGAACTTCTTGAGAGTACTCGTCAGAAGCAACATCAATGATATCTATTCGGTTAACCGATTCAGAATCATAATTTGCGGAGTACCTCGAAGTTTGGTCAAGATTGAAGGTGACAGCTTCATTACCAACACGCAATGTGATTTCTTGCTCAAATACATCTATGAGAGCACGGCCCGTTCTCAGGAATCCTCGACCAACAATGAGAGGAACCCGATGATCGGCATCAAAATCAACAACCACGAAGTCAGCTGGGAAATGGAACTTTCCTACTTTCACAAATACGTCCTCAGCAATGCCAAGAGGACGGGATATGGAACGATCAGCAAGCTCGAGAGTCATGCATGTAGGAGTGAGTTCCGGAAGAGACAGTTTCTTCCATACTGAATATGGCATAAGATTAATGCTTGCACCAAGATCTGCTAGGGCAAAGCATTCAACCATCCCTGGGAATACACAAGGCAAGAGAAATTTCCCAGGATCTCCAAGCTTTTCTGGAAGCTTCTTCAGAATAACTGCTGAGCAGTTCTCGTTAAGAGGAGTCTTAGCCATTTCAAACAGCTTTTCCTTATTGCTTAACTTGTGCTTGAGAGTAGATGCAAACTTGGGCATCAGCATGATAGCATCCGCAAAGCTTATGTCAAAATGTAACTCTTGGAAAATTTGGAAAAATTTATCCATTTGATGACTAGCTTTCTCGCGGAGCTTTTGCTCGTTCAAGCGTGATGGGTAAGGGATAGAAGATTTGGATTTCTGATTCTCAACAGGAGCTATAGGAGGTTCAAAAACAACTCCTTGATTAGACTTGGGTTTCTGGACCACTTGAGGTTGGACTACCGAAGGTTGGACGTGTGCGGTACTTCGTGGGCTTGAATAATGCACTTTGTCCGTTGTATCCTTGGTAACTTGACTCATTGGCACTGGTGGAGGTGGCATTGGAGTCGTAGGTCCATTATGTTTTGGAGGTTCACTGTCCACTACCTTAGGAAGAGAAGAGGAAGAAGAGGTAGTAGGAACAGCAGGTCCAGGGTATGAAACACCACTTCGGGTTGTGATCGCCTTGGCATCGCCCCTCGGGTTAGCGATCGTGTTGCTCGGTAAAGTACCTGAGCCCGAGGGTCGATCATTTAAAGACTTCTTCAGATCAGCAATCTGACTGACCAACAACCTGTTCATTTCATCTTGGGATTTCATAAACTGCTTCAGTAACTCATCAGATGATGGTCCTGGAGGAGTAATGATGGGAGGAGCTGGAGGGACAATTTGAGGCCGTATGTTTTGATTATGACCAAAATTCCCTTGATTAGGATTCATATTCCCATGAAATTGATTCCCTCGATTGAAATTGTTTTGATTAGGGTTTCCTTGATGATGGAAACCCTGATTGGGTCCAGGATAGAAATTACCTTGGTTTTGATAACCTTGGTTCATTCTTGATTGGTTCTGATTCCGGTTGTGCATGTTGTGATTCGGATTGAAACCGGGTGGTGCCTGATTAGTGTTAGCACGGTAGTGTGGTTCATTTTGAGGACGGTATTGATTACCTCCTTGTTGTGAACTACCGGCTAAAGCATTTGCCTCAAAAGGACTACCATCGGTGGAAGTACAATTGTAGTAAGCGTGAGGACCACCACAAGTGACACAAACTTCAACTTTCTTCACTTCAGCATGTGTTGGTGGCTGAGTGAAGGAAACTTTCTTCTGGTTAGCAAGAACCAAAGCCTGAACAATGTCTGTGAGTTTATCAATCTTAGCATCGGTGCTAGATGTACTCACGGGGGATGAAGAAGAAGAAGGTCCAGCATTAGACTGATATGTCTTAGCTCTAAAAGGACGGACCTGAGATTTGTTCTCAATGATCTGCAAGGCCTCTTTGGTGGTCTTGCTCAGGAAATTACCTCCCGCGGAGGCATTCAAAGAGTCTTGATTAGCCTGATTGAGACCATTGTAGAAAGTATCCATTTGCATTAACTCGGTAAAACCGTGACGCGGACACTTGCGAAGCAATTCTTTGTAACGATCCCATGCCTCCCCGAATGATTCATCAAATCTCTGAGAAAATTTCATTATCTCATTCTTAAGACTTGTGGTTCGGGATGGAGGATAGAACTCGTTAACAAACTTGGTGACAAGATCTTCCCATGTCTCTATAGAACGAGGGGGTTGTTTCTCAAGCCAATTCCGGGCTTGTCCCTCTAGAGAAAATGGGAACAGAAGAAGCTTGATAGCTTCGGATGGGACATTCTTGTACTTGATGGTAGATGCTATCTTGTTAAACCATCGAATGTGTGCATGAGGATCATCCCGCTCAAAACCATAGAATTGGCTTTGGGTTACTAGATTGAGCAACCCGGTTTTGAGCTCGAAAGTGTCAGCCACGATGGCTGGGACAACAATGGCATCTCCGTAACCCTCGATGGGTGCTTGGAGAAGCTCATTCATCGGTTTGTCTTCTGCCATTTCGACAGGTGGTGGTGGTGGTAGACGTTCCTCAGTCACGGCTGAAGGAGCTGAACGTCCTCTACGTCTACGAGGAATGTTTCCAAGTTCGGAAAGTGGACTTGTAGAACTGGAAGAACGAGTGCGCATGGACTATGTATAAAAACCAATTTTTCAAAACAAATGAGGCAAAACACAAGTGAACTTAACCAATAATCACAAATGAAATGGCTTCTTTGAAAAAGGTACACCAAATCACAAGTGACACAAAGGCAAGTTTTAAATCTGATGTTCGGGAACTTATTAATGGTCGCACCCCCAGTTAGGTAGTGCACTGCCTTGATTTGCGGTGGTTGATTTTTATGTATATTTTAAGTACCACTGAAAAGACGTAGGTAAGATCTGTGCAAATGGGTTCAAAAACTTTTGGACAATATTTTTGTTATCGTCCCGTTTAACCAAATCGTATCTCTTCAAGAATCACCTTAAAAGAGAATACAAAATAGAAAACGTTCCGATTGTTTTGTTGTTTTTATATTTTTTTGGTGTTTTAACACTTTAGGAAAAGTGCTAATGAACTTTTTGGTTTTCTTATAACTTTACAAAAACTTTTTACAAATGGTGGGTATGTGCAACAATGGATCTGAAAATGGCTAGACACACGCTAAAGCCTCCCCGGCAGCGGCGCCAAAATTTTGATCTGGTCCGAGCAGTCAAATCAAAAAGACTTAAAACAGCTCAGACACAAATACAATTAAGATCAGAGAATACAGGGGATTCCCGGGTCGTTTAGTCCCAAGGAGACTCAATGGTGTGTCAAAACAAACTCAGAGGATAGAATAATCACTAAGGATAGTGATCTGTAAAGGTTATGATTAGAAATTACACTACTGATTGATTTGGAATAGAATTGGACACAGAATTGGAAAGCACAACAACCAGATCAAAGAAACGTAAACGTAAGTTTTAAAAACTACGTATACGCACAAAATAAAAAGTGAAAACTAAAAAATAAAAGACCTAAAAATATAAAAATGACATTTTTGGAATCCTAAAAATAAAAGAAAATTATTAGAAAAGGAACATTATTTTTAACACTATTTAATTAATTACTATTAATTAAAAACTATTTTAACTATTTAATAAATACTCTAAAATGAAAGAAAATACAAATAAGGCTAGAAAAATAAACTTATGATCCTGAAAAATCTAAAATACTATAAAACTAATTTTAAAACTAAAAATATATTTTTCACACTTTTTATATAATTATTACTAATTAATTATTATTTAAAATGCACTTAAATACTAGAAAATAGAAAATAAACTTGGAAAAATAAAATTTTAACTTTGAAAAATCTAAAATATGATAAAACTAATTTTAAAACAGAAAATATATTTTTTAGACTTTTTAATTATTTATTACAATTTATTTATTATTTTTAACTATTTAAAATTATAAAAAATACTAAAAAGATAGAGAAAAATCTGAAACTTTTTCTAAAAATCCTATATGATAACAGAAACCTAAGAAAAAGAGAAAAACAAGTTTTGCTTATTAATAAGTTGAAAAGAAAAATCAAAAAGCTAAAAAATCTTAAATAAACGCTATCACTATTTTTATATTGATGTTTTTGTGATTTTTATTTTTGAAAACTACTTATATAACAATAATATGAAATTTTAATAAAGACAAAAAATTTATAAAACACTAATAAGCTGTTTTGGTGGCTTATTAACCAAACAGTTGGTTTATGAGCTTATTTTGTGGAATAAGCTCAAATAAGCTCAATACTTGAAACAGAAGCTAGAATGAGATGTAAATAAGCTAAAGAGACTGAAATGAAGCTAAATCATGCAAAGAAGCACACTGATTAAGCTAACACCAACAAATAAGCACTTGGCTGTTATGAAGAAAAACAGAAAATGGGACAAGATTTAAGCTACTAGCAGCCCTACCAAACAAGTTCCAAAATGAAAAACAAGACTTGACAACTCAAGAGGACCAGGTTGGCTTTCCAAAGAACTAGAGAACTCAGGATTTGGACAAGTAATAAGCTTGATGCAAGCTTATCAAGATGGAACCAGTTTCTGTGTACAGAGCAGCTATGCAGATGGGGTGTCCACAAAAAGCAAAGAAATAAGCACTTTAACAACTGAGAAACCAAGAACTAGTATTTTTGTATTTTTCTACACCAACTAGACTACAATACCTCCAAAGCTTATACTCTGAAACCTACTAATGAACCCACAGTGAAATTCCCAAGTTTATTCAAAAATGACCCATTGAGATTTTTGACTTTTTGAGAAAAACCAAAAGTTGACCAAAATGAGATTTGATCTGATCTAAAGCACTTGATATGTTGTTTTAAGATGTAATGAGACTAACTAGAGCATTATTAACAACTTGTGAACACAATATCAAAATCTTTGATCTTAAAAACCCCAACAGTAAACACTTATGAATGATTTCTTGAAAGTTTGACTTTTTGCTAATTAAGACTTGTTTTCTTGATTGAACTAAGTGGTTTAGACCTAGTTAGACAGATTTCCAACAAAGAAAATGACCAAAGAACTTTTGAATACACTAAACCAAACACACCTTATGTTGACTGTATTGAAGTTTTTTCAAACCAAATCACAATTGTAAACCTCAAACTTGATTTAAGACCTTGTATTATCATTAACTAAGACTAAACAAGCTTGAATCCACAGAAATAATGACTTAAAACTAAGGATTTAGACTTAAACCATTTTGACTGCCCAAATGATATTTTCTCAAAACACAAATTTAAATTAACAAACTACTGATTTTAATGATCAAATATACTAAGTTATAACTAGTAAACAAATAGAAATAGGAATTAGAGCTAATTAACAAGCAAAACAGTAAAATGCTAAAATGATCAAAAGAGCTTACAAAAGCTTCAAATGCTTAAAACTGAGAACCAAGACCAAGTAGAACTTCCTATAGAACCTCCACAGGTTCACTAACCCAAGGCCATCCAAAATACACCTTGCTCCAGCTTTTCTTGTACCTTTCAAGTGATTTTTGATTTTTTGACTATTTTCTTGGAATTTTTGTGATTTTCTATTTTTTTCTTTTAAACTGAATTTTAGGGTTTCTAATAGCTTATACAAGCTATATGGGAGCTTAAGTGACTTATACTAGTCCATATTAATAACTGAAAACAACATTTGGTACAACATGAAATTTTGCTTAAACATGAAAATTTGCATAATCTGAAATTTAACTTGTTACTTGAATCAAAGGTTCACAAAAGCTTTATGATAACATAATAACTTGAAATACAAAGTTTTAAGCTTAAAACATAAACTGAAATTTAGAATTAACTAAAAACGACATGAAAGATAAAAATTACACTAGATATCCCTTTTCTCCAATGCAACTCTCTTCCTTTATAGACTTTTTCTCATCTCTGATAACCTCTGAATGTATCCCACCAACATTTAGCCATTGGATCTCTCAAATTAATCATAACCGTCCAAGTTGCAATTTGGCGCCAAATATTTCAATGAGCAGGTTTTGAGCTTTAATGAATTTGGTTAAGTTAATTAAAGCTTTTGGAGTGTAGAGGGGTTGGAGGGGACATGGTATGGGAGGGGAAGTTGAAAAAGTGGGAAAACCAGTCATGGTTTTGGGTATACAGAAGTGGGAGAGGAGATGCTACAGTAACAGGTATTTGGGCGCGTTATTTGGTGGGTTTGACTTTGTTGACCGAGGTATAATAACACAGGGGGGTTCAAATGGGGTATTGGCTGGGGTCTTTTTGATTTGGACTGGGGGTCAAGGTTCAAGAGGTCAAGGGCCAAGGATGTTGGGCTTGAATTATTGGATTTGGATTGGGCCTTATGTTTAAAATAGGATCCGTTTGGTTTATGTATTAAGCAAGGACCAAAAGTGTAATTTAACCAAACTTCAAGGACTGAAAGTGCCATGTTTCCAAACTTCTCACAAGGACTAAATTTGCCAACTTTGATAATACAAGAACCCTTTTTTGAATAAAATCCATTTTTTAGGGCCCAAGGATTAATTTTGCAAATTTCCAAAGTTAAGGGACCTTTCTTGCCAATTGACCAAAGAATCATTCAAGGATCATTTTAAACAACTTAGAATACTTCAGGGACCTTGAATGATAAATTTCCACATTTTTGAATTTCCAGGGACTAGATTTGACAACTTTTAAAACTCGGGGGACTAAAACTGCCAATTCTGCAAACTTGATACATTTTTCATCTGATTTTGATATTTTTGCATTTAAAACACATAAAACACTGATTTGTGATAATTTGATCATTTTGATGTGTTTTTGAGTGTTTTCAGATGATTTTGCAGTTTAGATTATGTAAAAATGATGAGTATTTGGAAACTCATCAAGCCTAGCATACCAGGCTCTGGGTGCCTGATGTAGTCCATAGAGAGCTTTGACCACCTTATAAACATGATTAGGATGATCTGGATCTTCAAATCCTTTAGGTTGAGTGACATACACCTCCTCTTCAATTTCACCATACAAGAAGGCTCCTTTAACATCAATTTGATAGACCATAAAGCCCATATAGGATGCATAAGCTAAGAAAATCCGTATAGCCTCAACTCTTGCCACTGGTGCAAACACTTCATCATAATCGATCCCCTCCTCTTGTCTATACCCCTGTGCAACTAATCTAGCTTTGTTCTTAATGACAACACCCCGAGCATCTCTCTTATTCTTCAGAATCCATTTAGTCCCAATAGCATACTTACCATCAGGTAGTGGTACCAATATCCAAACCTGCTGATTTTGAAATTGTTGCATCTCATCCTGCATTGCTTCAAGCCAACTTGAGTCTTCAAGAGCCTGAGTAACACTGGTTGGTTCCACTTGTGAGAGAAAACAAGAAAACAGACAATGTTGATAGTCTGTGTGATTGTCTCTCTGCTGATTGGAGACATAAGAGATAAAAGCCACCTGACCATATTTAGAACGCGCCACAGTACCTCTTGTTCTAACAGGTGCATTAGGATCACCAATTATATTAGACTGTGGATGAACATTGTTGATCCTTGTAGTAGTGGTGGTGTTGACATCAATTGAGGAATCAAGATTAGTCACAGTAGGTTCAAAGTCAGTATCATAGGAAGGTGTGTTGAAGATGCCTGCTTTAGGTTGATGATGACCAAGATCTGAAGGTTTTGGAAACCTTGTATAAGGTTCTCCAAGGTCTGTTGACACTCTAGTAGAAATAGGAGTAGAGGCAACATGTCTTTCAGCCGAATTGGAGAGGTGAGGAGACACAGAACCACTTTCAGCAGAATTGAATGTTCCACTGATTGCTTCACTTGTACTATTTTCAACATTCCTCTCAGCATCTAAATTGGCTGCATACTCTTGTTTCTTCAGTCTAGCAAGGTCCTCAGCATAATAGAATTCATCTTCACCCACATCAGTATAATCTTTAGAAGTGTCACCTACAAAATTGTTAGGAGAGAAGGAAGGTACTACAATGGGTTGTTCATCATCATCAGACCCACTGTCAGAATGAGCTTCCAAAGTTTCTGCACTAGTAGTTGGAGATGCTTCAGAATCTGCATTTTGGTTAGCCATATGTCTAGCATAACCCAAGTAATCAGTCAAGTAATCAAGATCAAATGACCAAACATGACCCTGTCCTTGAACATTAGGCTTGTCTTCAAGATACCTCAGATTCAATGTCTCCTCAATCTTCTTAGCAGATACATTGTAAACCCTGTATGCCTTACTATGAGCAGAATACCCCACAATGTAACCATCATCAGCTTTCTCATCAAATTTGCCCAAAGGATCACTGGTATTCAAAATTGTCACTTGGCAGCCAAACGGTTTAAGGTAATGAATAACAGGAACTTTTCCAAAAAGAAGTTCATATGGTGTTTTAAGGTGTGGCCTAGTAATGGACACTCTATTTAGAACATAACAAGCTGTACCAACAGCCTCAGCCCAAAACATGGTAGGAAGTTTAGAGTCTGCTAGCATTGATCTTGCAGCCTCTATTAAAGTTCTATTTTTTCTTTCTGCCACCCCATTTTGTTGAGGGGTTCTTGGAGTGCTATAGTCCCTTTTGATTCCCTTTAACCTGCAGAGTTCTATTAGAATGGCATTTTTGAACTCTGTACTATTATCACACCTAATTCCTTTCACCTTTTTGTTCAACTGATTCTCAATAAGGGTAATGAAGTCTTTCAATATTTCAGATGTTTCATCTTTGGTCCTTAGAAAGAATACCCAACAAAATTTGCTATAACCATCAGTTATCACCAGACAAAAATATTTATGATCAATGCTTCTCACTTTAGTTGGACCAAACAGATCCATATGAAGCAGCTAAAGAGGTTCAGAAATAATGGTTACTGCTGTAACAGGAACACCTTTGTATGAGGCTCTGTGCTGCTTTCCTTTGTTGCATGCCACACAGTTATGATCATTGGTGAATACTTTGGAAGGAAGACCTTGAACAAGGCCCAGTTTTGAAAGCTGGTTAATGGTCTTAAAATTGACATGGGCCATCCTTCTGTGCCATTTGGTGGACTCATCCACAGATGCTTTAGCCACCAAACATGTTAAGTCACCTGCTGGTTGGACATTAGTTAAGTTGAATGTATACAGATTGTGACTGCGAGGAACCTTCAGTAGAATTGAAGTTTCTTCTGGGAGTTTGAAGTCTTTAGACAGCACAAGACATTCATCCTCTGTGAAGAGTACTTTGTTCTTAGTGTCACAGATTTGTGAGACTGAAAACAAATTGAAGTGTTGAAGTTCCTTGACATAGTAAACATTCTCAAAATCCAGCTGAGGTGTTTTGATGGTCCCTTTTCCCGTAATCCGTCCATCACTTCCTCCAAAGGTTACATTGCCTCCTCCTTCAATAGGTACAAAGTTATGCATCATGTCCCTGTTTCCTGACATACTTCTAGAACAACCACTGTCAACAATTCCAACATCTTTATGCTTAAGGGGATGATCCTACAACAACAACAAAAATATACAGAAAATTAGTACACTATGGAGGCTCAAGTCATTGCTGACTTGAACCTGCCTTGTGGATCATATGAGTTGTGCCATGTAGAAGTATAAGATCCACTATTGTTCTTGGGTTTCCAATGAAACTTAGGTCCCTGTGTATTCCAAGAACAACCTACTGAGGTCTTGACAGCAGTATCCCAGTACCCTTTCCCAACAGTCATTGGGTTAACATATCTAGGCCAAAAACCATTTTTAAAATATTCACTGATTGGTTGAACATATGGTTTTATAACTGGTTTCCTCCAAGAAAAAAGAGTATTATAATTTGTATCTTGTGGAACATAAGGTGGTATATCATTTACATTTGGCCACATTGGTCTAGATTTCCTAGAATCACCACACCTACTCATCCTTTGCTCATGATAATCACAATCCTTAATTAAATGAGATTTACTTCCACACACAAAAAATTTCTTCTGATTAGAAGATTTATTTAAACCAAAAGAAGTATTCTTACAAGCAGAAGTATTCAAACCAAAACCATGAAAAGAATTGTTTTTAACAGAACTATTATGCAAAGAATTAAAATGCAAGTCTTCAGAGGCAACTGTCTTGGAAGTGGATTCCTTGGCAGCAACTCTGACATGCTTATTGGTAGTCTTGGGTACAGGCATGGGTGAAGACTTGGGAAGGGCAGGCTTGGGAAGGTCAGACTTGGGAAGGTCAGACTTGTCATTTGAATCACACTCTGTAGACCCTTGCTTGGAGGACTTGTCACTGTTAACACAAGAGACAAAGTCATTAGTAGAAGTATTAGGGTCTGGCATGTCTCTTGACTTTTTGCCATACAGATGGTGTGAGCCATCAAAGTCTTTAAGAGTGGAAAGGTCAATGGGCATATGCTCACCTCTAATTGGTCCACGTACAGCATGTAGGTCACCTTCTTTCACAAAATTAGCTAGACCTACTGATGTAGATTTACGTGTGTCATCCCTAGCTTCTAAGCCTACATATTTCTTAAAGCCTAAAGCCACTGTAGAATTGGGAGCTTGACTACTATAAATGAGACCAGCTAACTTATTTCCATTCATCATCCATTCTTTATGCCTAGCAATTTCCTCTTTAAGTTTCTCCTTAAGCTCTAGATTTTCTGACTCTACATCTGCTCTTAACTTCTCAGACCATTTTAATTCATTTGTAGCACATTCGAGATCTCTTTCTAAAACACCTATTTTCTCATCATAAGCTATTTCATTCTTCTGAAACCAAACCTTTTGTCTTTCTAGTGTTTTTAAAGCCTGTTTATAAGCTTCTACTTCCACATAGCATTCATTATATTTAGGTTCCATAATATCATAAGATTTTTTGAGTTCATTATAACGCTCACTACAACCAAACACACAGTTTTGTACCTGAGAGATGCCCATCAAGGCAATCTGATCATGCCTATCCTCTGAAGTACAGCTTGCAATCAACCCAACATTATCAGGACCATCATTATCAGCCTCCTCATGTTGCTTCCAGTCCACATTGCTATCAAGAGTGACCAAAGCAGTTGATCCCTTTGAAGTTCCTGCCTCCTTCTGATACTGCTGATAAGAAGAGTATCTTGTCTCATCACTAGCTTTCCTGTCTTTGCATTCTCTAGAGAAGTGACCCATCTGTTGGCATGTGAAGCATTTAACCTTCCTTTTGTCAAACCTTGCTGGATCGCGTCCTTTGACTCCAAACCTTCTGCCAGCTTTGCGCTCAAAGTTCTTGATATCCATGGAAAGCATGGCCACCTGCCACCTCAGCTTCATCTCTTCCATCTCAATCAGGTCCACCTGATCAAAATCCTCATAAGCCAGATCCTGCTGAGGATCATAATCAGCAAAGAAGGATCCAAGTACATCTTCCATAATGTTGCTTGATTTAGAGTGAGAACTTGATGAAGGAGCAGCATAAGATGATGATGGATATGGGCTTGGACCATAGCTAGACTTTGGAGTGGAGGCTCCAACAAATGCAGTATGACTAGCAGAAGAAGATGATCGAAAAGGGCTTCTTACATCATGTTCAAGAGCTTTAAGTTTGTGGTACAGCTCATCAAAGGTAATCATGTCCAAACCACCTTTAGCTTTTAAAGCTATGCTTACATGTAGCCAGGATGGAGGTAATGACCTTAGAAACTTAGAGTTACAGTCATCATTATCTGGCTTTGCCTGTAGCTGATTCAACTGACTTAAAATCTTGTGAAACTTATCATAGCCCTTGTGAATTCCTTCCTCTTCAGAGATTTGAAAGTCCTAAAACTGTTGTCTAAGCATGGACTTCTTCAGTCTCCTAGACTCCTCATTCCCACCGAACTTCGCCTTAATTGCTAACCATATATCCTTAGCATCTTGCATGAAGTGAAAATCACTCAAGTGATCCTCAGGAATAGCTTGCAGAAGAATAGTTCTGACCTTGGTTTCTCTCTGAACTGCCAGCAACTCTTCAGCAGTTTTGGGAGGAACATTCATCATATTACCAGCAGCATCCGTGGTAGTTCTCTTCAAACTGTTCCCCTTCATAATTATCTGCCATAGATTCCAATCAATGTTGGAGATCCAATTCTGCATCTTCATCGCCCAAAGATCATATTCCTCCCTTTTAAGGTAAGGAAACTTAGCATTGCTATTAGAGAGACTTAGTTGTTGCAGATGGGTGGAGTTTTGGTTGTTGGTGAGTTCAGTATCAACATCTGAACCAGGCATGATGATTTTGTTATGGTTGTATGGGTGTTTAGAAAAACTTGTCCTTAGTATCGTAGAGACTCTCACGAGGCTCTGATACCACTTGATGAAACAAACAGACCTTGATAGATCTTGAGCTCGTGGATCGTTATGTATGCCTATGTAATCACAAGCACAATAAAAGACAATCTCTACTACTTATATTTATCAGCGGAATATAAACACAAGTAATAACTAAGAACTTCTTGATCCTCTATGGATCTTTATATTAACTAAAACTGAGTTTTCCAATCGGTACATAACTTATTCTAATGTGTTCCTTTTATAGATAAGGAACCCTAAACAATATCTCTAAACCGTTTCCCAAGAAACGTATAATCATAAAACTAAATAAGATATACACAATCACTTCCTAATAAAGCTCATGTATATCCATACTAAATAAACTAAACACGGAATAAACACTTCCGCAGAAACAGACTATTAACTATTATACTTCAGTAGATTATGTCTTCAGCAGAATCCACTCTTCTTCAGTAGAAACACTTCGGCATTAATTTCAGCATAATCCAGACTTCACATAATTCCCAACACATATCCGTTGGTTTAATCAAGTAGCTTCTACTATAAACTTTCGGGGCGTCTCTCATGAGTCAATTAAGTTAAGATTATTCCCGTTTTCCATTGAGGGGGCAGCCCAGACTTGGCTTGAAAAAGAACCCCCTCATTCCATCACAACATGGGAAGACCTTTCTAAGAAATTTGTTAACCAATTCTTCCCTCCGTCAAGAATTACGAGTTTAAGTAATCAGATAACAAATTTTCAACAAAAATTCAATGAAAGTTTTGGTGAAGCATGGGATAGATTCAAGGAACTTTTGCGTAAATGCCCAAATCACGGTTTTTCCGATCTTCATCAGATTAATACGTTCTATAATGCTCTAACTCCGACCGACCAAGATTCGCTTAATGCGGCTGCCGGTGGCAATATCTTGAGTCGTATGCTCGCCGATATTAGAATGATTATCGAGAACAAGTCAAAAGTTTTTTCGTCTAGAAACAAACCGGTTGTTTCTAGGATCGCTATCAACGACAATTACGTTCAGAAGAGTGAGTTGACTGAGCTCACTCATGCTATCCATTCTATGATGAAAGAATTCAAGAGTCAAAAATCTGAGCCAGTCAAAGCCGTTACCGAAACTTTTTGTATTTGTGGTGGTGCCCATCCGTACTATAATTGTCAAGCCATGGATGGTGATATCCGAAATGCTTCCGTAGCTGCCGCTAATCCGGTTCAACATCATAACCAAGGATACCGACCACCCGGTTATGCACCCGTTCCACAACAAAACAAAAACCGTTATCAAAACCAATCTTATAATCAAAACCGAGGAGCTAATCTCAATCATGGTAATCAAAACTACCAAGCTCCTCCACCTCAAGTTTACCAACAACCTCCTCAACAACCTTATCAACCACCTCATCAAGTTGCTCCGAATCACGAGTTTGATAAATACGTCAAGAGTACCAATAACACCATTCAGACGATGCAAACGCAAATCAACATCTTGAGCAATAAGATTGATTCTAACCATAATAAGAAAATGAATGAAATGAGGAATATGTTGGCTGGTTACTTTCAGTCAAATCAACCTTCTACCTCTTCTTCTCAACCCTCGAGTTCCGGTACTCTTCCGAGTAACACGATTTCCAACCCGAGAGGTGACATGAAAGCGATCACCACCCGAAGTGGTGTAGCTTACGATGGACCCACGGTTCCTACTACTACTTCTTCTTCTCCTTCTCGTGTGGTAGACCGTGAGACCGGGGTGACAAAGGACCCGATTCTTCCTACTAACAAGGGGAGTACCGAGAATGTCCAACTCACGTTTGTCCCGACTTCTGAGCCCAAGGATGCTCCCGTTAGTGCTGAAAAGACTAACCGAAGAACAACACTTCCGTACCCGTCAGGAATGAATGATCAGAAGCAACCTGAACAAGCAAATCTTCAAGTGGAAAAATTCTTTCAGATATTTCAAGAGCTTAACTTCGAAATTAGCTTCGTGGATGCTCTTCTTCTCATGCCTAGATTCGTAATGACATTAAAAGGATCATTAAAAAATAAAGATAAAATCTTGAATTTGGCAAGAACGTCTATGAATGAGAATTGTTCGGCGGTTATCCTCAAGAAACTTCCCGAAAAGTTAAGTGACCCTGGCAAGTTTCTCATTCCTTGTGACTTTCAAGGAATTATTCAGTGCTCCGCCTTGGCCGATCTTGGCGCGAGTATCAATTTAATGCCGAAATCGATCTACGAAAAGCTTTCATTACCACCACTTTCCCGAACATGTATGACTCTTGAGCTAGCCGATTGTACTACGACTCGCCCTATCGGTATACCCGAGGATGTCTGTGTTAAAGTGGGGAAGTTTGATTTTCCCGCGGATTTTGTTGTAGTTGATTTTGATGCCGACCCTCGTATACCCATTATTCTCGGAAGATGTTTCTTAAGTACCGGTCGTGCTTTGATTGATGTACATGGAGGAGAGATTACGTTACGAGTTAATAAGGAAGCTATCACATTCAACGTCAATCAAACATCAAGTTACTTCTTAAATTTCGATGATGCTTCGATTAATCGAGTAGACGTTATTGATGTTGCTTGTGAAGAGTACGCTCAAGAAGTACTTGGTTTTATGGATAATTTCGAGAGTGGCAATCCCGCTCCTTTTGAACCCTCTCTTGAACCTTCTTCTGAACCAATCATCTCTAATTCTTCTCCTTCCCTTACTCTGTTTGAGGAGAGTGATTTCATCTTCGAAGAGATTGAGGCTTGTTTGCACAACAAATCAAGTTCACCGAAAATTGATAATGCCGAAATTGACATCGAAGGAGATATCCGTCTCATTGAGAGGCTTCTCAATGAAGACCCGTTTTCTTATCCCCCTCCGGAGGAAATCAGCATGGAAGAAGTTAAACAGATTGAGTCCGAAAAACCTCCGGAGCCCGAGCTTAAAGATTTACCTCCTCATCTTGAATACGCTTTTCTCGAAGAACCAAACAAGTTTCCCGTCATTATTGCTAAGAATTTGAAAGATGAGGAGAAAACCGAACTTTTGGCCATCCTTAAAAAACATAAGAGTGCCATCGCTTGGCAGATTTCTGACATTAAGGGCATAAACCCATGTTTTTGTACTCACAAAATCTTAATGAAAGATGATTTCAAACCCGTCATACAACAACAACGAAGGGTTAACCCGAAAATTCATGATGTCATTAAAAATGAAGTTCTAAAACTCCTTGACGCTGGAGTCATTTACCCGATCTCAGATAGCTCGTGGGTTAGCCCTATCAATTGTGTCGCGAAGAAAGGCAGAATGACCGTAGTAATGAATGAAGATAATGAGTTGATTTCCACACGCCTCGTCACCGGATGGAGGGTGTGTATTGATTACCAGAAATTAAATGATGCTACAAGGAAAGACCATTTCCCACTACCTTTTATGGATCAAATGCTCGAACGTCTAGCGGGGAATGAGTTCTACTATTTTCTTGATGGTTTCTCCGGTTACTTCCAAATTCCGATCGACCCGCAAGATCAAGAGAAAACGACGTTCACTTGCCCTTATAGAACGTTTGCTTACTGACGAATGCTATTTGGCTTATGCAATGCTCCCGGCACGTTCCAAAGGTGCATGATGGCAATTTTCCACGATATGATCGAGAAGACAATGGAAGTGTTTATGGATGATTTCTCGGTTTATGGCGATTCTTTCACTTCTTGCCTCTCTCATCTAGACCTCATGCTCAAAAGGTGTGAAGACACTAATTTGGTCTTGAATTGGGAGAAGTGTCACTTCATGGTTAGAGAGGGCATTGTCCTCGGCCATAAGATATCTAAATCAGGGATTGAGGTCGACCGAGCTAAAGTCGACGTCATTGCTAAGTTACCTCATCCCACTACCGTCAAAGGTATTCGGAGTTTTTTGGGTCATGCCGGTTTCTATCGTCGTTTCATTCAATATTTCTCTAAGATAGCCCGCCCTCTGACCCATCTCCTCGAAAAGGATGCTCCGTTTATCTTCACTAATGAATGCATTGAAGCCTTTAATATACTTAAAAAGAAATTAACCGAGGATCCGATCTTAGTTGCCCCCGATTGGGATTTGCCCTTTGAGCTTATGTGTGATGCAAGTGATTATGCAATTGGGGCAGTCTTGGGGCAACGTAAGTCGAAACATTTTCAGCCCATACACTATGCGAGTAAGACATTGTCTGAGGCCCAACATAATTACACAACTACAGAAAAAGAGTTATTGGTCGTAGTTTATGCTTTCGAGAAATTTAGACCCTACCTTGTCTTATCGAAGACCATAGTGTATACCGACCATTCTGCCCTTAAGTACCTTTTGGCAAAGCAAGATGCTAAGCCCCGATTACTTCAGTGGGTTCTCCTCCTTCAGGAATTTGATGTCACCATTCTTGACAAAAAAGGAGCGGAGAACCTTGTTTCCGACCACCTATCTAGACTTGAGAATCCCCATCAAAGTGTGCTCGAGAAAAAGGAAATCACGGAAACATTTCCTCTCGAGACACTTAGGATGATTGCTAAGAAAGACCCTAATACCCCATGGTTTTCCGACTTTTCTAATTACCATGCGGGGAACTTCATTGTGAAAGGGATGTCGTCCCAACAAAAGAAAAAGTTTTTTAAGGATGTTAAGCATTATTTCTGGGACGACGCCTACTTGATTAAGATTTGTGCGGATCAAGTAATTCGGCATTGTGTTCATGGCCAAGAGGCCATTGATATTCTTAATGCTTGCCATAACGGACCCACCGGAGGCCATCATGGTGCAAGCTATACCACCAAAAAGGTTTTTGATTCCGGGTTTTATTGGCCGACCATATATCGAGACGTCCATGATTTGGTTAAGTCATGTGACTCATGCCAACGTCAAGGGAAGATTTCGCAAAAAGATGAAATGCCACAAAATGCAATTCAAGTCTGCGATATTTTCGACGTTTGGGGCATCGATTTTATAGGACCATTTCCGTCATCTAAGGGTAATAAGTATATCCTCGTGGCCGTCGACTACTTGTCCAAATGGGTTGAAGCAAAGGCGCTACCCACCAATGACGCCCGAGTGGTTGTTAAATTTTTGAAGAACTTGTTTTCCCGATTCAGAGAACCTCGTGCTATAATCAGTGATCACGGTACCCATTTTTTAATGAACAATTTGCGAAAGTTATGTCTAAATATGGAGTTACACACCGTCTTTCTACCGCGTATCACCCGCAAACAAGCGGACAAGTTGAGGTCTCCAATCATGGTTTGAAAAGGATTTTATAAAGGACCGTAGGAGAAAACCGAGCTTCATGGGCCGATAAGTTAGATGATGCATTATGGGCTTTCCGCACCGCATACAAGACACCCATCGGGTGCACCCCATTTAAATTGGTGTATGGAAAGGCTTGCCATTTGCCCATCGAGCTTGAGCATAAGGCATATTGGGCCTTGAAACATGTGAACTTTGACCTTAAGACCATGGGTGATCACCGGAAAGTTCAACTGAATGAATTAAATGAACTTAGGGATCAGGCTTATGAGAAATCTTTGATTTACAAAGAGAAGACTAAGAGGATTCATGACTCTAAAATCAAAAACCGTGTCTTCAACGTTGGTGATCCTCCTCTTTAATTCTCGGTTGAAGATATTCTCAGGCAAACTCAAAACCCGTTGGTCTGGACCATTCACCGTAGCTCAAGTTTTCCCGTATGGAACTATCGAGCTATCTCAGCCCGATGGCCCTAATTTCAAGGTGAATGGTCATCGTGTTAAGCATTACTTTGGAGGGGACATTGCGTCTATGATTGTCCCGGACCTCCAAACTTTCCCCATGGACAAATGAATTCGGGGATCGAGTCAAGCTAGCGACTCGGTGATCAAAAACAGTAGCGCTTCGTGGGAGGCACCCCATGCTTATCTCTATCTTCTTTCTATTTTCTTTAATAAGTGACATAAAGGGGTTAGCCTCTTCGATTTCTCGTGTTTGGTTGTTTGTGATATTTTTGTCTAGGATTTTCCCAATATGAAGACTCTCGTGCTCGAAGTTTGTCTTTTCTCCACTCGAGTTTCATGATCGATGCTGATGGAAATCCGATATCCTAATCTTATAGACTAACGTTTATCTTTAAAGCATACTTAATAAACGGCTTTTAGATTTTCGTTAATACCCTTGCCTTTAAACATTGAGGACAATGTTTTTTGTTGCATTAGACTTATCTAGGTTCATATAGTTAGGGTAGACCATAATTTTGCATCTTAATTCATCTCAAAGTCAAAATCATCTTCATCTCAAATTAATCTGCATATCAGTTTAATTTAGTTCTGCATTAGCTTGCATTTAGGATTAGACTTAGTAATAATAGCTTAATTAGGTCTCATTTTATCTTAAAACATCATTTAGAAAGAGATTAAGGCATTCAAAGTTCATAAAAGTTAAAAGGTTAAGTTTCTCAAAAAGTCAAAAATTCTGTTTTCAGTCCTAATTGCTGTCATTTATGGATTTTTAAATCACTCAGTTTAGATCCATTTAATTTGAATTTCTGGATTTTAAAATTTTGGTTGGTGGCTTACAATAAGGGATTTTTGGATTAATTTTTCAATTTTTCTAAATCTGTGAAATTAGTGTTTCATTTGGGTCAGTTTCCATATAAGTGCCATGTTCATCAGCAATACTGAGTTTGTAGCTTTTTCCTTAGCTTCTCAAGAGTTTATTTCAGCTCCTAAGAAGCTAATATTTGGTAATTTAGAAGTAGGCCAGGTCATCTTGAGGTTCTATTAGCTGTTTCTCATTCTAGAGCTTGTTCACCAGCTTATTGATTAGCTGCAAGTTATGGGTGTAGAACTGTTTGGTTTGTTTGCTGAGTAGATTTGGAATTTGCTTATTAGCTTTTAATCTGAGATTATTTGACCTTTATCAATTACATTAGGTAGATTTAAGTTAGCTTAGGCTTATTTCAGCTTATTTTGGTCACTGGTAGCTTATTACTGCAGTTAGCTTATTCTCTCATAGCTTATTCATAA
Organism: Chrysanthemum seticuspe; assembly: GCA_019973895.1. Classification (NCBI taxonomy): domain Eukaryota; kingdom Viridiplantae; phylum Streptophyta; class Magnoliopsida; order Asterales; family Asteraceae; genus Chrysanthemum; species Chrysanthemum seticuspe. Next base: position 216,877,329 of record BPTQ01000005.1, read on the forward strand.
CAGTTACTTAGCTAATTGCTTAATCTGAGTTCATTAGTTTCATTTGATAATTTTCATAAGTTTCTAATATAATTTAGGACTTTTCTGTAATTTTCCATAATTTTCTGTAGCCTTTACTATTTTTCTGCATTTAAAAACAGTTTTTAGTAATTTTTAATAGCTTTTAATAGAAATAAATCAGAAAAAGCTCACAAAATATAATTTCAATTTTTTTAGGTTTAGATAAATCAAAAAGTCATAAAAAAATATTTTTCCAGATTTTTCCTAGTTAAAATAGTATTTTCTAGTCATTTATTTAGTTTAAAATAGTTTCAAATTCATAAGAAATAGAGAAAAAGTCAGAAAAATACAAATTCAGTTTTGAAAATTATTTTTAGTTAATTTAGATTTTTTGTAAAATAGTTTGATAACTTTCTCATTAGTTTTCATAATTTTTTAGCTTTTTAATTCTATTTTAAAATTCCAAAAGAAGTTTTTAATTCAAATAAAATCAAGAAAAAGTCATAAAAATTAGTTTTAAATTTTAGATAATTCTTAAATCATATTTTTAACTGTAGAAAATATTAGATCACTTTTAAAGGGTTAAATTAGATTAGTTTAAAATTTAATATACATTTTAGTTAATTCGTTATTTGCATTTTAGTTTACATTTACGTACTTAGTTATAATTACTTGCTTGCACCATAGATTTAGTTGATTTAATTGCTTCCTCTTACTTTTCCTTGCCTCGTAGTTTAGAAGTCATCAAAATCCTCTTTAACCATTCAAATCCCGAATTACGCGACGTGAGTTTAAAATTCCATTCATCCCTCGCTAGGAACGATCCGGGGATTCAAATCTAATACATTTGAGTTGCCCAATACTACAAATAAATCTATAATTGGTTTTCCAAGAATCAATTTTTGAAAAACACATACCAGTAGGTTTCCTACCTGCTCATAGAGCTTTGACATACCCTCTCTCAAGGACATAGTCCTCCTAACAACTGCCCCCATATCTCCCCTCAACTCCTCTAGACTAGCCGTCGATACACCAACTAGTTGGTCTGCTAAATGACTAAGCCTAACTCCCTGGGAAATAATCCGCTCCCAAATCAGACATGTCTCTCCATACTCTGCGGGCTCTGAATCTATCTTTGATGGGAGATCTGATCCTAGTGGGCTGCCTAGCTCGGGTGAGTGAGGAGGCGAGACAAAGTCAAATGGCTGCTCTGGTGAATCAGGCTCAGGAAAGGGTAAAGGAGAGCCTGGTCTTGTAGAATGCGCTGAATGCGCGGGACTCTGAATCGGCGAAGTACCCTCATCTGGGATGTCCTTTTCCTCCTCTTCTGGAGGGTTACATACTTCTCCTCGTCCTCATACTCCTCCTAATCCTCATCAACTGAGTAGGATTCCATGAGTCGACGTCTCTGTGAAGGTGAATCATGTGGTGGTAAAGTATCTAGGTCGTCGGTGGGATGGCGATGAAAGTGATGATGATAGAAGAGAGTGAGCTGATAGGTGCATAGGTGATGATGGAGGTCGTACTGACATGCGAGCAGTAGTACGATGGGTAAGTCTGGGAACCTGGGCTCGTGCTAGAGCCTGATGTAATGTAAGCTGTCGCGAAGAACTAGGGCGATCAGATGATGATGGTAACTGAGAAGTGAGTGAAGTCTGTGGCTCTAGAATGGCTGATAATGATGAAGCAAGAGTAGGATATCGGACAATCACATAAGGATCATCCTGCGCAGGAGTCATCAGAGTCCATGCTGGGGAAGATGCAGCAGCAAGGATCTCCTCTGACACATCATAAGCTAGTGAAGGCATGGTCTGTGACAATGGCGTAGGGTAGGTATAAGTGTATGAAAATGAATAATTCTAATAGCGCATCATCATATCAAAACATCACATAGTGGCAAGCTTTCAAAATAGAGGATACCGCATTACTCAAAACATGGTCGAAACAAAACTGCATAAGTTCTATTCTACCATATCATCCATGCTTTATATAATTCCAATACATACCAATCATATAGCAATCTCATAATATTCCAAGACCAATAATCATATCGCAAATCATAGCATTTCAATAATCAAGTTGCAGTTCATTCCATACTCAATTCAAGAGGCTTCGGCTTAGAAGGCTGACATGCGTCGGTCGAGGATCAAGTTTTCTAAAAAGTGGTTATAGTTTAGGTTTTAATAAGTACCTAGTTCTCTATAACCTTGGCTCTGATACCAATCAGTAACACCCCCAAAATTTGTTACAGCAGAAGACTTAATCAAGCTTTCGGGGAGCTACTGGATTGGTACACAACAAAAGTATAGGAAAACAAGATAATCATAAATCGTTCACAACCAATCACATAGTTAATTATATGGTTACATTTATTCCAAAATATTCAAAAGTAAGGCCTAATAGAGATCATAAAATACGTCCACAAATTATTCTCAGAGTCTAAAGTGATCCTCCAACCATGCCTCTTCTACCAAGCCTCCAAGAAACAAGCAACCCAAGCATCATCTTAATTACCTGATAAAACATGCTAAAAAGGTCAACTAACGTTGTTGAGTTCATAGGTTTAATTATAAATTCAATAGTGGACTTGATAGAGTTTATTTGCTATGTGAGAGCTAAGACAGATATACAATAAACATTCCAATCACATTCCATCAACAATCGAGATCTCAGCAGGGCCCCAAGCGACTCTAGCCAGGTACCATAGTTATAGCAAAGTTGACCACAATGCTACCCTGGACTAGGTTGGAGTTGACATCTATTCTTAGCTAGGTCACATAGTTATAGCAAGGGATTGCTACCCTAGACTAAGTCAATATCTACCACATATCTATCCTTTACTAGTCAACACATAAGCAAATCAAAAAGAGTAAAAGCAGGTCCAAGAAAAGAGTAGCATACTTTCTCACCCCAATTTAGTTAAAACATAGATAAAAATGAGGTTATGAAACTCACCTCGATCAAGCAAAGCACAAATAATCAATAGCAAAGCAGATTACCAGCTAACACGTCTCGAAAACTACTGAATCGGCACAACCTATTAATATAAACTCATTCTTAATATATTTTCCAATTCCAATATTCTCTATCCCAAATATATTCCAATTCTTATTTCCAAACCATCTCGTTTCTCTGTTTAGTTACAAGCGTTTGGTATCATCGTGTGAGGTATCGACTCGACAATACTTCATGAATGCACTATATTTCTAACAATGCGACTCACAACGACACAATGCAAATTCTAAGCGAAAATCTTTATAGTTTAATAAGTTTCGAAATAAATCGTTAGATCTTATAGAAATCGTCAACTCGATAAACTCAACTATTTATTTATTTCACTTATTATTCCAAAAACTAGTCACAACCTAACGAGTTATAAGGATAAGTTGTTCATTATTATCTTTATCCTACGCACATAACGAGTTCTTATTAGATTCGTCAACCCAATAAGTCCGCTATCTACGTTGGTTAAACCTATTAATGGCAAGCCATCCGCAACCCATGCATATCTCACAATGATTATTAAACACTCATAAATGACACATTTTGGTAAACGTGCCCTTGAAATGTTTAATAACTCGTTATTATAAAACTTTCCCATTTTTAACTCGTTAGTTCCCCTTTAAATATCGAATAACAAGGTATGTCTTAATACAAGAACTTACTATTTTATATTTTATATTTAATACAAGAACTTACTATTTTATATTTTCTAGTCTATTTACATGTTTATATATATATATATATATATATATATATATATATATATATATATATATATATTACGTTAAGTTTTCAATTTACATTTCGAGTTATTATACGTCTCGAGTTCACAAGTCCGAGTCATGATTCTCGGCTTTTATACGTCATATTGTCCAATAAATAATATAAGTCCATGTTACGGTGATGCAAAGTCACGGTAACACCAACGTTGCGCAAAGTTCACATATACTAATTTCAAGTCCAAATAAACAATTCCACTCTTTACCGGCCCTAAACCTATGGATCGGTAACGCATCCAACAATCTCCATTCAACTCACATCATTCCCGACATCCAATCAAGTATCAAACCCACACCCGAAACCAAAGTCGAGACCCTAATGGTCTCGACTTGGCCACGGTTAAAACCACGCGAACCAAACGGACCCTAAAAGTTTTTTGGCTCCCTCGTGTCTCGTCCAAACCCATCACGACCGGACCGTCTTGGTCCCGATCACTCCTAACGTCAAGAACAACATCCAAAATATTCCCACAACAACCAAACTGGACCACGTTGGTCCTTGTGGTTCTCGGCTATGACCTAGCGCAACACCAAACGGACCATTTGGTCCTTGTGGCTCGCGGTCACTCCCCAACACACCCAAACCGGACCTCATAGTCCCGGTTAACCTTCCAACATCCCCAAACCTCTATTATAATGACAAACCCACAATCAAAACATCAAAACAGCAAATAAAAATGCACAAACACGAGACCCGACACGACATACTCGATACCTATTCGTCTTATCACGTTTTTATTACTTTAAAACTAGTTTATGTGTTCGTGTCCATCTAAACCCAACCAAAAACGGACGAACGAGATACAAACGTCTCGAACGAGTGGTACACTCATTCCATTTACCTTTATTTTTCCTCGATCTATACTTGGAACACGAAAACACTTATATAAGTGGCGGTTTGGGCTCGTTTGGGTGGCGGCGTGGTGGGGTTGTGGTGCGTGGTATATATCAAAAGAAAGAGGAGAACGAGATGAAGCTTTTGGTGGTGGTGGTGTCATTCCACGCGCGGTGGTGGTGGTGGTGGATGGCCGGAAGTGGGGCGGCGGTTAGAGGGAGGAGTGAGAGAGAGAAAATGAAATTAGGGTTTGGGTGGAAGATGATGGGGGTGTATGTGTGTGTGTGCGTGAGTTTATATATTTTTGAGGGAGGGATTAAATAATAATTATTTTGGAACAAAGGGGGGCGCCGGCCATATGTTAACACCGGGGGACCAAAGTCAAACTTTTTGTAAACTTTCCCGAACTACTACTCACAGGCTCGTATATTCTATAACTAATGTCCGACTATTTTTATTAATAGCGTTATTGTTTTTAATTACCTTTTTCTACAAGTTTTGATTATTAACACGTCTTATTCTCACGTAATGAGTTAAAAGTTACTTTTTCTCTAGTTTTAGGTTTTTACTGTGCCGACTCAAATAGTGCCTAACATTACGGGGCCACAACTCATACCATAACTCATCAATACCAAAACCAATCATAAAAAGCAAATAAACGATACCAAGTCAAGTCACCATTATCCGAAATAGCTCCTATATGCAATCTACTTGATCTAACTAGCGTAATGCGGTACCTAAAAGGGCTCCTTAATTTGCCAGTTGTCACAATGAGGATGCAAGATCTCTAAGCTTGCTTTGGAGGATCACTTCGGGAGTATGCTTACAACAAAATGAAAGTTAAAAGCATTATGATCATATGAAAATGAAGGTGCTTAACATGTTTCCTATTGATCTAAATATGTTAGAAATGGTGGAGAGAAAGTGTGTGAAAAGGTGTGAGAAACAAAGAAGAAATGGTTTGCTATTTATAGATAAAAGACCAAAAAATGTTTTTTGCCACAAGGATCCCTTCTGAAAAGGATCCAACTACCTAACCCAAAGGGATTTGCGGGATCCGGCGATGCTCCTTTACATTGAACATGGAAAATGGGTTTTGGGTCATGGGTAATGGGTCATGGGTCATGGACTTTGGGTCTTGGGTACCTAACTAGATACAATGAACCTAGACAATGGATTATGGGTTATAGGTCATGGGTCATGGGTAATGAGTCATGTGTTATGGATAATCCATCCTATTTATTTAACTATTTACTTAACTAGTTTTAAGGCCATTTATTTTTTAAAAGTGTAAGTAACAAATGTTACTTATAAATGTTTTATAAAAATGGTTTTGGCTTTATATAAATAATGTAACTAGATTTGTTTAATGGTGTACTAGGGGTTTGAACGCAACATAACAAACATGTACGAACCTGTGTTGTAGCTTACAAGGATTTGAGACGTCAAGAGGTGTAGAACGTATATTGAGACAAAATATGATTACGTACATTTTACGTTATGTATTACAAGTTACATGTTTTTTATCAACAAAACAAACGAGACTTTATAGATTAAATATCGTAATATTTGCACTAACAGTCTCCCTGTTTTTTATGATGACAAAATATGTAAACACAATAGATAATAAAATGTAAAATTATCAATTCTTATATAAAGTAATACAAAACAAGCAATATTTATAGGATAAATAATGCTAATAATATGTTGTTATTTGATATCATCACAAACCATAACCGAATTGTTGATTTCTTGATAAAGATTCTTACCACCGCCATCATTATTTGTATTTGCAACACCACTAGCACCATTATTAGCCACTTCTTGATCATTATCCTCGTACTTTTTACTAGGCCAACTAACAGAACTCCCAAACCCATCATTAACATCATTAACAGTATAAAGACTTTGTTTTTTCGCGATTCAAGAACATGACCCTCCAAATCTCTTTGTCTTTTTCGTGTTTGAATTACGTCGTCGTCTCCCCATAATTCTCTACCTAAATGCATGTAATCAACACCTAGACCTAAACATTCCTCACTATTAGCAATTCTAAAAAACCTAAATCTCAACGTTTCAATTAGCATAGCACCCACTTCTTTCTTTGTAAAATCAGAGAGATTGCAAGCAACAAGTTCATCAAATACCCTCGCATGATCCCAATGAATGTTTGCGATACTATATTCATATAGTTTTTTCAAGATTTCAAGATGACGATTATCCATGTTGACAAGTGAAAAAACGGTTCATATTTGCACCTAAGTGGTGTTGCCGAGTGTTTCTGGTGGTAGTGTGGTCGTGGTACCGTAGATTGTTGTTGAAAACGGATTTTCATAAATTTTTAACATGCATCGCATTTTAATGGGTGTTATAGTGTCAAGTGACGGTCTTGCTGTGGCTGGAGATGGTTGTGTTTTGGTGACGCTCGATGATGGTGGTATTGTTGTTAAGGTTCCGATGATTGTTAATAAAGGTGGCATTATTCTCGGTCTTTCGGCACTGGTTTTGGGTGGTGGCGATCTTGAGGTGGTTGGCATATGGTGGTGTTGCAGTGGCGACGAGTGGTGGTAGTGTTGTGGTTCTGCCTAGTAGGAGTGGTGGTGTTATGGTGCCGGAAGGGGGGTGTTCTTGATGATGCCTCTGGTTTCGAGTGACTGCATGTTTGTGGCGTTACGGGGTGGTGGTGGGTTGGTTGTGCAAGAAAGGGGCGTTGTAGTGCCGAGTGATAGTGGTATTGAGGTCCCGTAGGTATGTGTTGTGATGGTTGTGATATGGTGCTAATAAGTGTTAGGTGGTGTGGTGTCGAGTGATAGTAGTGTGATGCAAAGTGATGTTGGTGTTGTGGTGTCGTCGGGTGGCCGCGGTAGCGTTGAAGTTCTGTGTGACGGTGGTGCCATTGATGAAGTAGTTTTAAATCTACATCACTCCAATTATACATCAACTAAAATTGTGTTTGTTGCATTTGTCGGTATCGTGGTTTGTCGATGAATTTGAAAGTTATAGGTTTGTAGGGTTAAGTTTGATTTGTAGTCAGACATGGTCTAAATTTATGAAGATGAGAATTTTGGCAGATAACCTCGTGCATAGTGGGTTTTAGCAGTTAGTTTTTAACTAGCAAAAAGTTTAACCTTTGAAGATTTTCTAGTGCAAAGTGTGCATGTGATTGAAGGAGTAAAATACAATTGTACACATGTAACTAACTTCTTTTATGCATCCATCAACCCTTTCAACCTTTTTTCTCTTCAACCCCGTCTACCACCCACTTACAAATTCGGCGACCCAACTACTATGTATGTCATTGGCGACCTCATCTACCTCCTCCTACGACTGTCTGCGAATTTCGATATCAGGTCTGCAACTTAGACCAAGTGTAATGGTCGGTCGAACACTCTGTTGACCAAGAAAAGGGACGCGCCGGCACCACTACACCTCCTCACATGGGACGCGTACTAGACCAAGAAAAGGGACGAATCAGTCAAGTTTTCGACCGACTTATGTGTTACGACCTCTTGGGTCGTGTCTAGTCCCGTATGGCATAAGAGTTATCTTGATTGAGTCCCAACCGTCAAGTTTATCACACAAGTCAACCACTTGTGAATGGTCAACCGTAATAAAATTCAAACAGTCTAAAACCAATGCAATGAAGATCTAGAGGAGTATAGTGTTACCTCAGGTCGTTAAGTCCCACGGAGGATTAATGGTGTTCAAAAAACGTTCAGATTGAATGGGAAAAGGAGATGATTTGGAATAAATATACCTAGAGAAAAAGTTTGTAAATTACAGGTGCTTAAATGCAAATTAAAGAAAATTAAAAAGCTAATTTCTATTAAATAAACGCTATCACTATTTTTAAAGTTGGATTTTTTTTATTTCTAAAACAAAATATCTTAAATAAACTATTTTAATTGAAGTGTAAACCTAAATTACCTAAAAACGTGACCTAGAATGAAAACGCGCGTTATCTGTAAAAATTACGCGAGTGCGCAAGTAAAAACGTAAAATTTGTAAAATAAAAGTCATACGAGTGTGAAAACAATTTTCTTACTTACTATATGACAAAAGATAATTTTAGAAAAAAGATTTATATTTTTTTGACTTTTATATTTTTTATTATGAATTAAATACTATTTTAAACTAATTAAATGATTAAAAATACTAAAACTATTTAGAAAATTCTGAAACTTTTTTGTAAAATACTTTATAACAATACAAGGCTAGGAAAAATACAAAAGATGTAACAGCTTATTTTAATAAGCTGTAAATAAGCTAATGTATACGAATAAGCTAAATGGACAAAAAGGGGTTATATATTAAATATTGCAAAGTTAAACCAGTCAAAGACCCAAGGGCAACTGGTAGCGTGTGTGTGTGGTGAGCTGGGTGGCCAGGGTTCGAATCCCAGCAATGGACTTTTTATTTTTATTTTCTTTTTGGATTTTTTCTTTTTGAAACTGATTAAGTACAATGAAATAAGCAAAATTTAAAACTAGAACTTTTTATGAAAACAACTAATAAGCTCAGATTGAGCTTATGATTACTTATCAGTGGCCAAAAATGAAATAAGCTCAAGAATTAGCCAAGTAGCTAATAAGCCAATAAATAAGCAAAAGGTGAACTGAAAATAAGCTAGACAAATGATAAGAAGCTAATATAACAACTGAAAAGGCACAATTACTTAGAAATAAGCACTAAACAATCTCAAAATAAGCACAAGCTTAACTGGTGCACAGGACACTTTTTGGGTTTCTAGGCACTTTTAAGCTTATATTTAAGCACTGAAATAAGCTTGGAAATGAAAAAGAACACTGGAACTAACAAGTTTACCAATTAAGCTTTCCAAAAAGCTAAAGCTCTCACTGTGGTGTCCACTGGTGAGCTTATAATGAGCTTATGAAAAAGTTTGTAAATACTGAATGAGCAGTGTACTAGATGAAATGGACAAAACAAAAGGCTAGTAGCAGCCTTATTAAATAAGCTAAAAGATGGAAAATGAGCACTGAAACTTTGAGACAGCTAGGTGAGCTTCTTAAAAAGCTAAGGTACACAAGCTGGTACTCACTAATGAGCTCTGAATGAGCTTGTGAAATAGGCTAGCTCAACTGTGCACAGGGGAGATTTTGACTTTTTAAAAAAATGAGCTAAGTTGACTTTGATGAATTTTAATCACTTCTAATTGGCTGATTATGTTGTAATAAGGTGATATGAGGTTATCTAAAGCTATATTAACAACTTTTAAGCATGTATGATGATTTTTACAATCCAAAATCTTAACAGTTAACAACAAGGTGAGATTTAAAAATGATTTTGACTTTTTATTGAACAAGCACCAGATTTTATGACTTGACTGAGCTATATTAAACTAATATGAAATGAAACAACAACAAACAACATCAAGCATAAGCTGGAATACCAATCTAACAGTAAATCCAAACACTGCCTTATATAGACTGATTTTTGGTTTTCAAAACTTAACACAGATTAAGACCATGAAACTGATTCTTAAGCTTATATTATCACTTAATAAGTCTAAATGAGCATTAAACAACAGAAATAACAACATAAAACTTAGGTATGACAATTATGCTCTTAAGACTGTTAAACTAAAATTTTTAACAACTAAAAATTCTAATGAACAAGCAACTAGTTTTAATGCTTAATTCTACTTAGCTATAACTAATGAACATAAAGACACAGAGATTTAAGCTTATGAATGACTCAAACAGTGAAATGCATAAAAATGGAGCAAAAGCTTACAAGATGATTCCAAGTGAAAAATGAGAACCAAGGACTGAGACCATAACCTATAGCTTCCCAAGAAGCTCTAAACCCAAGGCAATCCACAATTCACCTTGCTCCAGCTTTCTCTCTTCTTCATTCTTGATTTTTTATTTTTCACTAATTTATTTGATATTTTTGGTATTTTTTTCTTTTTGATACTAAAACTGATTTTAAGGTTTCTAAAAGCTTTAATAAGCTTTCTGAGGACCTTATATGGGCTTATGAGTCCAAATTAACAGCTACAAACAACATTAGAACATATTGAGATTTTGAACAAGGGAAATTGCATAAACTGAGAATGAACCTTAATACTGAAATTGAAACTGAAAATAGGTTTTTATTACACTGAAATATGATTACAAAGTAGTTGAAAGCTTTAAATTGCACTGGAAAACTTAAATTATTTAAAACGACTTAAGAAAATTACAATTACTCTAGATATCTTCCACATTGCTTCTCTCTTGCTTTATAAAGATCTTTTAGGCTCTTGTCGACATCTCTGAACATTTCCCACCTCATCCCAACCATTGGATCTTCATAAATCATCAGAATCGTCCACTTGGAAATTTGGCGCCAAAAGTCTATTTGAGCAGGTTTTTGCATTAAAAGAAGTTTGGGAGGATGTGGAGGTGGAGGGGAGTGGGTATACAGCTGGATAACAAGTGGAAAGGTGGAAAAACCACTCTGGTTTTGGTTTTGAGGAGGTGTCTGGTTTGGCGGGATTTGTGTGAGAGGGATGTACAGTGACGGGTTTGACTTATTTTGACTGGTGGTATTAATAGAAGAGGGGTTCACAATGGGGGGTTCACAGGTTTATGACAGGGGTTCTTTTGTTTTGGCTGGGGTAATAATACAAAAGAGGGTCCATTTGGTTTTGAATTATCACAAGGACCAAAGTTGTAATTTCTGAAAGTATAGGGACTGAAATTGTAATTTTCCCAAAGTTGACACAAGGACCAATCCTGCCAAATATGAATATTACAAGGACCACATTTGATAATTTTCCATTTTTAAATATCCGAGGACTATTTTTGACATTTTTCAAAGTTGAGGGACCTTTTCTGCCATTTGCCCAAAGATTCATTCAAGGACCATTTTTGACAATTTAGAATATTTCAGGGACCTTGAATGATAAAACTCCATATTTTTGGATTCCAGGGACTAGATTTGACAACTTTTGAAACTTGGGGGACTAAAACTGCCAATTATGCAAACTTGATACGTTTTTCACCTGTTTTTGGTATTTTTGCATTTAAAACACATAAAACACTTATTTGTGATATTTTCATCATTTTAATGCATTTCTGAGTGTTTTCAGATGTTTTTGCAGTTTAAATGGTACAAAAATGATGAGTATTTAGACACTCATCAATCCCCCACACTAAGATATTGCTAGTCCCTAGCAATCTTTTTAGAAAACTTAATGGATTTCATCTCTTTACCAAAAGCCATTACTTCTGGAGTAGCCAATTGTTTCAGTTCAAGTAAGAACCTTGGTACAATGATAACCAAATGATTTTTAGCAAATCACCAGCTCTCAACGGTTTTGATTTGTCTTTACCAGAAGCCGTTTGCTTCTGGACTAGCCAACTCTTAGATAAATTATCAATATTATCTTTGGTGAGTCGATTACCAATTATGGCTTTCCAACTGCCTTTACCACAAGCCATAAACTTGCGGGTTAGCCAACTTTTCACTAATTAAAGATATGGTGAGTTGAACACCATACAATTTTGGGCAAATTGCAAGCCATAAACGGATTTGAGATATCTTTACCAAGAGTCGTTTGCTCCTGGATTAGCCAATCCTTATGTGGGTTAGACATGGCGGACTGATTACCATTTGCTGAGTAAGTGAAAAACACTTACTCAAAAAAAAAAAAAAAAAAAAAAAAAAAAAAAAAAAAAAAAATTGTCCAAAAACGGGGGAATTGGGTGGAATAATTACATGATAAAATTCGTGAGAATTCCCCCCCACACTAGAAATGAATATTGCCCTCAATATTCAAAGTACCGGCGGTTATGCCGAAACATAGAACGTAAAAGGGAAATACTACGGCCATTATTTTATTTTTGATATATACAATTTTTTTTTCTTTTTTTTTTTTAATTTTTAAAGAGGTTTATATACAACAGCGGGGGGAAACTCCCCCACACTAGGGTGATACTCACGGGTGAAAACCCATGTGGTGTGCTACTGTTTTTGATTACCGAGTCGCTAGCTTGACTCGATCCCCGCATTCATTGGTTCATGGGGAAAGTTTGTAGATCCGGGACAACCATAGGTGGAATGTCCTCTCCAAAATAATGCTTCAACCGATGACCATTCACTTTAAAATTAGGACCATCGGGTTGAGATAACTTAATAGTTCCATAAGGAAATACTTTAGTGATGGTGAATGGTCCAGACCAGCGGGATTTTAGTTTTCCCGAGAAAATCTTCAATCTAGAATTGAAAAGAAGGACTCGATCACCAACGTTTAAAACGCGGTTCTTGATTTTGGAGTCATGAATCTTCTTTGTCTTTTGTTTATAGATCAAAGAGTTCTCATATGCTTGATCACGGAGTTCATTTAATTCATTCATTTGAACTTTTCTGTGATCACCAGCTGTCTGAATATCGAAGTTGGCATGTTTCAAGGCCCAGTATGCTTTATGCTCAAGCTCAATCGGCAGATGACATGCCTTTTCGTACACTAGCTTGTATGGAGTACACCCGATGGGTGTTTTATAAGCTGTACGGAAGGCCCAGAGTGCGTCATCCAGTTTATCCGACCAGGATGCACGGTTTTCGCCTACTGTCCTTTCAAGAATTCTTTTAATACCACGGTTGGAAACTTCCACTTGCCCACTTGTTTGAGGGTGGTATGCAGTAGATAGACGGTGAGTTACACCATACTTTTGCGTGACACGATCAAATTGGTCATTGCAGAAATGTGTACCACGATCACTGATTATAGCTCGTGGAGTTCCAAACCTAGCAAAAAGAGATTTTAAAAATTTCACAACTACTCGGGCATCGTTGGTAGGCAAAGCTTTCGCTTCAACCCATTTTGACAAATAGTCAACAGCCACAAGTATGTATTTGTTTCCTCGAGATGATGGAAATGGCCCCATAAAGTCAATGCCCCAGATGTCAAATATCTCACACACTTGAATGGCGTTTTGCGGCATTTCATTTCTTTGAGAGATATTTCCGTGACGTTGACAAGCGTCACAGACTTTGACAAATTCGTGGGTATCCTTGTAAATAGTGGGCCACTAAAATCCGGAATCAAACACCTTTTTGGCGGTGTAGTTTAGACTATGATAGCCCCCGGTGGGTCCAGCATGGCAAGCTTTGAGAATGTCAATAGCTTCCTGTCCATAAACACACCGTCGGATGACTTGATCCGCACAGATTTTGAATAAGTAGGGGTCGTCCCAGAAGTAATGTTTAACATCTTTGAAGAATTTGTTCTTCTGTTGGGTCGACATTCCTTTCACTATGAAGTTACCTGCATGGTAATTTGCAAAGTCAGCAAACCATAGGGTAGTAGAGTTTCCACGAAAAGAAACCGCATTGAGTGTCTCGAGAGGAAATGTTTCATTGATTTCCTTTTTCTCGAAAACATCTTGGTGAGGGTTTTCTAGACGGGACAGATGATCAGCAGCCAGGTTCTCAGCTCCTTTTTTATCACGTATAATGATATCAAATTCCTGGAGGAGGAGAACCCAACGAAGCAATCTTGGCTTTGCATCTTGTTTTGCAAAGAGATATTTGAGAGCCGAGTGATCCGTATACACCACGTATTTGGTCAAGATGAGGTATGGCCGAAACTTCTCAAACGCATACACCACAGCTAGTAGCTCTTTTTCTGTGGTGGTGTAATGGGTTTGAGCTTCAGTCATAGTCTTACTCGCGTAGTGGATAGGCTGAAAATGCTTGGATCTACGTTGCCCTAGGACTGCACCGATAGCAAAATCACTTGCATCGCACATGAGTTCAAAGGGTAAATCCCAGTCGGGGGCAACAAGAATGGGTGCTTCCATAAGCTTTTTCTTTAATGTTTCAAAAGCTTCGATGCACTCAGGTGAGAAGATAAAAGGAGCATCTTTTTCAAGAAGATGGGTCATAGGCCGAGCGATTTTAGAAAAATCTTGTATGAATCTGCGATAAAAACCGGCATGACCTAAAAAACTCCTAATACCTTTGACGGTAGTAGGATGAGGCAATTTAGCAATAACATCGACTTTTGCTCTATCAACCTCAATCCCGTTTTTGGAAATCTTATGGCCAAGGACTATGCCTTCTTTGACCATAAAGTGGCTCTTCTCCCAATTTAGACAAAGATTGGTGTCTTCACACCGTTTTAGCATTTTATCTAAATGGGAGAGACATGTTTGAAATGAGTCCCCAATGACCGAGAAGTCATCCATAAACACCTCCATTGTTTCCCCGATCATGTCGTGGAATATGGCCATCATACATCGTTGGAACGTGCCAGGAGCATTACATAGGCCAAAAGGCATACGTCTGTAGGCAAAAGTTCCGTATGGGCAGGTGAATGTAGTCTTTTCTTGATCCTGTGGATCAATGGGGATCTGAAAATAACCCGAGAAACCATCAAGGAAACAATAGTACTCGTTTCCTGCTAATCTCTCAAGCATTTGGTCCATGAAGGGTAGAGGAAAATGGTCTTTTCGGGTAGCGTCATTCAACTTACGATAGTCAATGCAAACACGCCATCCCGTTACCAATCGAGTTGGAATTAACTCGTTTTCTTCATTTGTGATAACAGTTATGCCACCCTTTTTAGGAACACAATGAATTGGGCTAACCCAAGGACTATCTGAGATTGGGTAAATTAATCCTGCATCAAGAAGTTTGATAACCTCCTGTTTGATAACATCATGGATTTTTGGATTTACTCTTCTCTGATGTTGAACTGCTGGTTCGAAGTCATCCTCCATCAAGATTTTGTGAGTACAAAATTCAGGGTTGATACCCTTAATGTCGGAGAGCTTCCAAGCAATTGCTTGCTTGTGTGACTTCAAGACTTTTATGAGAGCGGTTTTTTCATCTTTACTCAAATCTCGAGCAATAATGACTGGTAATTTATCATCACCTTCAAGAAATGCATACTCGAGATGAGGTGGTAAGTCCTTAAGTTCTACCTCAGGAAATTCTTCAGTTTTCTCAACTGACTTGACTTCCTTGTTATGAAGCTTGACGGGAGGGAGCGATGATGGATCATCATTAAGCAACTTCTCAATGAGAAGTATGTCCCCCTCGATGTCGATGGGAGCGTGATCAATTTCCCATGGAACAGAATCACTAGACAAGTATGCTTCAATCTCTTCTAAGATGAAGTCACTTTCCTCAAACGGAGTGAGAGAAGGAGTAGAATTGGCAATGATGGGTTGAGATGAATGAGTGAGATTATCACTCGAAGAATTATGATCATAACCAAGAACTTCTTGAGAGTACTATTCAGAAGCAACATCAATGATATCTATTCGGTTAACCGACTCAGAATCATAGTTTGCAGAGTACCTCGAAGTTTGATCAAGGTTAAAGGTGACAGCTTCATTACCAACACGTAATGTGATTTCTTGCTCAAATACATCAATGAGAGCACGGCCCGTTCTCAGGAATCCTCGTCCAACAATGAGAGGAACCCGATGATCAGCATCGAAGTCAACAACCACAAAGTCAGCTGGAAAATGGAACTTTCCTACTTTCACGAATACGTCCTCGGCAATGCCAAGAGGACGGGATATTGTACGATCTGCAAGCTCAAGAGTCATGCATGTAGGAGTAAGTTCTGGAAGAGAAAGTTTCTTCCATACTGAATAAGGCATCAGATTGATGCTTGCACCAAGATCGGCTAAGGCAAAGCATTCAACCATTCCTGGAAATACACAAGGTAAGAGAAATTTTCCAGGATCTCCCAGCTTCTCGGGAAGCTTTTTCAAGATAACTGCAGAGCAGTTCTCGTTCAGAGGAGTTTTTGCCATCTCAAACAGTTTTTCCTTGTTGCTTAACATGTGTTTGAGAGTTGATGCAAACTTGGGCATCAGCATGATAGCATCCGCAAAGCTTATGTCAAAATGTAGTTCTTGGAAAATTTGAAAAAATTTGTCCATTTGATGACTGGCTTTTTCGCGGAGCTTTTGCTCATTTAAACGTGATGGGTAAGGAATAGAAGTTTTGGATTTGGGTTTTTCAACGGGAGCTACAGGAGGTTCAAAAACAACTCCTGGATTGGATTTGGGTTTCGGGACAACTTGAGGATGGACATCGTTGGTACCTCCGTTATTAGTAGGAAGTTATGTGTCCTTTGTTGCCTCAGGTTCACTTTCCACTACCTTCGGGAGAAAAGAAGAAGAGGTAGTAGGAATAGCGGGTCTATTGTATGAAACACCACTTCTGGTTGTGATCGCCTTTGCATCGCCCCTTGGGTTAGCGATCGTGTTGCTCGGAAGTTTTCCTGAGCCCGAGGGTTGATCATTTAAAGACTTCTTTAGATCAGCGATCTGACTGACCAACAACCTGTTCATTTCATCTTGGGATTTCATGAATTGCTTCAATAACTCATCAGATGATGGTACTGGAGGATGTGGAGGGAAATTTTGAGGTCGTATGTTTTGATTATGACCTTGTTGTTGAAAATTCCCATGGTTAGGATTCACATTTCCCTGAAATTGATTCCCTCGATTGAAATTGTTTTGATTAAGGTTTCCTTGATGTTGGAAACCTTGATTTGGTCCGGGATAGAAATTACCTTGGTTTTGATAACCTTGGTTCATTCTAGGTTGGTTCTGATTCCGGTTTTGTATGTTAGGATTCTGGTTAAAACCGGGTGGTGCCTGATAAGTATTAGCACGGTAGTTTGGTTCATTTTGAGGACGGTATTGATTACCTCCCTGATGTGAAGTACCGGCTATAGCATTGGCTTCAAACGGACTACCATCGATGGCAGTACAGTTGTAGTATGCATGAGGGCCACCACAAGTAACACAGACCTCGACTTTCTTCACTTCACCATGTGATGGTGTCTGTGTGAAAGTGACTTTCTTTTGGTTAGCAAGAACCAAAGCCTGAACAATATCCGTGAGTTTGTCAATCTTAGCATCGGTGCTAGATGTACTCACGGGAGATGAAGTAGAAGGTCCTGTATTAGACTGAGACTGATATGTTTTTGTTCGGAAAGGGCGGACCTGGGACTTGTTTTCTATGATTTGCAAGGCTTCTTTTGTGGTCTTGCTCAGGAAATTACCTCCCGCGGAGTCATTTAAAGAGTCTTGGTCAGCTTGTCTCAGACCATTGTAGAAAGTATCCATTTTCATTAATTCGGTAAAACCATGATGCGGACACTTGCGGAGCAACTCTTTGTAACGATCCCATGCCTCCCTGAATGATTCATCAAATCTTTGAGAGAATTTCATTATCTCATTCTTAAGACTTGTAGTTCGGGATGGAGGATAGAATTCGTTAACAAACTTAGTGACTAGATCCTCCCATGTCTCAATAGAACGAGGGGGTTGTTTTTCAAGCCAATTCCAGGCTTGTCCCTCTAGAGAGAATGGGAACATAAGAAGCTTAATTGCTTCATGTGGGACATTCTTGTATTTGATGGTAGATGCAATCTTGTTAAACCATCGAATATGTGCATGAGGATCATCCCGCTCAAAACCATAAAATTGGCTTTGGGTTACAAGATTAAGCAACCCGGTTTTGAGCTCGAAGGTATCAGCCACGATGGCTGGGACAATAATGGCATCTCCGTAACCCTCGATGGGTGCTTGGAGAAGCTCATTCATAGGTTTGTTTTCTGCCATTACGACAGGGGGTGGTGATGCTAGACGTTCCTCAGTCACGGCTGAAGGAGCAGAACGTCCTCTACGTCTACGAGGAATATTTGCAAGCTCAGAAAGTGGACTTGTAGAACTGGAAGAACGAGTGCGCATGCACTAAGTATAAAAATCAGTTTTCAAAACAAATGCGAGGCAAAACGACAAGTGAACTTAAACCAATAATCACAAATGAAATGGCTTCTTTGAAAAAGGTACACCAAATCACAAGGACACAAAGGTAAGTTTTGATCTTTAAGATTGGGAACTTATTAATGTTCACACCCCCAGTTGGTAGGTGTTCTGCCTTGATTTGCGGTTGTTGATTTTTATGTATTTATTAAGTACCACTGAAAAGACGTAGGTATGGATTTGTGCTAAGGGTTTAAAAAATTTTGGACAATATTTTTGGTATCGTCTCGTTTAACCAAATCGTATCTCTTTAATAATCACCTTAAAGAAAATACAAGATAGAAAACGTTACGATTGTTTTGTTGTTTTATATTTTTTTTTTTTGTTGTTAACACTTTAGGAAAAGTGTTAATGAACTTTTTGATTTTTTTATAACTTTACAAAAAACTGTTTACAAAAGGTGGTATATGTGCAAGTATGGATCTGAAAATGCTTAGAACACGCTTACAGCCTCCCCGGCAGCGGCGCCAAAATTTGATTGAGTCCCAACCGTCAAGTTTATCACACAAGTCAACCACTTGTGAATGGTCAACCGTAATAAAATTCAAACAGTCTAAAACCAATGCAATGAAGATCTAAAGGAGTATAGTGTTACCTCAGGTCGTTAAGTCCCACGGAGGATTAATGGTGTTCAAAAAACGTTCAGATTGAATGGGAAAAGGAGATGATTTGGAATAAATATACCTAGAGAAAAAGTTTATAAATTACAGGTGCTTAAATGCAAATTAAAGAAAATTAAAAAGCTAATTTCTATTAAATAAACGCTATCACTATTTTTAAAGTTGGATTTTTTTTATTTCTAAAACAAAATATCTTAAATAAACTATTTTAATTTAAGTGTAAACCTAAATTACCTAAAAACGTGACCTAGAATGAAAACGCGCGTTATCTGTAAAAATTACGCGAGTGCGCAAGTAAAAACGTAAAATTTGTAAAATAAAAGTCCTACGAGTGTGAAAATAATTTTCTTACTTACTATATGACAAAAGAAAATTTTAGAAAAAAGATTTATATTTTTTTGACTTTTATATTTTTTATTATGAATTAAATACTAATTTAAACTAATTAAATGATTAAAAATACTAAAACTATTTAGAAAATTCTGAAACTTTTTTATAAAATACTTTATAACAATACAAGGCTAGGAAAAATACAAAAGATGTAACAGCTTATTTTAATAAGCTGTAAATAAGCTAATGTATACGAATAAGCTAAATGGACAAAAAGGGGTTATATATTAAATATTGCAAAGTTAAACCAGTCAAAGACCCAAGGGCAACTGGTAGCGTGTGTGTGTGGTGAGCTGGGTGGCCAGGGTTCGAATCCTAGCAATGGACTTTTTATTTTTATTTTCTTTTTGGATTTTTTCTTTTTGAAACTGATTAAGTACAATGAAATAAGCAAAATTTAAAACTAGAACTTTTTATGAAAACAACTAATAAGCTCAGATTGAGCTTATGATTACTTATCAGTGGCCAAAAATGAAATAAGCTCAAGAATTAGCCAAGTAGCTAATAAGCCAATAAATAAGCAAAAGGTGAACTGAAAATAAGCTAGACAAATGATAAGAAGCTAATATAACAACTGAAAAGGCACAATTACTTAGAAATAAGCACTAAACAATCTCAAAATAAGCACAAGCTTAACTGGTGCACATGACACTTTTTGGGTTTCTAGGCACTTTTAAGCTTATATTTAAGCACTGAAATAAGCTTGGAAATGAAAAAGAACACTGGAACTAACAAGTTTACCAATTAAGCTTTCCAAAAAGCTAAAGCTCTCACTGTGGTGTCCACTGGTGAGCTTATAATGAGCTTATGAAAAAGTTTGTAAATACTGAATGAGCAGTGTACTAGATGAAATGGACAAAACAAAAGGCTAGTAGCAGCCTTATTAAATAAGCTAAAAGTTGGAAAATGAGCACTGGAACTTTGAGACAGCTAGGTGAGCTTCTTAAAAAGCTAAGGTACACAAGCTGGTACTCACTAATGAGCTCTGAATGAGCTTGTGAAATAGGCTAGCTCAACTGTGCACAAGGGAGATTTTGACTTTTTAAGAAAATGAGCTAAGTTGACTTTGATGAATTTTAATCACTTCTAATTGGCTGATTATGTTGTAATAAGGTGATATGAGGTTATCTAAAGCTATATTAACAACTTTTAAGCATGTATGATGATTTTTACAATCCAAAATCTTAACAGTTAACAACAAGGTGAGATTTAAAAATGATTTTGACTTTTTATTGAACAAGCACCAGATTTTATGACTTGACTGAGCTATATTAAACTAATATGAAATGAAACAACAACAAACAACATCAAGCATAAGCTGGAATACCAATCTAACAGTAAATCCAAACACTGCCTTATATAGACTGATTTTTGGTTTTCAAAACTTAACACAGATTAAGACCATGAAACTGATTCTTAAGCTTATATTATCACTTAATAAGTCTAAATGAGCATTAAACAACAGAAATAACAACATAAAACTTAGGTATGACAATTATGCTCTTAAGACTGTTAAACTAAAATTTTTAACAACTAAAAATTCTAATGAACAAGCAACTAGTTTTAATGCTTAATTCTACTTAGCTATAACTAATGAACATAAAGACACAGAGATTTAAGCTTATGAATGACTCAAACAGTGAAATGCATAAAAATGGAGCAAAAGCTTACAAGATGATTCCAAGTGAAAAATGAGAACCAAGGACTGAGACCATAACCTATAGCTTCCCAAGAAGCTCTAAACCCAAGGAAATCCACAATTCACCTTGCTCCAGCTTTCTCTCTTCTTCATTCTTGATTTTTTATTTTTCACTAATTTATTTGATATTTTTGGTATTTTTTTCTTTTTGATACTAAAACTGATTTTAAGGTTTCTAAAAGCTTTAATAAGCTTTCTGAGGAGCTTATATGGGCTTATGAGTCCAAATTAACAGCTACAAACAACATTAGAACATATTGAGATTTTGAACAAGGGAAATTGCATAAACTGAGAATGAACCTTAATACTGAAATTGAAACTGAAAATAGGTTTTTATTACACTGAAATATGATTACAAAATAGTTGAAAGCTTTAAATTGCACTGGAAAACTTAAATTATTTAAAACGACTTAAGAAAATTACAATTACTCTAGATATCTTCCACATTGCTTCTCTCTTGCTTTATAAAGATCTTTTAGGCTCTTGTCGACATCTCTGAACATTTCCCACCTCATCCCAACCATTGGATCTTCATAAATCATCAGAATCGTCCACTTGGAAATTTGGCGCCAAAAGTCTATTTGAGCAGGTTTTTGCATTAAAAGAAGTTTGGGAGGATGTGGAGGTGGAGGGGAGTGGGTATACAGCTGGATAACAAGTGGAAAGGTGGAAAAACCACTCTGGTTTTGGTTTTGAGGAGGTGTCTGGTTTGGCGGGATTTGTGTGAGAGGGATGTACAGTGACGGGTTTGACTTATTTTGACTGGTGGTATTAATAGAAGAGGGGTTCACAATGGGGGGTTCACAGGTTTATGACAGGGGTTCTTTTGTTTTGGCTGGGGTAATAATACAAAAGAGGGTCCATTTGGTTTTGAATTATCACAAGGACCAAAGTTGTAATTTCTGAAAGTATAGGGACTGAAATTGTAATTTTTCCAAAGTTAACACAAGGACCAATCCTGCCAAATATGAATAGTACAAGGACCACATTTGATAATTTTCCATTTTTAAATATCCGAGGACTATTTTTGACATTTTTCAAAGTTGAGGGACCTTTTCTGCCATTTGCCCCAAGATTCATTCAAGGACCATTTTTGACAATTTAGAATATTTCAGGGACCTTGAATGATAAAACTCCATATTTTTGGATTCCAGGGACTAGATTTGACAACTTTTGAAACTTGGGGGACTAAAACTGCCAATTATGCAAACTTGATACGTTTTTCACCTGTTTTTGGTATTTTTGCATTTAAAACACATAAAACACTTATTTGTGATATTTTCATCATTTTAATGCATTTCTGAGTGTTTTCAGATGTTTTTGCAGTTTAAATGGTACAAAAATGATGAGTATTTAGACACTCATCATATCTTTATTTATCTTAATTGTTAGGTCGTGTTTGTCATGGGCTAAGCCCATTGTTATTGTCATTGTTAGGTTAAATGTTATCATTGTAAGGTTATAAATACCGAGCCATTATAATGAATGAAAGCATAGTTATGTCAAACAAATAATTCTGTTCTCTTCTCTAAATATTCTTAAGGAGCTTGCGCCCGCTTGAAGTGGTGCCCTATCTTGATACAACCTCAACGGGTCGTATCAATTGGTGCTTTCATTGAGAGTCCTCGTTGAGAGGGCTATCAAATTAGGGTTCCAATTAAAAAAAAAAAAAAAAAAAAAAAAAAAAAAAAAAAAAAAAAAAAAGCTTACTGTTCATTCGGTTTTTGCATCAATAGCAGCTTCTAATTCATTCGGTTTTTGCATCAATCTTTGTTCGTATATACTTCATGCTCTCTTTTGTCATCTACTGCATGTGTTAATCTACATATTGGGTTTATCTAGTACTTATTATTTGTTGGATCTTTGAACCATAACCGACGTGATTAACTTCCTATTTTTTCTTTCAGGTTCCTGGTTTTTTTTTTGGTGGACATTGGTATATCCTAATCTGGTTAGGGTTTAATCGCTACGGTGGTGATGCCTTTGCTTCGACACTATCACGTTTCATGCGGCTGGACATGTCGAAGTTTTCGGGGTCTGAACCTAATATTTGGATCCTCTCAATCACTGAGTACTTTACTCTTCTGAATACACCGGTCGAGCAGCGACTATGTGTGGTGGGATTTAATCTCGAAGGAGATGCGGCAGAGTGGTTTCGTTGGATGACGCATCATAATTTAATCACGACTTGGGATGGCTTTTTGGAGAGTGTTCGTAATCGTTTTGGACGATGTAAGTACAAGGACCCGCAAGGAACACTTTCTAAGTTGTTGCAAATGGGGTCGGTGGCACAATATCAAAGCGAGTTTGAGAAGCTTATGAATCGGGTCACGGTTATCTCAGACCACTTATTGATTTCTTTTTATATCTCCGGCCTTAAACCGGCGTTACAATTGGAACTCCTAGTGGCAAGACCTACCA
The DNA here is from genome assembly GCA_019973895.1 of Chrysanthemum seticuspe. Classification (NCBI taxonomy): domain Eukaryota; kingdom Viridiplantae; phylum Streptophyta; class Magnoliopsida; order Asterales; family Asteraceae; genus Chrysanthemum; species Chrysanthemum seticuspe. The sequence goes on from BPTQ01000005.1 coordinate 216,900,881, forward strand.
CGCTAGGCGACACTTTTTCCTTGGCACGCATTACCGAGTCTCGTTTGGAAGACCAGTGGTCAACCTCAGCCGTCAAACCAAATGACAGCGCCGCAGGTGTGCTCGCTCAGAAACACTCGGCCCCACGTTTCTCTGCTACTCGACATGATCCAGGGAAGCTGCCATTATTTCCACCACCAACTCAACCTGCACCTTCATTGCCGCCGATGTTTGTTATCGGTGATTCAACTGTTGACAGTGGAATAAATATTTTTTTAGAAACATTTACGAGGGTGGATCGTGCTCTGTATGGACGTGATTTCGATAAGCATAAACCTACTGGAAGGTTTTCTAATGAAAGAGTGCCTGTTGATTATTTTGCACCCCGTCGTGGGCTTTCCCTTATTCCAAGCTATCTAGGTCATAGAGGGTCCATTAAAGATATGTTGCATGGTTTCAATTATGCATCTGCTGGTGCCAAGATCATCTTCTCTAGTAGATCAGAATTGGGTCAGCATATAACTTTTACCAAGCAAATTCAACAGATTATAGACATTTTCCACTGGTTCATACTAAGAAGGGGTGAGGAAGAAGTTGCGAGTTACATCTCAAACTCGATAATCTGTATCTCTACTGGGAGTATTGACTACATACATTACTATCCTCGGAATGTGTCTGCTGTGGAATCTAAGTATGTATCATGGGAATTTAAACAGCTTTTAGCCTGCTTGATGAGACAGGAGATAAAGAATTTGTACAATGCTAATGTGAGGAGAATGGCGGTGATGAGACAACAAAGAACATGGGATCCGGGAATCACGATTGTTCAAAGCAACACCTTGAGGACAAGGTGACTTTGAAGGAGACGGGAATGTTACGACCTCTTGGGTCGTGTCTAGTCCCGTATGGCATAAGAGTTATCTTTATTTATCTTAATTGTTAGGTCGTGTTTGTCATGGGCTAAGCCCATTGTTATTGTCATTGTTAGGTTAAATGTTATCATTGTAAGGTTATAAATACCGAGCCATTATAATGAATGAAAGCATAGTTATGTCAAACAAATAATTCTGTTCTCTTCTCTAAATATTCTTAAGGAGCTTGCGCCCGCTTGAGTGGTGCCCTATCTTGATACAACCTCAACGGGTCGTATCATTATGTGAGCATGTTTGTGAGCGTGTGGGTGTTTATTTAAATGATTTTTGTACGGTATGTTTTGAATGTTGTCATCCGCTCCTTAATACACTAAGTTAGTCATGAAGTTGTTGTGGAGAGAGAAAGTTGATGTAACAGTGGCCATGTCTTCGATCCTGTAAAGGTCACCTTTACACTTAGCCTTACGTAGACCTGATTTCCACTTCCGAAATCTTGCGTTCCAACTTTCGCCGGCCTTCTTTATCGTTGGATTAAATTTGAAAAATTCTTTTGAGTGAAAAGAAAGATGTGATAGTAGTGGTTGTGTGATGATTGAGAACACTTTAATTGAGAGGATATTCCAGGTGTTGTATTAAAAGATGCACCACTATTTATACTACTTCTAAGAACTTACAAATGTACATAAATATTTTACCTTATTCCTAAAGGGGGTTGATATGTACACGGAGTGATTTGATTTGCACACAGAAAATTACGTAGAAATGACATATATGCCCTTGCCTAGTTTAACTCTTACCCAGTCTTCAATCGTCGTTCTTGATCCTCCTCCTCCCCCATTCCCATACGTTCTCTCTAAACTTTTCAAATCATATGAACCAAAAAAATTTATTAGCCATACACTAGTGCCCAACCACCCAAAATATATAAATCGTTAATTTTATGATTTCAGTATTTTCAAATTATAAAAGTATTTCAAAGGTTCATGAAGCTTTTCTCTCTTAAATTTTTGCAACCCACTTTCATTCTTTATAGCAAAAATGAGTTTCTTTTCTTTTTTTCATTTGCTAATCTTCACTCTTATTTGTTGTTGGTTTAGCCAATTTTCCCATTTTTTATTATTTTGGATTCATGTGATTCTTGATTGAATAATTTTTTGTTTGGATAGTGTTTCATCCTGATTGGATATGCAATTTTCAGCTTTTAATTCTTTTGAGATATTTGACTCTCTATGGATAGTGAAATAGCGATGAACACACACCGAACAGAAGGTCAAAGGGTATTTCCAAAGCTAAACTTTATATGGATTACATTTAATTTATATTTTGTCTAAAAAATTATTGATTCATGATAGGATGAACACGCACTTGAGCCTGGAAACCAAACTATAAACATAGACGTGTAAGAAAGGGTATAAATGTCATTTCATGTCTATTTAATGTGTGCGAATAAAAACACTCCGTGTACTTATCATTTCCCATTCCTAAATTTAACCTTATAGGACCTATCTAGAATTATTGCATAATCATTTTTGGGAAAACCAAATAGTCTCTTATAAAAAGGTTTAGATATTTCCTGACACTTATTTATGTCTCTTGAGTCATCAAAAATAGTGTAGCTACTTCCAAAATTATGATGTTGGTCATGACAATATGAAGTTAACACGAAACAAACATAAACGAAACTAGTTTGCATGTATATTGTATATATATGATACTTTTATAGTTAAGTTCATTTGTTTAATATTTTCATAAGCCAAACTATAAAAAATAAACATGAACACAAAAGTCTATTCGTTTAACCAGTGGCAGATCTAGGAATCCGGAATAGGGTGTGCACAATTTCAAGAAATTCAAAACATTTCAGGTTTGGAATTCGGACTAGGTTTTGGGCTCGGGTTGAGCAAGATTTTTCTTGCTTTTTCTGATCCAAGTTATCAAAAATTTGATTTAGTTTATCGAGTTTGGGTTATTTAAGCCTAAAGACACTCAAAAGTTTTAACAGTTTTAAGATAAATGTGCCATAAAATACATGTAGTGTAACGTATAAACAAATATCCTTTTAAGTCAACATCCCAATCAATGATGTATACTAATAACTAATCAGTAATCACACAAGACATTGAAAAGAGATTGAAAATACCATCTAAATGGGTACCAGCATTAAAATCCTAATTTTAAATTATAATGAACCTTGATTAAACATAATCCAAAATAATAGGAAAATAAAACGTGATTTCATATGCAGTAGAAATTCTAAACATGATGTAAAATACTTAGCAATATTAATGGGTTGGGTCTTAGGGGAAGAGAAATGGTGGACTCAAAACTTAGTATTATATAACATAACATCACAACTGCCCACTAAAACCACACAATCCATTGACCATTTGACCTTATATATCATCTTCTTCACAAAGTCGATGACGCTGAGTTACTCAGATTTACAGGCGAGCTGCTTCCATTTTCTTTCACAACTTAACAATGCTAAGATCGATTTTGGTATGCACCCATAATTATCCTACATTTTGGAGGGTGTGCACTCTCAAATTTTTAGTGTATTTTGAAGTAACTATCGAAAAAATAAAATAAAAAATTACACTACTATAAAATTTCACAGATATGCACGTGCATACCCTGTCTATAAGCTAAATCCGCATCTGCGTTTAACTGTTCGTGTTAGGTTGTTTCTCCTTTTAAACTTAAACATTCGAACAAGCTCCGTTCATGTAGCCTTACTTATAGATTAAAAATAAACTTACACTAGCATGTCCATCTTTTGAATCAAGGGACGGGAATCGTATATGTCTATACTTTTTTGACTTCACCTCAAGACTAATATTAAAATTTTGACGAGCTCCATTATTTTTGTAACGTCTCACCATGAAATAAAAGCAAGACAGCTTGTGACCAACGAGAGTTGGAGATTCATTGATGGTTAACTAATCAATCTTTTTACACGAATCTAATCTTGGGAATAGATAAAATCACCCGAGGTTCCGTCAGAAACCATTCGTAGAAGCTTGTAATCATTTTTAGAATAATAGAAATCAATAGCATTACGAAACTGCCTGTCAAAACGAGGAGCATTTGAGTTGGACAACTTCTTGTAAGCGCCCGTTAATGAATTCCAGAAAACCAACTCACGAGTATTCGATAAAACTACACATTCCAATCCATCCAAGCTTCCTAGAACAGTAGAACGTATACTATACTATTTCACGAATATTAGTTCTAAACGGGATAACACGAGTGGTAGCTGAAACATGGTTATTGAGATCTTCACAATCACGAGTACGTACTAAAGGTTTGCAATGACCATCGAATCTCAAGAAGTTTGCAGGGATCGGAGTTAAAGACTGGTCACTTGTTACATGGTGGAGGTTCATCTTGGCAAACTCTCGCATGAATGACTTCAATTCCATCGTTTGCAAACTCACATGCAACGTATTAGGGATTTTGCGGGAAGTCTTGGTAGTATATACCACCTAATCTATTATCTCAAAGTGATGCTCCACCGTATGCTTAGGTCTCTTTTGTTGGCCTAAAAACATGTCCTTCAATGTATCTAGTTTTCATAAAGGAGACAAATCAAACCATAATTTCATGCTTTTAAAAAGGTTCGGTTCTAATCGAATTTTATTCTTCAGATTGACCCTTGATCGAGTCATGGACCTATTAAGAACAAGCTAGGCTGGGAAATATATCGTGTATGGTATATTAAGAACAAGCTAGGCTGGGTTACTCTACAAGTCTTTTGCACATAACAATATTATGGTATATAAATAATTAAGCTAATACTCTTCGACTCCTTCGAGTCTCATTTGATCCTGACTTTACTATATACAGGGCTAAGTTTGGCAAGTTGAATGGAGTTAAAATTTTGGGTTTAAGCTATTAAATAGCCATGTACTTTCTCAAATGTTCCGATATGGTACCTGTACTTTTTTTTCAACCTGGTTAGGTAGTGTATTTTTTTTTTCTGTGTCGATATGGTCACAAACGTCAAGCCAAGTAAATAGATCGAAACTTACGTGGAATTTTTGTTGTTTTTCTTTTTTTTAACCCTTTACACATGGTTGCCAAGTCACTTGAGTTTGTGTGACGTGGTTTGCCAAGTCAATTGGCTTGCCTACGTGGAAAAAAATAAAAAAAAAATTAAAATTTTAATTTCGAAAAAAAAGAATTAATTTTTTTTTTCAAAAAATTTACGTTTAAAAAAAAAAAAAAAAAACCTTTACGTTTTTTCAAATAATAGTTTCGCCAGTTAGTCCCTCCGTTAATAATAGTTTTCACCCGTTTTTGTCCGTTTTTATCCGTTTTCGTTCGTTTTTTATCCGTTTCCCCCCGTTGTTTTTACGTTATTCGTCCGTTTTCATTCGTTTTTTAAAGTTTTTGTCCGTTTTTCTTACGTTTTATCCGTTTTTCTTATGTTTTGTCCGTTTTCTTACGTTTTTATCGGTTTTCATCCGTTTTTCTTACATTTTTCTTAGATTTTTGTCCGTTTTTCTTACGTTTTGCCTGTTTTTCGTACATTTTTATCGGTTTTCATATGTTTTTTTCTTTTTTTAGATTTTCTTACATTTTTCTTAGATTTTTGTCCGTTATTCTTACGTTTTGTCCGTTTTTAGTACGATTTTATCGGTTTTCATCTGTTTTTTTTCTTTTTTTTAGATTTTCTTACATTTTGTCCGTTTTTCTTTCGTTTTTTGTACTATTTCAACATATTGAAAATTTTTTCCAAAAAGAAAAAAAAATAGGAAAAATTTTTTTTCATTTTTAAAAATAATATTTCCAAACGTGTAATTTTTTCATTTTTTTATAAAAAAAAAACGTAAACTTTTAAAAAAAAAATTAAATTTTTTTTTCTGCTTTAAAAAAAAACATAAAGGTTTTTTTTTTTTTTTTTTTAAACGTAAAGGTTTTTTTTTTTTTTTCTTTTTTTTTTTTTTTTTTAAACGTAAATTTTTAAAAAAAAATTAATTTTTTTTTCCAAATTAAAATTTTAAATTTTTTTATTTTTTTCCACGTAGGCAAGCCAATTGACTTGGCAAGCCACGTCACACAAACCCAAGTGACTGGGCAAGCCACGTATTTGGAGAAAGTACATGTACCATATCGACACAGAAAAAAAAGTACACTACCTAACCAGGTTGAAAAAAAATACAGGTACCATATCGGAATATTTGAAAAAGTACGTGGCTATTTAATAGCTTAAACCCTAAAATTTTTAGTTTCTAACAAATTTACGCATATGATCAAAACCATATATAATTTCATGAACAAGTTCACGAGCATGCATATGCATGACCAAATAACAAACACGCTATTATGTTGTTATTCAACTTTATAACACAAAAATGCCTCAGTTGATTGTTGTGAACGATAAAACTTTCTTCGATATTTTTGTTCTACATTTTGTTTTTGATTATTAAAGGAGATAAATAAATATGTTTACGTTATCAGAATTTTGTAACAAAAACATATCAAAATCCATTGTCGTCCAGCGGTTAGGATATCTGGCTTTCACCCAGGAGACCCGGGTTCAATTTCCGGCAATGGAACTTTTTATTTATTATTCGAATAATTTTTTTTTTAGTATACAAGTTTTCTATCCTTTTTTAATCAGAAGCATGTTAATGTTGAGCTTCAAATTTATAGGCTGAACATTGTTTGGAGTAACATGTTTTAATCAAGAATAAATTAACAAATTCCTATAGAGATATTATTATAATACAAAAAGTTAATAATTTTTGTTGTCATTATTTAGAGACATTGTACAAAAAGCTCTAAACTTGTACAGCGATAATTGGCATAAGAAAAGTGTAGATACATGATAAGAATTGACGAAAATTATCAAAAACAAACAAATTCAAACTTATCAAATACAAAATAAACACTCATGTAGCAAATGATCATTCTTTCTTAGTTAGCATTCATTCATAGTCATCACACCTTATTCCGCCACTAGTTGTTATTCTATAAAAAGTTGAAAACTTTATATGAATTAATAAGTAATTGCTATTGTTTCTGCTTTAGCAATAAGTTTGTTATTAGCTCTAACGTAATTAAAAAAAATGATACTCCCTCCGTCTTAAAAATATTGTCCCCGTTTGATTTTTTCGGTCTTTCTCTTACAACTTTGACTTTAAGTATTTTTGTTAGTATTATATAATACGCAAAATATATGAATGGATTGGGTTTTGAAATGTATTTTCATTGGTATAATTTTCATCAACTATTGTATAACACAAACAAAAGTATTTAAGGTCAAAAATGAAAAAGAAATACCTAAAAAGTCAAACGGAGACAATAATTTTAGAACGGGGGTAGTAGTAAATTTCAGATACAAACAAAATAATCATTGAATGAGAAAGAAAAAAATTAGAATTTGTAATAAACGAGGATTTTTACCCGCGCTTCGATGTAGATCTTTTGGCTAAAGAAGTATTTTAAATGTAAGTTGGTTTGTACATTCAAAATTAGCGTGTTTTGACATTTATATGCTTATAGACATTAACAGACCTTGTTTACATATCTAATACCATACCTGCATATAGCATATTTCTACTTTTTTTTTTTTTTTTTTTTTTTTTTTTTTTTTTTTTTTTTTTGTGACATAGACGAAAAGTAATAAGATCGGGAAATATATATACCAGAGAAGGTTGGGATGGCTAGTAAGAGGATCATATGTAGAATCAAAGAAAGGTAAACATAGGTTGTGGGCAACATTATTTTAACGAATTCTTCAAAATCAATAAAACCACAATTTAAATTTGGGATTTTTGATTGAAATTTACGAGTTTTATAAAAGGGTATGGAAGAAAATTAAAAGAAGATGAAATTGTGTGATGAGTAATTTAAGGAGTGGTTTTAATGAAGATGTTATGTGTTTTTTATTTTGTGGAAGAAGATTTAGAAAAGAGCGAGAGATTTGTGGTAAAGGAGGATATTTTTACACTTGTGTACTGTATATGGTGCACTACTGAATTCATTGTATCTTCCCTCATAAAAACACTATAGAGATAGTAACTCTCCTAAAAAAAGACACTATAGATCAAGCTTTTGCACATAAGAAACCATGGTAAATGATACATGACAATATCATTAGCAATTACGAATAGTTTATATAAAAAAATGTTATCGATTGTATGTTTGTGATATGGAATTTTGTATAATCTGAGTTTTTTCTCTCTCTTTTTTTTAATGGAATTTTGTATAATGTGACAATTGAATTTAGTTTTTGTTTTGTATGTATATGATAACATGTGATGTTAAATTGTTTATTGATTTGGTCATTATGACATATTCAAATGCATCAGCAGTGTTCAATATTTTATAGTGTAATTAGATGAATGTGTTTTAGTTCGTTCGTGTACATGAATATTTGTTGTTGATTAAACCACTATCGAAGTTGAGAATTCAGATACCACTGATAATGTTAAAGCTAAAGATGGTCATACCCTTGCCGACTACAATATCAAAAGGAATAATCTTTATCAAAACTCTCACCGGTAAAAGCATTACTTTGGAAGTTGAGAGGTTTGAGACCATCGATAATGCCAAAACTAAAATCCAAAATAAAGAAGGTATCCTCCTAGACCAACATAGGCTTATCCTCGCTGGAAAGCAGCTTGAGGACGGCCGAACCCTGGCAGACTATGACATCTAAAAGGAGTCAACTCTACATCCGGTTATGAGGTTAAGAGGAGGAATACAAATTTTTGTGAAGACATTGACCGGAAAGGCCATCACTTTTGAGGTCGAGAGTTCGAATATAATCGATAATGTCAAAGCCAAGTTTTAGGATAAGGAAGGGATTCCACCTGATCAGAAGAGGTTAATCTTTGCTTGAAATCGAGAGTTCGAATACAATCGATAATGTCAAAGCCAAGATTCAGGATAAGGAAAGGATTCCACCTGATCAGCAGAGGTTGATCTTTGCTGGAAAGAAGCTAAAAGATGGTCGTACTTTGGCTGATTACAACATTTAGAATGAGTCGACTCTTCATCTCGTGCTAAGGTTGAGGGGAGGAATGCTGTTTTTTTGTCAAGACGTTGACTGGAAAGACAATAAACTTGGAGGTTGAAAAGTCGGATACAATCGATAATGTGAAGGCAAAGATTCAAGACATGTTATGCAAAAATGTTTTACATAATTAATATTGTGATTCAAATTGACCTATACTACAAAATTATCTATTTTTAGCCGGTCTAAATTGTGGTTCTTCGTTAGCTTTTTCAGCAGCTTGGTGTAGACCTGCAGATGAGTTTGGTATACACTTGCAGATGCTTCTGCTGAACTGGTGGTTAACCATTTTTCTCTTTATTACAGTTTGTTGACGAAGATCCACCTTCATAGAATGAAAACATAATATAAGAATACTTCTATATAAAATATATTTATAAGAATTTGTAATTGTAGTTAACCACTTGATTGTAAACTATCATCACTAACCATCACTTGCAGCATATATAAAATTTCTAGTTTCAATATTGAGATGCAGATTCTTTAAAAAATTTGTACCTCATACACACGTGTTTCTGTTACACCCGTATCCCGAAATACAAATAGGCCCTACCCTAGCTGAAATTGGCTTAAGGGCTTAACGGGATTAACTAGTCAACCCGATAGTCAAACTAATAGATACCATGTTGAGTTATAATTATAAAAGGGAGGGGGACCTAAGTTGCCATGATTTAAATATGTCATAGAAGTATTTGTAGCCAATATAGAAAGAAAGGGGCTTGAGGCACCAAAAGTGTCAAATGGTGAAATAGCTTTAAAGTGAAGAAAGCTTCAAGTAATTAAAATGCAGATTTTCTCAAAAGTTCCTGATTATGAAGGAAGGTCGGTTTAGGAGAATGGAGGGAAAACATGGGTTGGTCTTGTAGACAAATTGGTGATGAATTAAGGATGTCTTCCCTAATGGGAAGTTATAGATATGATCCTTGCAAGGTGAGTAATCATTAATTTGTGTTAATAGTTAATTGAAGAGTTAGGGTTCATGTACCCAAGTTAGGGGGTTTTGGGTAATTATGTTTTTAAACACTAATTGAGATGTTATAGAGTAATTTGGGTGAAAACCCCTTTTGATTAAATTGGAATAAATGGGTAAATTGAATATGATCATAAGGTTTGATTATAAAGAATTATAGTAGTAATCGATGGGTTGAATCATCACATAATCAATATATGATTATATGATGATTAGAAGTTAATTATGTGAGCCAAATGGTTGTGTAAACCATAGCTATGATTAATTGATAATGTTTTAAGTGTATTATGATTATGTGTTATGGATGTTAGCTTTGGATGGTGTTGATGATGGAGATGATGGAAGATGTTATAGTATGTGATTAATGTTTTGTTAAGTAACTTGGCTTGGCTAGCTAAGGTAAGTAACTTGGTTACTATGTGTTTAATATGAAAATGTTATAGTATGTGATTAATGTTTTGTTAAGTGGTTATAGATATGTCTTGAAATTATTGAATGGCTAAGGTATGTGTTAGATGTCTTATGTGCTAATTGATTACGTGTTATAATTATATGGTTGCGATGCATATATATTGTGGAAAACTAGAAGGGGGGTTGAATAGTTTTGCCGATTTTAAGTTTAGTTTCAAAAAGTTTAGATTCAATATTATGTGAATTCGTATGGATGGATAGAAAGTATAACGCAATAAGTAATGTAAGTAATGAAAGCAAGTAACGTAAAGGATAGAAAGTAGGGACACAAATGAATTATAGTGGTTCGGCTACAAGGACACCTTCATTGCCCTGCTCTACTCCCCGAGTCTCCTACTCGAGAGTTCAAGCACTATGTCAACAAGCTCCTTCAGCACGGCGGAGAAGCCTCACAACGTCGCTTACACTTTTTCCGGTACAAAGCTAAATACCGAGTCCTTAACACGGCGGACCAAACCAACACAACTATAACACAACAACTATGTGAAATATGAAATACAAGATCTTGCTACATAAATCTTGCGGAGGAACAAATCAATCAAGGACCCCTTGCTTGGATGACTTGTTGTATCTTGTGATCTCGCCTTTGAGAAGGACCTATATGAGAATCACAACAAAAGAAAGAAGAACTACTAGATAGATCAAGAAATATGAGATTAGAAGAGAGAAGTAATATATGAGAGAGTTTGTAAGAAGAGGGGTGAGTAACAATGAAGAAATGGCTCACTATTTATAGGAAAAAATCTCTACTGTAGCCCGGTTCCTACGGATCCCTCTCTTGAGGGATCCGTCCAGTGTAATCCCAGGGATCCGTGGACGCTCCTCACTATTTGGGTTATGGCCTTATGGGTCATGGATCATGGGTCATGGGTCATGGGTCATGGACTTTGGATCATGGGTACCCAAATAGATACAATGTATCTAGACATTGGGTCATGGGTCTTGGGTTATGGGTTATGGATTTGCTCCATGGGTATAGGTCATGGGTCTTGAATATTACCCATCCTAATAAACTATTACAAAAAATGAATAATTACAACAATTTATGTTAAATGACTATATGTAAATGCTTTACAAAAATAACATGTATCCTTATAATTTTACTTATGATAACTTTATATTTGTTATCAACAAAACACAAAGAGATCGCTAAATATGAATAAACGTTTTTACGGTTTATTTGTATTAACATATATAACGATGAATATATTGAACATGTATTAGCCAATTATTTACTAAGCGTAATCGCTTACATGTTATAGTTGCTATGTTCTTGTAGGTTCATGTGTATTAGAAGGACTATGTCTTGGATGGGATGTAGGATCATGGTTTGATCAAGGAAGTTTGGCAATATGTGATATTAGGAGCTAGGTAGACACCGAGCTCATGTGATAAGTTTGTACCCCCAAGAGTCTTTTATGGTTTTGTAAATGTATCATCAATCGTCAAGTATTGGTCACAGTGTTATGGTATTTTGGAGTGTTTGGGTTAATGTATATCTCTTACCCATTTTGAAGTCAAACGGGTCTAGTAATCTTTTTGTATACTAAGGGGCAGTTTGATAAAATGGTATGATTAAGCGCTGAGTGATTCAAAGTTGCTGAGTGATTTATAGATCCTGAATGAACTTGGTTATGAATGATAATGAACGTTTGATAATTGTTCTGAATCAACGCTCTAAATGATTTAAATTACCATTTTACCCATTATACGCACCTATTTTAAAATAAATTTTAACTCATTAATAATTATCCCACATTAATAAAATCAAATTCTTATGTGAAATAATTTTTTTTCGCACATAACTTTCCATCAACTTCAAAATAAGTTAAAGTTTTATATTAGTGTTTAAAAGCTCCTAATATTAAACATTTTATTTAATATATATTGACATCATGAAATCTTGCAAAGTACAAGTTCTACATTTGGAGTAAAGTTAAAACGAAAAAAAAAAGTCACTGATTAAATAACATAAAGGACAAAAAAGGAAGCAAGTGGGGCGTTGTGTCATTTTGCATCATTTTGGTCCTGCACGATTCAGAGTGTTCCAAATTAGTTCAGTGTCACATATTATTTTATCAAACAACATTTGCTCTTACCAATTCATATGGTCACATCTTAATTGTCCAATTCAAAGGCTATCAAACAGGACCTAAAGCATGCTTGTCATGGATTATATGACATTTTGTTAAAGTTGTAAGGCTCAAATAATCATTTGCATCGAAATGAACTATTTTGGTATTATGCAGTTTTGCTGTCAAATGTGCAGGTAAGTGAACTGGACGGCGTCGCAATTTTGTGGCGACGGCGTCAGGTTCAAAATCCCCTGAGCTGTCGCGTTTTAATCTGAAAACGTGTCTTAAGTTATAGTTAAAGGGTGACAGCGTCGCAGCTTATAAGGCGACGACGCCATCCCGTTTTACAGCAACAAAAGAGGTTTGTATTAGTCTTAAGTCGTTGGTTTTAAAAGTAAATCGAGTATATGTTATAATATGAATTGTCAAAGGTCAAATGTTATAGTTTTGTCGTTTATTGTTGAATTTAATAAGGAAAAGTAATAGTCAATCGTTTCCGTGTCAAAGTTTTAGAAATCGAGTAAATTCCGGTCAAACCGGGAATTGGGGCGTAACAACTTGGTATCAGAGCTTCGGTTTAAGTGAATTAGGTTCCCACTATAGGTTGCCTAATCTTAAACCACTCTTAGTTGCGTAATTAAGTGAAGCGAAAATGTGTATGCTATGCTATAGGGTAAACTATGCTTTGTGCTATATGAAGCTATGTGATAATGTTTTATATGTTATAGTCATATTGTGTGATTGATGTAGGTCCATGGCGGACCGTATGAGTATAGGTGATTAGATAAACATGAATGCTTTATGATTGTGTAAATTGTACTTTATAGTATTGATGCGATAGATAATTATACTTCGTTCACCGTGGATAGTGACGGTAGGTGTGATATGAATGTGTGCTTATTTGTTATAGAAATTATAATGAGACTTGAATAGATTAGTCAAGGCGCGAATGCTTATAGAAGGCATTGTTTGAATTTATAATAATTAAGTTATAACTATGAATAAAGACGAGGTGTGAATCGTGTTGTGTTATTGACCAACATATGGTCTTATTATGTGAATGGCTAATGGATAGCCAATATGGTGGTATTGGAGATGGGATAATTATAAGTCATAGAACGTAGTAGATAAACATAAATGTTAATGGATAATAAATGTGTTATAGTGTAATATTAATGTGCGTGTAACACAGGTGTACATGTAAAAATGAAAATTTGACACATGATAGTTAGGTGCCTAAAAACGTAAAAGTTGTAGAATGATATCGAATTTTCGATAATTTGTATTGAAAGATAAGAGTGATAAACCATAAATGCTAATTGATTAAAATGAAATAAATACAATTATGCGAAGAAGAAGAAGTGTTTATAGTTGATGACCTATCTAGGGTCTAAATACGGAATAAAATGGTAAAGCCGAGTGCTAAATTACGAGGCGATAAGCTAAAATATACAAAAGAAATTGTGGATGTTAGTGATATAATAAAAACACGACGAAGTCGTGATAATGTTATAGAATGTGTACGAGTATATATTGAAAGATAATGGGTGTGTTTTGAGAACAAACCTATAAAGGTTTAGATGTGGATAAAGTCAAATAGACTAAAATTAGTAATAGTAAGGATGTGAAGGTAGTCAATGAGGTTTGACGGGTCAATAAGAAAAGGAAATGATTAAACACATGGTAAATGTATAAGTATGGAAAGCGGGCTCATAAGCCCTATAAATTTGTATTAGTTAAATGGAAATAATGAAATTGTGAGTATGATAAAGTAATAATAGCTTGGATCCTATGTATAGTTATAGTGTGATGTTACATGCCACTCGAAAGATGTTATAGTTATTATTATAAAATACCTACGGGATATATAATAGTAATCCTTCGGGATATGTTATAGTGAATCCTACAGGATGTGTTATAGTACAAGTTGGCAAGAGAAAGTTATAGAAATCCTTCGGGATAAATTAAATTTCCTTCATCGGCTAGAAATTGTTTATATCCTTGGCATGTGAAATGGCCCCTTCGGGGAGTGATATAGTAAAAAGGATCCAATGCTAATAAATAAGAATTTCGATTGTTAAAGCAAGTTACTATTAAGTATTAGTGTTATGTCGGGAGCGCATGAGTAGGATTGTTTATAATTTCTTTATTTAAGTGGATTGGGACGCCTTTTCATTTAAGTAGCGAAATTATGAGTCACCGGACTACGAGTTTATATTTCTTGATTTACATTGTTTGGGACGCCTCTCCATGTAAATGAAGAAGTGTAAATGAGTAGGCTTATGAGTAGGGTAAAGAAGTAGAAAATAAAAGTCTAAAACTAACTAGACGTCTTAAAGAAATAAGATAGAGGGAATAAGAGTTCCTTGTCGACCCTAAGTAAGGGTCGTAAAACTTAAAGTTATAGAAACTTGAAATGTAAAGTATAATAAATAAAACATGAATGATAATGTGATGTGAGTAAAAACCATGGAAGTCATAATGAAGAAATTTAAAAAGTTTGAATTGTGCTATAATATTCCTTGAGGGCATGTGGTAATATGAAAAAGATCATAATGGTCATGGAAAATTTTGAAATTTATGAGAATGTTATAGCAACAATAATACGATATAATGATAGCGTTATGAAAATTACCAAATTAATTATAGCATAATGTGAAAATAGTTGACCAAGTTTGACATAGATAAGGTCAAGGTATTATGTAAGTGATCATGTATGTGATGGTAGGGAAATAAACTGACGATGAGATAATTGTTTTTGAGTAAATCATGTCTTAGATGACATGTTGATAGATATATTATAGAACATCTAGCTTGAATTAGAAGGCGTCTAAAGATTAGTTTATGTTATAGTGGGTCTTGAGTTGCAAGATTAAGTAAATCGTTGCAACAAAATGATTATATGGTTGTTTTTTGCTAAGAATGGTATAAGAATGGGTCTTGAGAGATTTTGGGGACGGAATCTAAATAAGGGGAGTAGAATTGTTACACTCATATCCAAAAATAAAAATAGGCCCTACCCTAGATGAAATTGGCTTAAGGACTTAACGGGATTAACTATGTGGAAAACTAGAAGGGGGGGTTGAATAGTTTTGCCGATTTTAACTTAGTTTCAAAAACTTTAGATTCGATGTTATGTGAAATCGTGTGGATGGAGAGAAAGTATAGATCTATAAGATGCAAGTAAAGAAAACAAGTAAAGTAGAGGATAGAAATGACACAACCGATTTATAGTGGTTCGGCTACAAGGACACCTTCCTTGCCCTACTCCACTCCCCGAGTCACCTACTCGAGAGTTCAAGCACTATGTCAACAAACTCCTTCAATTCGACGGAGAATCCTTCACAGCGTTGCTTACACTTTTTCCGGTACAAAGCTAAATACCGAGTCCTTAACACGGAGGACCAAACCAACACTACTATAACACAACAAATATGTGAAATATGAAATACAAGATCTTCGCTACAGAAATCTTGTGGAGGAACAAATCAATCAAGGACCCCTTGCTTGGATGACTTGTAGAATGCTTGTGATCTCGCCTTAGAGAAGGACCTATATGAGAATCACAACAAAAGAAAGAAGAACTACTATTTAGATCAAGAGATCTGAAGTTAGAGGAATGTAAGAATATAGGAGAGAGTTTGTAAGAAGAGGGGTGGTTTAAAATGAAGAAATGGCTCTCTATTTATAGGCAATTTCTTGCTATTGTTGCACGGATCCCACAGATCCCTTTCCTGAGAGATCCGTCTAGTGTAAATCGAGGGATCCGTGAGACGCTCCTCTTTATCCATGGGTTCTGGGTTATGGTTCATGGATCATGGGTTTTAGATTTTGGACCATGGGTATCCAACTAGATACAATGTATCTAGGAGATGCAATGCATCTAGTCAATGGTTTATGGGTTAACTCCATGGGTTATGGATATGCTCCATGGGTATGGGTCATGGGTTATGGTTTTTACCCATCCTAATAAATTATTACAACAATTTATATTAAATGACTATATATGTAGATGCTTTACAAAAATAATATATATCCTTATAATTTTACTTATGCTAACATTATATTTGTTATCAACAAAACACAAAGAGATCGCTAAATATTAATAAACGTTTTTACGATTTATTTGTATTAACAATCTCTCCCTTTTTGTTGATGACAAAACATAATGTTATGATGAGTAAAACTCAAGATTAGATGTATGTTTTGAAAGCATAAGTTTTACTTCTTCTCCCCCTTTTTGTCGAAACAAAAAGTGACCCTAACGAAGAAATAAAGTGTGGAAAAAATAGAATCCACGAATCACTAACTCCCCCTTGACGGTAGCTCCCCCTAGAAAAGGGCATCGAGTGAGAAAATATAAAACCTACAAAGAAAAGGTTAGTAGTAACATGCAATATAATCTTGTGATTGACGAGAAACAAGATGAAGAGCCAAGGTATGTAAAAAAAAGCCTTGTAATAAAATAACAAAGTGTAGTGGTATATATGACACATACAAACATATAAAACTAAGAACAAGGTTTGTTCTTTAAAATGACTCAAAAGAAAAACTGGAGAAAATAGTAATATCATTCCTTCCATGCTTGCATAAGGTTATTGATGGAGGTTTTGGTGAGTGATGATTTTGATGCGATCAAGGATGTGGTAAGTATGAATCGCATCTCTTCTCTAATTTCCATTGCAATTTCCTTTGTGGATTGGCAATGTTCACAATGTAAGTGATGTGGGTAATGTGTGTGAAAGGTTTCCGGGTTAGTTTGATTTGTGGGATGCGGAAGATGTGGTGGAAAAGTTGGAAAATATGGATCAACGTCCGGAATGTTTGGAAGTGGTGGTGGAAAAGAGCCTAGATGTTCTTGTAAGACAATGGGAGCTAAAGGTGGTGAAGTTACAAGGTCTTTGTAAATTGTGTTTGGAGATGTGGGAGGTGTTAAAAAGACTAGTTCTTTTGGGTTGATTTGTTGGGATGTTTTTGGAGTCTTAAGGAGTTCCAATAGAGTAACTTTAGGTGGAGACTTGATAGGTGATGATGTTGGTGTGCTTGTTAGAGATGAGGGAGGTGCTATTATGGAACCATTTGGTGGTGAATGAGTAGTTGGTGATGAACTATTTGACAATGTTTTGGCTAAACAACAAGGCCGGATGCTAATCCGTGCGGTTTTTCTAGATTTGGGTGGTAGCACTACGGAAGGTGGTAGGATAGAGTTTTGGATTTCTTGAAGAGGATTGTTTGCACTAGGTGATTCATCAATGTTGGAAGATCTTTTGGATGACATGATGATGGTTGTTTGTAAGGTTTAGAGTGATGAAGATGCAAGCATTTTTTGGAACCTTATTTATAGAGAAAATAATGCATTGTAATGAATGTTTGACCCAAAATGTGGACTAAAATCTAATGATTAGATATGAATTTAAGGCATGTGATCATGAGAATACAAGCATTAAGTAACATACTCATTTGTAAAAAGGATAAAATTATGAAAATATAAAGGTTTTTAGCTAAAGTGAGAAAAATAGAAGATAATTTCAGCTTTTGTCTCACGCATCCCACAGATCCTTCCCTTGAGGGAACCGTCCAGCGTTAATGATGGGATCCGTGGTACTGGTGACTCAGGCAGCTTAAAATTTTCTTTTTGGAAACATTTGTTCCTAGTGTGTGCCTATATGCAAACCATTTGGAGTTGCGGTTATCTCGACTCCTAAAAAGAAAAGGAAAAATAGACTAGAAGTGAAAAAGCATACTATTATGAGAGATAACCCGAGTGCAACTAATTCATTGTTGCTTAAATGAATGTACCCGAAAACACATATTAGTTATGTGTTCCCTTTAGCATTTAAAAGACATGATATGCAATGAAAACGGGTTTTTACTTTGTATTAATAATGAAAAAGAGGTTTGTCCTAGACGTGAGAAGTAGCTTTTATAAAAATGATACGGGAAGAAGTATCTTTTAGAAAACATTTCGAAAAAGTTTCTTGTTTGAAGAAAACGTTTATCTTTTAGTAAAAAAAAAAATAAGTATGAAATTACGTGTTCTAAATAAAACTTACCTTGGGTTTTGAAAATTCCTGTCTTGTTTGTGAGTTGTGTGTGAAATAGAGATCCTAGACTCAGAAAAGAAGAAGGCTAGTGTTTACATACCTTGGGGAGTTTAAAAACAAATTACGACGATTGTTCCATGAGACCAAGACCAAGACGAAGCAAGTTGAATTGTTCCCGCTTCAACGGTTTGGTGAAGACGTCGGCTATGTTGTCTTCAGATGCTACCTTCTCAATAGAGATGTTCCCCTTTTGAACATTGTCTCTTAAGAAGTGATGACGGATCTCTATAATCTTGGTGCGAGAGTGAAACACCGGATTCTTGCTTGTGTCGATGGCACCTTTGTTGTCACATAGAATGGCTATGTCACTTAGATGAATGTCGTAGTCAACTAACGCTTGTTTAATCCATAGTGCTTGTTGGCATGCTTTGCCGGCGGAGACATATTCGGCTTCGGTTGTTGATATGGCCAATGCCATTTGCTTCTTCGAGAACCAAGATGTTAAACAACATCCCATAAAAGTACATACACCACTTGTACTCTTTCGGCCAACATAATCACCTGCATGGTCAGAATCTGCATATACAATAGTTTCTACCCCCGTACCCTTAGGATACCATAATCCTAATTTAGTTGTACCCTTAATGTATCTAAATATTCTTTTGACCACTTCTAGATGTGATGTTTTAGGATCCTCTTGAAACCTAGCACATAGTCAAACACTAAACATGATATCCGGCCGACTAGCCGTAAGATAGAGAAGACTACCAATCTTCCCATGGTATTTTGCATTATCAACGGATTCGCCGTCTTCATCTTTTGTAAGTTTAGTGTCGGATGACATTGGTGTTCTTATGGGTTTTGACTCTTCTAAACCAAATTTCTTTAACATCTCTTTTATGTATTTAGATTGATTAAAGAAGATACCATCTTCTACTTGTTTGATTTGTAGACCAAGAAAGAAACTTAATTCTCCCATCATACTTATTTCAAACTCGTCATGCATGATTTTTGAGAAATCATCACACATGTCTTGACAAGTAGATCCTAATATAATATCATCTACGTATATTTGAACAATAATTATATACGATTCCTTTTTCTTAGTGAAAATTGTATTATCAACTAACCCCATGGTGTAGTTGTTTTCGATTAAAAATGACTTGAGTCTATCATACCAAGCTTGTGGGGCTTGTTTAAGACCGTAAAGAGCTTTCTTTAATTTATACACATGTTTAGGTTTTTTGAAATCGATAAAGCCCGGAGGTTGAGCTACATATACTTCTTCATTAATAAAACCATTTAGAAAAGCACTTTTGACATCCATTTGAAAAGGCTTAAGATCATTAGCACAAGCATAAGCAAGAAGTATTCTTATAGACTCTAATCTAGCCACGGGGGCATAGGTCTCATCAAATTTTATTCCTTCTTGTTGATTATACCCTTGGGCAACGAGTCTAGCTTTGTTTCTAGACACTACACCATTTGCATCTAACTTGTTTTTATATACCCATGTGGTTCCTATTATGGTTTGATTACTAGGTGGAGGGACAAGTGTCCAAACATCGTTAGAAACAAATTGATTTAATTCTTCTTGCATAGTCATTACCCAACTTTCATATTTTATGGCTTCTTGTGTATTCTTAGGTTCTATGGTTGAAACAAAACAAAATAAACTACTTTGGTTTTGGACTTGAGACCTTAAGTTTCTTTCATTTAACTTTCCTATGACCTTATCTACGGGATGATCTTTAGACACTTTAATTTTGATGATTTCATTGTTTAATGGTTCATCTTCTTTGTTTGTATTTTTCTTTATTTCTATGGCTTCACTTTCGACTATCTCGTCATCGATAGAGGTAGGGTAGGTTTTGGTGGACTCTCATCAAATTTTACGTTTAATGACTCTTCAACCTTTATTGTTTCTTTATTTAATATGACATAAGCTTTGATATTAGGAGAGTAACCTAAAAACATACCTTCGGTTGATTTAGGATCAAATTTAGTTAGGCAATCTTTAGTGTTAAGTAGAAAACATTTGCTACCAAAGACTCTAAAATGTTCTAACGTAGGCTTTTTGCCTCGAAGTAACTCGTATGGAGTTTTACCAAAAAATGGTCTAATTAAGACTCGGTTAAGTATGTATGTTGATGTATCAACGGCATTGCACCAAAACTTTTGAGGTATAGATTGCTCATTTAACATGGTGCGACTCATTTCTTGTAGGGTTCTATTCTTCCTTTCAACTACCCCATTCGATTGTGGAGTGCGAGGAGCTGAGAAGTTGTGAGTAATACCATTAACTTCACAAAAGGCTCCAAATTGCACTTCATTATCGAATTCCCTACCATGATCCGTTCTAATAGACACTATAGGACTTCCTAATTGTCTTTGGATTTTCTTACTTAATATTTTAAAGTAATCGAACGTTTTAGTTTTATTCTTTAAAAATTTAGTCCATATGTACCTAGAGTAATCATCCACTATAACCAAAGTGTAGTAGTTGCCTCCATAACTTTGAATAGCGGATGGACCAAATAAATCCATATGAAGTCATTCTAAACACTTAGTAGTAGAGACCATATTTTTAGCTTTGTGACTAGCATGAACTTGTTTTCCTACGTTACAAGCATCACAAAAGTGATGTTCATATTTTAATTTTGGTAGATCTCTTACTAGATCTTTGGATGATAGCGACTGAAGAAGTCACATATTGGCATGACCCAATCGTCGATGCCATAAGGTCGAAGTATCATCCATATAAGTAAGACAAAGTTTGTCTTTAGGTTCATTACCGATTTTAATGACATAGACTCCATGTTTTCTAATTCCTCTTCCTATAGTGATACCGTTTTTCAATATCTTACTACCGGTTTCATTAAAAAGCACGTTACACTTTCTATCACATATTTGTCCTATACTTAGAAGGTTAAAGTTTAGGTTTTCTACGTGACACACATCGTTAATGGTTAAAGATTTGTTAGAAATCATACCTTTACCAATGATTTTGCTTTTGCTAATTTCCAAATACCATATTTCCTCCATTGAAGGATTCATATGTGGAAAATAAATCTTTATTACCGGTCATGTGCCTCGTGCACCCGCTATCCTTGATCTATTCATCCGGATCTAGGTCGACCTTTAAGCACACCTAAGAAAACAATTAACTCAAAAGTTTGGTCCTCATTTGTTCATGGGTCTATTAGTGTTATACATTTCATTCATGTTAGACATATATGGAAAAGGTGTGTATGCATTCCATGGTGCAAAGTTTTGAAATGGAAAACCGTTTTGCATATTAGGATTCCATCCCATTTGATGGTTACTTCTCGGATAAACATTATTAGGTCTCCTTATAAATGTGTTTGGTTTTGAAAACGATGGACCTTTGTTTCTTATAAAACTTTGATTTTGTCTTGGAGGTGGTTGTCTAACAGTAACATGGGTTGGTTTTTTCTTATTAACAATAGCAAAATCGGTTCTAGATGAAGAGGCTATATTATTACTATTGTTTGCTTCAGCAGACCCACGGATCCCTAGTTTTACACTAGTCGGTTCCATTTTTGTGGGATCCATGACTACAGTGACTTGTTTTTCTATTGCTGTGACGAATTGTGTTTCTTTGTTTTCACTAGTTGAAGCATCAAGTTGCTGAATACCTAAACCTTTTTGGTTTTTTCCTGTTTTAACACTATCTAATATCATATCAAGAGTATTAGTACTCATTCTAGCAATCTTGGAATCTAGATTATCAACTAGTGTTTGAAGTTGAACAGAAAGCTCACATTCCCCACTTGCTATCTTCCCCTTTTCTAAACGTTTTAATTTAGCTTTTAACTCAAAGACTTCCTTTTCTAAACGTTCATTTTGGTTTTTCAAAATCTTGTTTTTGTTAATTACTTTTAAACTAATTTTGCAAAGTTTATCATATTCACGATGCAATGAATCATCATCTAATGATGAGCTACTATAATAGAGAGATTCGGGACATACCTCGTTTGAATCATTTGCCATGAGACAAATTTCTTCGTCCTCCTCCTCGCTCATTCCCCACGAACCACTCACGAACGCTTTTTGTTCGTCACGTTTGGGAAACTCACTAATGAAGTGATTAGGGTCCCCACATTTAACACAAGCGCGTTCATCCCTTTCTTTCTTGTCGTCTTTGCCTTTCCGGAACCCCTTCTTGTCGTCATATGGTTGCTTGACATATCTTCCCTTTCTTCTAAAGAACTTCTTGAAATCCCTTACCGCCATGGCATACTCTTCGTCATCACTATCCGAAGAAGAGTTTTCTTCATCGCTTGAGACCTTCTTGGCTTTTAAGGCAAGAGATTTGTGCTTCTCCTTTTTCTTTTTTGAGGCTTCGGAATCTTTAGCGAGGACAAGCTCATATATCTTTAGATTGCCTATGAGTTCATCGAGGGTGAGGATTGACAAGTCTTTTGATTCTTCGATTGCTGTCACCTTAGATCTCCACTTGGATGGAAGTACCCTTAGATATCTCCTAACATGCTTACGACTAGAGAAAGACTCATCAAGTGCTTGTAATGATGTAATTATAGTATTAAAGTTAGCAAAAGAATGATCTATAGTATCCTCATCCGATATTGAAAATTGTTCATATTGTTGAACAAACAAATCTATTTTATTGTTTTTAATTTATTGATTTCCTTGATGAGTTACAACTAAAGAATTACAAATTTCTTTAGAGGTTTTAAGCATGGAAATTCTTTCGAATTCCTTTTTGGGTAAAGCATTGTATAAAACCATTTTAGCTTCACTATTTTTGGAAAGCTTTTTCTTATGATCATCGGTGAGTTGATCATTAGGTGTGTTTACTAAATTTCTGGTTTCATCTTTTGTAGTGGCTTCAAAATCTCCTTCAACAATGATGTACCAAAGATCAATATCTTTTGACTTCACATACGTTTCGAATCTATTTTTCCAATAAATAAAATTATAAAACCATTAGTTTCAAGTAGTGGAGGTCGTTGCATAAATTGCCCTTCTTTATAATTTTCAGAACCCATAGTGATCGAAACGTTTTTAAAATACTATTTACTTCAAAACTTTTGTAAACTTAGCTCCTGATGCCAATTGTGGAAAACTAGAAGGGGGGTTGAATAGTTTTGCCGATTTTAACTTAGTTGTAAAACTTTAGATTCGATGTTATGTGAAATCGTGTGGATGGAGAGAAAGTATAGATCTATAAGTAATGCAAATAAAGAAAACAAGTAAAGTAAAGGATAGAAATGACACAACCGATTTACAGTGGTTCGGCTACAAAGACACCTTCCTTGCCTTAGTCTACTTCCCGAGTCACCTACTCGAGAGTTCAAGCACTCTGTCAACAAACTCCTTCAACTCGGCGGAGAAGCCTTCACAACGTTGCTTACACGTTTTCCGGTACAAAGCTAAATACCGAGTCCTTAACACGGAGGACCAAACCAACACTACTATAACACAACAAATATGTGAAATATGAAATACAAGATCTTCGCTACAGAAATCTTGTGGAAGAACAAATCAATCAAGGACCCCTTGCATGGATGACTTGTAGAATGCTCGTGATCTCGCCTTAGAGAAGGACCTATATGAGAATCACAACAAAAGAAAGAAGAACTACTATCTAGATTAAGAGATCTGAAGTTAGAGGAATGTAAGAATATATGAGAGAGTTTGTAAGAAAAGGGTGGTTTACAATAAAGAAAGGCTCTCTATTTATAGGAAATTCTTGCTACTGTTGCACGGATCCCACGGATTCCTTTCCTGAGGGATCCGTCTAGTGTAAATCGAGGGATCCGTGAGACGCTCCTCTTTATCCATGGGTTATGGGTTGTGGGTTGGGTCATGGATCATGGGTCATGGGTCCTAGACTTTGGACCATGGGTATCCAACTAGATACAATGTATCTAGGAGATGTAATGTATCTAGTCAATGGGTTATGAGTTAACTCCATGGGTTATGGATATGCTCCGTGGGTATGGGTCATGGGTTATGGTTTTTACCAATCCTAGTAAACTATTACAATAAATGAATTATTACAACAATTTATATTAAATGACTATATATGTAGATGCTTTACAAAAATAACATGTATCCTTATAATTTTACTTATGCTAACATTATATTTGTTATCAACAAAACACAAAGAGATCGCTAAATATTAATAAACGTTTTTACGATTTATTTGTATTAACAAACTAGTCAACCCGATAGTCAAACTAATAGATAACATGTTGAGTTATAATTATAAAAGGGAGGGGGACCTAAGTTGCCATGATTTAAATATGTCATAGAAGTATTTGTGGCCAATATAGAAAGAAGGGGGCTTGAGGGACTAAAAGTGTCAAATGGTGAAATAGCTTTAAAGTGAAGAAATATTTAAAATGTATATTTTCTCAAAAGTTCCTGATTATGAAGGAAGGCCGGTTTAGGAGAATGGAGGGAAAACATGGGTTGGTCTTGTAGACAAATTGGTGATGAATTAAGGGTGTATTTCCTAATGGGAAGTTATAGAGATGATCATTGCAAGGTGAGTAATCATTAGTTTGTGTTAATAGTTAATTGAAGAGTTAGGGTTCATGTAACCAAGTTAGGGGGTTTTGGGTAATTATGTTTTTAAACACTAATTGACATGTTATAGAATAATTTGGGTGAAACCCCTTTTGATTAAATTGAAATAAATGGGTAAATTGAATATGATCATATTATGATCACAAGGTTTGATTATAAAGAATTATAGTAATCTTGGAAGAATGTTATTATGGGTATAAGTTGAGTAATCTATGGGTTGAATCATCACATAATCAATTTATGATTATATGATGATTAGATATTAATTATGTGAGCCAAATGGTTGTGTAAACCATAGCTATGATTAACTGATAATGTTTTAAGTGTATTATGATTATGTGTTAAGGATGTTAGCTTTAAATGGTGTTGATGATGGAGATGATGGAAGATGATGATAATCTCATAATAGCTTAACTTGACTAGCTAAGGTAACTTGGTTACTATGTGTTTAATATGAAAATGTTATAGTATGTGATTAATGTTGTGTTAAGTGGTTATAGATATGTCTTGGAATTATTGAATGGCTAAGGTATGTGTTAGATGTCTTATGTGCTAATTGAATAATTGCGTGTTATAATTATATGGTTGCGATGCATATATATAACGATGAATATATGGAACATCTATTAGCCAATTACTTACCAAGTAATCGCTTACATGTTATAGTTGCTATGTTCTTGTAGGTTCATGTGTATTGGAAGGACTACGGCTTGGATGGGATGTAAGATCATGGTTTGATCAAGGAAGTTTGGTGTTAGGAATTGGAAATTCCATAAGGAAGTGTCGGTTACCCCAATTATAGTCTAGCATATGTTAGCTCGTCGACATATCGTTATTTACGTTATTTAGTAGTCAATTAGTTAGTTGTTAGCTTAGTTATTAGTTTAGTGTAACACCGTGGAGGAAGGACTGGTCTTTACCCACTGTATGCCTGATCCACAGTCCGACAGGAGGACGTAGTGTCTGTAACTATAAATACCCCTTCCATCCTTGGAAGGGGTGGAGCTTCTAATCTAACCTTTCTCATTTTTGTTTTAAACTCTCTCTAGAACTCCCTCTCTACTCGCTTCATCTCTCTAACATGGATTACTTGTATCATCACCATCCTAGACCACCCGAATCATCAAACAACATAATATGTATGATCCTACAATTGGCATCAGAGCTCAGGTTTTGTTGTTCTTGGTGATTCGAATGGTTTTTATACGGTTTTTTCTTATGCGGTTTGTGTGGTTTTCGGATGCGGTTTTGGAAACAAAATGGGTTTGATGTTGTTTTGGTTGATATTTGTGTGCAGCTTGTTAACTGATTATATGCGGTGTTTGTTGCGGATGTGTATTTGTGGTCGTTAAGCATTTTGTGAAAATGTTTTAAAACTTGTTCTTCGATGAGGTTTGGTTCCAAAATGTTGTTCTTAGGTGCGGTTTGAATATGTTCTTCGATGCGATTTGTGTATGTCCAGATTCAACGATTATTATGCGTTTTGATTCTTGTACGCGGTTTGTTACCAAAATATGTCAAGATTCATTGAATCAAAAGCGTTTTGGTACGTTACTGATGCGTTTTGGAACAAGTATGATGCGTTTTGGTCAGGAATCGATTTGTCATAAGAGTTTTGACTCCTATGCGTTTTGATACCAATGCAGTTTGACGGTTCAAAAAGTGCGTTTTGACGCCTTTTTCTATGCGATTTGTCTGATTTTAGGTATTCAATGAGTTTTGACGCCTGAACGATGCGTTTTGTTTCAAAATGGGATGATGCGGTTTGTGCTCAATCAAGTTATGCGTTTTGTTATAAGTATGCGGTTTGTCTGTTGTGTAAATGAAGCGATTTGATGAAGACAAGGGTATGCGGTTTGTGTAAAAAAGTCAGGATGCGTTTTGATGCCAAAAGAGATTTGACTCAAATGTTTTTGAAGAAAAAGTGAGGTTCAGTCACTTCATTTGATGCGATTTGAGATAAAAAGATTGAATTTTGGAAGCTGTTTGAAAATCTGTACAAAAACTGTTTTTGAAGAAGACGATTACCTGCAATATCATTCTACGGCATAAGCAACACATATTCAATATCATTCTACGGCATCAACAAACATCATCAAATGAATCTACAACAACATCTATGTACATCAAACGAGAATCACTACATAAGCATTACATTTTTTAACCATCACGGCCATCAACAAACATATACAAACCAACGCAACCACAATATACAACCATGTCCTATATCGTCTATCATCTACATCCTACAACATCAAATCGAACCAACATTGATCTACATCAAAACTTAAATGCTCAAGACTCATAATCTACTCAGAGACTCAATTGACCTCAGCATTGCCCTAGTCGAGTGCAATAACTGCAATTGAACTTAAAGGTCATTAACCCAAGACAAAATCATCACAGATCAAGTCTCATGACTCAAAGATAAATGGTAAAACAAGTCAACGTTCTCAGCTTCGTTCCTTTTGTGAGTGGTTCTACAAACACATAGATATCATACAATCTATTCACAATGGAACGTATGCCTCATAGATCGAGTTAGGAGTTTACATCTTTGGAATATCCGATCTCATCGAAAGAAAAATTTATAACAACTGTGTTATCATTTTTCTCTCTAATCGGTCTAAAATCTAAAACATTAATCAAAAGGTTTTTATTTTATCCGAACACTCTAAAGAATAGACCAAAACTCGAGGGTTTTAAATCTTCTTGATTCGGTTCACAATATAAAATAAAAATAATTAAAGGGTCGATTTACCAAGAAAAATCTCATATTTGGTTTGGTCTTAATCTGTTCAAGATTCTTTCGAACCATTCTCGTCACAGATCATGTGTGATTTTATTCGATCTCAAAGAAAGAGTATAACAATAGTGTTATCCCTTTTCTTTATGTCGAATCATAAAATGATAAATAAAACATAATCGGATCAAAGATAAAATACCCTACCCGAGACCAGTTTACTGATCGTGAAGCCAATATCAAAACCCTCATAACCATCCATGTGGCCTATTCGTTCCACCTCAAGCCATCCATGTGGCGAGGATAAACACAAAAGGATTCGAGAGTTGGAATAATGATATAAGCTTTGGTTGATTGTTCTTTTTTGTGTATGCTGATGAAAGAAATAGGAGGCGGATAAGTTGGATTAAGAATTTGGGAGGCGTTTTGTGTGTTATCAGTGGTGGGAGGCGGATTTAAGAGAGATATTTTAGGGCTTGATGTGTGAAACGAAGATTAGGGTAAATGAGTGATAAGGTATGTGTTATTTAACCCCGTGGAATTAGGGCAAACCGAAGTGGGCCGAGTGTTGATCAGATTTTATATGGGCCGAGTATTTGTTTCTCAAATAAATGGAATGGATTGATTGATGTTATGGGCCGAAATATCTTTATATGGGCCGACTAGCTTATCACTTACTCCTATACATGGACTTTGTGTGTACTGTTATGAGAACCGAAGATTTGGGCCATGGATAGTTGTATCGACTTACCTTGAGCTGGATTTGTGATTAATCTAGGATGTTACATTTTGATGAATTGATACATTATGCTGATACAAACGTGTGGAAACATTATAGGATCACTCTGCTCTTGGGCTCCGTCTACCATTATTAAAAACAACTAATCTCGCTCTAATTTGGTACTTGGGATATTGGTGTCTAGTAAATTATAGACTTGATATTCATTTAGTGCGTGATCACTTTTTGACTTGGATTGGGATAATGGTCTGATGGGCTTCTCGAAATTGAGATTTTATGAGACACTGAATAACATGAGATGTGATTGGGAGATGTGACAATGAGATCTATCGATGAGATTTGACGATGATATTTGATGAGAGTTGATGAAATGATGAGATTTGTGGTTATTTTGGTGTGATACTTTGATCTATACACTTTCACGGAAGATTCTATTTCACGGCTTGAATTTCTTATTGAACAAAGTCGACTACGGGGTTGTCTGCTTTCTCCAAGTGGTC
Source organism: Chrysanthemum seticuspe (assembly GCA_019973895.1). Classification (NCBI taxonomy): domain Eukaryota; kingdom Viridiplantae; phylum Streptophyta; class Magnoliopsida; order Asterales; family Asteraceae; genus Chrysanthemum; species Chrysanthemum seticuspe. The sequence continues at coordinate 216,929,879 of BPTQ01000005.1, forward strand.
ATTGCTATAGCCGTCAGAACACGTGAATAGTGTGTTTACCAAAGTGTTTAATGGTTGAGATGTAATCAGCAATTCTTATGGGTTACTCATTGCTTCAGCATGTCTACGATACTTCACTGTCTAAGCAAAATCTTTAAAAATCCTCAACGACATTCATGATCTTTCAAGAGGTTTGCTTATGACAAGAACTTCTCGTGCAAATGGACGTACACGTTATGATGCTTCCGAAAGTTCGAAACCATCATGGAGGAGAAACATGTACCTTGATGTTTTACGGTCAACCTCTTGGAGAAAGTAGTATATACTACTATACTTAGTATGGTTTGTGAAGTTGTCTAAATATGGACAAAGAATTGATGACATTATTGATGATGGAGAAGAATCGTTGATAAACCACTTCATGTTCCCCTAAAATAGATATTCACCGAAACCAAAGTTGTCATATCACATTCAAGCTGACATTGTTTACGGTTTAGTCTTGATTTTGTAAAAACCGGCGAAAGAAACTATTTATCGGTTTAAATCATATATTTGTAAAATCCCGTGACAATGGAAACATCCTGGTAATAGTTAAGTGCATTTCCGGATCAATCTTACGGTTTATTCTTGGTTTTGTAAAATCCCGTGAAAGAAACTATTTCTCGGTTTAAACCATAGAATTGTAAAATCCCGTGATGATGAAACCATCTTGGAGAAAGGAAAGTGTATTTCGGGATCATATCTGATGCTGGTGCTACGGTTTCTACTTCGAAGAAGGGACAAAAGAGTGTACTTCATGAATTGGGTAATTATTTGGATTGTCTTCATGGCAGTTTGGTTATTACAAGATTTTACGGGGTTATGTGCTTTTAATCATGGTCGGGATGAAACCATTATCATAGTTCACTTAAAATGTAAAAGGATGCTAGATTTAATCTTTTAACCACAAGATGTGACAACGACGTTAATTCAGTATTATTTATTTGAGGTTGAAGTGAAATATCACGAGCGAGTGTACTTAGTATCTGAAGGTATCAGGGATGGTTGGATGAAGATTCTTCGAGATCCTTGTTCGAGCTTTTAATATTTTCAAAAACGAAGACTTGGAAATCTAGTTATCTTTGGGTGATTTTTCCTTTTCTTTTTACCACTTGGGGGAATTGGTCTCTCACCACCACAAAATAACTATCACTTTAAGGAGTTACGTTGTAGTGCTCAGTGTCACATTAAATTGTGGATTTTCAAGAGGTGATGTACGTCTTATACTTGATGGTTGGTTGGATGAAGAGTATAGAGTACTTAGGGATTCAAATGGGGATGAACTCTCGGCACCGCTCTTTGTTACATGTGTGCAAGTTTAAGTCACGAGTTCGGGTTAATTCACTTCAGGGTCAAATTCATCATATTGGGTTTTCTCCATCAGCTGTCACGACAAAGAGCCTACTGAATGATAATGGGATTGATAACAAGTTTGCCAAGAGAGGTAGAAAATAGAGAGATTATGACGTTTGAATACTTCAGTTCAAACCTCGTTCTCTAAAGAAAAGAAATGTGTACGCTTCAGTGCGCATTATCTTCGAAAGAAGAGAAATCTTCTTATGACGTTTGAACACAACAGTTCAAGCCTCGCTCTCTAAAGAAAAGAAAAGTGTACGCTTCAGTGCGCTTTATCTTCTGAAGAAGAGAAATCTTCTCACTTATGACCATTCTCATCAACATGCTTCATACTTTTTCCATGCGCCTTCAATCATCAAGTGAACCGAACTACCATTGCTAGTAATCTTATTCCACTTGCTCAGTTAAAATGACGATGGCGACATCATATGCAACCTTTGAGGGAGAAGAAGTGTGAATTTACTGCATGGTTGATTGATATCTGAGAATAAATGGTCAAACGGCTCCAAACTCATGTAAGAACCGAGCTTCTTCTTATCGGGTCATCTTCACATGGATTTTCTTCTAAGAGCCGTTGGTTGACATCTTCTCACGGACTGATGAGTTTAACGACAAAGTGCTTCCAGTTGCGGGACTGATTTCCTTGATAAACATCTTTCTGTTCTTGTTTGATTGGGAGGGATTTGATTTAAGGGGATTTGCTATATACAAGTTAACGGGAATGCATGTGGTGAGAAGAATATGTTAACTTTCTATTCCCCATTCGGACAATCTTGAAGAAGGTCGAGTCTACAGTCTGTTCTACATTTTCTGCTGCATGGTAGAAGACTAAAGACGAGTTGCATTTGATTATCCAAAGACTTCTTCTTATTCAAGGCATTTATCTAAAGGACTGTCAGTTTAGGGGAGAGCACTAATTGGGGGAGAGTGAAATGTCAAGATTTAATCCCTAATTAGATTTGCTCACGTAATTCTTTAGCAAGTTGATTCTCACAGATACATCTGAGCTTATGATGTTCTTCTCAATAGATTTCGAGTATATGGGCTTACAATGTGTTGTTGATTCTGAAGTATCAAAACCAGCAAGGGGGAAGGAGACATGCATCTAAACGCTAGTAAACTTGATGAACTTAATACTTCTAAGTGATTGAAGATATCCCGGGAAGACAAATGTCAGTACTGCAGAGAAACTCAAGGTTTGACTCATGGCGTTTAGTGTTCTTATTCCAACTATGTGGGGGAAGAGATGGAAGAGTTAGTTTCTGGTGATAAAAGAGGTACACAAGTGTGTGATGATTTTAATGTTATCGCAATCATTAGGAGAGAGAGATTGTGTACATTGGGGACGCTCAGCTGTTTCACTTGAGAGCTTAATCTGTGATTCAGTGATAATCGCTTATTCCAGAGTTGACATCCGCAGAGATAATCAGTGATTCAGCATGCTACTTCAATGTTATCGGTTATTCTTTCTTTAGGCATTTGGGTACTTCGGGTTCTTGAGCTTCATACACTATCATCAGGGGAGAGAAAAGTATACATCGGGTTTATTCTTTTGCTATCGGACTTAATCTGCTACTTCGATGGTATAAGTTTCTCTGTCTTCGGGTATATGTGTATTTGGGTTCGTGAGCTCTAGTCTAAGAGACTGACTGCATCAATTCATCTACTTGGGGGAAGTGGTCTCTTGACAAATTTTTGGTATGCATTGCTTCAGACTTCAGTGGTAATGAAATGTGAGAAGATTATTTAAGAGTGGGATGATACGTTGTTGTTCTTGTTGATGATATAACCCCGAACGAAGAATCACAAAGATCATTCTTAAAAGGAGCATCAAGATCGATGATAATGGTGTGCTTCTTTGTGCACCTGGCTAAGGCAAGCTTGAAATAGAGCTTCAAATCTGCTCAGCTAAAGGATTTTCGGTTTGGGGGGAAGCTGCCAAAGTCTCACATTCTTAAAGGCTCAATTCCTTCTTTTCAAGAGCCTCGGAAGCTTTGGTGGTGAAAGTTTAAGAGATTACGACTTCTATCTTCTGCAACGGGGCTGTTTGATATCCTTTTCTCGGTACTCGTATCATCATCCTTCTTAAATTATATCATCTACTCTATCTGTAAATATTTATCAAAAACCAAATACAAAAATATAAAACAAACAAAAAGAAAATATAAAAATATAAAATCAACAAAAAGCCATAAAAATAAGAAAATTTGAAAAATACCAAAAATATTGTTTTTCTAAAGACATGTCTTCTGGTATCGATAACATCTACGGTCTTAGAAATGTCATTCAACAATGGCACGGGACCATAGATGAAGTTCGAGCAGGAGGTGTAAATATTTCTTTTCAAAACATGTCTTAATATGGCTTGCAGTTACTTCAGACTGTAACCCGTGCTTAAACCATGGTTTGCTATTATTTCAGATAGCAACCCGCTCTTCAAAAGAAGGAAAGTGCTACGCTAAACCTATTTTCAAATATATCGAGCACTTATTCAAAATCAAAATGAGGAAAGTATGTCGAAGGACTGTTGTTCCTACTCAAATATTTTTCCTTCTAAAATTCTTCAGAAAAATATTTGTTTGTCAAAATGGTAGAAAATGAGTTGCTTGAAAATCATTCAGACTTGAAGTTTTCATAAATTTGCAAACTCAATCAATGACTACATCTTTTTTAAACTTTTCATAAAATTAGTCATTGATTCAGGGGGAGAATGTTTTCAAATATATATCATCTAACGGGCTTATATAATCATCCTATGTGCTTAAAAGAAAAATATGTTTGCCTACGTTGAAGGACTAGGAGTCTAGGATGTGATTGTTAGGTTTAGATGATTATAGTTTGATAAACACATTATTCCATGCCTTATATGATCTGATTGATATGTTGGATTGACTTATATTAGTCAATTGTTGTACTGGGTGTTGTCGACCACCATATATCTGTATGTATGTTCACTAACGTATGCAGATAGCATGGTTGATAAGAATGTTCCCGATCCGGATCCCACTAAAGAAAGATGATTGGATGTCGTAAGGAAAGGGCAACAATATCTTGGGTCGACAAAAGAAGAAACGGAGCTTAATTGGATCTCTATATGGATAGTTGGCATGTTAGATGCAACTTCAGAGGTCTCACTGCATCAGCAGATGGTTTTTATTCGAGCCCTACAACAACAACAACAAAAGCCGCTTAACCACCACGTATCTTTGTGCAGGATAAGTAGTGGATGATACCATTTTTCTTAAACAATTTTGAAAATATTGTTTTAAAAATGGAAAAATATTGTTTTGAAAATAAATTGGGCTTAAATTTTGGAAATCAATCGGACTTCATTTTGATAAAACATAAGTCACTCAATCATCGACTACGGTCATTGATTGAGGGGGAGGGTGATTTCAAATAAAATATTTTCAAACGATATTTCTTCATAAAAGTCTGTTTTGTACAACATAAAGTGGTGATCTAAAGATTTAATGTTATGTCATGGTAAGATTTTCTTTAAAACTCAAAGATCTTACAAAATGAAATCTTTTCTGTTCTTGTTTGATTGTAAAATTGTTTTATTTTACTTAAAGATCTCTTAAAAACTATCATACCTGACACTAACAATCTTTAATGTCTATAATTGGTCCTCATCAGTCAATTTCAAATTTTAAATCTTGCCACGTCTTTCCCCAAATTTTTCTAAATGATTTAAATTATTTAGGATCACAAATCTCAAATGGTTTGAAATTTTTTATCGGGGGAGAGATCGTGATTTAAATCTCAAATCGGCTTTAAAGGGTGATTGTTTCAAAAGCACTCCTTCCTTCATGTGTCAAACGATTTCAAATACATGATGCACATGATTGAGAAGGAGCATTTAACCAAAAACCAGAAGAGAATTTAAACCAGGCATATTTTCTCCCAAGTTTTTGAAAACTATTTAAATCACTTGGGATCCAAAATCTCAAAGGGTTTGATACTTTTGATCGGGGGAGAAAATGTGATTTAAATATGAAATTTGATAACAAGTGATCTTTTTTATTCAAATGTGCAGGCTGCTCTCCCATATGTGCTAAACGTTTTCATTAATTGAAGCACATATTGAGGGGGCGCATTTCAAAAGAAAATAAACTTTCAAGGTACAAATATTTACATGTTTCAACATAAGTACCTTGATTGATTTTCTAATGGTTTCTTATTGGCAAATGTGATCGTGGAAGTTCTTCAAAAACCTCCTTCCTCTATGTGTTAAATGATTTCAAACAACCAACGCACATTTTGAGGGGGAGAATTTACCAAGAAAATCAAAAGGCTTTTTCTAAGGAAATTGTGATCAAGAAATTGTTTCAAAGAACTCTTGCCTCCATGTGCTAAACAATTTCAAAATCATATGCACATGTTGAGGGGGAGCATTTCTAAATGATCAAAAACAATTAAGGTACAAAATGCTTTTGATATTATATCACAAGTACCTTGATTGATTTTCCGAATGATTTTTCAATTGGTTTCAAGAAGAAATGAACAATACCAAAAGACCGACCAATTTACTTTATGAATGGTGTTATAAGGATGGTTAGGTTAGGTATTCGTTCCCACGATCCCGCCAGAGCCGGAGGGATCTACCCAGGGACAATCCACTAGATAGTGTAGAAGTCCTTAGGTATGATGAAAAAAGGAGAAAAGTGAGAATAAGGGAAGAGTGCCGACTGAGACAAAGCTAGTACTGGAACAAACCCAACAAGGTTCTAGTAATGAAGTCTCGGTAAGCACTGAAAGGGTTGAAGAATGAAAAATAATTGAAATGAGAAAAGGGTGAAAAGAAATAGCCCTCCAATAATTCAACCTTAGAGCAGAAACCGGGTTCAATTCATATGCTACTGGTTGTTACTAAGGTAACGCCGGTATTGAAGACAAGACGTCATGGACCCAGTGACACACTGCACTAAACTTCCCAATCTACTTAAGTTCCTCTTAAAAGGGCTTGTTTCATTCTCACGGGGAACCTACATAATCTATCGACTTTCTCTTAGAGATTGTTGATATTGAAGAAGGAGACCCTCTCCCTAGTCTCCGGCATAGGAAACCAAATGTGCACAATTGAGTCTAGAGCCAAGAGATCATACACAATATCTCATTAGGACACAAAATTAATGAAGACTTGCTGTTTCACACAATGTGGAAAGTAAGAATATATTAAGAGTCCTACGCATTATCCTTGTGGTATTGCCAGAACATCCGAGTGATATGTTAAATATTCACGATGAAGATGGAAATCCTTCTAGAGCCAACATCAAACAAGCTCTTGGTGGGTGACATGTGAGATCTTTCCAAAAGATCAAGCTTGTGACAACTGGATTGAAACGATGGGGTGATTCATTCTTGAATCAACCTTGGTCTAGGAAATGAATTGACGAACACTTTTGGAAAAACCGTTCGATGTGTAAATCTTCTTTTCTCTAGCACATCGAATGTGTATTCATGTTTTCAAACACAAAAAGTATATTTGATTGAAAAAATACTTTTGGAAAAACCGTTCGATGTGAAAATCTCTTCTTTTCTCTAGCACATCGAATGTGTATTCTTTTTCAAATACAAAAAGTATTTCTGATTAAAAATTGATCTTTCTCATAAAACCTTCGTCGTATTGCAAAACTCTTTCTTCTAAGCAATACGCGACTGTTTTCAAATCAATTTTTCATCAATCAGTGAATCTCAATTCGTTGGTTCACTCACTTCGTGTTCTCTACTTTGGGACGCTCCGGTTTGAGAACGGCTAGATCAAGCTGTGAAACCCTGTCAAGGAGATTCTTCGGAATTCTACCTGATCACAGGCAGTATTTATATTGATCAACGGGGAACCGTAGTTCTTGCAAGTATATTCAACGAAAGTGAACAAAGACACTTTCGTGTGTTTTAGTGCTAACTGTTGTTTGCAGGAACATTGGACGGTTGCAGTTGATCGATATTGAGAAGTCAATTCACAGCCGCATGCTCACAGCATTCACACTTAATTGAAGAAAATCATGACAATCAAAGATATACAAAGATGCTTTCGCTACTCTAATGAAAAGATGTCATGATCCAGAAAGTGTGAGCATGTCGGTCCAAAAGTCACAACATCACATGAAGGCAACACAACAAAGGGTGATCCAGAGATTTACTGTGGCTGATGATCTCAAAGAAAGCTCGAAGATCATCAAGACGTGGATCAGTTCAAATACCTCCACTGAAAGTACAAAGTATGCAGACTTTGAAGAATCGCTACTCAAGCACAAAGAATGCGGAAATTGAAGAATTGAAGTCTACGAGCTTAGAACTAAAGACAAAGATAGAATGCTAGGATGCAAAATGTATTTCATGGGGTGACCTCCCTTAAGGGGAGATTGTTAGGAATTGGAAATTCCATAAGGAAGTGTCGGTCACCCCAATTATATTCTAGCATATGTTAGCTCGTAGACATATCGTTATTTACGTTATTTAGTAGTCAATTATTTAGTTGTTAGCTTAGTTATTTGTTTAGTGTAACACCATGGAGGAAGGACGGGTCTTTACCCACTGTATGCCTGATCCACAGTCCGACAGGAGGACGTAGTGTCTGTAACTATAAATACCCCTTCCATCCTTGGAAGGGGTGGAGCTTCTAATCTAACCTTTCACATTTTTGTTTTAAACTCTCTCTAGAACTCCCTCTCTACTCTCTTCATCTCTCTAACACGGATTACTTGTATCATCACCATCCTAGACCACCTGAATCATCAAACAACATAATATGTATGATCCTACATTTGGAAATATGTGATATTAGGAGCTAGGTAGACACCGAGCTCATGTGATAAGTTTGTACCCCCGAGAGTCTTTTATGATTTTGTAAATGTATCGTCAATCGTCAAGTATTGGTCATAATGTTATGGTATTTTGGTGTGTTTGGGTTAATGTATATTTCTTACCCATTTTGAAGTCAAACAGGTCAAGTAATATTTTTGTATACTAAAGCATGCTTGTCATGGATTATATGACATTTTGTTAAAGTTGTAAGGGTCAAATAATCATTTGCGTCGAAATGAACTATTTTGGTATTATGCAGTTTTGCTGTCAAATGTGCAGGTAAGTGAACTGGACGGCATCGCAATTTTGTAGCGACGGCGTCCAAACCAGTTGAGACGGCGTCGGGTTCAACATCCCCTGAGCCGTCGCGTGTTAAATCTGAAAACGTGTCTTAAGTTATAGTTAAAGGGTGACGGCGTCGCAGCTTATAAGGCGACGACGTCAACCCGTTTTATAGCAACAAAAGAGGTTTTTATTAGTCTTAAGTCATTGGTTTCAAAAGTAAATCGAGTATATGTTATAATATGAATTGTCAAAGGTCAAATATTATAGTTTTGTCATTTATTGTTGAATTTAATAAGAATAAGGAATAGTCAATCGTTTCCGTGTCAAAGTTTTAGAAATCGAGTAAATTCTGGTCAAACCGGGAATTGGGGCGTAACAGTTTTCTCTTTAGGAACAGAATGTTTAATGCTTTACCAGGAGTCTTTTTTCTCAGCTGAATTCTGCTCACAATATATCTTATTCCAAAGACAGCCTGAAACAAAATAGGCAATCAGTTTAGCAATTTAGGATCCTAAATTTCACATCATCTAATAATTTGAAGCACAAATTAGCAGGAGATCATTTAAGAAGATAAAGAATCACACACCTTTAATTGAAAAACCTGGCAGCAACCTAACTTAAATCTGACTTGATAGTCACACAAATTTAATAATCCACTCGCCTCAACTACGTACTGAATCAATTTTTTTTAAAAGGAAACTAGAGAAGAAAGATCAGAGCAAGAAGCTATGTTAAACATCACGTACCAATATTAAAAAACAAAGAAAGAAAAGTATTATTTGGTTGTTTATATTGACATACAATGTTTAATGTTTGTGATAAAAAACATGTTCTTACATATTTTCATTTCTAGTTGCATAAAAGGCTCTAATCAATAATAGGATGCAATTTACAAAGATCGATGGGAAACAAAAGAAGATGATGTGATAAGGTAATCTGCATCAGATCACTTATCAGACCATTTTCTTTTGTTTCATATCTTTCTTTGGTTAAATGTACTCTACCAGTGATTAAAGGTTTTTGTGGAACTGAATCTGGCAACATGCATTAAACAATTTCAACTAGTGAAAAAATGTAAACTAATCAGATAAGCAGATAAGTAACGCAAAACACCTGAAAGATCAAGCTATTTAATGTTAAAAGGATGTGATAACTCTTACTGAAATTAGATAGGATAAAAAGATAAAAAAGAAAACAAATCATTACTCACATTATTTCATAGATAGATAGTTACAGCTCATAAATCGAGCTTGAACATTATGCGTAACATAATGTTGTTATGTACTTTATAAACAATTGTAATAGACAAAAATCAACATACTTAAACCTTCTGAGTCCTCTCTACAATACCTTTTGCTTTTTCGACGCTCTTTGAGCAAAATCCTGCACCAAGCGAATTGCTAGAATGTTGAAATAACAAATGGCACAATAGTGGGAACTCAGAATGGGTAACTATGTTCAACATCGTCTGTCAATATTAAGAAATGAAGAACGTGGTGGACTTTAAAATGAAAAAATTATGGTTAATAAGCAGAATTTTTTAAAGTGGTAAATTTTAATTAAAGAAAAGACATGGTTGACTGGAAGTTTGCACTTTCCAACAGTTAGCTTTTCACCCTCAGCAAGTGCCATCAGCGCACTGACTCTCACTTCATCATCAGAGGAGACATCTTCCTCGTCCCAATCAAAGTTTTCAGCTACAAGTCGTTTATTCTTTGCCTGATAAAGTTTAGAGGTCTGTGTAGCCTGAAGAGTTGATGGTGCAGCCTCAAGGAGTGCAAGTTTAGCTTTAGCTTTTCTATACTTAGCTTCAAAATATTTTTGACCCTTTTGGTCAGTTTTGTTTTGAAAATGTTGAGAGGACTAGAGCATTTTTGGTTGAAACTTGCTATTCCTGAGGAATAACTGTTTTTTGACAATTTGTATGAGGGTTCTGAAGTGTTTTTAAGAAACAGTCTTTTGCAAAATGACCTTTTTTACCACATTTAAAACATTCAGTGCTATCACTTGCTTTAGAACCAGAAAATTTTGACTTGTTTCTTTTGATAAAAAATTTTGAGTTTGCAAGGAGTGCCCTCTCTTGAAATTCAATTTGAAAATCATTTATGTATTCCTCACTGGTTCTTTCATCAGCCTCATCATCAGAGTTTTCTTGAAAATCTTGCACAACTATAACAACTCGTAAATTTCCCTACCGATTTTTCGCGGCTACATTTTTTTTCTTTCTTTCATCGCGACAAGATACGGATTATTTTTTTAAAACTTACCTCGACCTCGATAATAAAAACTTCATAAAATAAAGATATAATAAATTTTTATATTTTAACGCCGGGCCTCTAAGCCCAACACTACCCGATCCAATTCATTCTATATTTATTGGGCTCGCGTGTTTTATCCGATCCAACCCAAACCTTTTCTTTCTCATGTGGGCCTAACCCATCTATTTCTCAGCCCAACGTCACCTAAAGTATTTTATTACAAAAGAGTTTACACTGGTAATATTTGGTACCATGTTTACTTCACTTCAGCGTGACCCCATCAAGCCAAAACAATAACATCCTTGGTCATAATATATGTAGTATGCATGTGATAAACAAGACTAACCAAGCGCACCATTATTATTATAATTAGCACAAGTATTTTCACATTTTGATACCATGGTTTCTGGACACACGAGCAAGAGATCAAACAAACAAAACTCAAATAGAAAACTTGGTCTACCATTCCTTGCGTGTGTAGGTCAAGTACTTGTCACATATATTTTTTTTTTTCACATGATTCCTTTGTTTTCTGTGTACACCACGAGAAAAACACAAGGCAAAGCAACAAACTAGAATATTAAAACTTGGTCCCCCCGTGAACTGATTTCCATGTGATCCCCACGTGAAAAACAAGACAAACCTGCAACCCACCTACTACTCTTCTTGCCCCCAAAAATCGCTTCCCTCTCTTCCCCCTCCTCTGCATACGCTTCACCACCTCCAAAAATGGTAACCTTTCAAACAACCCTCTCACCTCCAAGGACAACCATAACCGGATTTAAATCACTCTCTTGGCTTTTCCCATGAGGATGTCGACAAAACCAAGGTCCCCTTCTTTGGACCACAACCTGAAGATAACACCAAGAGCCACGTGAAGACCATACCCATCTCCTTCTATATAAACTCCTAAGACCTTTTGTTGAACACACAAACTCTCACACTACACAACTCACTTCTCACACTCTAAACATAAATGTCCACTGTGGATATTCGGGGGTCGAAGGGAAACGCAAGGAGCCTTGATCGTTTTGTACGGGTATAAGGAAACAAGGGAATATTTGGGTCACGTTTGTTCACTTCTCTTTGAATCTCGTCACCACCACTCTCGGTGTAGTAAGCCATTCTAAACTTTTTCTTTTTTTTACGTCTTGAATGAAAGTATCATGGTTGTGTTTTAAAAACTTGTGTGGCAAACCTTTAGTCTCGAAGATAAACTTGTATAGTGTGGTTTCCAAATCGACATACACCCATATACATGTCGAACTTATTCAAAATGTGGAGCTCGTAATGACCAAAGAAAACATAAACGAAAACTTACATATAAACACAAGTCTTGGCCTTTTTCATATACATGGTATGCTTATTTGAGAAAAGTGGTAAGAAACTGTTTTGGAAGAAATGAAACACATAAACTTAACTCATGCATACATGCATACACGACAGTCACTGAGAAAGAGTTAAACCAAAAACTGAAGCAGTTAAAAGGAGGTTAAAACTGATAACGTTGTAAATTTAAATACAAAACGAGCTTGGTCCAGATGGTTGGAGCTTGGGATTGTCAAGCGAGAGGTCTCAAGTTCGAAACCTGGGCGTGACACTTTACTTATTTTTGTTATTTTTGCAACTTTTACCCTTTGACAGATTCAGCCCCTCGACTTTGTGCCACTCACCAACCTTTGTGTTGACATTTTAGCATGTTTTTCTCAGGTTTATTACTTGGCGTGGGCAATGGCAAAGACATTCGTTGAAGACTGGCATCCGTAGTGTTTTCAAACAAATCTAATACAACTTTTAATGGGACAACATATATTTTTATGGGCTTTTCTTCCGCACTTTGAAACAATGATGTAAAACTATTTCTTAAATTAATATATCTTTTGAAAATGGAATAGAATTTCCATTCTTTATCACCTTGTATTGTGTATATTGATTTAGTAGCACCCCATGACCCGAACGCTTCCGCTGTGAAATTTTGGGGGTGTTATAACAACACCATTAGAAAAGAATGCAGTTGATATGGGTGCAATGGTCAGGGCTGTTTTGGTCTCTTGAGCCTTTTTTGAATCAGGGTATCTCCTAGAGATTAAGTTGTCTTCATAGACAAACTTCCCATAGATTTCAAGGAGCTCAAGATTTTAAATGTGATTAGCATTTCTAAGACCCTGGGAGAAACTTAACCACTTATCGAGGAGACTGTTGACAAAGCCAACATTAATCTCATGCTTAGACAAGGTGACACCATCATTAGACAGCTCACTGAGCAACGTCTTATAACAGGTATAGGTCTCTGAGAGACTTTTAGAATCTTTGGCTCTGAAAGTGTTATACTCAAGTTTTAGGTTCATTATCCTATTTTCCTTGGTATCTGAGGGGGGACCCTCAAAGCTATGAACCAAGTCCGTCCAAGTTTGTTTGGATGTTTTACAGTTAATGACTGATTCCGTTATATCGTCAGGGAGACTAGATATAATGATGCTTTTGAGGCGTTGGTCCTGATTGACCACCTTTCTATCATCAGGAGTCCATTGGGCTTCAGGCTTCGGTAGACCTTCAGCAGTCTTAGGGACAAATGGACCATTATTAATATACTTGATGTAGTATGGTTCCATTTAAGTTAAGTATCAAAGCATGCGCTTTTTCCACTTATTGAATTTCCCAACTTCAAGTCGAAGAGCAACAGCTGAATAGCTTCCTCCCTTTTTTGTCGACTAGTTGGGGCACATCACTATCAGCCATGGTAGGATCTTAATTTTTAAAACTTTGAGATTCTGTAATTAAAAAAAATAAAAATAAACCATAGGCTCTGATACCACTTGTTGTTCCCGTTAACTTGGTTAGAATTAACTACAAAGTTAATCTATCCAAGCTTAATGACTTAGCAATGTTATGAGAAATACTTTGTTAAAAGATAAACGTAAAGTAAAAGACATAGTTTTTTAACATTTAATTCTATTTACAATTAACAAAGAATTATACCCAAGTGTTTGCGGAACAACACTTGGGATTGAATGACAAGTAAGGTAATTCTCCTCACTAAACTTAAGCTAAGCTTAAGTATAACTATGCTATTCTCAGGGACTTATTTGTATTTGGAGGAGAGAAAGGTGTTTGTGAATGTCAACGCATTAAGTGCACAAACTTGTCAACCTTTCTACTCCTACTTATGAAATCCTGTTTATACACAATGGTTTACAACTTTTATTTAAAAATACAAAGATGACCTAAGCTAGTTTGGACAAAATACCTACGTATTTTGTCTCTATTACAATGACTACTTTGGGTATGTGACAATGGTGTTTTCTGATTAGCAGTGATGACACTGCTCTTGGTCTTTAGCCTTTCAGGAAAAGTTTAACTTTTCTTGATAAGGACTCCCCCATAATCATTTCAAACTTATCCTGCGTTGTATAGCCTTTACTTCAGTCATTTAGCCTTCAGTTTCTTAAGTATTTAAGTCTTCAGTCTACATAGTTGTTGAGGAGACTTGGGGTTCAGTGAGTTATTGTCATCACTCACTGAACCCATCATCTTTAGGTATCATTCACTGAGTTATGCCTCATTGAATGGAAAGTCTTTCTCTTAGGCTGGTCCTAAGCTTCCTGAAGATGACTCACTGAGTGACTGTATACTCAGTGACTTGGTAGATGTTCACGGAGATTTAACACTTAAGTTATTTTCTATTCAAATCCTAGTTTAAGGATATTTGGGTACTGATTGAATCCAACAGATCCACTTTAGTGTAGATAGTTTAATGCATAGCTTGTGATATTGCTTGTGTATGGAGATATGACTAGGGCTGTAAATGAATCAAATGTTCAGTGAACATTTAATAAACTGTGCGGTAAATGTTCATTTATTAATTAAATGAACGAACATGAAAAAGATTTTATGCCCGTTTAGTTAAATGAACGAACATGAACGAAAATCTCGTTCGTTCATTTATGTTCGTGAACGTCCGATTATACGTTCATGAATGTTTGTTTGTTTTTTTAGGGTCGTATATCGTATATTTTCATTATATACTTTAAAAATCGATATTTTTAAACAAATAAACACACATAGAACACAATTTTTTGTATTATTTTTTGTTTGTCTTCATACGTTCATTTGCGTTCGTTTAATCTTTTAATGAACGAACATAAACGAATACGAAAACCTTCATTTCTTAATAAATGAACATGAACAAGAAAACTCGTTTGTTTAAGCATTCGTGTTTGTTCCTTTGTCCGATTAAAACTAAACAAACAAACATGAATAAGCCTCCGTTCATGTTCATCTGGTTCATTTACAACCCGAGTTATGACGATTTATATTTGTAAGTTATAGGATTTCACAAACACATCAAACCAATAACATATGGGGCGTTTACAAGTTTTAGAGAGAGAAAGTTTTAGAGAGAGAAAGGGAAGAGAGTTGGGAACTATGTGAAACAAAGAAAAATGGTATTGAAGCTCCAACCCTCTACCTTGGGAGGTAGAGGGTATTTATAGTGTCTTACAATAAACGCCTCCTACGGGCTGTGGATCAGGCATACAGTGGGTAAAGACCCGTCCGTCCTCCACGGTGTTACTTAACTAAATACTAACTAATATTAAATGACTACGACTACGAGCTTTCTAACGATTACATATACTTGAGGTGACCGACACTTTAATGACTGGATTTTCTAAATCCTAACAATCTCCCCCTAAGGGAGGTCACCTCAATTTACACAGAATACAAACAGATATTACATTAAGATTGTTCTTGGATTCTTGTTTACGTTCATTGCTCTGTAGCCCGTAGTCTTTGATTCTCCATATTTTCCATGTTTGGATAATTCAAGTGGAGGTCTTTAACTGATCCACGTGATGATGAGTTTTGAGCCAGCTTTGAGATCATCAGCTTGTATAAATCTCTGACTCTTCCATTGTGGTGTTGACATTATGTGACGTTGTGACAGTGGACCGACATGCTAACATTCTGGATCATGATTTCTTTTTATCAGAGTAGCGGAAGCTTTAGTTGATTCATGATATTTGCAGCAGCGTAGCAGAAGCATGAAGTGAGAATATCAGAGTCATTGATGCACTGATCATGATTTCTTTGGAAATTAATGTGTTGTGTGAGCATGCGGCTATGGATTGACCTCTCCATTCTGATCAACTTCAAACGTTGGGTGTACCTGCATACAACAGTTAGCAATAAAGCGCACAAAAGTGTCTTTGATCACTTTCGTTGAATTGAGGTACACGGCCCACGGTTCCCCGTTGATCAGTACAAGTACTGCCTGTGATCAGGTATAATTCCGAAGAATCTCCTTGACAGGGTTTCGCAGCTGCTCTAGCCGTTCTCAAACAGGAACGTCTCAAAGAAGACAACACGGAGTGAGTGAACCAGCAAATTTGAGATTCACTAATTTATGAAAAGAGATTTGAAAAACAATCATGTACCGCTCAATATAAATTGTTTTTGCAATACAACGAAGGTTTTAATGAAAATCAATTATCAATCATAAACAACTTTTATTTTGAAATATTAATACACAGCCGATGTGCTATAGAAAAGAGTTTTAAGCACAACGACCGGTTTTTCAAAGGTATCCGTCAATCCATAACCTGAACCAGGATTGATTCATAAATTTGAATCGCTCCATTGTTTCTGTTCAGTTGTCACATGGTTGATCTATTGGATAGATCTCACATGCCACCTACCAAGAGCTTGTTTGATGTTGGCTCTAGAAGGCTTTCCATCTTCATTGTGAATATGTTTGCATATCACTCAGATGTTCTGGCAATACCACAAGGATAATGCGTAGGACTCTTAAAATATATTCTCTCTTTCCACATTGTGTGAAACAGAGAGTCTTCATTGATTGTGTCCTTAATGAGATTTATTGATGATCTCGTGGCTCTAGACTTAATTGTGCACATTTGGTTCCTATGACGGAGACTAGGGAGAGGGTCTCCTTCTTCAATATCAACAATCTCTAAGAGAAAGTCAATAGATTATGTCGGTTCTCCGTGAGAATGAAACAAGCCCTTTTAAGAGGAACTTGAGTAGCTTGGGAAGTTTAGTGCAGTGCGTCACTGGGTCCATGACGTCTTGTCTTCAATACCGGTGTTACCTAGGTAACAGCCAGTAGCATATGAATTGAACCCTGTTTCTGCCCTAAGGTTGAAATAGTGGAGGGCTATTTCTTTTCACCCTTTTCACATTTATTTCTTTTTCATTCTTCAACCCCTTCAGTGCTTACCGAGACTTCATTACTAGAACCTTGTTGGGTTTATTCTAGTTCTAGCTCAATCTCAGTCCGCACTCTTCCCATATCTCACTTTACTCCTTTTTTTTCATCATACCTAAGGACTCTACACTATCTAGCGGATTGTCCCTGGGTAGATCCCTCCAGCACTGGTGGGATCGTGGGAACGAATACCTAACCTAACCATCCTAATATCACCATACATAAAGTAAATTTGGTCGGTATTTTTGGTATTGTTCATCAGCCATTGAAAACCATTTGAAAATCAATCCAGGTACTTGTGATATATTATCAAAGCATTTTGTACCTGAATCATTTTTGATATTTTAGGAAACGGCTCCCCCTCAACATGTGCATCGTATATTTGAAATCAGTTTGACACATGGAGGCAAGAGGAAGAATTCACTTCTTTGATAAATTAGTTTCTAAAAATATCGACATTACTTTCCCGATCAAAATCAGTGTTTCACATACAGTTAAAGATATTTTCAGGAAAGAATGTGGTTTTCAAAAGTTTGCTCCCCCTCAATATGTGTATCTGATTTTGAAATTTTTTAGCACATTTTAGGGAAAACCTGCACTAAGAGACAAATCAATCACTTTTTAATTCATTTTGGTTTGATATACATGCTCCCCCTTAACATGTGCATGGAAAATTTGAAATCGTTTGGCACATGCAGGGAGGAGAGCTTGTTAATCACGTATAAAACCATTTATCGAATTATCAGTTTAAATCCAATTTAAATCACAAATTCTCCCCCGATCACAATTTTCAAATCCTTTGAGAGTTGTGATCTCTATTGATTTAAATTAAATTTTGAGAGCTTCTGAGGAGAATAGTGACTTGCATTTGAAAGACATTTTAAATGATAAGGATTAGATTTTTAGACTTTAAACTCCATTGACCAATCATGCATAAATATCTTTTGAAAACATAACATTAGCCAAGGTCTTGAATCAATTGTATAAAACATTGTTCTTTTTGATAATGCAAAAGTAGACCTTGCTCTTTTACGTGCTAATTGTTTGAAAAATAACCTTTTTGATTGAATTGAAATCATTCTCCCCCTCAATCAATGACATGGGTTGTTGATTGAGTGTTAGAGAGTTTGACAAAGATAAGCCCGGATGATTTTCAAAAATAGAGTACGAGGTATTTTCAAGGCAATTTTGTTTTCATCAGATGACAAATATTTTTCAGAAGAATCATTAGACGGAAAAATATTTGGAAAAAAAACATTTGTCTTTTTGGTGACAAACATTTGTTATAAGAATCAGAGCATGAGATTTGAAAAATAAGATTAAGCATGGCTCTGTTCTTTCCTTTTAAAACGGGTTACCGCCTGAAATGACAATAAACCACCATTTTTCTCCGTCTTTTTTTCTTTTCTTATCTTTTTTTTTTAAAGCATTTTATGTACATTCGAAGAACATCTAAAAACCCGTGACATTCTTTGAATGTCAACACAAAGTCCGTAGATGATATCGAATTAAGAAAAACATGACAAAATAACATTTTTTTGGGGATTTTTCAAGATTTTCTAATTTTTATGGATTTTGAAAATTTTATATTTTTCTATTTTCTTTTGTGGGTTTTGAAATTTTGTATTTTGCTTTTTGAAAAAATATATACAAGAGATAGATGAAGAAAACCATTTACTCCTCGTCTTCCTCTTGAAGACGTTTGAGTGTTTCCGGTTGTAGGCTCTTTAGACCAAGTCGTGGAAGGATAAACTCAAAACGTTCTCTAGGAAGAGCTTTGGTGAAGATGTCTGCTAACTGGTATTCAGTCCTCACAAAATAGAGTTCTACCATACCTTTTTCCACTTGTTCCCGAATGAAATGATGTCGAATGTCGATGTGCTTTGCTCTTGAATATTGAACGTTGTTGCAAGAGAGAGCAATGGCACTTTTGTTATCACAATACAGAGGGATTTTGTTGAATTCAAAGCCATAGTCAGATAATTGGGATCTCATCCATAGGATTTGAGCACAACAAGATGACATGGCTATGTATTCAGCCTATGTAGAGGATATAGAAGTACTCATTTGTTTCTTTGAAGACCAGCTCACAAGCTTATCACCCAAAAACTGAGCACCTCCAGACGTACTTCGACGTGTATCTTGACATCCAGCATGGTCAGCATCTGCATAGGCTGTTAGTGACATACCGGTGTCCTTCGGGTACCAAAGTCCCATGTTGATGGTTCATTGGAGATACCGAAAGACCCGTTTAACCGCTTCAATGTGCTTTTTGGTAGGCTTAACCTGGTATCTAGCACACATGCATACACCGAACAGAATGTCAGGTCTACTGGCTGTGAGGTACATCAGGGATCTAATCATACTTCGATATTTCGTTTAATCAACCATGATCCCTGATTGGTCCTCATCCAGTTTGGTACGCTCCACCATGGGAGTGTCAACGGTGTCACAAGTGTCAAATCCAAATTTCTTTAAAATTTCATTAGCATATTTAGATTGATTGATAAAAATGCCTCTGGGACTTTGTGAAATTTGTAATCCCAAGAAAAATGACATTTGTCCCATCATTGACATTTGAAATTTGGAGCCCATCTCCTTAGAAAAACGGTCACATTCATTGAGGTCAGTCGAGGCAAAATAATATCATCAACATAGATTTGAACATGAATTAAATGTTTGCCTGACTTTCTGGTGAACAATGTCGGATCAACTGCTCCTTTGCTGAATCTAGTAGATAGAAGAAACTTTGATAGCGTATCATACCATGCCCTTGGAGCTTGCTTCAAGCCGTAAAGAGCCTTCTTCAACCGATAGACATGAGTAGGATGCTCTGGATTCACAAAACCTTCAGGTTGGCTGACGTATACGACTTCTTTAAGATCTCCATTAAGAAACGACGTCTTTGCATCCATCTGATAGACTACGATGTTCTTACTTGCAGCATTATCCAAGAAGATTCTGATTGCCTCGATACGTGCAACTGGAGCAAATGATTCTTCAAAGTCAATACCCTCCTCTTGACGGTATCCTTTTGCAACCAATCGAGCCTTGTTCTTTAATACATCACCATGCTCATCAAGTTTTACTTTGAAGATCCACTTAAGAGCAATGATCATAGCACAGTCAGGAGCAGGTACTAATTCCCATACATCTAGTCGATCGAACTCATGAATTTCTTCTTGCATGGCATTGAACCAGCTGTCTTCATTCATTGCAGTTTTAACGTCTTTTGGTTCGACCTTGGATAGTACAGAGTTGAAGAAGCACCATAAGGCATCAGTTGCAAGTTGTTTACGAGTGGATACTGGACGAGAAAGGTTTCCAATGATGTTATCCAATGGATGGTCATGTGTCCATTTTCTAAGGTGTTCGTGTGGTTGTTGTTGAGGAACTGAAGTAGCATAGTCATTTTCTCCTGATGAAGATGGTTCTGATGATGGTTCAGGAGCAAATATGTTCTCAAAGGGAACATCTTCGGGAGTAGCAAAGGGGTTATCTCCATCATAGGTGCTAGAAAAAATTCCATGATGTACACTTGATGATTGATGAATTGAAGATGATACAGAGTGATCAGCAGCAGGCGCTTCTTGACTCAATGACATAGACACTGAAGGGTTATCTACGTTGACAGGGATAGGAGCAGCCACTGTTGATGGACTTGACAGATTATTAGCAATTGGCTCATAGTGTTCATCAAACATTGGATCAAACAATTTCTTCAAATCATCTTCTGTAGGTGGTACATATGGAGTTGCTGGTGAGGGATTTTGTACAAGAGTAGAACTGATGGGACTACTTGATGAAGGTTGTGAAGCGGGTCCAGAATCGGATTGTCCTGGATCCATTTGACCGGTCAGCTCATCGAACGTAACGTGAATTGTTTCCATGATAATTCGGGTTCTTTTGTTGTAGATTCAGTATCCTTTTCTACTTGGTGCATATCCTACAAATACTCCAATGTCCGCTTTAGCTTTAAGTTTGCCTAAGGCTTGACCCTCATTAGTTGGATAACACAATGCACCAAACACACGAAGGAATGAAAGATTAGGTTTTCGATTGTGGACAAGTTCATATGGAGTTTTTCCATGAGAAGTGTGAATTAGGGATCGATTTTGAGTGTAGCATGCAGTGGCAATGGCTTCAGCCCAGAGAAACATTGGAACCTTTGAGTAAATCAGCATTGTTCTTGCGGCTTCCACAAGAGTTCGATTTCGTCTTTCAACTACACCGTTCTGTTGAGGAGTTCGTGGAACACTTCTTTGATGACTGATTCCAACACTTTCATAAAACTTACTAAGTTATTTATTAACAAACTCAGTTCCATTGTCTGTTCGGATGATTCTGGCAGTTTTGTTAAGTCGAACCTGCAGTTGTTTGATAAGTTTAATGATGATATCTGGAGTTTCATCCTTTGTCCTTAAGAACTTAACCCAAGTAAATCAAGAGTAATCATCAACCATAACTAACACATATTTCTTCCCGTAAATATTCTGCACTCTCATGGGTCCACATAAATCCATGTGAATGGTATGAAGAACTTCCATAACTGAGTTTGTAGGTTTGGATTTGTGGGCATACTTCTTGCTTTTTCCCAATTGGCATGCTGAACAAAGATGATCCTTTTCATACTTTAGTCTAGGTAAGCCTATTACTAAGTCCTTTCTGGAAAGATTGTAAAACCCTGAATATCGTAAACGCGTGAAAAGACTATTGTGCCCCTCTATTTAATATTTATAAGATACGTAAAAATCCGTCCAACTCAGTAGATGTAAAATTTAACTTACAACTTGTTCGCCAAACAAAATATATGAGATCGATTTACGGTTACATTTAAAATTTCATTATACGTTTATACATTACATGGACCGAAATTACTAAGTTATAAAGCATATTAAATTAAATGTAAAAAGCCCAACAAATTTGGACTTGGCCCATGTTTTCTTCCCTTGGTTTGTCAAAAAAAAATAAGCCGGTATTCCCTCCCCCTTTTTCTTTTGTACGCTCCACAAGCAGAAAAAAAAAAGAAACACTCCACTAAACCCTAATTTGCAAAAAGTGACGGCAAGAACTTGTTTCCCTCCTCCATGTCGATCATAAGCAGTCACAAGGGTAAG
Source organism: Chrysanthemum seticuspe (assembly GCA_019973895.1). Classification (NCBI taxonomy): domain Eukaryota; kingdom Viridiplantae; phylum Streptophyta; class Magnoliopsida; order Asterales; family Asteraceae; genus Chrysanthemum; species Chrysanthemum seticuspe. The sequence continues at coordinate 216,951,949 of BPTQ01000005.1, forward strand.
GTGTTATCATCTCGTTTTCTCTCTTTCATTGTTTCTTGAATATGGTCGTGGGTCTCTTTCTCCATACAAGGGTTTGATACACGAATTTTTGAACACATAAAATAATAGCTATGAACCACATGAAATCATGACCTTGGTTTAGATTATGTCGAATAAATATGGACTCATGAACCTTCGATACGAATCTGTTTTGATCTATATGATGTACGACCACACATGAGTCTCACTATAATGATATTGAGCTAAAAACAAGAGTAATAAGAACATGTACTTTTGATCCAATGTATGTCGATTAGAAAAATGTGTAAAGGGTCTTGTTGAATCGTATAGGGGCTGTTTGGTTTTGGGAAAATTGAGATTTGGGGGCTGTTGGATCGGCTTGGGTGAGTTAAGTGTGTGTTGGTTCGGTTACGTGTGGATTTGGGTCGCGTATGGTGTGTTTGGAATAAGGGTTTCGTGTGTTATGTGCCATATTCTACGAATGGTATTAGTTGTTAATTTATGATTTTATGTGAAAGAAATTATGTTGTTAAATGGTTATGGTTATGATTATGTAATGTTCCTTACATGTTAATAGACTTATATAAGTGGTGTATGTCCATTTTTGGAATCATTGTAAAGTTTTATAAGCCATTTTCATGTTAAACTCTAATTATGAATTCATGATTTTATGTGGACATGTTAACGTTAAAAATGGTACTTAGGATATGAGAATTTGGAAACGGCTTTCATAACATGTTTATATGTCATATAGAATGAGTACATGAACTTTCAATGATGGGTGATAACATGCTTATGGATGAGTTTGATAGCTTAGAAGTTCATGATTTTATGTGAATGTTATGGTGATGTTTACGTGACTAAAACGTGTAATCTTATGAGATTGGATAGGGAATTGTATGAGATGGATGATTAAACTTTTATTTCTGTGATTTATTGATATTTGATGATGGTTGCCTTGTGGATATGATTTGGTGGGTGATGGATAGGTTTGCAACATGTTTAGGACTTGTTAGCAGCTTTTTACATGAAATTATGGACTTATAATATGTCAAATGCTTGATATTATGCTTCATTGGTTAAATTGATGAAACCTCTATAGAATTCATGCTATTAGACCCTAAACATGACGTATGATGAGTTTTTTTGATGTTTGGCATGCTTAAGTGATGATTGGTGAGTTGTTTGTTGCTTGGTTATGATTGCTTGTTAAGCAGTCCAGAATTTAGGTTGGATTCATCTAGGTGTTATCTGATGATACTTGCATGTTTTTGAGTGATTCTTGAGCGTAAATTGTAGTACTTTGAAATAGCTTTCTGGAAATATAATTCTTGTGTCATTTGCATACTTGTAAGTATGATTTTTACATTTTTGGAGTTAGGGTGTCTGAATCTGAATTTCTGAGTTGAAATTTATGATGTAGTATTTGATTTTTAGTATTTAATCTATGAGGTTCTGAAACTTTTCCTTTGGTGGCTATGATGTTTATATATTGTGTGACACCTGTAGCTTTTGGTTTGACGTGTTGAGTAGGGTGAGTATGTTTGTTGGGGCTATACTTTTGGTGTGTGTAAATCTGGGTGAGTTCTGGACAGGTCTGGACTTATGATTTTCCATAGGTCATTTAGCATGGAAATAGAAACCACCAATTTTTGGAGAGTCTTTTAACTTATATGGGAACCCCTGAGATTTTACTTGATATCATTTGAGCTAAGTAAGTATTTTATAAAAATCGCTAAAGTCTGGTCCAAATATGAGTTTAAGAAAATAAAAGATAAAATATGATATCAATAAGTAAAACACTTACAAATGCATAAGAAGCTTATAAAATGAATATATAAGTAATATATGATATCAATTCGTGTAGATACGTTGAAGGAGATACGACGTTGCTTCCCGGTGTAACTTTCTTGTTTGCTTTGATTTCGTTGCTAAGGTACAGATATTCTGACCTTTTCAGTAAAGGTTTCTCATGATTTTTCTTTCTTTGGCCTTTCTCTTATGTTTATTAGGGTTTCCTATGCCATTGCTATGAATCCCTTCTGTTTGTCTGAATCTCTATTTGTCTGAATCTCTGTTTGTCTGAACTTCTGTTTGTTGAACCTTGCTATATCTGATTTGGACCTTATGATTATGAACCTTCTGATATGTATTTCTGTTTGACATGTATGATTACCTATGATCTGTGTTATTTCTGACATTCTGTCTGACCTAAGTTAGTTTGACACCCGAGCCATTATTTCACTAGGCATGGGGGTTCCATGTCCGTGTCAGTGATGTACCTCTTACATGACTCTAGGGCAGTAGAGTGATGTTCTGCCACGTCCCTTGATGGTGGAGCATATTTTGTATATGTAGGTTGGGGCGTATGGATGTATCCTAGATCTGTTCTGTTATCTGATATGTTGTGATATGATTTTTCTGGTGAATGATGTCGTGTGCAATACGCGTCTTCACAATCTGGGAGCTAGCTACTCCATTGGTTACTGAGGTCTCCCCTCCTATTATATATGGTATTCCGAGGTCACCCCTCCGAATAAAATGGGTACTTATGATATGATATGATATGATATGTTTCTGGGCTCGTGGTAGATGACTAAACCTTTATCTGTTATTTCTGTTTTATGTATTCTGTTTATGATTCTGTATTTCCCAATACACCATACTCTGTTTTATCTGTTCATTACTCAGTACTCTTATATGACTCACCGTACTACTAAGAGATATATGTATTCTATTGTTTTGGTCTGTCACACTCTCATTCCGTTGCTTCAGACTATCATTCCATTCACGTATCGGGTTATCATATGTTTATTGGATTTGTTTATGATATTTATGTTTTATGTGACTACTGATTATCCTGCTATGATGTAATTAATATGCGGTTATCTGAGTTACCTGTTTTCATCTGATGATATGTGATCTCACTGTTATATGAACCTCTGAATTGTCTGGTGACCATGCTAATGTGTAATCGATATTTTTGTCTGTTTATTATGTGTACTTCGTTAAGTTAATTTAGTGGACTATGACTATCCGATAGTATCCTTATCTGCTTGTTGTTGACCTGCCATGTTTGCATTTTTGTTTATGCTACGGTTTGATTGGGTAAATGGTTTAACTTGTGACGTCTGGCTTGTTAATTTGTTTAGTTGCCCTGCTATGTCTTTAATTTATTCAATTATATTGTCCATATTGTATTCCTACTTGTTACGTGTAACTGCCATGTTTTGACTGCCGTTAGTACTTCCGTTGTTATGATACTGGTTATGTTGTCAACTAAGGGTTTTGACCTGTGTGATTGCCATGCTCACTTAGTAATTAATTGCTTCCGCTTTCCTGTAGATATCTGTTTGGCTCGTATGTATTCTGATTTCCTCAATTGATTGTATGATATATATGTTGTGTGAATGCGACGTCTGCTATGCTGGCTTATGTTTCAGTACTTGTATGCCTGGTTTGTATGTGCTTGTATGTTGTCATCGATACTTTGCTTTGCTTCGCTCTCCTTGTTATCTATTCTTTTTGGATATTTGTATAATTGTGTTATGCAGGATCCTCCTTGACTCATTATCCTCATTTCGTTGCGACTTTGTTATCAGTTTCCTTTGTTTCATTTCGTTTATGATTTTGTTTAGCTTTCGTTTTGTTATATCTGTTCACTGGGCTTTTTAAGCTCGGCCGCATTTCTTTTCCTGCGGCAGGTTTTAGGTTTGAAGATGGGCTTCGATGGGCTGAGAGTTAGAGTATCTTAGTGGACCAACCCTAGTACCATAGTACTTATGGACTTACTTTGAAGAGTTTTGTTTTGAGATTTCATTCATTTTGGATATTGTATTTTCCTCGTCAGACAATTGTTTATATGATTTGAAACTTCATTTTTAAGGTTTCCGTTTGTAAATATTTTATTTGTATGTTCTGATATGACACCAGAATGTGACACTTCTACCCTTGTCGGGTTGGGGTGTTACAAAGATCATTTATGGTGCCGAAGTTCAGGTGATTTAGACGACGATGCCATAACCATAACTTTGTTTTCGAAGCCTTTGACAACAAGCAAATTGGAGAAGACTTCATCATATCTTCGATAGAGATGGTGTATAGGTTTGAACCACGTGTTCCTCTTAAAAGTTCTCTACCATCAAGTTCTCTAACGAAACAAGTATATTTTCTGAAGGCCACTTCTAGATCAGAATCACAAAATTTACCGACAGAGAATAAGTTATGACCAAGACCTTCAACGTAATACACCCTGGAGATTACACTATCACCAACCACATAGTTTCCATATCCCATAATTGCACCGAAATGATCATTCCTGAATCTAATAGTCCCGATGAATTTACTCACAAAGTTCATGAGCCGTGACCGGTCTCCAGTCATATGCTTGGAACAGCCTGAGTCCAGGTACCACAGAACGATTTGAACGATCTGCAGTTGAACACAGACAAGAATGGATAACTGGATAATTGGGATCCCCATGCAAGAATGGGTTCCATTTGGTTAGTAACAATAATTGGACCACCCACATCGGAAGTAGAAACAATGGAATCATCAGGTATTGATGCAGTGCTAGTGTATGCATTAGAACTATTCAAAGTATGTTCACTTCTTAAAGGAATAGTTCTACCAGTAGGCATCCATTTCCAAATGGGCATTGATCTAGATACTTTAGGGCACATCTCATTAAGATTGAATTTGCGGCCAGTAGGTATCCACTGATGACCTATGTTACTAAATTTCCTTCCTGTGGGTTTCCAATGTTTTCTAACCTTCTTCCGCCATTGCTTTCTAGCCTTCTTAACTTGATTTTTTGCATTAACTATCTTAACAGGGCATTTAATAGCATTAATCAAATCATTCACACCACATTCATGATTAGTAACAGAAACCAAGCAATCATCATTACATGTTTTGCCAAAAGTAGCAAAATTCGAATTAATTACAGTACGCTTATAGCTAATACTAGAATCAACACGATTCGTTTTATTTAACTCAAACTTAATGTTCCTAGGGTGATCTTCTACTTTCTTCCATTGCACATTCTTAGCTTGCGAGGTCCTATCTTGCTTTGTATTGCCTGGAGGCTTTGACCCGCTTGCTTTTGTGTCACTGATTACTCGTGTAGAGGGAATTATGAGAACATTAGTTGGTTGAGCTATCTTTTGCATTCCTGAACTAGAAGTGCAGGGATCTGAACTACTTGAAGGCACTTTAGAGTTCACTTTCTTAACACTGGGCATAGAATGGTTTGCATACTTAGCACTATGCATAGAACAAGGCATCACAGCTTTATCTTTCTCACATAAGGATTTTGTACATGTTGCTCTTAAACATTCTAATAGCTCCTGAGATCGTTTGGCCTGAATGCAAGCAAACCTAATTTCACTATCAAGTGGCTTGTTTATGTAATCCTCTTCTACAATCTCACGGAGACATTCTAGACTATCCTTAAGGTGAGCGAAATAGTTATGAAACACCAGTTTGTTATTTCTAAGATGAGGACGAATGTATTTAACGGTCATAGTATATTTACAGTCTGTAGATGACTTTGATGCAACATTCTCATTAAAGACAAGTGGTATTTTCCCTTTTACCTGACTCCTCAGATTCTTAATTTCCTTTTGTAAAGACGTTATTTTTTCGTTGTTCTTGTCACGAGTGACTTTCATTGAATCATATAACTCTTTAAAGTGTCGTTTGACTTTTTCATTTTCTTTTAGAAAACTCTCATTTTCCTTTTGTAAAACATTAACCAAGTTTTGAAGATGAAAAGTTTGAGAAAACTGAGAATATAAAGGAGGAGGCATTTGGGAGCCAGTCACATTGTTTTTTTCACCCTTTAATTGTGAAATTTAGGCTTTCAACTTTCTGATCGTGTTACAGTGAGCTTGAATCTGTTCATCACATTTGTTTATTTCAAAAAGTGCATCAAACTCTGGAACATTTGAGGATGTCTTGATGTTTGAGATTTTGACATTTTCTTTGAGATGTTGATATTTTAGTTGCAAATCAAAATGTTCAACTTCTAGCTTAGAAAGATGTTTTACCAAATTATCGTGATCATCCTTATCAATTTTCTCATTTAGTTCTGAGTTTTTGTTTTCAAGCTCAATGACATGATCATGGAAAACTTTCAAAGCAACAGTTAATTCATGAAATTGAGAAGCAGTAATAGAATGCTTAGTAACAGTATAAAACACATCTTGAGCCACACAACTCAACACTAAGTTCTCATTTAAGATATGCAGATTCTTCCTTTCAATTTCATTATATTTGAGTTCCCGTTCATAATTATTGACTTCAATTATCATTGCATCAAATTCCTTTTCCATTTCTTTAATATCTGAGTCTATCCCCTTTTTAAGACTCTCAAATTGACCTTTTAATTGTTTAAAGAAAGGCATGACCTCAGTTAGATAGCATTCTTTAGTTTGCTCAAAACCCCTCTCCCCTTCAGTTATCCCAGTGGGTGTGATCCTTTTCTTACATGTCTTCTCAAAATCAACAAATAGTTGATAAACAACATACAGGCTGATTAAGGTCTTGCTCTTAGTGGGAATAGATCTAGTAACTAGATGCATTGGTGTATTCGGAGGATACACAGTTGCTGGAGGCATTTTCCTAAGGGGAGTGTTCGTTTTAACAAGTGCATTAGCCTTTTGCATATCTACGTCCTTTTTCCAAAAAGCTTGTTCTGGGGTTAATAGAGTTTGAGGCTTAATCTATTCAGGGAAATCCAATTTTCTTTAGTGTAATCATGGGGTTTGAACGTTATGTTTTGCTTTTCACACTCAGGATCTTTTAGCTTCTTATTCATTTTCTCCCTAGTGACTTCATCTAATTTCCTATCTTCCTCAGTGCACTCAGCGCAACTAGGTTTATGCCTAGGCTTAAGGATTTCATTACCATCATAGATTACATTTTGAGCAGCTTTTGCTATCTTACCATACTCAGGGTTGGGTTTCTCTACAATGAGAATACTATGCTTATCGCTGAGAACTCTATGCTTAGTGATCATGTGAGCAGTCTGAATGGTATTCCCTTGTACGTACAACTTATTTTCAAGCTTGTTTTTCAAAGTTTTTAGATTGGAAAATTCATTCAAAAGTTTTGATTCCTTAGCATTAAATTCTTGTTTAAGCACTTTAACATTATTTTGGAGTTCTTGTTTTTTGCTTAACAGTTTTAGAAAGCTTTTCTTGTAAGGAGTTTAACTCTTGTTTTAATACTTCTTCTCTAAAATTACTTTTTCTGATAATTGTACGCATTTGGTCATCCATTTCCTGCTCACGGGTAGTTAACTCAAACTTAGCACGTTGTTCATAAATAGCAACTTGTTCTTTATAAGCATTCAGTTCAGAGATAACAGAATCATCAGGGGCACATGCAGTGTATTCATAAAAAACATAGTCTTCATTGACTGCAGAAGATGCATCACTTGGTACAATCTCACTTTCACTTTGTATCACATATTGATCATATGGGACAATATTACTATTACCCACATTATCCATATCTGATTCACTGGTTACATGTGATTGTACTTTGTTATGTATCCCTTGCTCATCAACTTCATCGTATAGTTTTAATACCTCAGAGATGATTGATTCTTTGGAAGGACCAGCCTGCTGTGGTGATGAGACATTTGGAGAGACCATAGGTGAGATGCTTGCCATAAAGATTGTCTGGGCAGTAGGTTCATCAGAGTCAAATGCATCACAGTCTGCAACTTGAAAGGCATTTTGATGATTGTGACCTATTTCCTGAATTGGCTGCTCATCCACATCAGCATCATAGGTTTTGGCATTACCATCCACAAGAAACAACAACTCTTCTTCATCCAAAACCGCTCCACTGTCCTGAGCTTGCACCAGCAGCATCTTGTCCTTGAAGTACTCTGCATTTTGAGAGCGTTTTGGAGATGTGCAGTTCCTTGCAATGTGTCCATCACCACCACAGTTGTAGCACTTAATTGGCTTTCCTTGTCCTTGATTGGTATTCCTTCCACGATTCTGATTAGCCACATACCCTCCACCAACTCCACCTCTTCTATAAAACCCTAAAATCGTAAATGCGTTAAAAGACTAAAATACCCTCAACTAATAATTCACGAAATACAACAAGATCTTTAAATCGAGGGACACTTAATGATAATTAATTTGTACAAGATTTTGAAAATTATAAACTTATAATTAACTTATAATAATTATGTAACACATTGAAATGTTATATATACCACTTAAGAAATAAAATAATTAAAGTGTACAATGTGATTTTGGAAGGAGAATTAAAGCTTGAATTGGTCTTGTAACTCCCCCTTTTTGTTCGGCTACTACTAAACGCCTAAGGGACAAAATCCCTTCCTAATATGTCTCCAACCAATCCTTAAATGCATACTAATCCTATTCAAAAGAGATCACAAAGAAACCCTAGCACAAAAAGAAAAAAAAATATACGACAAACAAAATAATCCATCCTCCATCTCTTTTCTGTCGACGCTAAGCAGGCCAAGGAAGCAAGAAGGGTGCTTTGGTTTGGTTTATTTCATCCATTGTTTGTCTCCTTTGGTTCTCGTTACCAGGTACCAGTCATACCCTCATCTCGCTCTTTTATTTTGCTCCTGGTCGTGTGCCATTGTAACATCAGGCGCAGTTTTCATTAACGTGTCACATAAAGATTAAATCTAGCCTAACATAAACTACATAAAGCCATGAAGGAACCCTTGTAATTTTCGACTAATGTAATACTTATTTTTTTTGTTTTGAATCTGGTCCTGGTCGTGTACATGTTTCTCAGTGCGCATGCTAGTCGATCATTATCACCACATAAAATGGCATATATCTTGTCACATAAAATAACAAGATTAGCATATGAAAAGCTTGTACTTTCAGTTTATAAATTTCTGTTTTGATCATCCAATGAGTTCAATGAATCGACCCATATAGATCCCACCTTAGTCGACCACATACATGTTCACTTATTTTGTGTCGAGTGTAATGGAGCTAAATAGATAACGAATACATTTTGGTTACTATGTATCTATAACGATTTCAAAAGGGTCTTGTATTAATCTATTTGTTGATCGTGAACCTGTAACTAGAATTTGGATGATGGGCTAATGATATTTTACTCGTGAATGGAGTGTGTGTCTGATACGCCTGGGCCCGAGCCCATGGCCTATTAAGGTCTTAGGGTTTTACCCTACTTTGTCTTATAAATACTCTTGTAATCATTTATGATAATCAATCAAAGTTTAAGATAAACAAATCTCTAGTTCTTCTCTCTATATTCTTTAGGAGCTCGCACACGCTAAAAGTGGTGCCTTATCCCGATACAACCCCTAACCGGGTCGTATCAATTGGTGCTTTCATTGAGAGCTCTCGTTGAGAGGGCTTACGATTAGGGTTTCAATCCTTTAAAAAAAAAAAAAAAAAAAAAAAAAAAAAAAAAAAAAAAAAAAAGTTACTGTTCATCGACACTATTCACAGGGTAATGTTCATCGCGGGTACTATTCATCGATTTTTTTTTTAGTTATTAATCGCTTGATTATTATTCATGGCATCGGGCGGCAGCGATCAAGACGCGGAATACGCACTCTCTAAGCTCTTGCAAATGGGTACGGTGACCGTATATGAGAGTGAGTTTGTGGTACTTGCAAATCGAGTAACAGGGATCTCTGAATCTTTACTTACATCGTTTTATATCTCCGGCCTTAAACTGACGTTACAAATAGAACTGTTGAGGGCAAGGCCTACAACTTTGGGAGAAGCCTTTTCCTTAGCTCATATAGTCGAGGCTCGTTTTGAGGCAATTGAAGAGAAGGAGAAAAAGCATATAATTGAAAAGAAATCAAATACCATTCCATCATTACAAAGTGAATTCGCTTCACATGAGATTAAAAGATCGTTAGATGCTGATGAATATATTTGTGTTGATGAGGTTAGAAGCGCGATAGATTGTGTTGTTGTTATTGGTGAGAGTTTGGTTGTTATTCTAAAGTGGGTACAGACCAGCACATCAAGGACATTGCTATTATTGGCAACTTTTGAAAACATGGATGTTGCTATGGGAATGGAGTGTAAAATTCAAAGAAGAACATGGGATCCTGGAATTAAGATTTATTTTAGACAACACCTTGAGGGCAAGGTGATTTTGAAGGAGTGGAGAGTGATACGCCTGTGGTTAAAGGGAGATGGCTATCCCGGCATGGCGTGTTGGATAACTATCGTAGTTTATTTATTATGTTTTATTAGGATAAGTGTTGGAGTCCTTGTTTAGGATATGTCTTGAGTCATGTTAGGATAAGTCTATCTCATAAATTAGTATTTAAAGTGTCATAATATTATGAATGAATTCAATCAAGTTTAAGATCAATAATTCTCTAGTTCTTCTCTTCTAATTCTTAAGGAGCTAGCACACGCTTGAAGTGGTGCCTTATCCCGATACAACCTCTAACCGGGTCGTATCAATTGGTGCTCTCGTTGAGAGTCTTCATTAAAGGCTATCAAATTAGAGTCCCATCCACACGACCAAAAATAAAAAATAAAAAAAAAGTGACGGCAGTATCAAAAAAAAAAAAGAGCAATTAGGCGGCTATTTTGTTTTGTGAGCATCGTAGCATACAAAAGAAGAATTATTGGGGCTTTATTATTCTAATTGAATAATTATTGTTTCTAATTGACGTTAGCACAAAGAATTATTTTTGTTTGTGATTGACGTTAGCAAGCAAAAAGATTGTTGTTTCTTAAATAAAAAAAAAAAAAAAAAAAAAAAAAAAAAAAAAAAAAAAATTATTGTTCTTTGAGTTACTCATGGCATCGGGCAGCAGCGATCTGGACGCACTATCTAAGCTCTTGCAAATGGGTACGGTGGCCGAATATGAGAGTGAGTTTGTGGTTCTTGCAAATCAAGTAACAGAGATCTCAGAATCTTTACTTAAATCGATGTATATCTCGGGACTTAAACCGCTTCTACAATTGGCACTCTTAAGGTTAGCGCCTACAACTTTAGGAGAAGCCTGTTCCATAGCCCGTATAATGGAGGCTCGTTTTGAGATAATTGCAGGGAAAAAGCTGAACATTGAAGAGAAAATAGATATCGTTCTATCATGGCCAAGTGAAGAAGTTCTATATGTGGTTAAAGAGTCCTTAGATGCTAATGAAGATATTGGTGTTGTTGAGGTTAATAGCGCTATAAATGATGTTTTTGATATTGGTGAGAGTAATGTGGAAAGTATGGAAGTTCGTAGTGAGTTTAACGAATTTTCAGAAAATAAAGAAAGTGTGGAAGATGTTGTTGTGGGTGGAGATGTTTTCGGAGAGAGTTTGGTTGTTTTTTTGAAGTGGGTATATCGCGAGAAGAGTTGTGGGGCAGCAAAAGATGGAAGAAGGGTGTTGTGTTATGTCCAAGGCAAAGGAATACGAAAGAAGAAAAAGGCGAAGGCTACAATTCAAAGAAGATTATGGGATCCCGGATTATGCCGATGTTGCAGGAGGACAGGCTACCCAAACGACTCAAGAAGTCCAAACGTATGGCATAAAGATTATGTCATATAATCTATCTTTATTTACGTGTCTTTGTTTAGGATTGTTTTCATGTTTATTTAGAAAAGTCAATTAAGAATGTTTTAAGACAACACCTTGAGGGCAAGGTGGTTTTGAAGGAGTGAGGAATGATACGCCTGGGCCCGAGCCCATGGCCTATTAAGGTCTTAGGGTTTTACCCTACTTTGTCTTATAAATACTCTTGTAATCATTTATGATAATCAATCAAAGTTTAAGATAAACAAATCTCTAGTTCTTCTCTCTATATTCTTAAGGAGCTCGCACACGCTAAAAGTGGTGCCTTATCCCGATACAACCCCTAACCGGGTCGTATCAGTGTCTAGTTATATTGAGGTCATATGAATATCATTTGAATCTATATTAGTGCATGCATGTAACCAGTCCTAAAATTAGTGTAAATGTTATACATGTGTATGCATGCATGCGTAGTATTAGAACCAGGTACAAGAATTATAAATTTATCATAGTAATGTGTCTTGTAGGGGTAAATTTGGGGGTCATCGCGGGATTTATGGGTAAGTTTTACGGGGTGTTTAACGGGTGTCGGCGGAGATGAGTCGGGGGTTAGTCCATTGGTATGTTTGCTTGGCCGTAAATATTAATATTAAGAACCGCGAGCCTACTTGAATATAAGTCGACCATGTCCATAAAAGATGTAATATGAAGCATGAAGTTTTCTTATTAACGTGTTAAGAAATTTTGCAAAGAAAAATAAACTCTTTAAGTTGTATTGCATTATAAACCCTCATCTTTAAATGTTGTCGCATGCAAACCTTGAACTATATTGAAATGACACAATACACCCTAAACTTTGAGATATTTATCATACGAACCTTAATCTATGTAGATTCAATGAAGAAAGGGTGACGTTTTTTGGCCTAAAGTGAACTGTAATTCTGAGTATTCAGGTGAGTTTTCATGTGCTTTTTAAATTGGGTTGCACTTTATTCGAAATAGTATCATGCAAACTTGTTTAAATGATCGTTATTTGCTACGTGTTTGGATTCTTCGATAATAAGCGAATGTTGAGAAATATGCTATATGTACATGAAGAGATATATAAATGTTGGATTATAAATCGTGAACCGTATAAATGTTGAATTGTGAATCGTGGAAATAAAGAAAGTTGGAACCGTTGAACCGAACGGAAATAATGAAAGTTGAATCCGTTGAACCGAACGGAAATAATGAAAGTTGAATCCTTTGAACCGAACGGAAATAAAGGAAGTTGGAACCGTTGAACCGAACGAAAATTGATGAGTGTGTAAATACTCATCATTTTTGTACTGTTTAAACTGCAAAAACATCTGAAAACACTCAGAAATACATCAAAATGATAAAAATATCACAAATTAGTGTTTTATGTGTTTTAAATGCAAAAATATCAAAATCTGGTGAAAAACGTATTAAGTTTGCATAATTGGCAGTTTTAGTCCCCCAAGTTTGAAAAATTGTCAAAAACAGTCCCTAGTAAAACCAAATAAAGAAAAATATCATTTTTAGTCCCTAGGGATTCCTAAGTTGTCAAAATCAGTCCTTGAAACTTAAAATTATAAATTTACAACTTAGGTCCCTGAACTTTGGAATTTGGCAAAATTAGTCCTTTGAAAATGGGAAAATGGCAAGTTTGGTCCTTGCACTATTAAAGTTTGTCAAAATCAACCCTTATGAGAACTTTACAGAATTGGCAGGAATGGTCCTTGAGTTTTCAGAAATTACACTTTGGTCCTTGTCTAAACTAAGCCTAAACCTTGTCAAAACTCATTTGACCCCCTGTCTTTACCCCTTTTTGAACCCCCTGTCACAAACCAATTTTGACCCCTTGGTCAAAATAAGTCAAACCAGATAAACACGCGCCCTGGCCTTCTTCTTCCACCTCCACCTTCCCCTGCAACTCTCCTCCTGCTCCATCCCATCACCTTTTCCACCCCCATCATCATCACCTCCCCACTCAACCCCCCACAATAAATGCCACCCCCCCCCTAGTTGATTAAACAGTGCCCTACAAGTCAAAATAGGTACTTCCCGCCAAAATGGAAAAATGGCTAAAACACTTATTACTCTTCCATTGGTCAAGGGAAGAGGTGGGATCTGCTCTAAGGACACGTGTGAGCTCAACTGATGCATAAAAGAAGCAGAAGACAGAGAAGAAGACGAGTAGTTAATTTTTCAATTTCACATGTATGTCGTATTTCTTTAAAATGTTTTAATTAGCTTTTCATTTTGTAATTTTCAAGCTTATGATATTGAAACCAAGTTATTTAGTTAATATAATTCAGTTTGATCCTTTAAATCAAAAGTTCATTTCAGTTTCCAATTTTATGTCCACTGTTTGAAATTTGAAACTTAAACTCTTGTGTTCAAAGCTTCAATAAGCATTATTTAAGCTCAACTCAACTTATTTAAGCTCTAAATAGCTTTTTGTAAGCTTGAGGAATCAGTTCAATCAATTTCATTTGAAGGTCAACAAAAGTCAAAGAAAGGGTAAAATTGATGCAGATATGGTAACAGGGTGATGCAGACATGGGAATGGTTTGTTTTGAGTTCAATGGGTTGGTTGTGATAGGTTGGTAGTTCTTTGGTGTTGTTTCAAACCACTGTGGTTAAAGGACCCATTTGTAAGTAAGTTTCAAAGTTTCTTGTGCAATCTTTATTTTCACCTATAATTGGTTTAAGTCTGTCCCATAAGTTATATTTAGGTTATATAAATGTATCTTGATCATTGGTAAAAGTTTGAAAAGTGTTTATCTCTTTTAATTTTCATATCAGTGAATTAAGGGTGTGTTTGGATCTAAGGCTTAATCTGTCTCAAAGGTCTATTCAGAGTTTAATATATGTTGGTTCATGCTTATTAAGTGTACTTGAGCTCATTTCAGTCATAATATTGCCTCTGATAATAGCCAAAGTCAAAACTCTTGTCAATCTTTCTTATTTCATTAACTGTTAAAAAAGTTGAGAAATCAAGTGCTTATTTCATGTTTGGAATTTAGTAACATAGCTTAATTTAGTCTTAATATAACTTAAAACATCTTATTCAATCCATAGAATCAATCAGAAGTTCAAAAAGGTCAAACTTTCATTTGTTCAAAAAAGGTCAAACATGTCCTGTGCACCAGTCACCTATCTAGTTTCATAAGCTCTCCCAGAGCTTATTAATTAGCATAAGCTTGTGTAATTTGACTCTTTGGAAAGCTTTCCTAGCTGGCTTGATAGTCCAAGCTTAATTTTCTAAATTACAGCTTATTAGATAAGCCTGCTTGTGCTTTCTAGTTTTGTCCATTTTGATCAAGTATACCAGTAAATCAGTGTTTTCAAGATTTTCAAAAGCTTCTCAAGAGCTTATTTGTGAAAGCCAAACTCTGTAACTTAGTTCTTTGAAAAGCTCACTTGGTCAACTTATTATTTGCAGTGTTTATTTTGCTTTTGAAGCTTATTACAGTGCTTAAATCTGATCTAGAAAGTGCCTTGTGAAACCTTCAGTTAACTGTGTAAACAGCTAGCTTGTGCTTATTTTGAGTTGATTAGTGCTTAATTTTTAGTCAAAATGCTTTCTTAGTTCTCTGATTAGCTTATTATTGGTTACTTAGCTTGTTTTCAGTCATCATTAGCTTGTTAAATAGCTTAAAAGCCATTTGGCTTAAACTCTTGTGCTTATTTTCTTTCTTTCATAACTGTTAAGATACTTCAGCTTATTCTCAGCTTATTAATAGTTTTTACAAAAAGTTCTAGTTATAAAATTTGCTTAATATCATGTGCTTAATTAGTTTGTAAAATAAAATTCGAAAAAAAAATATTTTGCAAAAAGGGGGTAGGCAGGCTCGAACCTGAGACCTCCCCCTTTGCGAGGGTGATAGTGGGGGTACCTGTAACCATTGCGCCCTTGGGTCTTTCTCGTTAAAAGCTTACACAACTCATCTCTTATACACGTTTTATCCATTTTAGCTTAAACGAGATTTTAGCTTATTTCTAGCTTATCCAAAGTAGCTTTTTCTAGTTTAGTATTTTTATTAAATCTGTATTAGTCTTAAGTATTTTCTGTAAAAAGTTGAGATTTTTCTAATTAGTTTTAATATTTTTAATCAATTAATTAGTGTTTTATAGTAATTAAATCATAATAAAAAATATAAAAGTCAAAAAAATATAAATCTTTTTTCTAAAAATTTCTTTTATCATATAGTAAGTAAAAAAATTAGTTTTACACTCGTAGGCCTTTTATTTCATAAATTTTACGTTTTTGCTTGCGCTCCAGCGTAATTTTTAAACGTAACGCTCGTTTTAGTTTTAAGTAACGTTTTTAGAGAATTTGAGTTTACGTTTTAGTTAAGATAGTTTATTTAAGTCATTTTATTTTATAAAATCACAAAAACATCATTGTAAAAATAGTGATAGCGTTTATTTAATAGATTTTAACTTTTTAATTTTCTTAATTTGCATTTAAGTCGCTATAATTTGCAAATCTTTTCTTTAGGTAATTTTCCATCGATATCCTTACTGATCACTATCCTTAGTGATCATTCTACCATCTGATTGAGTGTTAAACACCAGTCATCCTCCGTGGGACATAACGACCCGGGAATCCACTGTATTCTCCTGATCTTAAATTGCATTGGTGTGTAATCTGTTTTGAGTTTCTTACAGTTGGTCATTCACAAGTGACTAGCTCGCGTGAGAATACTTGACGGTTTTGCACCGATCAAATTTTGGCGCCGCTGCCGGGGAGGCTGTAAGCGTGTTCTAAGCATTTATCAGACCCGTACTTGCACATATACCACAGTTTGTAAAAAGTTTTCTGTAAAGTTATAACAAAATCAAAAAAGTTCATTAACACTTTTCCTAAAGTGTTAAAAACACCAAAAAAATATAAAACAACAAAACAATCGTAACGTTTTCTGACTTGTGTTTCTTTTAAGGTGATTCTTAAAGAAATACGATTTGGTTAAACGAGACGATAACAAAAATATTGTCCAAAAGTTTTTAAACCCATCAGCACAAATCTGTACCTACGTCTTTTCAGTGATACTTAATATATACATAAAAATCAACCACCGCAAATCAAGGCAGTGCACTACCTAACTGGGGGTGCGACCATAATAAGTTCCCGAACATCAGATTTAAAACTTGCCTTTGTGTCACTTGTGATTTGGTGTACCTTTTTCAAAGAAGCCATTTCATTTGTGATTATTGGTTAAGTTCACTTGTCGTTTTGCCTCGCATTTGTTTTGAAAACTGATTTTTATACTTAGTGCATGCGCACTCGTTCTTCCAGTTCTACAAGTCCATTGTCAGAACTTGGAAAGATTCCTCGTAGACGTAGAGGACGTTCTGCTCCTTCAGCTGTAACTGAGGAACGTCTACCACCACCACCACCTGCCGTAATGGCAGAAGACAAGCCGATGAATGAGCTTCTCCAAACACCCATCGAGGGTTACGGAGATGCTATTGTAGTCCCAGCCATCGTGGCTGACACTTTTGAGCTCAAAACCGGGTTACTTAATCTGGTAACCCAAAGCCAATTCTATGGTTTTGAGCGGGATGATCCTCATGCACACATTCGATGGTTTAACAAGATTGCATCTACCATCAAGTATAAGAATGTCCCACATGAAGCTATCAAGCTTCTTCTGTTCCCATTTTCTCTAGAGGGACAAGCCCGGAATTGGCTTGAGAAACAACCCCCTCGTTCTATTGAGACATGGGAAGATCTTGTCACCAAGTTTGTGAACGAATTCTATCCTCCATCCCGAACTACAAGTCTTAAGAATGAGATAATGAAATTTTCTCAGAGATTTGATGAATCATTCGGGGAGGCATGGGATCGTTACAAAGAGTTGCTTCGCAAGTGTCCGCATCATGGTTTTACCGAGTTAATGCAAATGGATACTTTCTACAATGGTCTCAATCAGACTAATCAAGAATCTTTGAATGCCTCCGCGGGAGGTATATTCCTGAGCAAGACCACAAAAGAGGCCTTGCAGATCATTGAGAACAAATCTCAGGTCCGTCCTTTCAGAGCAAAGACATATCAGTCTCATGCTGGACCTTCTTCTTCTTCATCCCCAGTGAGTACATCTAGCACTGATGCTAAGATTGACAAACTCACGGATATTGTTCAGGCTTTGGTTCTTGCTAACCAAAAGAAAGTGACCTTCACTCAGAAACCAACACATGCTGAAGTGAAGAAAGTTGAGAGTTGTGTCACTTGTGGTGGTCTTCATGCTTACTACAATTGTACTGCCACCGATGGTAGTCTTTTTGAAGCCAATGCTCTAGCCGGTAGTTCACAGCAAGGAGGTAATCAATACCGTCCTCAAAATGAACCACACTACCGTGCTAACACTAATCAGGCACCACCCGGTTTTAATCAAAATCATAACATGCAAAACCGGAATCAGAACCAACCAAGAATGAACCAAGGTTATCAAAACCAAGGTAATTTCTATCCTGGACCCAATCAAGGTTTCCAACATCAAGGAAACCTTCATCAGAACAATTTCAATCGAGGGAATCAATTTCATGGGAATATGAATCCTAATCAAGGGAATTTTGGTCAAAATCAAAACATACGGCCTCAAATTGTCCCTCCAGCTCCTCCCGTCATTATTCCTCCAGGACCATCATCTGATGAGTTGCTGAAGCAGTTCATGAAATCCCAAGATGAAATGAACAGGTTGTTGGTCAGTCAGATCGCTGATCTTAAGAAGTCTTTAAATGATCGACCCTCGGGCTCAGGAAAACTTCCGAGCAACACGATCGCTAACCCGAGGGGCGATGCTAAGGCGATCACAACCAGAAGTGGTGTTTCATACACTGGACCTGCTGTTCCTACTACCTTTTCTTCTTCTTCTCTCCCAAAGGTAGTGGAGAGTGAACCTCGGACACACAATGGACCTTTGACTCCTATGCCCCCTCCTCCTGTGGCATTGAGTCAAGTTACCAAGGAGACAACGGACAAGGTGCATTATTCAAGCCCACGAAGTACCGCACACGTCCCACCGTCGGTAGTCCAAGTTTTAAATCCGGAACCCGAAGTTCCTAAGATAAATTCTGAGCCAAAAATGACTTCCGTCCCGGCTCAAAAGTCTAGTCAACTTCCTTACCCATCAAGAATGCATGATGAGAAGCTTAAAGACAAAACCAAAGAGCAAATGGAAAAAATTTTCCAAATTTTCAATGAATTGCACTTTGATATAAGCTTCGTTGATGCTCTCGTTCTAATGCCCAAATTTGCATCCACTCTTAAAGGGTTACTAAGCAACAAAGATAAGTTATCTGAAATGGCTAAAACCCCTCTCAATGAGCAATGCTCAGCGGTCCTTCTTAAAAAGCTTCCCGAAAAGCTTGAAGACCCTGGCAAGTTTTTAATCCCATGTGATTTCTTGGGGATGGTTCAATGCTCCGCCTTGGCCGATCTTGGCGCTAGCATTAACCTCATGCCACTCTCAGTATGGAAGAAACTTTCTCTCCCTGAACTTACTCCTACTTGTATGACTCTCGAGCTAGCGGACTGTACCATAACTCGTCCACTTGGAATAGCCGAGGATGTCGTGGTAAAAGTAGGAAAGTTTCACTTTCCTACTGACTTTGTTGTAGTAGACTTCGATGCAGATCCTAGAGTTCCCCTCATCTTAGGGAGAGCCTTCTTGAGAACGAGTCGTGCTCTGATTGATGTGTTTGCTGAAGAGTTGACCATACGGGTTGACAACGAAGAGCTCACGTTAAATATCAACCAGAACTCCAAACCTCTGTACAAACAGAGTGTTGCCACAATCGATCAAAAATCTAAAAGAATCGATGCAACACTCTCTAATTTCACGGTTAAGAGGAGTCACCAAAAACGTGCTGAGCTAAAAGCTCTAAAAATCAACCCTGGTTCAAACAAATGGTTTGAAAGTTGTACCAAGGGAGTCATGAGTATTCTTGATGATGATGATCTAGAATCGGAGACTTTATCGGAAGTGGTGGAAATTTCTAGCTCTAAGAGCACACCACTTGTCCCACCTCCGGAATCAGTTTATCGTATTGAGTTTGTTAACTCTGTAGGTGAAACTGAACTCTCTTCAAAAGATCCATCATCCATTTCATCTCCAGATCCAATTGTTTCCGACTTTTCCATTCCTTCTCTCACTTCGGATGAGGAAGATGATAATTTTTGGAATGAAGTCGATGCTTTTCTAAGTGATGAGTCAGTCCCAACAGGGGTTGATGATTCTTACTTGGATTCAGAGGGGGACATCCTTTTTCTTGAAAGTTTATTAAACGAAGAATCGTCCCCAAACCTCCCTCCCGGAAATTCCTTTGATAATCACCATAAAAGCTTCAAATATAAGCTTAAAAATGTCAAAAATGGTGATTTACTTCTTTCTGATGAGGAATGGACATGCATTGTAATGCACATATTTATTCCATTCTTCACAAATGGTGTGGTTGCTCTTTCCCTTTTCTCTTTCGGGAATGAGGACACCATCTTTGACCCCGGTATTATCCTTTATAGTTTCTACTATTAAAATACCGGTTGTATCTCGTCGGAATGGAACTTTCTGATGTTCATATGTTTTTAACATTGTGAATGAAAGTCCGATCGAGATTGGTTTTCCACGTTACTTTCCCCATGAACCAATGAATGCGGGGATCGAGTCAAGCTAATGACTCGGGAATCAAAAATATTAGCACGCACCATATGGGTTGTAGCCACCCGTAAATTTCCAAGTCATTATTCACCTGTAAAGAACGAAGTAATCGTTTATTAAGGATTTATTTAAATCATCTTGAGCATTTTCGCGTATGAATTTTTACTTTTTTTATAAATTAAGCAATCACAAGTAGCATTGATAAATGAATGGTGCAAATAAATCACTTCCTGATATTCACTGATAAATAATTCACGCTCAAGAGATATTTTCTCGTCTTACGAGACTGCACGCGTACCTGCACAATTGTAATTTCGTTAAAACATTCTATTTGATCATTATTTCTATTTACGAGAAAGCAGTCAAATAAATATTCATTTTTATTGGAAAAATGATTTCGTGAGTAATGGCGCAAGTTTCGTAATTTTTCGAGTCCGTTTACTTCTCCGAATGAGTCCCGAACCGCTAAATTGTAAAAGTCTACACAAATTACATTTCTGATCCCTGTGTTTAATTTTGATAGCCGCCCCTTAACTTTCAGCATTTACATGAATGGTCCTCCTGGGGGTTTAAATACCCCAACAAACCTCTCCCTCTCATAATTTTACACACACTATATTCTCTCTCTAAAAATATTTACTCCCTTTTCCCTCTCTCTCTAAATTCCGGCAACCACTACAACTTTCCGGTCACCGTCGCCGGAAACCGCCGCCACGCGCCGCCGAAAAAATACAACTTAACACCAAATGATAGATCGCGAGCTCGTGGTTCCGTCTGTGGGTAGCACGCGCTCCTAATACCACCCACGGAATCTAGATCTTGATTTCAAGGTGCGGGATTCTAGGGTTTTATAACCCACCTTTCTTCCCTTTCAGCCACCACTCTTCTGGCAGCCCCTCTCCATCAGACACCGCCACCACAGCAGTAGCCGCCTCCTCAGTCCTCATTTTCGTCACTTTCCTCTTTCGTTGTGGGTATGTCACCCGCATCTATCTTGTTCTATTAATTTCTTGGTTAAAAAGAAAGCGAATGTTATTCGACTTTTAAAGTTTTCGTGGAATAATAAATGGATTAAAAACGTAATTAACTTTTCTAAATCATTTCGTATCAAATAAATAAGGTATATTTGATGTTCTTATTCGTGTGGTTAATAAAGCTCAAAGTCTTACTCTTGTCGGTTTGATCACTGGGCAAGAAACCCATATTGGATCGCGGGTCCGGTTTGAGATGTTGTTTATTCAGTAATTTCTTTAGCCTATTGTTAATGTATATAACATATTTGGGTGTTAGTATTATCGGTTCAAGGTGAGACCGAGAGGACCGTTTGTTGAGTTTCGGGTCATACTTTTTTTTTTTTTTGCTTCGTGTAGATTTGCACTTCCCGGAGTCCACTTTGATCTTTTAGATTTGTAACTCATTTGGTATTAAGCTTGTACAGCTAATGGTGGGTCTAAGGTGAAGGTCTATTTTGTGATGCAAGTGTGAAATTATTATCAGGCTATTTTGTTAAGTGAAGTAGTAGCATAAAAATTATAGTCCATAAATTTATTTTTAGTCAAAATGTATTTGACTATCATGTTGGTTTGATATGGACAAAGTACTTTTGGGTAGGTTGCGGAGATATTGGGATTGTTACATCGAAATGTCGGATGCTTAACAAAATTATATACTTGGACATGGTATCATTTGGACAATTAATTGGACTAGTTATCGGATACTTATCGGACTAAATATACTTGGGACGTAATGATTATTAAACACTTTCAGCCTTTTAAATTATCTAAACTCATTTAACCGGATTAACTAACTACCGAAACGTGTTTTGATAAATGAATCATATTAAACTATCACGTATAAACTTCTTTTGATTTAAAAACCGTTAATAAGAAGAAAGTATAATTTTATTTAATTCAAAATCATTTTTTTTTCTAGTTAATTCATTAAAACATACGTTTTATTATATTACATACATTTTTTTTTGAGATATCGGGTAAATGCTTAAAATTTATCCATTCATTTACCTTTTCACATAATTGCTAATTGACTCCTACTTATTTAATTTCTTTTACATGTTTTATTGCTTGAGCGTGTGTTTTTGAGTTTTGGTCAATATTTCTTGACTATTTCCTATAATGTATTGGGATATACATTATGCCTTGGTGTGAGTTATGTTTGGTGTGAGTTATATGTCGAGTCTTTGACTTCTTACCACCACACAAAACATTAATGATAAACTTTTTGAGATACGATACACTATGCTTTTAAACGAACATTGATACGAGTATCCACGAAAACTAAAACTCTTATCTTTTGAAAACTCAATTACTTTATGATACGTATTCTGAGATAAGTCGTACACTACTAGGTTGAGCCGATGACGTGCCGTTGTGTCTATACTCTTGTAATAATTGAGCGATGCCACACTTGATACTACTTTGTTGCTTTCCCGATGCTATTTGTGATAGTATCGATTCTTGCATTACTTCGGACTAAGGTGAGTTCATAGCCCCACTTTTACTCTATTAACTGTTTTATAAACTCCTTGGGGGAGAATACATGCTACTACTGCTTTTATGATCACAATTGCTTGAAGACTGTTTGCTGTTCACTTGATATTATGACTCTGCCTAAGTTGTTTGCCAAAAGTCCCCTACATCATGAACCATTAATCACTTGCGAGTGAACGCAAATATCGTGGATAGTACTATGGGAACTGACGACCCCAACTCGGTTATCGGAAATAACCGGGGCGCACTATATTTGGTATCTCTATGTAATTGGCTATTACATCTCAGAGTGGCAATTTTATTTACTTACACCAGTATTTAGGTGTATGCAGTTAGTTTGGTGTCATTAGCTTAGTACGATAATATCAACTATCTTTTATGGGCGTATAACAACGTAGCCCATAGCTTATTTCTAAACTTGAAAATCTTGTGATCAACTGCTTTATTACTAAACCTATGAATTCACTCAACCATTGTGTTGACTTTTTAGCATGTATTTTCAGGATGAAAAGGCGATAGCTAACTCTGGAGGCGCTTGGGCATCGGCATGGCATGGTCATAGATGACTCTGATTTACGTATGGGGACCAAACTTTGTTAATGGGCCATTTTCCGCAACAATTCAAACTTTGTAAACTTTGTTTTACTACAATAAATGAAATATTTTACGAAAAAGATTTACTTTTCACTTTGTGTCATGATCCAATTGAGTAGCATCCCAAAAACCTTTTCTTCCGCTGCAAACCATTTTTGGGGGTGTTACAGATTGGCATCAGAGCCTTGGTTATAGAGAACTAGGAAATTTTCAAAACCTAGACTATAACCACTTTTACAAAACTTAATCCTATGACCGCCACATGCCTGCCTGCCAAGCTGATTGCCTCACTTATGACTCGTTGAAGTCATCTTTGATAAGATATGTGTTTTATTACCGACGACTTAGTCTCACTATTAGCTATGATTGCCTTACTTATATGTATGATTATATAACACTGCGCTACGCCTTCTCCCCCACATAAATGAAATATTTGTTCAATCTTTCATACCAAACTTTAAACGCATTAGGACATGTTACTAGTATAACTAAGCTAAGCATTGCAAGATTCATTGAACCTCGGGTGAATATAGCTTGATCACCTATATTCAGCCAGGGACAGTGAGACATAGCCTGATCACCTATGTCTGACTCAGAGGTGAATGTTGCAATACTGAAAGTAGTTATAATATTGGTATGTCCACTTGACCTCCTGATTGACTTCTAAATGGTAAATTTTTTATGTATGTTCATCATAAGAGTTATAAAGGTTTTACTCCTACACATCACACACTGACGTCACAACATTTTCTCACTACGGTACTTTTTCTCCTAAGTGGAACGCCTTTCTCATTACTACACTATCTAAACCGACCATTTTGCACTACTACCTTACGCCTCCGCGTCTACATCTTACTAGCAACGTGCATGGAGATTTGCCTGGCAGATGATGCACACTACCACTTCGCGGAAGGACACCACAGTGATCCATTTTGAAATGGACCATGCTACGCCGCCACTTCGCCCCCTTCGTGCCTACGTTGTGTATGAGATTTTCTTAGCAGATAATACATAACCAGTGAAATGTTGCATGATGCGAGTTAATGACTATAGTTACCATTTAGATTTTCTTAGCGGATTATGCGCGACTAACTAAAATTTTAAATTACCGCACGACATTACTATAGGTCTAGGGTATATCTTTTTGGGTTACTACAATACCATGTCTTATGTCTTCCCGTCCCATCGACTTATCGTCTTCATTACGGAATCATTAAACCTCCATTACTGGGTCGTTGCAACCCATGTATCTATCATCCCATCCTATTATCATTCTCTTAGACGTTGAGATCGAAGTCATCTCGTCATCCACTGCGGTAACAATGTCATCTCTACCCCAAAACTCATACTCAATCGATGAACCGAATTAGATCCTTAGCCGTTCTAGGAACATCACACCTCGACATCTAAAAAAGGAATCCCCTCGCTAAACTTAAATAATAAACGAACGACTAAAACGATCTAAAAACATACCAAGGGTTAGCTTGCAACTCGAGCCACTTTTTCTAAGAACAAATCCCTAATCTTCCACTCATCCCTTTTAACACCAACTGTCTATCCTACTACCCTCTTATGAAATAGCAAACCTTGTCGCAAACTACTTTCAACTATTTTTCCGATAACTTCACGGTCATTCTACAAAAAGTCTTACTACTGCACCATTAAACCAAAATTTACGACTTTACAAATACTTTATAAACAATAACCTTACTAATGCTTTGCAAACTATTAAACCAATTAATTACCTTACTACCATTTTATGAAACAACAAACAATTACGATAGCAATTTGCAATCTATATTACAAATTTTTCCTGCAAGTTATATTACGGTCTTATAAACTATTTTACCCTTTTTGTGACATGTTTTAGCCACGGTCTAATTTAAAACCATAAAACTTGGTACTCTTACCTTACAAACTATTTTGCCTTTACCGTACTAAGTATTTTACTACCACCCTATTTCTTGAACTATGAAATCTTCTACTATTTGACAAACAATACATTGTTTCCTTATGAGCTATTTTACAAATCATTTCACGAGTTATTTTAAAATCTGAATCGTTGTCTTACCAAAATATCACAAAGTTAATTTCGATTTATCTACTATTCTATAAATAATAAATCGTCTTCTATTGCTTTATAAGCTGTTTTAAAAATCACCTTACCAAGTTGTTGCTTTAATATCAAACCATAAACTACGATTTATCATGACAAAAGTATTTTCTTCCTACTCAATAAAGTGATTTTACAAACCTTTTCATGAACTTTACTGCAATTTCGTTACAAACTATTTACTCCTCTATGAAAAAAAAAAAAAAAAAAAAAAAACTTTGAGGTATAAACGATATTTTCTTTTGAAAATAAACAAAATTTTCGGAGTAAAAAAAAATAAAATAAAATAAGCACCTTGTTTTGAAAACAATAATGAGAAATACTAAGAAACAAAATTGATTGGTCATATACAAAAGCTAAGGTATTTGAAATTATTTTGAGAAACAACTTTTGAATTAACATAAAAACCTCAAACTTGGAACCAATTCCATGTTGTCGCCTAAAACCTTATTTAACAAGGTTTCATCACAAAAGCTGAAATTTAGCAACTTTATTTACGTACATCAAGTTCTCCCTTAAAATTTTAAAGACCCTATATTTTTATATATACCGTTCAAATTATAGAAGCATAACTTTAACAACTAAATCATGCCCATAAACGCCTAAAACTTTTGGAAACATACATACCCAACCAAATATTCTTCTATGACATTTTTAAACTTCGAAGACTTTTCTTTCAATAACAATTGTACCGACAACAAAATGCGTGGTGACATTTTTCTAAAAAGATTTATTCTAACGAGTCAAAAATCTTCTGGTCAAACCTTGTCAAAACTTCTTATGCTAAGAAATATCAAAACATCGACCAGTGCGAAATTGTTTTACTTGCATCACGTGTAAAAAAAAAAAAAAAAAAAAAAAAAAACCAAAAAAAAAAAAAAACAGTTTAGTTGAATTACGATTTTTTTTTCAATAATGCAAATCTCTTACTCAATTTTTCATCCCAAAGAATTTGTGCCTCTTGAAATATTCTTTTTATTCGAATAAATTTATCCACCTCACATTTGCAAACAAAGAAAACAAAGCTAGAAAATTTCAAAAATTTCCCTTTGTCACATAAGCGACTAACACAAACTTAACCTCGAGGACGAGGTTCCCATAAGGGGTAGGTACTGTAGCCACCCGTAAATTTCCAAGTCATTATTCACCTGTAAAGAACGAAGTAATCGTTTATTAAGGATTTATTTAAATCATCTTGAGCATTTTCGCGTATGAATTTTTACTTTTTTTATAAATTAAGCAATCACAAGTAGCATTGATAAATGAATGGTGCAAATAAATCACTTCCTGATATTCACTGATAAATAATTCACGCTCAAGAGATATTTTCTCGTCTTACGAGACTGCACGCGTACCTGCACAATTGTAATTTCGTTAAAACATTCTATTTGATCATTATTTCTATTTACGAGAAAGCAGTCAAATAAATATTCATTTTTATTGGAAAAATGATTTCGTGAGTAATGGCGCAAGTTTCGTAATTTTTCGAGTCCGTTTACTTCTCCGAATGAGTCCCGAACCGCTAAATTGTAAAAGTCTACACAAATTACATTTCTGATCCCTGTGTTTAATTTTGATAGCCGCCCCTTAACTTTCAGCATTTACATGAATGGTCCTCCTGGGGGTTTAAATACCCCAACAAACCTCTCCCTCTCATAATTTTACACACACTATATTCTCTCTCTAAAAATATTTACTCCCTTTTCCCTCTCTCTCTAAATTCCGGCAACCACTACAACTTTCCGGTCACCGTCGCCGGAAACCGCCGCCACGCGCCGCCGAAAAAATACAACTTAACACCAAATGATAGATCGCGAGCTCGTGGTTCCGTCTGTGGGTAGCACGCGCTCCTAATACCACCCACGGAATCTAGATCTTGATTTCAAGGTGCGGGATTCTAGGGTTTTATAACCCACCTTTCTTCCCTTTCAGCCACCACTCTTCTGGCAGCCCCTCTCCATCAGACACCGCCACCACAGCAGTAGCCGCCTCCTCAGTCCTCATTTTCGTCACTTTCCTCTTTCGTTGTGGGTATGTCACCCGCATCTATCTTGTTCTATTAATTTCTTGGTTAAAAAGAAAGCGAATGTTATTCGACTTTCAAAGTTTTCGTGGAATAATAAATGGATTAAAAACGTAATTAACTTTTCTAAATCATTTCGTATCAAATAAATAAGGTATATTTGATGTTCTTATTCGTGTGGTTAATAAAGCTCAAAGTCTTACTCTTGTCGGTTTGATCACTGGGCAAGAAACCCATATTGGATCGCGGGTCCGGTTTGAGATGTTGTTTATTCAGTAATTTCTTTAGCCTATTGTTAATGTATATAACATATTTGGGTGTTAGTATTATCGGTTCAAGGTGAGACCGAGAGGACCGTTTGTTGAGTTTCGGGTCATACTTTTTTTTTTATTTTGCTTCGTGTAGATTTGCACTTCCCGGAGTCCACTTTGATCTTTTAGATTTGTAACTCATTTGGTATTAAGCTTGTACAGCTAATGGTGGGTCTAAGGTGAAGGTCTATTTTGTGATGCAAGTGTGAAATTATTATCAGGCTATTTTGTTAAGTGAAGTAGTAGCATAAAAATTATAGTCCATAAATTTATTTTTAGTCAAAATGTATTTGACTATCATGTTGGTTTGATATGGACAAAGTACTTTTGGGTAGGTTGCGGAGATATTGGGATTGTTACATCGAAATGTCGGATGCTTAACAAAATTATATACTTGGACATGGTATCATTTGGACAATTAATTGGACTAGTTATCGGATACTTATCGGACTAAATATACTTGGGACGTAATGATTATTAAACACTTTCAGCCTTTTAAATTATCTAAACTCATTTAACCGGATTAACTAACTACCGAAACGTGTTTTGATAAATGAATCATATTAAACTATCACGTATAAACTTCTTTTGATTTAAAAACCGTTAATAAGAAGAAAGTATAATTTTATTTAATTCAAAATCATTTTTTTTTCTAGTTAATTCATTAAAACATACGTTTTATTATATTACATACATTTTTTTTTTTGAGATATCGGGTAAATGCTTAAAATTTATCCATTCATTTACCTTTTCACACAATTGCTAATTGACTCCTACTTATTTAATTTCTTTTACATGTTTTATTGCTTGAGCGTGTGTTTTTGAGTTTTGGTCAATATTTCTTGACTATTTCCTATAATGTATTGGGATATACATTATGCCTTGGTGTGAGTTATGTTTGGTGTGAGTTATATGTCGAGTCTTTGACTTCTTACCACCACACAAAACATTAATGATAAACTTTTTGAGATACGATACACTATGCTTTTAAACGAACATTGATACGAGTATCCACGAAAACTAAAACACTTATCTTTTGAAAACTCAATTACTTTATGATACGTATTCTGAGATAAGTCGTACACTACTAGGTTGAGCCGATGACGTGCCGTTGTGTCTATACTCTTGTAATAATTGAGCGATGCCACACTTGATACTACTTTGTTGCTTTCCCGATGCTATTTGTGATAGTATCGATTCTTGCATTACTTCGGACTAAGGTGAGTTCATAGCCCCACTTTTACTCTATTAACTGTTTTATAAACTCCTTGGGGGAGAATACATGCTACTACTGCTTTTATGATCACAATTGCTTGAAGACTGTTTGCTGTTCACTTGATATTATGACTCTGCCTAAGTTGTTTGCCAAAAGTCCCCTACATCATGAACCATTAATCACTTGCGAGTGAACGCAAATATCGTGGATAGTACTATGGGAACTGACGACCCCAACTCGGTTATCGGAAATAACCGGGGCGCACTATATTTGGTATCTCTATGTAATTGGCTATTACATCTCAGAGGGGCAATTTTATTTACTTACACCAGTATTTAGGTGTATGCAGTTAGTTTGGTGTCATTAGCTTAGTACGATAATATCAACTATCTTTTATGGGCGTATAACAACGTAGCCCATAGCTTATTTCTAAACTTGAAAATCTTGTGATCAACTGCTTTATTACTAAACCTATGAATTCACTCAACCATTGTGTTGACTTTTTAGCATGTATTTTCAGGATGAAAAGGCGATAGCTAACTCTGGAGGCGCTTGGGCATCGGCATGGCATGGTCATAGATGACTATGATTTACGTATGGGGACCAAACTTTGTTAATGGGCCATTTTCCGCAACAATTCAAACTTTGTAAACTTTGTTTTACTACAATAAATGAAATATTTTACGAAAAAGATTTACTTTTCACTTTGTGTCATGATCCAATTGAGTAGCATCCCAAAAACCTTTTCTTCCGCTGCAAACCATTTTTGGGGGTGTTACATGGGTTTTCACCCATAATTCTATCTTCTTACCCCTTTCTACCACCCTAGTATGGGGGAGTTTCCCCACACTGTTGTATATTCTCATTCTTACCAAAAAAAAAAAATAAAAAAAAAAAATAAATAAATAAAAATCTTTCTAAATAATGGCCGTAGTATTTCCCTTTTACGTTCTTTGTTTCGGCATAACCGCCGGTACTATGAATATTGAGGGCAATATTCATTTCTAAGTGTGGGGGGGGAATTCTCACGAATTTCATCATGTAATTATTTCACCCAATTCCCCCGTTTTTGGCCAAATTTTTTTTTTGGAGTAAGTGTTTTTCACTTACTCAGCAAATGGTAATCAGTCCGCCATGTCTAACCCACATAAGGATTGGCTAATCCAGGAGCAAACGGCTCTTGGTAAAGATATCTCAAATCCGTTGACGGCTTGCAATTTGCCCAAAATTGTATGGTATTCAGCTCACCATATCCTTAAAAGTGAAGAGTTGGCTAGCCCGCAAGTTTATGGCTTGTGGTAAAGGCAGTTGGAAAACCATAATTGGTAATCGACTCACCAAAGATAATATTGATAATTTATCTAAGAGTTGACTAGTCCAGAAGCAAACGGCTTCTGGTAAAGACAAATCAAAACCGTTGAAAGCTGGTGATTTGCTCAAAATCATTTGGTTATCATTGTACCATGGTTCTTACTTGAACTGAAACATTTGGCTACTCCAGAAGTAATGGCTTTTGGTAAAGAGATTGAAATCCATTAATTTTTCTTAAAACATTGCTAGGGACTAGCAATATCTTAGTGTGGGGGATTGATGAGTGTGTAAATACTCATCATTTTTGTACTGTTTAAACTGCAAAAACATCTGAAAACACTCAGAAATACATAAAAATGATAAAAATATCACAAATTAGTGTTTTATGTGTTTTAAATGCAAAAATATCAAAATCTGGTGAAAAACGTATTAAGTTTGCATAATTGGCAGTTTTAGTCCCCCAAGTTTGAAAAATTGTCAAAAACAGTCCCTAGTAAAACCAAATAAAGAAAAATATCATTTTTAGTCCCTAGGGATTCCTAAGTTGTCAAAATCAGTCCTTGAAACTTAAAATTATAAATTTACAACTTAGGTCCCTGAACTTTGGAATTTGGCAAAATTAGTCCTTTGAAAATGGGAAAATGGCAAGTTTGGTCCTTGCACTATTAAAGTTTGTCAAAATCAACCCTTGTTAGAACTTTACAGAATTGGCAGGAATGGTCCTTGAGTTTTCAGAAATTACACTTTGGTCCTTGTCTAAACTAAGCCTAAACCTTGTCAAAACTCATTTGACCCCCTGTCTTTACCCCTTTTTGAACCCCCTGTCACAAACCAATTTTGACCCCTTGGTCAAAATAAGTCAAACCAGATAAACACGCGCCCTGGCCTTCTTCTTCCACCTCCACCTTCCCCTGCAACTCTCCTCCTGCTCCATCCCATCACCTTTTCCACCCCCATCATCATCACCTCCCCACTCAACCCCCCACAATAAATGCCACCCCCCCTAGTTGATTAAACAGTGCCCTACAAGTCAAAATAGGTACTTCCCGCCAAAATGGAAAAATGGCTAAAACACTTATTACTCTTCCATTGGTCAAGGGAAGAGGTGGGATCTGCTCTAAGGACACGTGTGAGCTCAACTGATGCATAAAAGAAGCAGAAGACAGAGAAGAAGACGAGTAGTTAATTTTTCAATTTCACATGTATGTCGTATTTCTTTAAAATGTTTTAATTAGCTTTTCATTTTGTAATTTTCAAGCTTATGATATTGAAACCAAGTTATTTAGTTAATATAATTCAGTTTGATCCTTTAAATCAAAAGTTCATTTCAGTTTCCAATTTTATGTCCACTGTTTGAAATTTGAAACTTAAACTCTTGTGTTCAAAGCTTCAATAAGCATTATTTAAGCTCAACTCAACTTATTTAAGCTCTAAATAGCTTTTTGTAAGCTTGAGGAATCAGTTCAATCAATTTCATTTGAAGGTCAACAAAAGTCAAAGAAAGGGTAAAATTGATGCAGATATGGTAACAGGGTGATGCAGACATGGGAATGGTTTGTTTTGAGTTCAATGGGTTGGTTGTGATAGGTTGGTAGTTCTTTGGTGTTGTTTCAAACCACTGTGGTTAAAGGACCCATTTGTAAGTAAGTTTCAAAGTTTCTTGTGCAATCTTTATTTTCACCTATAATTGGTTTAAGTCTGTCCCATAAGTTATATTTAGGTTATATAAATGTATCTTGATCATTGGTAAAAGTTTGAAAAGTGTTTATCTCTTTTAATTTTCATATCAGTGAATTAAGGGTGTGTTTGGATCTAAGGCTTAATCTGTCTCAAAGGTCTATTCAGAGTTTAATATATGTTGGTTCATGCTTATTAAGTGTACTTGAGCTCATTTCAGTCATAATATTGCCTCTGATAATAGCCAAAGTCAAAACTCTTGTCAATCTTTCTTATTTCATTAACTGTTAAAAAAGTTGAGAAATCAAGTGCTTATTTCATGTTTGGAATTTAGTAACATAGCTTAATTTAGTCTTAATATAACTTAAAACATCTTATTCAATCCATAGAATCAATCAGAAGTTCAAAAAGGTCAAACTTTCATTTGTTCAAAAAAGGTCAAACATGTCCTGTGCACCAGTCACCTATCTAGTTTCATAAGCTCTCCCAGAGCTTATTAATTAGCATAAGCTTGTGTAATTTGACTCTTTGGAAAGCTTTCCTAGCTGGCTTGATAGTCCAAGCTTAATTTTCTAAATTACAGCTTATTAGATAAGCCTGCTTGTGCTTTCTAGTTTTGTCCATTTTGATCAAGTATACCAGTAAATCAGTGTTTTCAAGATTTTCAAAAGCTTCTCAAGAGCTTATTTGTGAAAGCCAAACTCTGTAACTTAGTTCTTTGAAAAGCTCACTTGGTCAACTTATTATTTGCAGTGTTTATTTTGCTTTTGAAGCTTATTACAGTGCTTAAATCTGATCTAGAAAGTGCCTTGTGAAACCTTCAGTTAACTGTGTAAACAGCTAGCTTGTGCTTATTTTGAGTTGATTAGTGCTTAATTTTTAGTCAAAATGCTTTCTTAGTTCTCTGATTAGCTTATTATTGGTTACTTAGCTTGTTTTCAGTCATCATTAGCTTGTTAAATAGCTTAAAAGCCATTTGGCTTAAACTCTTGTGCTTATTTTCTTTCTTTCATAACTGTTAAGATACTTCAGCTTATTCTCAGCTTATTAATAGTTTTTACAAAAAGTTCTAGTTATAAAATTTGCTTAATATCATGTGCTTAATTAGTTTGTAAAATAAAATTCGAAAAAAAAAAATATTTTGCAAAAAGGGGGTAGGCAGGCTCGAACCTGAGACCTCCCCCTTTGCGAGGGTGATAGTGGGGGTACCTGTAACCATTGCGCCCTTGGGTCTTTCTCGTTAAAAGCTTACACAACTCATCTCTTATACACGTTTTATCCATTTTAGCTTAAACGAGATTTTAGCTTATTTCTAGCTTATCCAAAGTAGCTTTTTCTAGTTTAGTATTTTTATTAAATCTGTATTAGTCTTAAGTATTTTCTGTAAAAAGTTGAGATTTTTCTAATTAGTTTTAATATTTTTAATCAATTAATTAGTGTTTTATAGTAATTAAATCATAATAAAAAATATAAAAGTCAAAAAAATATAAATCTTTTTTCTAAAAATTTCTTTTATCATATAGTAAGTAAAAAAATTAGTTTTACACTCGTAGGCCTTTTATTTCATAAATTTTACGTTTTTGCTTGCGCTCCAGCGTAATTTTTAAACGTAACGCTCGTTTTAGTTTTAAGTAACGTTTTTAGATAATTTGAGTTTACGTTTTAGTTAAGATAGTTTATTTAAGTCATTTTATTTTATAAAATCACAAAAACATCATTGTAAAAATAGTGATAGCGTTTATTTAATAGATTTTAACTTTTTAATTTTCTTAATTTGCATTTAAGTCGCTATAATTTGCAAATCTTTTCTTTAGGTAATTTTCCATCGATATCCTTACTGATCACTATCCTTAGTGATCATTCTACCATCTGATTGAGTGTTAAACACCAGTCATCCTCCGTGGGACATAACGACCCGGGAATCCACTGTATTCTCCTGATCTTAAATTGCATTGGTGTGTAATCTGTTTTGAGTTTCTTACAGTTGGTCATTCACAAGTGACTAGCTCGCGTGAGAATACTTGACGGTTTTGCACCGATCAAAAATAAAGAAAGTTGGAGCCATTGAACCGAACGGAAAATAATGAATAGTTGGTATATATGGTTTGGTGATATGTGTTGAATCGTTGATTTTGTTGACTGTTGATAAGTATTGAGAATATGTGATCATTGAATAGTAATTAAATGATATTTGAGCAAATTGCATGATTGTTTTACAAGTTTCATGTTATTGGATAAGTGTTTGGTATTATAAAAAAAAATTTATACGTGAAAACCATGAACTCTCACTAGGCCTTTGGCTGATCCAAAACTCTTTTAAAATTTGTGCAACCCAGATGAGCTGCTTAGGAATCGGGAGATTATTTGAGATTGACTATGAGTAGAAGCTTCCGCTGATATAAGGTAAATTTGAGGTTTTAATGCTCCGAAAAGGCGGGGTGTTACAGTTGGTTTCAGAGCCTTAGGTTTAAGTGAATTAGGTTTAGTCGACCTAGTCTTAAACCGTAAGCAATGAGTTATTGAACATATTTATATAGAGAATATGGTTGTTGAGCTAACATAGTGTAGTTGGACTGATTTTAGGCTATAGAGTGAAAGCGAAGAAACTTTGTATAAAGATCTAGACTTTGTAGTGGTAGAACTGGTTAAAAATTTGGAACATATAGTAAAAGCTAAGTATCTAATTGTGTAAGCTTGTTGTCATTAGTTAAGATGAGGATATTGGAGACGGTTAAAAGAATTTATAAAGTCGAATGAGCTAGCCAAAGAGCTAAAAAAAAAAAAAAAAAAAAAAAAAAAAAAAAAAAAAAAAAAAGGAAATAAAAGGACCAAAACAAAGAAAGAAAAAAGGATTTCAGGTGATAAAAGTGACATACTTGCATAAAAATTTATTTATATAATGTTAACAATAAGGTACAAGGTTTCAGTTATGAAAATATGAGTGCGTCAGTGATTAATCACATATATATTTCTAGGTACCTTGAATGAATAATGTGATATGAGCTTCTATATGATTAAAAGTTACATAGCTTAATAATTGGATACATTAAAACTTGATGGGATGATTTTAGCTTAATTGTTGACTAAGGAGCTAATATAACGATAGACAAGTGCTAATATAACGATAGACAAGTGCTGGAATTTTGAGGAAAACATAGTATGATATTATAGACAATATGATGTGATATATGTCAAATAGGTATAAAGAAAAGTGAAAATAACAAAAGGAAATACTTGAGAGTTTTTGTAAAAGATGTGAGATCCCTATAATGATTGTATGCATTTCATGAGCTGCGAGTTATTATTATGGGTTATACATTGACGGCAAGTGTTAATTTAAAAGAGGACGCGATATTGTTGACTGTTTTAGAACCAATTGATAATTTTATGTGCGTCAATTGTCTAACCAAATTTCGAGGACGAAATTTTTTTTTAGAGGGGAAGAGTTGTAAAACCATAAAATCGTAAATTCTTTAAAAGACTAAAATACCCTCAACTAATAATTCGCGAAATACAACAAGATCGTTAAATCGAGGGACACTTAATGATAATTAATTTGTACAAGATTTTGAAAATTATAAACTTATAATTAACTTATAATAATTATGTAACATTGAAATGTTATATATACCACTTAAGAAATAAAATAATTAAAGTGTACAATGTAATTTTGGAAGGAGAATTAAAGCTTGAATTGGTCTTGTAACTCCCCCTTTTTGTTCGGCTACTACTAAACGCCTAAGGGCCAAAATTCCTTCCTAATATGTCTCCAACCAATCCTTAAATGCATACTAATCCTATTCAAAAGAGATCACAAAGAAACCCTAGCACAAAAAGAAAAAAAAAATACGGCAAACAAAATACTCCATCCTCCATCTCTTTTCTGTCGACACTAAGCAGGCCAAGGAAGCAAGAAGGGTGCTTTGGTTTGGTTTATTTCATCCATTGTTTGTCTCCTTTGGTTCTCGTTACCAGGTACCAGTCATACCCTCGTCTCGCTCTTTTATTTTGCTCCTGGTCGTGTGCCATTGTAACATCAGGCGCATGAATTCTGGTTTTCATTAACGTGTCACATAAAGATTAAATCTAGCCTAACATAAACTACATAAAGCCATGAAGGAACCCTTGTAATTTTCGACTAATGTAATACTTATTTTTTTTGTTTTGAATCTGGTCCTGGTCGTGTACATGTTTCTCAGTGCGCATGCTAGTCGATCATTATCACCACATAAAATGGCATATATCTTGTCACATAAAATAACAAGATTAGCATATGAAAAGCTTGTACTTTCAGTTTATAAATTTCTGTTTTGATCATCCAATGAGTTCAATGAATCGACCCATATAGATCCCACCTTAGTCGACCACATACATGTTCACTTATTTTGTGTCGAGTGTAATGGAGCTAAATAGATAACGAATACATTTTGGTTACTATGTATCTATAACGATTTCAAAAGGGTCTTGTATTAATCTATTTGTTGATCGTGAACCTGTAACTAGAATTTGGATGATGGGCTAATGATATTTTACTCGTGAATGGAGTGTGTGTCTAGTTATATTGAGGTCATATGAATGTCATTTGAATCTATATTAGTGCATGCATGTACCAGTCCTAAAATTAGTGTAAATGTTATACATGTGTATGCATGCATGCATAGTATTAGAACCAGGTACAAGAATTACAAATTTATCATAGTAATGTGTCTTGTGGGGGTAAATTCGGGGGTCATCGCGGGATTTATGGGTAAGTTTTACGGGGTGTTTAACGGGTGTCAGCGGAGATGAGTCGGGGGTTAGTCCATTGGTATGTTTGCTTGGCCGTAAATATTAATATTAAGATCCGCGAGCCTGCTTGAATATAAGTCGACCATGTCCATAAAAGATGTAATATGAAGTATGAAGTTTTCTTATTAACGTGTTAAGAAATTTTGCAACGAAAAATAAAGGGCAAATGACAAAAAAATGCATCGAACTTGACACTTTATGTGATTGTGAGTAGCCAACTATTTTTTTTCTTATTGTATGTACTGAACTTTCTAATTTCGATCATTATGTGTATTTTGTGACTATTCTGCCATGTAAAATGACCATTTTACCCTTCAAAATTTGAAAAAATTAAGGGTAAAATGGTCACAAAATACACACAATAATCGAATTTTGAAAGTTCAGTACCCACAATAAGAAAAAAAAATAGTTAGCTACACACAATCATAAAAAGTGTCAAGTTCGATGTATTTTTTTGTCATTTGCCCAAAAATAAACTCTTTAAGTTGTATTGCATTATAAACCCTCATCTTAAAATGTTGTCGCATGCAAACCTTGAACTATATTGAAATGACACAATACACCCTAAACTTTGAGATATTTATCATACGAACCTTAATCTATGTAGATTCATTGAAGAAAGAGTGACGTTTTTTGGCCTAAAGTGAACTGTAATTCTGAGCATTCAGGTGAGTTTTCATGTGCTTTTTAAATTGGGTTGCACTTTATTCGAAATAGTATCATGCAAACTTGTTTAAATGATCGTTATTTGCTACGTGTTTGGATTCTTCGATAATAAGCGAATGTTAAGAAATATGCTATATGTACATGAAGAGATATATAAATGTTGGATTATAAATCGTTAACCGTAT
This sequence comes from Chrysanthemum seticuspe, assembly GCA_019973895.1. Taxonomy (NCBI): domain Eukaryota; kingdom Viridiplantae; phylum Streptophyta; class Magnoliopsida; order Asterales; family Asteraceae; genus Chrysanthemum; species Chrysanthemum seticuspe. The sequence goes on from BPTQ01000005.1 coordinate 216,989,534, forward strand.
AAATGTTGAATTGTGAATCATGGAAATAAAGAAAGTTGGAACCGTTGAACCGAACGGAAATAATGAAAGTTGAATCCGTTGAACCGAACGGAAATAAAGAAAGTTGGAACCGTTGAATCGAACGGAAATAAAGAAAGTTGGAGCCGTTGAACCGAACGGAAAATAATGAATAGTTGGTTTATATGGTTTGGTGATATGTGTTGAATCGTTGATTTTGTTGACTGTTGATAAGTATTGAGAATATGTGATCATTGAATAGTAATTAAATGATATTTGAGCAAATTGCATGTTTGTTTTACAAGTTTGATGTTATTGGAAAAGTGTTTGGTATTATAAAAATTGTTTTATACGTGAAAACCATGAACTCTCACTAGGCCTTTGGCTGATCCAAAACTCTTTTAAAATTTGTGCAACCCAGATGAGCTGCTTAGGAATCGGGAGATTATTTGAGATTGACTATGAGTAGAAGCTTCCGCTGATATAAGGTAAATTTGAGGTTTTAATGCTCCGAAAAGGCGGGGTGTTATTCATACTGCCTTCCTTGAACTGGTTGCACCATAACCTTTCCATCTCTGAAAATAGCATGATTGTGAAGATTGGATGCAGTTCTGATTTCATTGTTAGTGTGAAGACTGTTAGTATGTGGAGTAAGGGTCAAGTTTTGTTTAACCATAAGAGCCAGTTGATTGATGAAGTGTTCCATGACTGCATCAGCATCAGGTTGCTTGAACCTTCGATCAGGAATGAGTTTGTGATTACCGTCTCCAGTAGGTATGACTTGTGAAGCTTTGGTAGTAATCCCTACATTGGTGTAGAATGCTATTGAATCATTTGATGAACTTGTTTCTCCCTGTTTAGATTTGAACTGTTTAAGAATCATTCGTTCAAGCATAGCATGTCTCTCATTCTGACGCAGGAAGGCATACAGTTGCTCATAGTTGGTGTTCTTTAATCCTTTGGTTAGCTTCACAGAGGTGAAAAATTTGTGTCATTCGGGATTCATGTTGTTCACAAACTTTGAGTTCAGCTGAATATTTGGCATTGTCATTTTGATATTCCTCATGTCATTCACAAGCTTGTGGAATCTCACGTAATATTCATAGACACTTTCTTCTGGTTTCATCTTAAAGTGCTCAAATTCATCATACAGTTGTGATTCTCTGTCTTCGTTAGTTAATTCAGAACCCGAGAGAAGCATCTTGACATTATCCCAAACAGCCTTGGCATCAGTGTTGTGATTGATCAACTTGTAGATGTCTTTTGGAAGACCCTGAAGTATAATGTTTGAAGCCCTGATATCAGCATCGTATCTCTTCTTCTCCTTATCACTGAGCTCATCATACGTCTTTGGTCTGTCCAATCCTAAGGACACTGTACCATCTGCAGCAGTTTCAAGAACATCTATGGTAGTCTCGATTTGATAATGTCCTTCATCAATTGACTTGAGAATGTTAACTCCATTTTCCTTTCCCAAGCAATACAACCTAATTCGTTGAGCCCATGAATCATAATCAGTTCTGTCAAGCATAGGTGGACGAGTATCTGATCCAGCTGCTTGAACGTCCTCAGCTACAGTCGAAACGATAGTAGGTACGTTGTTAGACATGATTACAATTTCTACGGGATTTTACTATTCTTTGATTAAACCGGGAAATTGATTCTTTCACGGGATTTTACTAAACCAAAAGAACAACCGTAAAAATGTAGCACGAAGAAGTGACAAGTCTTAATAGACAAGTAGCTAAACGGTCAACTCGCTTTGGTATCAACTCGCTAAACAGTCAACTCGCTTAAAAGACAAGTCGCTTAAGACTCAAGTCGCTTAAAGAAACAACTCGCTTAACACCCAAGTCGCATAAAGAGTCAACTCGCTAAATAGCCAAGTCGCATACAGAGACAACTCGCTTAACAACCAAGTCGCATAAACCAACTCGCTGCCAATACAACTCGCTTAATAGCCAAGTCACTTTAGAACTCAAGTCGCTTAAAGAATCAACTCGCTTCCAATAATAAGGCAACCCGCTTCTAAATGTAAAAGCAACTCGCTTCGAAGAAACGTTTTACCGTGGCTCAACTCGCTTAGTACAATATTCAAAAACAACCACTTTAACAATCAAAAACAGCCCAACCACGATGATTCAAGCCTTACAATTCAAAACCTAAGCACATATGATGATTCTAAACACAAAAGTACTATCAAAATTCAAACTTTAACACAAGAAATTGACCAAATGATTCAAACTCTTCTAAACACTTATAACCCCAAAAACCTTATGAAATCCACCAAAACAAAGAGCATGAAAGATGAGTGATCAAACCATGGCTCTTGATACCAATTGTAAGTTATAGGATTTCACAAACACATCAAACCAATAACATATGGGGCATTTACAAGTTTTAGAGAGAGAAATTTCTAGAGAGAGAAAGGGAAGAGAGTTGGGAACTATGTGAAACAAAGAAAACTGGTATTGAAACTCCAACCCTCTACCTCGGGAGGTAGAGGGTATTTATAGTGTCTTACAATAAACGCCTCCTACGGGCTGTGGATCAGGCATACAGTGGGTAAAGACCCGTCCGTCCTCCACGGTGTTACTTAACTAAATACTAACTAATATTAAATGACTACGACTACGAGCTTTCTAACGATTACATATACTTAAGGTGACCGACACTTTAATGACTGGATTTTCTAAATCCTAACAATATCGGCCTTTAATGGTAGCTTGTACTATCAAGAGTATTTATAATGCCATTAAGCTTGTCATAGTGTACCTCTAACATATCATCTAAAAATATTTAAACTTAACCTTTAATTCAGTATGAATGTTATAGACTTATAGCCATGACCACTCTACCACATTTTTACAACATGCAACCACACATAACACATATAATTGAGTTACAAATCATACTAGAAACACAAATGCTTGTTACCGATCCTTATGAATAAAGTGGAAGGTTGACAAACAAGTTATTTTTTATGTAGTTGACACGATATAATATACGTAGTAAACCACTTGTCAACTATAATAACAGAATTTAGACGAGGTTGTACGTAAGTTATGAAACTTGTTACAACTATAGTAAAACCTTTATAAATTAGTGATGTTAAGACCGAGATCTTTTTATTAATTTAGCGAGATATTAATATATCGATAAATTAATAATTTATTAATTTAAAGATGTTTATGTGTAACTTTTAAATTTTCAAGTTCAATATACTAGATACAATGTATGCTAGCTAAAGATGAAAAATAAATTAGAAAAATAAATTCCAACTAATGTTTAATAAAGGGTGCTACTATATGCACCGTAACTTGACTGAAGCACATTTTTCGAGTAAAATATGATAAGCAACTTTATTGGAAAGACAAAATTAGTTAAATAAAGAACAATTAAAACACACACCTACTCTCTCCTCTCTCCAAAATCTGCATCATTCTCTTCTTTTTCTTTTCTTAAACAAATTACTCTTTCTCTAGTCTCTACTACAAACCTTCATTCCACAAGAAAAACCGAAAACTGAATTTTGACCAAATTAGACAACATCACTACAACCCTTTGGTTGAACTCAAATTCCAACCAAACCTTCACAAATTATTCTGTCTGTAGACCTTTCACGCGCTCTCATGAGCCGTCACACGCAACCACACCCCGTCGTTTTCCTTCCGTTCAAAAAAAAAAAAAAAAAAGGAACCATTGTTCTCCACTCCAACATCACAACAACGATACAAGTATTTATCCTAGATCTGACCACCAGGGATTGTGTGAATACTTATTTGAACCTTATGTATACTTATTTGAGTTATCTTTGAATCTTTGATTTAATTAGACTTATATATTTTGAGGGAATGAGGATGAGGATTTTGGTAGAAACGATGAACTCATGGTGTTGAAAGGTTGATGAGAGAAAACAATATATGGTGGTGGTACAAAAGATTTAAAAAAATAATATATAATTAATATATTGATGGTAACTGAATAATTCAAATTGATATGGTAATTATTATGTAATAATTTTGGTCAAAGATAGTGCAATAAGTCAATGATTGCGTAATTTGGTGTATATAAATATTCCCTTAATAAATTTAATGCATTGATGAAATTAATGAATGTTACGAGGTTCAAGGCCTTGAAGAAATTGTAGAATCATTTAGTAATTATTAATTTATAGTTTTACTAACCAATATATATATAGTGGAGTTTCAGAAAAAATATTATCTTATTAATTTATTGATTGGTATCTATATTTGTACTGGTCTCAAATTAAGACTAGACAAATTATTAATTTTATCAAGATTATTAATTTATCGAGTATTAATTTATAAAAGTTTTATTGTAATTACAGTGTATATTTATATATAATAAGAATGATTCATGCATGTTGATCCAATAGAATTGCTACATATCACGTTTCAATAAAATTATTTGGAAGAGGCGTTTGGATAATATTTTCTTTTGAAAGAGGCGTTTTGATAATATTAAATCGAAAGCAAATAATACAGTGTTTTAGTTGTATTTTTCTTATTTCTCTCTTGTCTTAGGAGAAAAACAAAATGATTAAATTTTAGTCTTGCTTAAATACTTACAAAATAAGTAATTTTGTTGAGTAAATATACATTTAATGGCTGGTATTTTATGATTAAAGTTCAGGCACCAATAAAATAACGATGACTAGCTGATTAAACTGAAAAAACAAGAAGATAATGATCTCGGTCCGGCCCGGTTCACCCGTTTATACCGGTTTCGACTGTTCTTTCATGTTCATTTTCGGACGTCTTTTATTAGATAGCCAAACCGGTAACGACTCCGGTTTCCGGTTAAACCGATTGAACCCGATGGTCCGGTCCGATTTTTAAAACTATATGTACTATCAACTTGTTTGCATATATCTATACTACATAAAATACAAAAATGATCAATAAGTCAAGAATTGAAAAAGTGGAATGTAAAAAGTGGAAAATGTGGTTTGCATGGTAACTTTGGAAAGTATTCATGGTTTGCAAAAAAAAATTGTCATACCATATACTCTCATACCATTCGTGAATGTCAAACCATGTTAAAAAATTTTGTTTTGCAATTACATTTTAATCTCTTCACGTTCTATTTTGAATATTAAACGAAACACTTGTCATAATATCGCATATCGTTAATTGTCTACCGTTAGGAACCGCTGCCGTCAGGCGCGAATACTCGCCTAGTAAATTATATGAAGTTATGTTTTTTATTGATTTGTGCAATATGTATATTAACATGTATTTTTCATTTTAGAAGTGCTTTAAAAATAACATTTATTAGAAGGGTTGAGAAATCAATAGATAGTTATGGTTATAGACTTTTTTTTAATACTAAATTTGGTTGTATTATTTAATTATTTTTTTTAAAACATGTCTCCAAAAGTGTTATAAAGTGTTGTAAGTAATGTTAGTTTATAGTTATAATTATTAAAATTTGCATTTATTTATAATGAATATAGTGCAAGCTATTGATTTTATAGCAAAACCAACATAATTTCATAATAAATAAGTATTTTAGCTTAATATTTTGAAAAAGTCTCAAATTTTTTATAATGTAGTTTATATTATAAATGGGTCGACCCGCAAACCCGTTTAACATGTTTAACTCGTGTAATGTGTCAACTTTTGTATATAAAACTGGTTATATTGGGTTAACCCAAAACCCGTTTAACATATTCAAACTGTGTAACCTATTTAACCCGTCAACCCAAGTATATATACAAGTTAAATGGGTCAGGTTCGGGTTATGTGTAAACATGTTATGGTTGACATAGCTGACGCGATGATTTAAATGGGTCAGGTTTGGGTTGAGGTTTTTTGACCCGCCAACTTGTCAACTCGAACCCGTCAACCCGAATTGCCATCCCTACTTAAATAGACCAAAAGAAAGTTGATTTCCAGCCTATAGATGCTCGACTTTTTTTTTCAACAGTGGATTCGAGCAAATTATAGTGAAGTCGAGCAAAAAATAAAAGTCGTGTAGTCGAGCAGTTTATATTTGATTTTTTTTCTTTGCAAACATAGACCATGGTCTATTCAGTGGATAAAATTTTTCTTTTGGTATATTTAAGTCATTGACACTAAAAAAATACACGAAACAAACAAATTAACGCTATTATATACTTTTATCGTCGTATAAGCGGGTAATCGTCTAGTTTCAAAAAGGTCAAGAAGTTTTTTGTGAAAAGAGAAAAAAAATTGTTACACTGATATGCTGTACGACTTTTACTAAAAAAAATGTTTTTTTTTTTCTTCATGTTTTTGTTTTTATGAAAAAAGATAAAAATTAATCGTACAAAAATACGTAAGTTATAAAAAACTAGCATAGTACCCGCGCAAAGCAGCGGCAGTACCCAACATGTCGGTTTTTGAGAGTCAGTATTTGACGGTTTACCCGTTTGATAGTTCGAAAAGAGTAGATGCGTGTTTGAATTTCCGTAAAGTATATTAATACAAATATAGATATCCATAATTATACTCATTTGAACTTTGTAAAACTTGAATGTTTATGATAAAAATTACAAGTATAATTTGTATTATTATAAGTTTGTAACATCCATTTTAATACTAAAATTTAATGTGTCATTAGTGTACATTATAATGCAATTATTATAGTGTAGAATTTAATTATATGAATTACTAATTATAGTAAGATGTGTAGGCTTACAATTTTAAGACTTCTTTTTATAGGAAGTCCTAAATGCATTAGTATCTAGTATAGATATCCGACGGTTTAGCCAAGAAAACCCGAACACTTGTACTTGTGTCGTTAACATAAGGACAAATGTCAAATTTTCACAGGGGTCATCCAGTCTATCGGTCAAACTTGAAGAAAAAAAAGGTTTTTATTTTACTTTTTTTTACCGCCTATACCGTTTTTTTTTTTTTTTTTTTTTTTTTTTTTTTTTTTTTTTTTTTTCCTCATTTTTTTATAGATAATTTAGACTTGAGTAAAAGACTTTTTGAATTGAAAGTCTTCGTTATTTGTATATGAAAATCTGAAATTTGTTTTTAGCAATTTTTTTGAACAAACTTGATAAGATTTTACAAACTTATATGGATGTATGTGTTCTAGGCAAAAGTTCAATATAGAACCAAGATTTACCATAGATCCAATCAACCAATAATAGCTATTCATTTTTTTATTATGATAAACTTTCACCCTTTTTTAAAAAATTAAATATCTCGTAAACCGTTAATCGTTACGCGATAAAAATTATACCATCGTGACGAGAATTAAATTATCTTTCTATAGATATGCACTACTATATATTTTTAACAACTTTTTTTTTTTTCAAAATTTCGGTCAACAAAAATCATATATGATTTGTGAAAATCATATATGATTCGATTTTTACGAATCACATATGATTTTCGAGAATCATATATGATTGTAAAAATCGTATATGATTCGTAAAAATCGAATCATACATGATTTTTTCGGACGGAATTTTTGAAAAAAAATGTTTGTCGAAAATATGTAAAAGTGCATATCTATAGAAAGATAATTTAATTCTCGTCACGATGGTGTAATTTTTATGTTTTGAAGATTTACCGTTTGTAAGATATGTTGTTTTAAAAAAAAAGGTGGAAAATGATTTTGTATTAATTTAAATAAAAAATGGATGGTTATGATTGGTTCATTTGTTCTATGACAAATATGAGTTCTATATTGATCTCAACTCATGTGTTCTATAATATATTTTGGTTTTGTAATAAAAAAGAGGGTCGTTAAAGTCGATCTATATTTTTAATATATCTTTGTTTCCTTAATAATAGAAGGGTATATTTTTTTGTTTATTATTTTTTTTTGAAATATTTTGTTTATTAATTAATCGATGTGGATTTAATGTTTTGGGATACTTAAAGCATATTGCATCAAATTGTTTATCAAACTGAGTTTATTTAACCGGTCACATGTTTGGGTCCATCTCATGAGAAATAAACATGTTTAAGATAATTTATACGTGTGAAAGAACATAACTTGCAAGATACCTTGATATAAAGCTGACTACTTCTGGCATTTATTAAATTTGTTATAAAAATTCTGATACTGTGACCAAATTAAGCTCGAAAGTATCAGTTAATTGTACTTTGAGTTCGAGCTTGAATATAAAATCGACACAACTCGAGTAGTGTTCCGAGCCTAAAGTCTTCTAACTAAAACAAAAGTTTTATTTTGTAATATAACAACTTAAATAAACTACTTACAATATAATCAAAAGAAAAATGATGACGAAAAATGTTATTAATTAATTAACACTTTGTATGATTTGGATTAGGATTAGGATTTGGATTATGATTTGAATTTAGTATAAAACTATAAATATTAGATAAATGTAAGAGAAGGGAAATATATTAAAAAAATAACAAAGTAGACATAAAAGGGGTGGTAATTTCTGATCCGATACGAAACCCAATCTGAAATCGACACAAAAATTAATATGTTCGAGTTGAGTCTAAATAGATTTCGGTTCGGGCTTGGGTAAACCCATCTAACCTGTTTATTAAATAGGCCAGGTTCGGGTTAGGAAAATTAAGTGGGTCTACCCGTCAACCCGTTTAAGATTTTTTTCTTAAATTAAAATTTATTTATATTTTATTGTACTGGTTAAATAGGTTAAACGGGTCGACCCGCAAACCCGTTTAACTCGTGTAATGTGTCAACTTTTATATATAAAACTGGTAAATGGGTCAACCTGAAATCCGTTTAACTTATTCAACCCGTGTAACCTATTTAACCAGCCAACCCAAGTATATATACGGGTTAAATGAGTCAGGTTCGGGTTATGTGTAAATAGGTTAGGGTTGACATAGTTGACCTGATAATTTAAATGAGTTAGGTTCGGGTTGTGATTTTCTGATCCGCCAACCTGTCAACCCGAACCCGCTAACCCGAACCCGACCCGAATTGCCACCCCTCGCCCACTAAAACTTCCGAATCCTACCCATCTTGTGGGTATTTGAAATACTAGTTTTTTCAAGGGCCAATGCCAATTTCTAATCTAAAATAATAAAACAAACAAGTATTTTGGGAGTGAAGCCAAAAGCCCACCCAAAAGACGACAAACCAAACGGACCCTAAACTTTTACATTTTTATCAATTATCTCAACTAAACGAATATTTGCGCAAAGCCACGATTTATAGGTATAAATAATTATATTTGCGAACTTGTGTATTCGTGTGACCCTTAATGCAACACTTACGAGTTCAATTTATAGTTATTACGAAAAAAGAAAATAAAATATATGAGTTATAAACAAAAAATGATAAACGTTTGAGTATTAAACAACGTTTAAACTATTAATTTAGTGGTGATTGTTGTTACCATTTTTTATCAAATGTATTTTACAATTCATTTCCATTAACTTAACTATAAAGTATCACAAGAGCAAGAAGAAGTTTATGGTGTTTATATTGTAGAAATCAGAATAATTTTTTGGAAACTGTTGGTATAAAAGACAAAGTACTGAAGAAAGTCAAAGTGCTGAAGAAAGTCAAAGTACTGCTTAATGAAAGTCAAAGTACTGCACGCATCAAAGTACTGCAAAGCTAAAGAACTGCTATATCGTTTATGGAAAGCTTTGTGATTCTAGAATATTCTTAGAATTAGTATTACTTGTCGTACAAGGATTGTAATTGTAAACCGACTAGGGCACTTCTTATGCCTATAAAAGGACCCCTAGATTGGCATTAGAGATACGTGATTTTAGAGTTTACCAAGTACGATATTAGAGTTTTAGCATTTAGGTTTGTTAGTGAATCTGTGTATTAAGCAGATTCAAAGTTTAGTATTAATAAAATCGTTGAAGTTTAAGTTATTCTTCTTAGCTTTATTGAAGTAGTTTCCGCATACTTAGTAGAGTAATATCAGTGTTTCATTGTTAGTAACTTAGGATTTATCCGAGGTTGCTAAGCCCTTACAAGCTACATAGTTAGTTTGGTCAGAGTATATCGATCCAACAAGTGGTATCAGAGCTTGTGTGGAAACTCTGATTAAGAAGAAACCCTTAAAACCGATTTATTAACAAACCCTAAAGATGTCGACTGAAGCTGCACCACTCCCATCCATCACCTCACTCAGAATTCCTATCATCAAGAAGGGAGAATATGATCTCTCGAGCATGAAGATGAGGCAGTATATTGCGATTACAGACCATGTATTATGGGATGTGATTGTCAATGGTAATGAAGTTCTTGAAGAACCTGTAGAAGTTCCTGGACAACCTAAACCACCTAAGCCTACCTTGCCAGCAGCTACAAAAAGAAATCAAGAGAAGGCTCTCAACATACTATTGTCTGCTATTCCTGATGGTCACCTGCTAAAGTTTCATGATGCTAAGGATGCAAAACAACTATGGGCTGCTCTCAAGACAAGATTTGGAGGTAATGATGCTTCCAAGAAGATGCATAGAAATCTGTTGAAGCAACAGTTTGAAACATTCACTGTTGGTGAAAGAGAAGGTCTTGATGCTGCCTATGACAGATTCCAAAATCTTCTTAGTATGCTAGAGTTATACAAAGAAGAGGTATCTGTTAAAGATGCTAACCTGAAGTTCTTAAGAAGTTTGCCATCCACATGGCATGTGATTGCTACTATGATTAGAGGACAACCTGGTTTGGACACTATGGACTTTGATGATCTCTACAACCATTTAAAGTTATATGAGCATGAGATGAATGGCCAAACAAGTTCAAAATCTCACAGCATTGCTTTTGTGTCTTCTGAAAAGAGAAGCAGTACTTCCACTAAAAGTACTGCTTATCCTGCTCAAAGTACTGTTGGTGATAAACAGCATACTTACACAACCATGACTACCCCTACCTCATCACCAACAAACACCATCCACTCTGATGAAGTTGTATGTTCCTTTTTCGCTCAACAAGCCACTTTACCTGTTACTTATGAAGAAGATTTGTCACAAATTGAAGAGGATGCTCTAGAAGAAATTGACATAAGATGGCAAGTCGCCATGATCACAGCAAGGATCAAGAAGTTCATGAAGAAAACAGGAAGAGGCATTGATTTCAAACCCAAACAGGGTATCACGTTTGACAAATCCAAGATTGAATACTTTAAGTGTCAAAGGCCTGGACACTTTGCAAGAGAATGCAAGTTTGCTAAATATCAGGCAAATAGAATGATTGAAAAACCCAAGCTTGAATTAAAGGAAATTCCTATTACTGAAACAAACCCAAAAGCTTTGGTTGCTCAAGAAAATTTATCAGAGGTTGACTGGAGTGCTGAATTTGATGATGAACCAGTAACCTACTCTATGGTCGCAGTGGAAGAATTTGATTGGAGCACAGCGTTTGATGAAGAACCAGGATTTGCTGCATTGGAATCAAAAGATGGTCTTGGAAGCTTTGATTGGAGCATGGAAAGTGAAGAAGAACCTGTTCTGCTTGCTATGGTAGCTACTTCACCAAGTTCACCCACTATCTCTGAGGTATGCTCTAAGTGTAATGATTTTTATCAAAAATTGCTTAAAGATTATGTAACTGAAAGAGATAATTGTAGAAGGGCTAGGTCTGAGGTAGCTGGTTATCAAATAACTTTAGAGTCAATGGAAGCCAAAATAATAACTCATGAAAATAATGAAATGGCTTGGGCAGAAAAATATGAGCAACAGGATTATCAATTAAAATTGAGTGAATGGAAGTTAGGATGTAAGATTTCTGAAATTGAAAAGCTGACTAAAGAAAGGGATGGATTGTTAGAAAAGTTTGCCAGTTGGGAAGAATCTGGCCTTTCACAAGTTAGTTTTGTTGAAAAATAAAAAAGAGCACACATTAAAACTGGCCTAGGTTTTGGTATGGATTTTAGCAAAACAGATGAGAACTCACCTAGTGATAAGGAACAAGTTGACCCATAGGAGATAACAACTAGTGATGATGAACTCATTAGCTCAGAAGAAAACACATCTAGTAATGAGGATTCCATTAGTCAAACACCTCCTGAATTTAAGATAGACAAGGGCTATCATGCAGTTCCTCCACCCACTGGTAGTTTTCAACCACTTAGGACAGATGTTTCTTGTTTTGGAGTAGACAATTTAGAGTTTAGGAAAAAGCTTACTGGTAAATCTAATTCAGGTCCATCTAGTTCTGAAACCCCAAAAGAAACACCTAAGGATGATAATGTTAAGAGTCAAGCAGTACCTTTAACTCAAAGTACTGCTAAACATTCAGCAGTACCTTCAAGAAAAACTTTTTAAAATACTGCTAAACCTTTTTGGGATAATTTTGGTCAAAATAGTTTTCATCATTCACCAAGACAGGATAGTTTTTGTCATAGAACTAAAGGAAGAAATTTTGGGATTACAGGTCAAAAATTATGTTTTGTTTGTTATAGTCCTGATCATCTGATTAAGGACTGTGACTTTCACTCATAATATTTCAGTAAATTCCCAAAGACTAAAACTGCGAACCAAAAGCCAAGGGAGAATAAACCAGTTTGGAATCACTCACATAGGGTTAACCACAACAACTTCTCAAAAGACTATAGGTACCCTCATCAGAAAAGACCGTTTTCAAAATCACCAGTACCCTCAAGCACTTTTCAAGGTAATGGTAAGCCAAAAGTTTCTCAAGCAGTACCTTCTCAAAGTACTGCTAGATTTTCACCCAATCAAGGTACTGCTAGCACTTTTTGGAATGGAAGCCCTAGGAGATCCAATTACTATCAATCTAGAAGGCGTTACACCTCAAAAAGAGTATCTAGATCAAAGAAATCTACACAAAAAGTTAAAACCAGTTGGGTTAAGAAAGAAAGTTCTAATGGGGAACAAACAGTACTTTCAGCAAGTAAGGGTGAAAAAGGGAATTTTGTTGAAAAAGAAAAGGAGAATTTTGATGAAAAAGAGAGTTTTGTTGAAAAACCAACACATGTTTTGGAACAAACGAAAATAATTGATCATGTTTTCAAAGACAGTGGAGAATACATACTTAAAGAATTTAAGTATGTTACTCCACAAGGGGAACACAAGTCAGTAATGGCTTGGGTTCCTAAAATTAACTAACTCTTTCATCTTTGTGCAGGGCAACCCAGAAGAGGAGCTTAAAGATCATTTAATTGTTGATAATGGTTGCTCTGGAAGCATGACAGGAGACAAAGAGATTCTGTTAGATTTTAGATCTTATTTTGGAGGAAGAGTTGCATTTGGGAATGATCCTAGTGGAGGTAGAATTACTGGAAAAGGAACCATCAAGGCAGGAAGCACAGACTTTGAGAATGTTCGTTATGTGAAGGAGCTCAAGTTCAATCTTTTGTCAGTCTCTCAGATCTGTGACAAGAAGCACCCTGTTTTATTCACGGACACAGAATGTCTCATTCTTTCCCCTGAGTTCAAGCCTGTTGATGATAACTTGGTCACACTAAGAGTACCAAGAACCAATGATGTGTATAGTCTAGACATGAAGAGTCTTAATTCTTCTGAAAGAGCAACATGTTTAGTAGCAAAGGCAACACTTGAAGAAGCACATCAATGGCATAGAAGATTAGGACATGTGAATTTCAAGAATATCAACAAGTTGGTTAAAGGCAATTTAGTTAGAGGTTTACCTTCCAAAACATACAAGAATGATCATTCATGTTTGGCGTGCAAGAAGGGTAAACAACACAAAGATTCATGCAAGAAGATTGAGGAAAGAACTATTAGAGAACCTTTAAAGTTGTTGCACATGTATCTGTTTGGTCCTGTTTATGTTGCAAGCTTAAACAAGAAGAAGTACTGCTTAGTTGTAATAGATGATTGTAGTAGATTTAGTTGGGTCTTTTTCTTGGGATTTAAAGATGAAACTTTTGACGTTATTCATGATCTTATAATAGCCCTTGAAAATCAGTTGAGACTCAAAGTAAGAGGTATTAGATGTGATAATGGGACTAAATTCAAAAACAAGCTTATGGATGAATTTTGTGCTAAGAAAGGAATCAAGAGGGAGTTTAGCATTGCTAGAACTCCACAGCAGAATGGTGTTGCAGAAAGAAAGAACAGAACATTGATAGAAGCAGCCAGAACAATGCTTGCAGATTCTCAATTACCTATTCAATTTTGGGCTGAAGCTGTAAGTACTGCTTGTTATGTGTTGAATAGAGTATCAGTCACTAAACCTCAGATGAAGACACCTTATGAGTTGCTTATGGGAAATAAACCTAACATACGTTTTATGAAACCTTTTGGATGCCCTCTGACTATTCTCAATACTATTGATACTCTAGGAAAATTTGATGGCAAGTCAGATGAAGGATACTTATTGGGGTACTGTACCAATAGCAAAGGATTTAGAGTGTATAACAAGGTCACCAAAAAGGTTCAAGACTGTCTTCCTGTTGAATTCTTAGAAGATCAAGAAAATCAAAAGGGTAAAGGTCCTGATTGGATGTTTGATCTTGATGTTTTGACTCCTTCTATGAACCATGTTCCTGTTAGAGAAGAAAATCAAGTTGTTCACAAAGAAGAAGATTTACAGTACATTGTTCATGGAGTCAATATTAGACCTGATGCTGTTCCTGATGAAGAACCTATAATTGTTGAGAAGGAGAAAAGTATTGATGAACCAAAATCCACTTTGTCTGCTGAAGATCAAGCTATTTAAGATGAACTTAATAGGATGCTTTTTCAAGAAACAATAGCACAATCTTATGAGGATAATCAAAGAAGAGCTTATGAAGAAACAAATAAAAAAGGTAAGTCTACAGACTACTCTCACAGTACTTGCTCACAGTACTTTGGATCAAAGTACTGCTGCACCAATTGACAGTACTTCTGATGATTTGAATGATCCTAACATGCCTGGATTAGAAGAAACTGATGATGAATTAGATGATGAAGGTATTTTCTCAAATCCCAATGAAGGAGCCGATTTCACAAATTTGGATGATGATCTTGAAGTACCACAGACTCCTACATTAAGAGTTCATAAAGATCATCCTGCTGGTCAAATCATTGGACCTTCTACATCAGGGGTGCTCACAAGAACCAAAGCTAAAGGCTTCTCTAAGCCACATAATGCTTTACTTAGCTTTGTGTATAAACAAAACAGGATGAATCATAAGGATCAACAAACGTGTTTATTCACTTGTTTTATCTCTCAAGAAGAACCCAAGAATGTAGCTCAAGCATTAACCAAAGAAAGTTGGGTTGAAGCCATGCAAGAAGAACTTTTTCAATTCAAACTTCAAGACGCTTGGGTATTATGTGATTTACCAGATGAAAAAAAAATCATTGGTACAAGATGGGTTTTCAGAGTTAAGAAAGATGAAAGAGGGAATGTCATCAAGAACAAAGCAAGATTAGTTGCACAAGGATATAGACAAGAAGAAGGAGTGGACTATGATGAAGTGTTTGCTCCTGTAGCAAGGATTGAAGCCATTAGATTATTCCTTGCCTTTGCATCTTATATGGGCTTTCCGGTTTATCAAATGGATGTCAAGAGTGCCTTTCTTTATGGCAAGATTACAGAGGAGGTCTATGTCAAACAAACTCCTGGTTTTGAGGATCCTGCACATCTAAACAAAGTTTACAAAGTTGTTAAGGCTCTGTATGGCCTTCATCAAGCACCTAGAGCTTGGTATGAAAGACTCTCCACTTTCTTATTGCAACATGGTTACAGGAAAGGAGCAATTGATAAGACTTTGTTTATCAAGCGAGACAAGAAGGATATCATGCTTGTTCAAGTCTATGTAGATGATATTATCTTTGGAGCTACAAAACAGTCAATGGTGAAAGAATTTGAGCAGCTCATGCAACAAGAATTTCAAATGAGTTCCATGGGTGAATTAACTTTCTTTTTGGGGCTTCAAGTTAAACAATCAAAGGCTGGAATTTTCATTAGTCAAGACAAGTATGTCACTGACATTCTTAAGAAGTTTAACTTTGATGCTATGAAGCCTGTCACCACACCCATTAAAGCTATCAACTCATTGGGAAAGGATGAAGATGGACAAGCTGTAGATGTCAAGCTTTATAGATCAATGATTGGCTGCCTTATGTACTTAACTGCATCTATACCTGATATCATGTTTGCTGTCTGTTTATGTGCAAGATATCAAGTCTCACCCAAGGTCTCTCATATGAATGCAGTCAAGAGGATTTTTAGTTATTTGAAGCAACAACCTAGGTTAGGGTTGTGGTATCCTAAGGATTCACCTTTTCACTTGGAAGCTTTTTCAGATAGTGATTATGCAGGTGATAATTATGATAGAAGATCAACCACTGGAGGATGCCAATATCTTGGAAGAAGATTAGTTTCATGGCAATGTAAGAAACAAACCATTGCAGCAACATCATCCACTGAAGCAGAATATGTTGCTGCTGCAAGCTGTTGTGGACAAGTACTGTGGATGCAGAATCAACTCTTGGATTATGGATTCAATTTTAAGAATACTCCTATCAACATTGACAATGAGAGTACAATTTGTATTGTGAAGAATCCTGTTTATCACTCCAAGACCAAGCACATTCAGATTAGGCATCACTTTATTCGCGATTGTTATGAGCATAGGCTTATTAATGTTGTCAAGGTCCACACAGATAAGAATGTAGCTGATCTACTCACAAAGGGATTTGATGTTTCAAGATTCAATCATTTAGTGGTGAGTATTGGTATGATTAATTATTAAGCTACAATTAAGGGGAGGACTTATTAGTTAGTTAGATAGTCCTATGCATTGTTTGAGGGGAGGCAATACAATGCGTTTTGATGATTTTGCCATTGAGAAGAAGAGATGGAAAAGTACTGCTTATTGTTTATCTGAAAGTACTGCTCTGAAAGTACGGCTTTGAAAGTACTGCTCACGTGGAAAGCACTCCAACGGTCAAAAGATGGGGTAAAATTCAAACAACGGTAACTTTATTAATTGGGTTGTGATTTTTTAAATCTTACCTATAAATAACTACCCTCCGATTTTCCCTCTCATCTTTATACTTATCCATCTCTTCCTTATTTTTCTCATATTCACCTTAACCGTTTCATACATTTTTCTACACGCAATGGCTAATTGTAATACAGTTCGTAAGCATAACATGGTGGCTAACTTAGATAAAACACCATCCAATGTCGCTTTTCATGACATAATCGATTTTCTAACTGGATCATCCATCAATTATGCTCTTTTGGTCGAACCTGATATCATTGAGCCCTGGATTCAACAATTTTGGGCAACTGCTACATCTCATATGCAAGAAGATGAATCATATCTTCAGGCTAAGGTAGCTAGGAAGATAGTTAGAGTTAGTGAAGCTTCGATTAGGGAAGATTTATTGTTCGATGATGAAGAAGGGGCCATTCGTTTTGACAAACAAGTTCTTTGGGATACATTAAGGGATATTGGTTATGAAGGGTCTCTCACTGAAACAATTTTCAAGAAACCCTTATTCAGTCCACACTGGAAGTACCTTGTTCATGTATTGCTGCATTGCTTAAGTCCCAAGAGTACTTCATGGAAACAATTTGGATCCAATATCGCATCTGCTTTAGTGGGATTAGCTACCAATCACATATTTAACTTTTCCAAAATGATTTTAGATGGTATGCTATCTCACATCTCCAATGGTTCACCATTCCTCATGTACCCTCGTTTTGTTCAAGTCTTCTTGAACACACAGCTTAAGGATGAGCCTAAACCCTCTAGCTTGCTACCAGTTGTAGTACTTCCACCTAAGGTGTTCACTTTCATGGCTAGAAAGAGTGACAAATTCTCTGGGAGGGCTACACCTTTAACAGCTCATATGATGGAGATAGTGCAAGCAGTTAGAGATGAAGCTGATGCAAGTGAAGAACATGAACTTTCAGAATCAAGAGAAGGTACTGCTTCTCAACGTACTGCTTCACAGCAAGGTACTGCATCTCAATCTACTGCATCTTTGCAAGATACCGCCCATGGTGATTCAGAACCAGAGGTAAACCCACCATCATCTCCCAATGATTATACTTCCACAGATGGGTCTCAAACATCTAGAGGAGATGAGGGAGATATGGCTTCTAAGGGTCAAGTTCTGGATAACTATGCTTTGACAAGGGAGCTTTTACGATTAAAGAAAGATTATGAAGCTCAAGCTGCACAACTGATGAAGTTGAACAACAAATTTAGAAGATTGAAGAACTTTGTCTGGCCATTAGTTCAACATCACAGATTGTGGGTCAAATCTCAGAAGAAGAAAGGAAAGAAGTTTAAGAAGGCTTCAAAGGACAAGAAGGTTCACAAGCAGTCTTCATTCCAATTAGGGAGGAATTTGGAGCAAGAAAATTTGAATGAAGATGCTGAACATTATGAAGAACCAGATGTTGAAACTTATAAAGATGATAATATTCAAAGTACTGAGCCTCAAGGTACTGATGCTCAAGTTAATATTCAAAGTACTGAGCCTACTGAGCCTCAAAGTACTGGTATACAAAGTACTGGTGATCAAGGTACTGATGATCAAGGTGCTGATCAAGGTACTGCTCTTCAAGGAACCTTTAGACAAGAGCTTATTACACCAAAGACCCTAAATTTTGAAGAAGAAACTGGTCCTTCAACAGTCTTACAAGAAGAGGAAGTTGATACACCCAAAGTAGAACACACTGCTAGTGATGATGAGACTGTTGCTCAGATATTGCAA
Organism: Chrysanthemum seticuspe; assembly: GCA_019973895.1. Taxonomy (NCBI): domain Eukaryota; kingdom Viridiplantae; phylum Streptophyta; class Magnoliopsida; order Asterales; family Asteraceae; genus Chrysanthemum; species Chrysanthemum seticuspe. Next base: position 217,008,157 of record BPTQ01000005.1, read on the forward strand.
AACTTGTCAAGACCAAGAGGTGTTAGTATCCCTGGAGTTGAAGAACAACCTCAATTCTTGAAAACATCTTCTCAACCTGCTTTAGATCCTAAAGACAAAGGAAAAGGTAAACTGGCAGAAACAAAGAAGAAGAAGAAGCTCACTTTGGAAGAATTAAGAGCTATTGAAGTGACTAAAAATGAAGAAGCTGCCAGAAAGTTACAAGCATAATTAGATGCTGAGATTGTTCTGCCAAAGAAGTAACCTGAACTGGTTATACCTAAAAGACCTCAGAGTATTGCTAAGGAAAGAAATGCTATGATGGCTTATCTGAAGGGTAGAGATATACTGGATTACAGAGGTTGAAGTATGTAGAGATGAAAGATCTATATGATGCTGTTAGAGAAGCTTATCAAAAGGAAGTGGCTGGTATTATTCCTTTTGATGATGAAAACCAGAATGAGGATGCAAGAAAAAGAAGCTTAAAGAGAAAGAGAACAACTAGTGATGAACAGCTATCAAAGAAGATACAATTAAGATCAAATACATTTGATGAGCTGAGAAATTATTTAAGAGTTGTTGATTTTGAGCATGCTAAGTCTAAAGATGTTGCATTAAAGAAGTCTAAGATGTCTACTTTTGAAGTTGTAGAATCAAAGGATGGAGATTACCTTATGTTCCATAGAGAAGATGAAAGTTTTAGAGTATTTAATCTACTATGGGATATATTACACATGATAGATAGAGAGGATCTGTTTCACCTATATCAACTAGTGCAAGAGTATTTTGAGCATATTCCTTCAACTGGAATTGGCTTAGTGCTGGGTGATCTGATAACTATCTGGGAGACAGAAGAGACAAGCACTGATGAAATCTGGCAAAACTAAGAAGTTTGGGAGATTACTAGCTGGAGATTCTTTGAAGAATCAGGAGTACATGTTTTGGAGTTAGAAGATGGGACCATGATTCACATGCTAGCAGAAAGAAGATATCCACTTACAACAGATCTTATGAGAAGAATGCTAGATCATGGTATGGAAGTTGAAGAGGAGAATTAAACAGCCCTTATGGTCATTGAATTGTTTATCAAATGGACAAATATGGCTGATGATGATGCATAAATACTGGTATGGTTCTTAAATATATAAATTTTTGAAAAATCAATACTTTATTCAAAGTACTGCTGGACAAACAGTACTTTATCCAAAGTACTGCTTGCAGCTTAAAACCAGTTAAAAGTCTTTTTAATAGAAAATAAGAAAACTTTTGGTAAGTGCAAAATATTTTGAAACAAAAGTTAACAGCAACAAATGGTTTTTGAGATGGTTTTAATTGGTAAAAGTGCTTTGCACTAACACAACAAAAGGTTATTAGTCCACCATGTCTAACAAAAGGACTGGCTAATCCATGAGCAAACGGCTCTGGTAAAGATATCTCAAATTCGTTGATGGTTGACAACTTGCCAATAAGTTGAATGGTAATCAACTCACCATATCTTCAATAGTGAAGAGTTGGCTAGCCCACAAGAAAATGGCTTGTGGTAAAGGCTGTGGAAAAACCATTGATATGGTAATTAGTTCACCATGGTTGCAAGAACTAACTAGTCCAAAAGGGTACGGCTTTTGGTAAAGACTTAACAAATCCGTTGATAGCTGATGATTTGCTAAAAATCATATGGTTATCAATGTACCATGGCTTTACACATCTAAACATTGGCTACTCCAGAGTTAATGGCTTTGGTAAAGAGACATCAAAATCTATTAAATTTTCAATGATTCACCTCTCACAGGAGTTTACACACATGGAAGTGATGAGAATAGTATGAAACTTTATGATCTGATGTACAATTTGCCATATGTTACTGAGAAGCTGAAAAGATGAAGGTTGCTGATAATGATTGCTGAAAAGGATTGCTTATAAAGACTACTTTGATGATGATACAAGCACAGAGAGTACAAGACAAATATGAAGATAAAGACACAATCTTTCCTTGAAGATAAAGATGTTAAAGATACAGATACAAAGGAACTTGAAATCAAGCAAGTAGAATTCAAGTTAGGGGAGGATTGTTGGGATATAAAAGACAAAGTACTGAAGAAAGTCAAAGTGCTGAAGAAAGTCAAAGTACTGCTTAATGAAAGTCAAAGTACTACTCGCGTCAAAGTACTGCAAAGCTAAAGAACTGCTATATCGTTTATGGAAAGCTTTGTGATTCTAGAATATTCTTAGAATTAGTATTACTTGTCGTACAAGGATTGTAATTGTAAACCGACTAGGGTACTTCTTATGCCTATAAAAGGACCCCTAGATTGGCATTAGAGATACGTGATTTTAGAGTTTACCAAGTACGATATTAGAGTTTTAGCAATTAGGTTTGTTAGTGAATCTGTGTATTAAGCAGATTCAAAGTTTAGTATTAATAAAATCGTTGAAGTTTAAGTTATTCTTCTTAGCTTTATTGAAGTAGTTTCTACATACTTAGTAGAGTAATATCAGTGTTTCATTGTTAGTAACTTAGGATTTATCCGAGGTTGCTAAGCCCTTACAAGCTACATAGTTAGTTTGGTCAGAGTATATCGATCCAACAGAAACTATTAAGCAAAAAAAAAGTGCGTGCTTCAAAAATTGTAAACCAATAAAAATGCTTCCATTTGGCAATAAATTTCGGTTTATAGCATTTGGGTGTCGTATTATGATTTCCTAAGACATGTTTATAGCATCTGGGCCTTATATGCTGATTTTCTAAGATACGGTTTATAGTATGTTAGGAATTAGAAATTCCATAGTAAAGAGTCGGTTACCCCAAATATAATCTAGCATAAGTTAGCTCGTAGACATTACGTTATTTACTAGTTATTTAGTTAGTTATTTAGTTTAGTGCAACACCGTGGAGGACGGACGGGTCTTTACCCACTGTATGCCTGATCCACAGTCCGAAGGAGGACGTTTAGTATGTAACTATAAATACCCTCTACCTCCCAAGGTAGAGGGTTGGACCTTTCACTCTAATCTAACCTTTTCTCTTTTGTTTACTCTCTCTCTAGAAAGGCTCCCAGTCTACTTTCTCTCTTTAAACTCTCTATACTATTTGTTCCATACTTGTGTTTGATAAGTGTTTATGAAATCCAAAATCTTACAATTGGTATCAAGAGCCATGGTTTGATCACTCATCTTTCATGTTCTTTGATTTCTAGTGGTTTTCATAAGGTTTTTGGGCTTGAATGAGTTTAGAGTAGTTTTCATCATTTGGATCATTTTTAGTGTTAAAGTTTGGATTTTGATTGTACTTTTGTGTTTAGAATCATTATAAGTGTTTAGGTTTTGATTTGGAAGGCTTGAATCATCGTGGTTGGGTTGTTTTTTGATTGAAAAGTGGTGTTTTTTTTTTAATGTTTATTGGATGCGAGTTGAGACACGTTATGTTTTTCTTGGATGCGAGTTGTGGTCATTTTCATCAATGCGAGTTGAGCCTAAGCGAGTTGCCTAAGCGAGTTGACAGTTTTGACTGCGACTTGTCCAGATTCAACGTATCTAATGCGAGTTGAGCCTAAGCGAGTTGCCTAAGCGAGTTGTGTTTTATGCGACTTGTCTATTAAGCGAGTTGTCAGCCTAAGCGAGTTGCCTATGCGAGTTGTGTTTTATGCGACTTGTCTATTAAGCGAGTTGTCTGTTTATGCGAGTTGTGCTTCATGCGACTTGTCTATTAAGCGACTTGTCATCAAAGCGAGTTGACTTGGGTGCGAGTTGTCTAAGGTGCGAGTTGTCTCCAGTGCGTTTTGTTGACTTTTCCCGACAAAACTTCAAACGGCCATAACTTTTGAACCGTAACTCCGTTTTCAGCGTTCTACCCATCAAAACGACCATGAGAACGAGGAGAATGGCACGCCGAATGAACTTAGGGCTAAACTTTGAGGCCTAAACCGCTCCGAACAAAAGTTATTGAGGTTTTTATGTTTTTAGACCTAAATTTCTCCGTAAAAACAGGCATTAACCAATCCAAATCTCAACCAAACAACATCTCTGCTAATCCTACATACAATCATATGTCCTAACACACAATTGTATATCATTGTGTCGATCCATCAGTCATCTTAACACATTCCATTAGTCATTGCTTAACGGTTTGGTCTTGATTTTAGTAAAATCCCGCGAAAGATTCTATTTCTCGGTTTAAATCACAGACTTGTAAAATCCCGTGTACACAGCAACATCATGTCTTACACTCCTGATTCATTGATTTCGGAAGTACTTAAATTGTATGATTCTGTGGACAACAATGATAATGTATGCTACACTGAACGGTTAAAGATGTTTGAATTAATCAATGAGGATGTGAGATCTTCATGTTTTGAGTACAATGAGAATGAATTGCACATGCTAATACTATAGAATGCCATGCAAAAGGAATGATGCATTATACCCTATCAACAACTTCACTCTCACCTCATGTTACTTCTACCCAAAACAACGGAACAAACATGTATTGCCCTCTTCCGTCAGGACTTATCTACATTAACAGGAACTTTGCTGTTAAACTTAGAGAAATTGGAGCTACAACTTGACAAAGAGAAGGTTCAAAAGGATAGTTCCAGTGCTGCACTTCAAGTGATCCACAACTAATTTCAGTCGTTCATCAGTGGGGAATTTACATCTGATTATGATCAAGACATGACTGAAATATCTTTCAAGAGACACACTGGAATGGAAATTAGCGTGTTCATAGAGACACTTATCCATCTCATGGATAATGTGGATAAGTATATTGAGGAAGTTACTCAGAAAGATGAAAAAGTGGATGAGAGTCTGGTGCAATTGAGAGATAGTTGTGATGAGTCGGGTAATGTATCTGTTGTAAGGTCGGGTGTTGCTGAATGCAGAATATCAGAGACAACAAAGAATGATGTAACCAGCTACTCAATAACTCCTGGCACACAAGATGTGGATGCTGTGATCAGAAAGGTGAATGAATGCCGGGTACAATCAATAGATTGTAGAGTTGAGACCAGTAAGGCATCGGATGATGGATCAGTTGACACTGAATACAGAGGCTCAGAGATCGATAAGCTTGACACAGCCAGCGGTCCAGTGACTCTTGTTACACATGATGTGGATGCAGATATCAGACCAAAAAATGAACAGGTGTCATGTGATGAGGTACCCTTAACTGATCAACATAGTTCATCTGCTAATGTACCTATACAAACCGATCTTAATACTGAACATGATTCTGATAAATGTTCCTTGGTTGAGGCTGAGACTAATAAATTCAAAACAAATGATATGGTTGATAAAAAGGCTTTTGATGAACTTTCAAACAAATTCTCAAAACTTGAAAAACATTGCATTTCTCTTGAAATTGCAATACAAAGAAAGGAGGAAAGTTTTCAAACTAAGAAACCATGTAAAAATCCGGAATTTCCTGAATTTCGTGAATTTTTTGAAATAAACGAGTTAAAAGCTTAGCTTCAAGCCAAAAACTCGACTATCAACAATTTGAAGAAACATATTTCTGGTATGCATGTGAAAAGTAATTTGGTTACAAGTAATTCTGATGATAATGCTATTGATGATATTAAAATGAGAAATGATGAATTAGCGGTTTGTGTGGCCAAATTACTAAAGGAAAATGAGTCTTTGAGAAATCATCACATAGAACTAAGTGACTCTGTCAAAGAAGCTAGAACTAAGTCAATGGAACAATCAAATTCTTTGATAGCAAAAATTGATGAACTCAAAGCTCAACTTCAGGAAAAGAGTTTCGCTATTGTTGCCTTAAAAAATGAGCTTAGGAAAACCGTAGGGAAAAGTGTGAACACTAAGTTTACAAAGCCATCAACCTTGGGGAAGCCAGTTTCTCATCCCATTAGAGACCGGTCCATTGTTAGGCAGCCTACTGCATTTATATCTGAAAGAACAAAATCTTTAAAGACAAGGCTTGCCTCCCAAGTTGATGCGATACAGGTTTTGTCAAAACCAGTCACTTCACCTGAGTTACCTAAGTATAATGCTTCTAGCTCCGTTAACCCTCAACAAGTAGCTACTTCTACTCCCAACACCTCTAGGATTAGTTCGAAAACAGTGTCAAAACCAAGCATTAAAACCCAGAATTCATATGATATGAATGACTTGTGGAAGAACTATTATCTAGAAGAAGCTAGGAAAAAGGCACAGATTCGAAAAGACGGAATTTTAGGTGCAAGAACTAGGGTGACGAATTCTACGAGATTTCAAGGCACTGCTAGTAGTTTTAAACCATTACCTAGGAACACTCAACTAAAGACTAGGGATTGGCTTGGATCTAAGCGTAGTTGCGTTTCGAATAAATCTATTCCCATAGTAGATCACTCTAAGAACTCTAGATCATCTTCTGATTCCAAACAAGTTGTTTGCTCGAATTGTCTGAAATGCATCTTTAAGGCAAATCATGATAATTGTTTTTCAAAATCCCTAAAGAATGTAAATGCTCATGCAAAGGTTCAATTTGTTAAGTCTAGGATCTACACCAAGTCTATGAAGCAAAACAAACAAAAAACTTCGCCTAGATAGATACCAACTGCTAAATCTTTGGAAACTAGGAATAACAATAGGTCTTCCACTATGCATAAGAAGCTTAACAATCCTAGACCTTGCCATAAGTGGATACCGTCTGGTAGAATGTTTAAGGATGTTGGACTTAGGTGGATACCTACCGGAAAGCTGTTTTCTGATGGGAAAATTAAGGTTGACAGTGAAACCCCAAAGGGTTTGGATACTAATGTCACTAACCAGTATATATGCAAACAAGCTTGTAATGTTAGTGCAGGTAATCCTTACTCAGTTGCAGATACTTCGATCCTTCATTACATGGACTGGCTTAAAGTATGGATAACAAATGGATTGATATCTCATAACTCACGAGTCCAAGTAACTCAACCTTGATATTCAATCGGCAATGACGTTTGTTTACATCAGTTCAGGCCTCGTACTTCATCATTATGGCGTCTGCAGATAACACTTCAGGCCCCGTTCCTCAAAGAAAAGAAAGGTGTACGCTTAAGTGCGCTTTATCTTCAAAAGAAGAAGAAATCTTCATGTTTATGACCATTCTCATCGACATTCTTCATCAACAAGCTTCATGTTTTTCCACACTCTTTCAACCCTCAAGTGGATCTACGTTCATTGGTGTATATTCTTATTCACTTGTTCAAATCAAAAATGGCAACTTTGGATGCAATTTTTGAGGGGGAGAAGAGTGCATATACTACATGTTGATGGATGCTTGATTTATGGTCATATGACTCTCCTTCAACGCCTAATGCTTCACTTACTAAGGATAACTGGGATTCATTGTTTGGGATTCATTGTTTCAAGATATGTTTGATGAGTACTTCCAACCTCCAACGAATGTTGATCATCCAGTTTCTGAAGTTCATGCTCCGGTTCCTACTGACTCAACTGGTTCACCATATAAGAAGTACTTCTCGGAATTCTCAAGAAAACCTTATCTCCAGTTATTTCACAAGGCGTTGATAATGACTATCATGATATTGTAGTTGCACTATTGAATAATAATCCGCTCTTTGGTATTCCTTTGCCAAATCTTCACGGATTATTGTTCATGAATAATGATCCGCTCTTTGGTATTCCTTTGCCAAATCTTCACGGATTATTGTTCCTCTCATTGTGCACGCTATAAATCAACCTCATGAACATTAAGGAAAATGACTACCTCATCCGCTCAAAGACATTATTGGTGAATCTTCCATATCAGTCTCTACATGTATACCTTTAGGAAGAATGCATTGATGTTGAGGAATCATTTGTTCCGATTCATTCAGTGGGTCAATATACATCCTATTGTATGTTTATTCACATGTTGGACATTTGACACAAGTTGAGTACTTCGGAGTTAATCATTTATCACTTATTTGAGATTGAAGTTGACTTTCACAAAGGCGTGTTCTTATTTGATAACTTGCTCGGGCTTAAGAATTTGAGTTGAAGTCTTGGTTTATCTAGTTACCAGCAGTTGGGGTGGATGGTTGAAGACCTGGTTAACTATCACTATTAGGAGTTACGTTGTCTTACTCAGTGTCACACGCAGATGACGGTGTGGATAATCGCAAGAGGTGTTAATGTCTCATACGTTGTTTGAGTAGTGAGTACTTAGAGATTTGCTTGAAGCATAAATTCTCGATGCCGTTCTTCCATCATTAAGTGCAAGCTTAAGATACAAATGTGGGGAATTCGACTTCAGTTTCAAGTTTGGTATATCGGGTTTTTCCTCATCAGTGGTCACTTTAAATTGTCTACATCTGGGTTGGTTAAGATAGTCAAGGAGAGTTTATGTAGCAGTTGATTCTCACAAGACTCATTTGAGCTAATTTGATGTTCTTCTCTATTTCAAGAATATGTGGTATGTATAATGTGTTGATGATTCTGAGGTATCAAAACCAGCAAGGGGGAAGGAGACATACATCTAAACACACAACGAGTACACATGATGAACTTAATACTTCTTCTCTATAGAAGTAATCTCGGGAAAGACAAATGTCATAACCGTAGAGAAACTCAGTGTTTAACTCGTAACCTTTGGTGTATTATTCCAACCATTTGGGGGGAAGTGGTCTCTGGATACTTTTGGTATGTGGTAACTCAGCTTTCAGTAGGAAGAAATATGAGAAGAATATGTGGAGCGTGAGATGATATTGCTTATTAACATCTTCTATATGATTTATGGTAGTGCTTCCAGTTATTGCTTCATGTACACAATGCTATGATGATTCTGATGAGATAGCAACCATCAGGGAAGAGATATGTATACATCAGGGACGTACAACATATTTACATGATCGAGCTTAGTCAGTTATTCCGGAGTTGATATCCGCAAAGAAGATCAGTGATTCAACATGTTACTTGGATGTCATCGTCTCTACTCTTGTTGGGTACATGTGTACACTATGGGCTGAATGGTTATATGAAAGATAACTGGAATGCATTTGGTGATATGAAGATGCTGATATATTGTTCTCCCGAATTGACAACTGCTCAAACTCGAAGAGTAATGTGTACATCAAGGACGCACAACAGGATCATGTGATCGGGCTTAATCATTTATTTCGGGATTGATAACCGCAGAAATGATCCATGTTAACTTGTTACTTCATTGTTATCTTCTTCTTCGGGTTCTTGAGCTTCATACAATTAGACTGTTTGCTTCACTTCTTCTTCATGGGGGAAATGGTCTTTTTACGAGGATTGTCGGTTTGGAGGGAAGCTGCCAAAGATTCACTTTTTGAAGGCTCACGTTCTATCTTCTATTCTGGAGCCTCGGAAGCTTTGATGGTGGAAGTTTAAGAGATGACGAATTCTATCTTCTACGACGTGCTGTTCGATATCCTTATCTCGGTACTCGTATTATCATCTTCTTAAACTATATCATCTACTCTATCTTTGTAAATATTTATCAAAAGCAAAATATAAAAATATAAAACCAACAAAAGAAAATAGAAAATTATAAAACCAACAAAAATCCATAAAAATCAGAAAATTTGAAAAAGACAAAAAATATTGTTTTTGAAAGACATGTCTTCTGGTATCGATAACATCTACGGTCTTAGAAATGTCATTCAATAATGGCACGGGATCATAGATGAAGTTCGAGCAGGAGGTGTAAATATTCTTTTCCAAAACATGTCTCAAAATATGGCTTGCAGTTACTTCAGACTGTAACCAGCACTTAAACCATGGTTTGCTATTATTTCAGATAGCAACCCGCTCTTCAAGAAAGGAAAGTGCTAAGCTAAACAAATTTTCAAATATTTCGTGCACTTATCCTAAAACAAAATGAGGAAAGTATGTCGAAGGACTGTTGTTCCTACACAAATTGTTAGAATCGATGCTCTAGGTTGTTAAGACCTTATCTAGGATTATCAATAAAGCACAAATAACAATGAACAATATATATGCACAGCGGAATAATCAAACTATCATTGTTATTATTAAGGTTTCTTCGTCATCATCATGTGTTCTACAAAACACATCCACAGCCCCAATCCTAGATGATCAACTCTAAGACGGTTACACAACAGGGATCAATGATCCTTTGGGCTAAACACTGCAAGTTGACTATCACCTAAGCTAGGCGTTTACAAACTCACGACCTAGACACACACACACACCTTTGGTGTTTTACATCTTGACACACATAAAACCTAATTCCCTATATCTCTTTATATAATAGAGATACTAGGGTTACAAATGACTACAAGGGACTAGATAATAAATACTTCTTTGACAAGTAGGTCCCTTGTCTTTCTTTGTCTTCAACTGTTACACCCGTATCCCGAAATACAAATAGGCCCTACCTTAGATGAATATGGTCCAAAGACTTGACGGGATTGACTAGTTGACCCGATAGTCAATCTAATAATTTTTAAATGTTATGTTATAGTTATATAAATGAGGGGGACTTAAGTTGCGACATTGTAAACTTGAAATAAGTATCTTGTGGCCAAAATAGAAGGAAAGGAACTTGAAGGACCAAAAGTGCCAAATAGTAATATAACTTTATAATGAAGAAAGCTACAAGTATATTAAGCTAGCTTCTCAAAGTTCCAGGAGATTAGGGAAAGTCGGTCTAGAAAAAGAGAGGGAAAAATGATGGCAAGAATGATGATCAATTGGGATGGGATTAGTGTTTCCAATCAACTAATGAACTAATTCCTATCACTCTTGTGCAAGTAAGTATCTTTAATTGTAATTAATTGTGAATTAAAGAGTTAGGGTTCATGTATCCAAGTTGGGGGTTTTGGGTAATTGTGGTTTTAAACACTAATTAAGATATTATAGTGTAATTTGGTGAAACCCCTTTTTTTTTAATTGAAGTAATTGGGTAAATTTGAAATGATCATGTTATGATAATAAGGTTTGGTTAAAATGAGAAATTATAGTAATCTTAGAGGAATCTTATTATGGGTAAAGTTGGATAAATTGTGGGTAAATCATCATATAATCAATATATGATTATGATATGATTAGAGGAGGTTATGAAAGCCAAATAGTTGTGTAAACCACGACTATAGTTTATTGTTTATGTTTTAAGTATATTTTGATTATGTGTTAAGGATGTTAGCTTTGGATGGTGTTGATGATGGAGATGATGGAAGATGATGATAAACTCATAATAGCTTAGGTTGGCTAGCTAAGGTAAGTAACTTGGTTACTATATGGTTAATATGAAAATGTTATAGTATGCAATTAATGTTGTGTTAAGTGGTTATAGATATATCTTGGAATTATTGAATAGCTAAGGTATGTGTTATATATTTTATGTGCTAATTGATAAATTGTGTGTTAGGATTATGTGGTTGTGATGTTTTAAGAATGTATATATATATTAATCATGTATTAGCCAATTACTTACTAAGCGTTATCGCTTACATGTTATAGTTGCCATGTTTTTGTAGGTTCATGATTATCGGAGGTGCTTTGGCTTGGAATGGGTGTTGGATTGTGAATTGATTAATGAAGTTGATAATATGTGATAATAGGAGCTAGGTAGATACCGAGCTCATGTGATGAGTTTGTACCCCCGAGAGTCTTTTATAGTTTTATAAAAGTATCTTCAATTAACAAGTATGTGTCATAATATTTGGAATGTTTGTAGTTAATTGTATTTCTACCCATTTTAGGTTGGATGGGTCAATTAAGTATTAAAATACCTCATGACTGGTTTAGTCATAGTTTGTAAGGTCTTTTGTTATTTTGGAAATGTTTAAGTGTTAATTTGGTTGAAAGGAGTCAAGTTTGGTTGTGCAGTTTTGCTGTCAAATGTGCAGTTTTGGGCTCCTGATGGCGTCGCGTTTAGAACCTGACGCCGTCAGGTTAAAAAACCTTCTGAGCCGTCAGGCTATGTTGAATCTCTGATGGCGTCGCATTTCAAAGAGCAACGACGTCGCATTTAAAACCTGATGCCGTCGGGTTATTAGTCCTCTGAGCCGTCGCGTGTTAAATCTGAAATGTGCTTTAAGGGTGACGGCGTCGCAGATTTAAGGTGACAGCGTCAGCCATTATTACAGCAAATAAATGAGGCTTTATTGTAATCTTGGGTCATTATTTTAGAAGAGTAAACAAGTATAAGTTATAAAAGGGTTGTCAAGGGTAAATAGTTATAGTTTTGCTATTTTTTGAAGAGTTAAAGTGATAGTCAAACGTTCCGTGTCAAAGTTTTAAAATTTGAGTAATTTCCTGTCAAATCTGGAATCGGGACGTAACAACTTGGTATCAGAGCTTCGGTTTAAGTGAATTAGGTTTCCACTATAGGTTGCCTAGTCTTAAACCACTTTTAGTTGCGGAATTAAGTAAAGCGGAAATGTATGTGTTTAAGTTATAGGTTTCCCACTATAGACTTTTGGAATTAGGTGCGGAATTAGGTTTCCACTATAAAGTTTTGGTTTAAATGATGTGAACTATGTGAAGTTTAGAGGAAATTAATCGGGTAATATATTATTATCATGTAATTAATGTAGGTCTATGGCGGATTTTATGAGTAGAGATGATTAGATTATCAATGAATGAGATATGCTTGTGTGGTTATGTGTTTAAATATTGCTATGATATGCATGATGAGATATATGGATTGACGTTCTATAGACGGCATGATTAGAAGTTAATAGTAGTAAGATTTTTGACTTAGAATATGAGGCGGTATGTGTAATGAGAGTCCACATTAGACTAAGTGAGTTAAGTGATGAAAATGTACACTTTGGATAGTGTAGGAGAACGGAGAGTGGTTGAATGATTTCATGTCATAGAAACCCTATGAGACTTGAATAAGATAGGGTATGACTTTTGTTGTGTTAATGACCAACTCATGGTCTTATTACGTGAATGGCTATCGGATAGCCAATATGATGGTATTAGAGATGGGGTAATTGTAAGTCATAGAACGTAGTAAGTAAACCTAAATGTTAATGGAAATAAATATGTTATAATGTAATATTAATTGTGTGTTGTAACACACGTGTAAATGTATAGTGGAAATTTGACATAAAATAGTTAAGTGTCTAAAAATATGAAGTTATAGAATGATATTGAAATATGGGAATGAGATAGTTTACTTACTAATAATTAAAATAAGACATGTAGAAAATGTGGGGAAGAATGCTTATAGTTGATGACCTATGTAGGGTCTAAATGTGGAATAAAATAGTAAAGCTAAGTGCTAATTAAATCAAAAAGTGAAAAAGTTAAAATATATAAAAGGATTTTGAGGTAGGTGATATAATAAAACATGACAAAAACGTGTTAAAGTTATGGAACGTGTAAAAGGGAATAATTGAAAGATAACAAGTGTGTAATGGAATAAACCTATAAACGGTTTATATGTGGATAAAGTCAAATAGACTAAAAATAGTAAAAGTAAAAATGTGGAAATGGTCAACAAGGGTTGACGGGTATATGAAAAAGTGAGATGAGTAAGCACATAAAAAATGTGTAAATGCTAAAATAGATCAAAAGTTAAGAAATGAGAATTGTGAAAGATAAAGAGGTGATGGCCCACTTGGGTCATAGGATGTAAAGGTGAGCGATTGAGAGTGCTAAGAACAAACAGAGGAGAAAACGGGATAATGATAGTCTAGGAAATGTTGAATAATGAATAATTGGAGAAACATAGAAATATTAGGTTAGATATGATTGCTTAGTTGTACCACGCAATGAATAGTTGTTAAATGTAAGAAATGAGTTCATGTTAGACTGAAGATGTGTAAATAACGGATTAGGTTACGTTTCGATAGTGTTGATAATCGTTTAATAATAATGTGAATGATAGGTTTATGGGATTTAAAAGTTTCTTAAGTATATGTTAAAGTTGTGGAGAAATTATGTAACAGGTTCTATATAGCCTAAGACAACAAGTGAGGTGAATGCTTACTAGTAAGGAAGGGATATATATATAATATGAACCTATGAAGGACTAGATGTGTGTAAGTGATGAGATGAATGTATATTTGATTGACCTAAGATTGTATTATATAGAGGGGTAGAAATGGCAAGATAAGATTAAAATTGGTAAATAGTATTAGAGATGGGTTAGTAAGTGAATTAAGTAATAAAAGTGTTTTCTAGTATTGAGATGTAAGTAGTATAAGTCTAGAGTGGAATGAAATTGTATCTATGTAATGAGCACACCGTGCGCTTGAGTGGTGTCGGTGAGTCTAGTATGAGCATAAGAAAGGATGTGATGAGTCGAGTAATGGTTTATAGAGAGTTGACTCGTATTTGGCATGTATAAGCTATGTGTTAATAATGATCAACATAGGGTCTCATTAATAAGTCATATCTAGTGAAGATCAATAAGTGGTATTAAAAACAAGATAAGAGCGAACTTAAATGCAAAGTATGTTGGTGTGGAATCGTATGATGTGGAACAGGTATAATAGATGTATAGATGTTGATACATCTGTTACTAAGAGCTTAATGTTATGGAAGTTATGAAAGTGGACTAAGCACATTGTTATGTTAATGATGAGATGAACTGGTATAGCTTAAACGCTAATAGTTAGATAAGATGAAGTATGTATGAGATTAAGATGTTGCTTTGAAGTTATTATAACACGGCTATTGTTCCCCATTAGTAATGATTAGTATAACAGAAGTGTCGATTAATAAAACGTGTTTAAAACATGTAAGAAGAATAGATAATTACTAATGAGAGGTTGTAGTTGATGACCTATATAAGGTTTATATATGGAAAGTTGGATAGACTAAAACTCTAATAGTATAAGAGTTGAAATTGGTCAACGAAGAGTTGACAAGTGAAAGTCATAATGAGACATATAAACACATAGAGAATGTGTGGATTATAAATGAGGTAATATCTCATTGATTGTTATAAAGGACAAATAGATATGCATGTATGTATGAAAATAGTATTAATCCACAGTTACAGTGTTACAGTACTGGTTACAGAAAACCTCTGGAGGAATATGTTATAGAGGCGGATCCCTACTGGGAAAGGCCAACTCATGTTATAGAGTCGAATCCCTACGAGGGAAGAACCGACGAACGTTATAGCTCCTTTTTGTAAATGTTATAGTAAAGATGGGTCCAAGTCTAAAGGATGAAAAGTGTAAACATAAATAAAATAATATAATGTGGTAAATTGAAATTTAATTAAGTGATAGGAGTACTTGTATATGTCGAAAATACATAACCATGAGTTTATGTTTCTTGATTTACATCGATTGGGACGCCTCTCCGTGTAAATGAGGAAATATGAATGAGTGGGCTTATGTGCTCCCGACATGGTACGAGTAGGTTTAGATGAGTAGAAGGCGGAAATGTAAGATAAGTTAGAACTTATAAAAACTAAAATAGAATAGTAGGATTAGATGCAACTTTTAGTTAAGGCCTTATGAGAACCTTCATGTTAGGTGACTTAAGCATAAGTTAAAGTGATTACGAGTGTAAAGTAATGTTTATAGTATACCTTGTATCATGATGTGGTGTAATAATGATCAGGGTGGTCGTAAACATTTAATTATGAGAAGGTAATAAAGACTAGCAAAGTATTACAATGAGAACGCTAGTGATAGTTAAGTAAGGAAGTAATAGTTAGCATTCGACTTATAAAAAGATAAACGATGTGTAAATAAGTAAAAATGTGGAATGGTTGGTTAACTTTGACTTATAAAGTCAAAATAATATGGCCGTGATTATATAGGTGAATGTTATGGTAAGATATTGAATATGGGAATACTTGATTTTGCTAAAATTATGTCTTGGATGACGTAATGATGTGTTGTTATAGAAATTTTATGATAAAGCAAACGCATTTGGAATTTGCTTGTGTGGTATGACATAAGTTTGGATTAAGTGTAAATGGCAATTGACGAGAGATTTCGGGGACGAAATCTAAATAAGGGAGGTAGAATTGTCACACCCGTATCCCGAAATACAAATAGGCCCTACCTTAGATGAATATGGTCCAAAGACTTGACGGGATTGACTAGTTGACCCGATAGTCAATCTAATAATTTTTAAATGTTATGTTATAGTTATATAAATGAGGGGGACTTAAGTTGCGACATTGTAAACTTGAAATAAGTATCTTGTGGCCAAAATAGAAGGAAAGGAACTTGAAGGACCAAAAGTGCCAAATAGTAATATAACTTTATAATGAAGAAAGCTACAAGTATATTAAGCTAGCTTCTCAAAGTTCCAGGAGATTAGGGAAAGTCGGTCTAGAAAAAGAGAGGGAAAAATGATGGCAAGAATGATGATCAATTGGGATGGGATTAGTGTTTCCAATCAACTAATGAATTAGTTCCTATCACTCTTGTGCAAGTAAGTATCTTTAATTGTAATTAATTGTGAATTAAAGAGTTAGGGTTCATGTATCCAAGTTGGGGGTTTTGGGTAATTGTGGTTTTAAACACTAATTAAGATATTATAGTGTAATTTGGTGAAACCCCTTTTTATTTAATTGAAGTAATTGGGTAAATTTGAAATGATCATGTTATGATAATAAGGTTTGGTTAAAATGAGAAATTATAGTAATCTTAGAGGAATCTTATTATGGGTAAAGTTGGATAAATTGTGGGTAAATCATCATATAATCAATATATGATTATGTGATGATTAGAGGAGGTTATGAAAGCCAAATAGTTGTGTAAACCACGACTATAGTTTATTGTTTATGTTTTAAGTATATTTTGATTATGTGTTAAGGATGTTAGCTTTGGATGGTGTTGATGATGGAGATGATGGAAGATGATGATAAACTCATAATAGCTTAGCTTGGCTAGCTAAGGTAAGTAACTTGGTTACTATATGGTTAATATGAAAATGTTATAGTATGCAATTAATGTTGTGTTAAGTGGTTATAGATATATCTTGGAATTATTGAATAGCTAAGGTATGTCTTATATGTTTTATGTGCTAATTGATAAATTGTGTGTTAGGATTATGTGGTTGTGATGTTTTAAGAATGTATATATATATTAATCATGTATTAGCCAATTACTTACTAAGCGTTATCGCTTACATGTTATAGTTGCCATGTTTTTGTAGGTTCATGATTATCGGAGGTGCTTTGGCTTGGAATGGGTGTTGGATTGTGAATTGATTAATGAAGTTGATAATATGTGATAATAGGAGCTAGGTAGATACCGAGCTCATGTGATGAGTTTGTACCCCCGAGAGTCTTTTATAGTTTTATAAAAGTATCTTCAATTAACAAGTATGTGTCATAATATTTGGAATGTTTGTAGTTAATTGTATTTCTACCCATTTTAGGTTGGATGGGTCAATTAAGTATTAAAATACCTCATGACTGGTTTAGTCATAGTTTGTAAGGTCTTTTGTTATTTTGGAAATGTTTAAGTGTTAATTTGGTTGAAAGGAGTCAAGTTTGGTTGTGCAGTTTTGCTGTCAAATGTGCAGTTTTGGGCTCCTAATGGCGTCGCGTTTAGAACCTGACGTCGTCAGGTTAAAAAACCTTCTGAGCCGTCAGGCTATGTTGAATCTCTGACGGCGTCGCATTTCAAAGAGCGACGGCGTCGCGTTTAAAACCTGATGCCGTCGAGTTATTAGTCCTCTGAGTCGTCGCGTGTTAAATCTGAAATGTGCTTTAAGGGTGACGGCGTCGCAGATTTAAGGTGACGGCGTCAGCCCTTATTACAGCAAATAAATGAGGCTTTATTGTAATCTTGGGTCATTATTTTAGAAGAGTAAACAAGTATAAGTTATAAAAGGGTTGTCAAGGGTAAATAGTTATAGTTTTGCTATTTTTTGAAGAGTTAAAGTGATAGTCAAACGTTCCGTGTCAAAGTTTTAAAATTTGAGTAATTTCCTGTCAAATCTGGAATCGGGGTGTAACATCAACAGTCCTTCATCTTTCATATATTTTGTCTTATCAACTTTAAATATAGTTCTCAACAATCTTCCCCTAGTTGATAATGACAAAACCAAATAAGCACAAACAAGTATGTCATGAAAGATAAACAAACTTCCCCTTAAACATGCAATCACCAAGAATCTTCAAGTTGCAGCTTCCAAGTACTTCTTCCCCTTTTGTCATAATCCACTAGGAGAACCGCGAATATAAGCAACTTTGATCTTGACCATCACAAATCATCACCACACTTCCAATTCAGCCATCTAATGTCTCAAATTACCCACCATGAAGTTTTCCGCAACTAAAAATGAACTTAAGACACTAGATACTTAAACCAAAAGTAATAATAATGAATTACAAGAGTAAAAATCTTCCCCTCGAATGATGCATGTAGATGGTTAAACATTGAACAATAAGCTTCCCCCGAAACCCATGTGTTAACCATTTTCTTGATTCTTCAAATCTGTAAGCTCCTTGTAATGATCACTTGTGAAGAAAACCAAATATAACAAACTTGTTGAAGAAGTAGAATAACCCAAACGTATGTCTTATGTCTTGTACAAACCACATGACTCTGAACGTATATCCATGTATAGGGAGACCGCAATCTCTTGACAATAATCACTGAGCACAATAACGTAACTCCTTCAAGTGTTTTGTCAATTCTTTGTCACAATAAGAATGCACAAAAATAAGAACACGCATCTAAGAAATCCACTTCATCTTCAAATAAGTGATAAACAATCCTCTTCGTAATCAATTCTTCAATAAAAACCAAATACGAGCCGTTTTAAAACATTGAAGACCAAACAACCAAACTCCTGTGTGTGTGAACCAATCTCCTCTTGTGTGTGTAAACCAATCTCGTGTGTGTGTCGTCCAAAAACCAAAACATCTTGTATTGTCCGATATCAAGAGAAGCATGCACATGCATAAAGGTAATAAACCTTAGATACTTTCTTCTCATATTTTGCATACACAACCTATATTCTCACGTATATTTCACATTAAAATCCAAAAATATATCATGTGCACCTCAACAATGTAAACTTTTGATAATACCATGCATGCAAAATTTATCCCACATGCTTCGAATACACCAAATGCAGTAATTATCTTCAATACACACCAGGTCACAATCTTGACCAGTAGCAGTAATTATCTTCAATACACACCAGGTCACAAATTCACTTACACATGTCACACTCCAAAATCATTAAACGAGCACTAAAGACCATGCACTACTTTCTGTCTCCTTTTTGATTCACTAGTAGTAATACAAGTACAAATAAGAACTGAATATGGAGCAGCAAATAAGAGAGCACAGTAGCATATATGAATGATTATAGCAGCAGTTGACACAAGCAGTAGTATTGGAGACATGAGCAGTGGAAACAAAAAGCTTAGCAGTGGTAATCACAATAAACTAGTAGTGGTTACGAGTATGTAACAGTGGTAATGTAGAAGCTAAGCAGTGGAAACGATAAACACTAGCGGTGGTAACTCACGAGTGATAACAGTGGTAACGAAGATGCTTAGCAGTGGTAACCCTTCACTCTTGTATAGCAACAGCATAAACTTATACATTCGTAATTCATCACAGCTTCTTGGTCACAACAGGTTCTTCACTTGTACGAGGAACATTAATTGGCTCCAGATCTTCGTTGATAATAATATTAACCACCATCCCGAGGTTAATGTTTCTGAACCAAATATATAGCAAACGACAAACAAAATTGATGCATTAATATTCAACTCATAAAAGAATAAATCAATGTTTATACGGTTTGTGTGTTTGCCGAGTTAGGGTTTTCTTCTCTTTCAATATAGAAACAAATGCAACAACAGTCTTGAAAAAGAAATTACAGCTCCAAACGAACTGTATCAGCAGGTCAGAAGCAAACTTGTATCATCAATAAGAAAACCCAGCCATTAAACTACTTCTCGTCAATAAAAACCTTGAGTAAACCCTAGAAATCACTTCGTTTAGGGTTACATAATTATCATCTCATGAAGACAAAACATAGGGAATAACGAATATGATGATCATTAATAGCAGCAACAAAGCACAACAAAAATAATGAAGAAGAAACCCTAAAATTCGAATTACCAAGGTGTGTCTGTAGCAGTTTTCGAGCCCTTATAACTTCCTGTCAGTGTCTGTAGCAGTTTTCGAGCCCATATAGAGAATTTTCACCTAAAATTTCGTTACGATCCAACGGTTAATGAAAAAGTTATACTTGTTTGAAAACTGACCTGCAGAAGCATTACGAAATTTTTTTTCAGATTCGAATTTTTCTTCATTTCGCCATTTTCTTCGAGAAACCTTGTAGATCCTAGATATCGAGAGCAACCCGCTCTGATACCACATGTTAGAATCGATGCTCTAGTTTGTTAACACCTTATCTAGGATTATCAATAAAGCACAAATAACAATGAACAATATATATGCACAGCGGAATAATCAAACTATCATTGTTATTATTAAGGTTTCTTCGTCATCATCATGTGTTCTACAAAACACATCCACAGCCCCAATCCTAGATGATCAACTCTAAGACGGTTACACAACAGGGATCAATGATCCTTGGGGCTAAACACTACAAGTTGACTATCACCTAGTCTAGGCGTTTACAAACTCACGCCCTAGACACACACACACACACCTTTGGTGTTTTACATCTTGACACACATAAAACCTAATTCCCTATATCTCTTTATATAATAGAGATACGAGGGTTACAAATGACTACAAGGGACTAGATAATAAATACTTCTTTAACAAGTAGGTCCCTTGTCTTTCTTTGTCTTCAACAGTCCTTCATCTTTCATGTATTTTGTCTTATCAACTTTAAATATAGTTCCCAACACAAATGTTTTTCCTTCTATAAATTCTTCAGAAAAATATTTGTTGTTTTCAAAAATGGTGGTAAATGAGTTGCTTGTAAATCAATCAGTTTCAGAGTTTTTGTAAAAAAATTGAAAACTCAATCAATGACTTCAGCACGTTTAAAATTTTTCAGAAAATAAGTCATTGATTGAGGGGGAGAATGTTTTCAAATCTATATCATCTAACGAGCTTATCTAATTATCCTATATACTTAAATGTAAAACATGTTAACCTACGTTGAAGGACTAGGTGCCTAGGATATGATTGTTAGGATTAGATGATTAGAGTTTGATGAACACTTAAATCCCATGCCTTATATGAACTGATTGATATGTTGAATTGACTTTTATTAGTCGATTGCTGTTTGGGTAATGTCGACCACCATATATCTGCTTGTGTGTTCACTAACGTATGCAGGTATATTGGTATATAAGAATGTTCCCGATCCGGATCCCACAATTGAAGATGATTGGTTGCCGAAAGGAAAGGGTAACTATATCTTGGGTTGACAAATGAAGAAACGGAGCTTAATTTGACTTCTATGGAGAGTTGGCATGAAAAAATGCAACGTAAGAGGTCTCACTGCATCAGCAGATGGTTTTCTTCATCATCAAATGAAGAAACGGAGCTTAATTGGACCTCTATGAAGAGTTGGCATGACAAATGCAACGTCAGAGGTCTCACTGCATCAGCAGACGGTTTTCTTCCAACCCGCAACAACAACAACAAAAGCAGCTCAACCACCTAACTTATCTTTGTGCACGACAAGTAGTGAATAATACCATTTTTCAAAATATTTGTTAAAATTGTTTTGAAAATGGAAAAATATTGTTTTGAAAATAAATTGGACTAAATTTTAAAAATCACCGGACTTCATTTTATCAAAACTTAAGTCACTCAATCATCGACTACGGTCATCGATTGAGGGGGAGAGTGATTTAAAATAAAATATTTTCAAACGATATTTCTTCATAAAAAGTTCCGGTTTATACAAAGTAAGTGGTGATCTAAAGATTTAATGTTATGTCATGGTATGATTCTCTTTAAAATTCAAAGATCTTTCAAAATGAATTTTTTTTCTGTTCTTGTTTGATTGTGAAATTGTTTTATTTTACTTAAAGATCTCTTAAAAACTATCATACTATCATACCTGACACTAACAATCTTTAATGTCGAAAAACTATTCCTTATCCATCATTTTTCAAAATTAAAACTTGCCACGTCTTTCCCAAAAATTTTCTAAATGAATTTAAATCAATCGGGATCCAATATCTCAATTGGTTTGAAATTTTTGATCGGGGGAGAGATCGTGATTTAAATCTCAAATCGGTTTTAAAGGGTGATTGTTTCAAAAGCACTCCTTCCTTCATGTGCCAAACGATTTCTAATACATGATGCACATGATTGAGGAGGAGCATTTATCCATAAACCAGAAGAGGTTTTAAAGCAGCCACATGTTCTCCCATGTTTTCTAAACCTTATTAAATCACTTGGGATCCAAAATTTCAAAGGGTTTAATATTTTTCATCGGGGGAGAATTTGTGATTTAATAATGAAATTTGATAATAGGTGCTCGTTTTGATTCAAAGGTGCATACTGCTCTCCCATATGTGCTAAATGCTTTCGAATCTCGAAGCACATATTAAGGGGGAGCATTTCAAAAGAAAATAAACTTTCAAGGTACAAAGATTTATATGTTTCAACATAAAGTACCTTGATTGATTTTCTAAAGGTTTCTTAATGGCTTTTGTGATCGTGGATGTGCTTCAAAATAACTCTTTCCTCTATGTGATAAAATGATTTCAAATATCCTATGCACATATTGAGGGGGAGAATTTACCAAAGAAAATCAAATGACTTTTTCCGTGGAAATTTTGATCAAGAATTTAGTTCAAAAGAACTCTTGCCTCCATGTGCTAAACAATTTATAAAATCATATGCACATGTTGAGGGGGAACATTTCTAAAAGATCAAAACAATTAAGGTACAAAATGCTTTGATTTTATATCACAAGTACCTTGATTGATTTTCCAAATGATTTTTTCAATTGGTTTCGAGAAGGAAAGAACAATACCAAAAGACCGACCAATTTACTTTATGCATGGTGTTATAAGGATGGTTAGGTTAGGTATTCGTTCTCACGATCCCGTCAGAGCCAGAGGGATCTACCCAGGGACAATCCACTAGATAGTGTAGAGTCCTTAGGTATGATGAAAAAAGGAGAAAAGTGATATATGGGAAGAGTGCGGACTGAGATAGAGCTAGAACTGGAATAAACCCAACAAGGTTCTAGTTATGAAGTCTCGGTAAGCACTGAAGGGGTTGAAGAATGAAAAAGAAATGAATGTGAAAAAGGGTGAAAAGAAATAGCCCTTTAATAATTCAACCTTAGGGCAGTAACCGGGTTCAATACATATGCTACTGGTGGTTACTAAAGTAACACTGGTATTGAAGACAAGACGTCATGGACCCAGTGACGCACTGCACTACAACTTCCCAAGCTACTCAAGTTCCTCTTAAAAGGGCTTGTTTCATTCTCACGGGGAACCTACATAATCTATCGACTTTCTCTTGGAGACTGTTGATATTGAAAAAAAAAAGAGATCCTCTCCCTAGTCTCCGGCATAGGAAACCAAATGTGCACAATTGAGTCTAGAGCCAAGAGATCATCCACAATATCTCATTAGGACACAAAATTAATGAAGACTTGCTGTTTCACACAATGTGGAAAGTAAGTATATATCAAGAGTCCTACGCATTATCCTTGTGGTATTGCCAGAACATCCGAGTGATATGTAAAGTATTCACAATGAAGATGGAAATCCTTCTAGAGCCAACATCAAACAAGCTCTTGGTGGGTGACATGTGAGATCTTTTCAAAAGATTAAGCTTGTGACAACTGGATAGAAACGATGGGGCGATTCACTCTTGAATCAACCTTGGTCCAGGAAATGAATTGACGAATACTTTTGGAAATACCGTTCGATGTGCAAATCTTCTTTTCTCTAGCACATCGAATGTGTACTAATGTTTTCAAACACAAAAAGTATCTCTGATTGAAAAAATACTTTTGGAAAAACCGTTCGATGTGCAAATCTCTTCTTTTCTCTAGCACATCGAATGTGTATTCTCTTTCAAATACAAAAGGTATTTTTGATTGAAAATTGATCTTTCTCATAAAACCTTCGTCGTATTGCAAAACTCTTTCTTCTAAGCAATACGCGATTGTTTTCAAATCAATTTTTCATCAATCAGTGAATCTCAATTCACTGGTTCACTCACTCCGTGTTGTCTTCTTTGAGACGTTCCGGTTTGAGAACGGCTAGAGCAGCTGCGAAACCCTGTCAAGGAGATTCTTCGGAATTATACCTGATCACAGGCAGTACTTGTACTGATCAACGGGGAACCGTGGGCCGTGTACCTCAATTCAACGAAAGTGATCAAAGACACTTTCGTGTGTTTTATTGCTAACTGTTGTTTGCAGGTACATTTGGACGGTTGCAGCTGATCAGAATTGAGAAGTCAATCCAAAGCCGCATGCTCACAGCATCCACACTTAATTGAAGAACATCATGACAAGTGCCTATCTACATAACCTGGCTCAGATATATTTTTATACTATGCTTCTGCTACGCTACTACAAATATCTTGAACCAGTAAAAGCTTCCGCTACTCTGATGAAAAGATGTCATGATCCAGAAAGTGTGAGCATGTCGGTCCTAAAGTTACAACATCACATGAAGGCAACAAAATAAAGGGTGATCCAGAGATTTACTGTGACTGATGATCTCCATAAAGCTCGAAGATCATCAAAGATGTGGATCAGTTCAAAGATCTCCACTGAAAGTACAAAACTATGCGGACTTTGAAGTATCACTACTAATGCACAAAGATTGCTGAAGTGAAGAATTAAAGTCTACGAGCTCAAGACTGAAGATAAAATAGAATGCTAGGATTCAAAATGTAAAACATGGGGTGACCTCCCTTAGGGGGAGATTGTTAGGAATTAGAAATTCCATAGTAAAGAGTCGGTCACCCCAAATATAATCTAGCATAAATTAGCTCGTAGACATTACGTTATTTACTAGTTATTTAGTTAGTTATTTAGTTTAGTGCAACACCGTGGAGGACGGACGGGTCTTTACCCACTGTATGCCTGATCCACAGTTCGAAGGAGGACATTTAGTATGTAACTATAAATACCCTCTACCTCCCAAGGTAGAGGGTTGGACCTTTCACTCTAATCTAACCTTTTCTCTTTTGTTTACTCTCTCTCTAGAAAGGCTCCCAGTCTACTTTCTCTCTCTAAACTCTCTATACTATTCGATCCATACTTGTGTTTGATATGTGTTTATAAAATCCAATATCTTACATAGTATCTGCCTAATAGACGGTTTATGCTATATGTGATGAAAAAGATGTGGTTAGAAAAGTTTCCAATTCCCTTGCAAGTTGTCATTTAATATTAAAATTTAAGAAGAAGCATTAAAGGGTATTAATAAGGTATTTGAAGGTATCTGAAGTTTCACTAGACATTATTTAGTTATACACCCGTGGTTAATTTATATTGTTTAAACCTTGTATTTTATCACACGGTATTTGAATTTTCCATTAGTAAAAGTCTCCATTATTGTTTAAACTGTGTAGAATATGTTCATTCACGAGTCCCATTTAATATTTATTTAAGTTATTTATTTTAATGGGTATTAAAAAGATTCTAAAGTTTCTATTTGTTTAAAGTGTGTATTGTAATTTTACATTTAAGATTTATATAAGTTAATTATTTTTAGGGGTGTTTTGGGGAGTCAACTTTACTCATTTTAAGATATTTTAAGTTTTAAAAAATAAGCAAATTTGTTTTAGAGTAAAATACACGGTTCATCCCTAATCTTGTACGTACGCATCACGCTGGGACAAAATTTCCCTTTTTCATCGTCGGGAGTCCAAAACAAGTTTTTTATAGGCTAAACTCGTCCCTTGACCATTAATGACGAGGTCAACGTCTGATTTATGTTAGTTAGTTGAGGGTATTATTGTCCATACACATTTATACCACACCATAGTTAATTCTAACCCAATACAATTCCACCAACACAGAAAGGGGTGATTGTTTGAGCTAATTAAACTATTACACCTGACATGTTAAGTATGACTTTATAAAGTCAACTACTAAACAATGTATAATCTCACATAATTTAACCCATAGGACAAATAAACAAATATTATACATAACCAACTATTTAGCAAGTTGACTTTTAACAGTCAACTATATGTTCAATGTTTGATGCAACTGGAAAATAACTGAAACTACAGAGTCATTGTCTGATACATGGTTCTACTGACATTTCACAAAATATAAAAGATGATGCAGTTTCCACTTCAAAACGTTCAACTACTGAACCTTCAAATGATCTACACATAAGTTGTCGATATCCATAAACTGATGAACACACAAAACATGAACCTTAAAGTGATGATGCTACTGCTATCTTGTCTACAAAAACAAGTATGCAAATAACAAACATATAAGTTAGGTATTGTACTATTACAACTTAAAAGAATTAAACACATGACATGGTATTCATCATTGAAACATCACCTAGGATGGCCTTTGGGCGAAAAGTGCAAGGATGTTGTTTGTAATCCTTTCTCTGCTTTTAAAGGGTGTCTTAACACCGCTAGAAACATCAGCAGCAGCACCACCAACCCTTTTAGCCTTCCACTTCCCATCAAAACCAGCCAAGTTTTCAACATCGAAACCTGCATGTTAATACAAATAAGCCATAAAAACGTTTATTTATATTTTACGATCTTCTAATGTTTTGTCGATAACAAACGTAAAATCATTTTAACGAAACAAATAAAATACGTAAATAGTTTTAGCCAATAGTTTACTAACACACTTACGTTTTCATACAAAACACTAAACAAGTGATAGTGTTTACATTTTAGAAATGCGTATGTATAACAACTAGTGTTTACATAATGGGTATATATATACATACTTAGTATATATTGTAAAAGGTAATGTAATGGGTAAGAATCTAAGTACTTTACCCATTAACTAGATACATTGAATGTAGTTGGGTAAAACCCAAAGTCCATGACCCATATCCATGGAGCATGATCCATAACCCATGACTCATTGCATGACATCATGCATGAAGTTATGTTGGGTAATATCCATAACCCATGGAACTAACCTATGACCCATTGACTAGATGCATTGCATTTTCTAGATACATTGTATCTATTTGGATACCCATAGTCCAAAGTCTATGACCCATGACCCATAACCCATTTAGGAGGAGCGTCCTACGGATCCCTAGGAATACACTGGACGGATCCCTCAAGCAAGGGATCCAAGGGATCCGGGGAACAATAGTGATTCTTTGCCTATAAATAGTGAGCCATTCTTCATTGTAACTCATCCCTTTCACACACATTCTCTCTTAGTGTTGTAAACTCTCTAACCTCAGATATAAAGGATCTTTCTATGTAGTTTTGTGTTTGTGTGATTCTCTAGGTTCCTCTTAAAAACGAGATCACCACCTCTTGAAGTCGAGCAAGCTCAAGTCCATGAGTTGCCAAGCTTCGTCATCATCAAGACTACTGAAGTTATCTTGTTGATAGTTCTTCTCTCTCTCTCATTAGAAGTGTTGTGTTGAATACGGTGAAAGATGTCTAAAGGGTCAAGTTGAAGGCATTAGTAAAAGGTGCCGAAGATTCGTGTCAAAGGGATTAGTGAAGGGTGCCGAAAGTCCGCGTTGAAGGCATTAGTGAAGGGTGCCTAGGTGTCGTGTCAAAGACATTAGTGAAAGGTGTCTAGGGTATACATTCGATATGGTGCATCAATGTGCAAGATAGATTAGTTTGGGTCAAAGGATATTGATATCCTTGTTGATGTTGTAATAAGGAGTGGATCTCCTTTGGGATAGGTGTTGTGTAGTGTTGGGTAGTAGTTCCTCCTTAGTAATGGAACTCGGTATCTAGCGTTGTACCGATTAAAGTGTAGGCGACGTTACCTCGTGGAAGAACCCAGTGTCTAGCCTTGTACTGGATAAAGAGTAGGCGACGTTGTGAAGGCTTCTCCGCCACAAGGAGTTTGTGTTGTGTAGTGATTACGAACTCTCGAGTAGGTGACTCGGGGATTGGAGTAGGGCAAGAAAGGTGTCCTTGTAGCCGAACCACTATAAATACTCGCGTTGTGGTTTTGTGCTTCTTAATATTTATCTTTGCTTTACTCATTTATATGCTTATCTATCAACATCCAACACACACATTTAATAGATTGACATAAGTCGATCTAAATAGTTTAAAACAAAGTTTTAATTGGTAAAACTATTCAACCCCCCCCCCCCTTCTACTTTTCCACACTGCAAACTCAACCATTTTAGCCTTCCCTTTCCCATCAAAACCTCGCTTAAATTTTTGAACAACTTCTTTCCCTTTTTTGTGTGCAAAACATCCTCTTTCTCAAGCATATTTGATTTTCCTTTAATTTTCTCCATTTATTTTATCTACAACCCCTTCTTTCTCTTTGATTACAACACCACCTGTCACTGTTGGTGTCTTGGTTCCACTCTCATGCATTTTTTTCTATCTATCCCCTGCCATTTAAGTCTAGTCCTAAAAGGTGTTGGACTAACCATTCGAAAGTTAGCATCTTGCTCTACCCAACCCACAACTTCAAAACTTATGTTTTTTAAGTAAAATTATGCTAACTTTTGGGGCTTGTGTGCAACAAATATATTAAATGACTCATGTGTTTCAGCCAGTGCAAACAAAGTATGAACATCATCATCAGTATGAATCAAATGCAAACCATTTTCTAGGGATTCTTCAGGATCAGAGAAAAACAACGCCTATTTTTGTTCATTAATCTCTGATAATATATTATCAAGGCATGAACTAAATATATCCCTATCACTGGTAAAGGCACACAGATTAATTAATGAACCTCCTTCATACCTGAGTGGGCTATAATAAAAAAAAACCCATTACAGTGGATTCTGAACAAGACCTCACCTTCTTCTTCTTCCTGAACATCCTTAAAAGTTGAGACGCATATGCTCCTGTCTTTCATGGTTTTACTTTGTGTTTTTACGAATGGGTTTGACTTGATGTGTGTTTCAGTACGTGAGTGTGGATGTATGTTAGGTTTGGTTTGGATTGGGTTTTCTTAATTGGGCCGGGTTATTATGAGAGTGTTTATGTTTTCAGATCTTATTAGTTGGGTTTATTTGGTGTTTGGCAACACATTAATTGTGTATAAGCATATCAAGGAAGGAAAAGGTCAAGTTGCAGGGTAATAAGCTTCATATGTCACACTTGGTCCCTGAATTTGGTCAGTTAGCCGTTTTTTGCACTTAAAATTCCCGCGTATTTTTATTACACAAATTTGACTATTTGTCCTTTTACTAACTTCACAATTAGTCCCTGAATTTGGAAGGTCCCGTTGTTTTTGCTATTTATGGGTTAATAACCTATACCATTTGCATACCAACAATAAAAAAAACATATTTCACAAAATCACAACAATTTCCGAATGGCTAATTTCCACGTCTTCAAGAACTCGCCAAAGCTTCCAAGTCTGACTACATGTTTGACTCGATTTCTCTCTTTTATCAGAGAGAAAACGATAAGGACATCCAGATTTCTAATGGGCTCCAACAGACTTTATCTGACTTGATTCTTGGTATGAAGGAAACCCAAGAATATATCTATGAGCTCGAAGGCTTTCGACCTTCGGTGATGAACTACAAGTTTCTTGTGGATCTTCGCAAGAAGCAAAAGGCAAATGTCTTGAAGGCCTTGGAGATAAGGAAGATGATCTGTCAAACACACTCTCAGGTGTTTGACAGGAACAACTTCTTTGATGATCTTATGAAGGCAAAGTGATGTGAAGGGAAATCAAATGGTTATGTTTTCTTTTTTGTTTGGAAAAATATGTACTGAATATTTAATGTTTAATATGAAATTAATGAATCTATATGTTATATTCTTGTGTTATAATTTGTTAATTTTGTTGTTAATTTTTGTATTCATCTTTGATTGTTGTTATATCTGTTTTGATTGTATTGGGTGTTGGTAGAACTATGGTCCTTGCATAAACATTGTAAAAATATAGGGGACTAAGGTTTTAGTCCCCTATCCTGTCCTCACATTTGCATAAAGTTATAGGAAGCACTTTATTCTCACATTTTACCCCAAATTTGAATTCATAAACCTAAAGCCTCAATTAAGTGAAATTGCATCAAAATGGGTAAATCTAGAGCTCGTAAACAGATTAAATGCTCCAATTGTCAAACCGCTGGACATAATAAGTCTAGGTGTCACAAGGATCAAGTACCAAAACCAACAAAGGAAACAAAGGTGCGAGGTAGAAAAAGGCATTCTGATGGCAGACGGCAACATGTATTCATTTAATTATCATTTGCATAACGATTGTTCTTATGTGTTTACATTGTAGTTGATGTACAAATCTATTACTTTTGCAGTGGATGGATGAAGACGATATAAGGCAGACTATGGAACAAGAGTTTCTTGAAGCTCTTTATGAGAAATAAGAATAACAAACAATGTTGGAGGAAGATGAAGAGCAGACAAGGATGGATGAAGAAGCATTCAGTAGGTTTTGGAAGAGGAGAGAATGTACAAAAGAATTGAAGAGGAAAGGTAGAGTACAAATTGGCTAGAAGAGGCAGAGTTTGAGGCAACTTACTATGGAGTGGCTGTGGAGGATTTATATCCAAGACATCCATATGTGCTGGATAAAAAATGTTGATCTGTTGTTAGAAGGTTGTAGGCTTGTAGCCATTTGTAGTTTGGACAATATCATGTTTGAAATAAATTTGTTTTTGTTGACTTTATAAGTCAGAATTGGTTATTCCAAACACCCCCTAAACTGCGTATATTGACTCGAGTTTAAGCATTTATGTTGTCTTTACTCCCATCTACTTGTTCAACAAACACAACTCCCATCTACTTATATAATACATCTTAAGTCATCAATTCTTTATCATACCAACATATTATCACCATGGATGCAGAAAATGGTTGTCAAATGGTATGCCTTGACTGTTGGGTTGAAAGTGAAAACATGACTGGATTGACCTTTTTTGTAAGGCGTCCACCTTATAAAGATTTCATGTGGTATGTTTGTCCAGTGTGCCTTGACAGAAGGGGAAACACATCTTATACTGGTAGAGATGGTGTTACAAGGGAAAACACAACTACAGGAGATAGTGGTGGATATGTAATGGGTCTACATATTTCTGCATCTACTAGAGTTGGTGCTTCCTTGGGCAGTGATGAAGAAGAAAGTGAACCACCTGCAGCTGAAATAGCAAGTGGAGAACGCCCAACCCAAACACCACGTGAAGCACCTGCAACTGAAAGACCAAACGGAGAACGCCCAAGACAAACATCATGTGAACCACCTGCAACTGAAAGACCAAATGGATCACCTACTAGTCAATTAACCACCTGCAAGAAATGCTATGTTGTCATTCAGTCTAAATGTAACTTAACTGATATGTGTGTACTTATTTTGTTATAAGAATTGAATTTTGGTTACAATTTGTGTCTGTTGACTTTATAAGTCAAATTGTGTTATTCCAAACAACCCCTAAACTACACATCCAATTGCAACATGAACAACGTAAACAACAAAACCAAAACTACAAATGCAAACAAAAGATATTTTAAACACTAAAACAATTCGGTGTGGTTACTCTAATTTTTTGGTTTATAAGTCAAAATGGGTTTTTCCAAACACCCACCTAAACTGCATAAGCAAATGCAAACTACAAAATGAAAACAACAAAGCCAAAATATATATATACACCACCAACTAATTATACCATATAAAGCAAAACATACATGTTAACAAGTATCGTTTTCAGTAACCATCATCAGCCAAAAAATATACATCTTCATTTCATCAACAACTTAAAATAACAGGTGAACTTCTTGATGGGAGACTTGATATTCATGGGGGGGGGGGACTTGAGCTCCTTAGGGGGAGGCACATACCACTCATTCCTATTTGTGCTGGAGCATCCCATAGCCGCTCCAAGACCAAGTACAACATTGGGAGTGGAAGCCTTGGAAGCTTGGGAAGTGGAACCTTTCAAAGTAGTACTCTTAGAAGACATGATCCCAAACTCATCATCAGATGTGTCTGAAATAATGATGACATCAACTTCATTTCCTTTCAAGTTAATATCTGGAAAGATAGCCAAAACAGAAAGAAATCAGAGTTCACCCATTACAACTTTCTTAGCTTACAAACATTAAGTCTAACCTTTCTCAAACTCCTTATTCCCATATTTTTCCCACAAGTTTTCAAGTATCACATCAGCAATGTCATCTCCTATATCCCACTTATTCCCATAAGTAGCCATGGCATACTCAATCATATCGTCAGATACCTTTAGCTTGCTATAATCTCTTTTTTTTTTGCAGATTTTGACACTGCTCGGATTTCTTACAAATAAAATAAGGTTATTTATGCTCATTCCTTAAAATGCCAATCACACAAATACAAAATTACCAACTAATCTTTCATCACTTCAGCTTCTTTCGCAAATCTGCATAAATCTTCAAACATTTCATCAGACATTTCATCTTCTTGTAACCAAGTATCCCCATATTTGGCCTTCACATATTTTACCATCTCATCAGTTACTGCTATAAAAGTAAGGTCCTTGTCTGCCATTGTTAAAGTGTATGTGAGGGTTGTGTGATGAGAGAGGGAAACGATCAAGATGGTATACGAATAACTTTTCTCTGGTTGAGTTAAGGTGTGGTATAAATGTGTATGGACTATAATACCCTCGACTAACTAACATTAATCAGACGTTGACCTGGCGTTAATTGTAAAGGGACGAGTTTAGCCTATAAAAAACTTGTTTTGGACTCCTTACGATGAAAAAGACAACTTTTGTACCAGCGTGATGCATAAGTAAAAGATTAGGGACGAACCGTGTATTTTACTCTTTGTTTTATAAGTAGTCAAGATTAAGTTTTTTCTTCACAGTCAAAATTTTTACTTTATTACGCATAAACATAGCAAATCATACAACTTAAATAGAAAAGTAAATCAGTAATATCGACCGATTAGCATTTCAGGTACGAAAAATAACAAAAAGCTATGCTTCAAACAAAGAGGAAACCGCTTATTAAAGATATTCTCTATCTTAGAGTTCAATTCAATATAGATTCTAAATTCTCTAGAGAACCAATTAACAAATCTTTTTCATTTATTTTATTTATCAAAATTTAAAAAATATATATTTTCACATTTTTTGAAATAAAATATCTTGCAAACGGTAAATGTGACAATATATATATATATATATATATATATATATATATATATATATATATATATATATATATATATATATATATATATATATATATATATATATACCATCGCGACGAATTTTATTTTTCTATTTTTTAGTAGATAGGTACTTCGATATAACTTCGAAAAATATTTTTTTTGAGTTTTGTTTTAGTGTTAACATTTACATCTGGGAATATAACATGTGATTTTTTATTTTATAAATCATGTTGATTTCACAAATCTCATATGATTTCATAAATCACATATGATATTAAATTAAAAAAACACATATTAAAAGTTTGTCGAAAGTATATAGAAATGCCTCTCTATAAAAATATTATTTAATTCTCGTCGCCCTGATATAATTCTTTTAAAGTAACGATTATCTGTAAGATATTTAAAAAAAAATTAAAGTAAGTTTTTTTAATAGGAAAATGAGTGATCATGAGAGCAGCCGTTGTCATGGCGTCGGACCAGCGACATTCTGATGTGTCCCTCAAGATGGCGCCGCTATTATGGTGTTACCAATGCGACCTCCCTGAGCTATTTCAAATGTGGTTTCACCTGTATACGCGAATTCAATTCTTTCTTTTATTTTTTAGATTTTTTTAATATATTTTAAATGAGTTTGTGGTGTGTTATGTTTTTGTGAGTTTGTGTGCGTTTCAGTGAAGAAGAAAATGAGTGATTTTTCTTTAATTTGTTTTTTCATTTCATATTTTGAGTGTGTGTTTGCATTTTATGTAATGTATTTTTTTTGTTTTGATATTTGTAGTTTTATATAATTTGTATTCTTATTTGTTTTGATATTTTTAAACTTTATACAAAAAGTTGGTTGGTTTGGGAAAAAAATGATGGGTCTAAAACGGCTTGAGCCATGAGTACGGAGGTATTTGGTGTGTGAATGTGATAAGTAAAATGCTGAGATGACGAAACGACTTGAGCCATGACACCTGACGCTTTAATTTGTTCATTGAATCTTTAAAGAATTTGAGATATACTAGACGAATTCCCGCGCAAAGCGACAATTTATAATGAAAAATAATTATACTTGCGAATTTGTGTTTTGGTTTGACACTTAATGCAACACTTACGAGTTCAATTTGTATTTATTGCGAAAACCGGTAACTAATTATTGTTTAAACCGTGTAAAATCTGTTCATCCTGTTGGAAATGTATATATTTATAAATACGTAAATGTCCGGATTCGAACTCGTGACCACGGGATTGCACACATTAGCGAATGAGAATTCAAGTTAATAATTAATTTTAATGTTTACGATTAATTATTACACATAAAGTCCGTCTAACGATCGTTAAGTATTTAACGGAAATGACTAACGACCGTTAAGTATTAAATGGGAGAATATATGGTGAATATTTTGAAAAAGGAAAAGATTTGAAATCTCTTTTCTCCCCTTAGGGTGGCCGGCCAAGGAGGCTTCTCCAAGCCCTAAACCCTAACTTTTTATTCAAGTATTCCATACACTATATATACAAAGGCTAGGGCTTAGGGTTTTTCATAACTTTGTGCATTGAATTAACCCTAGATCTTGCCTCTCCTCTTTCTTCCTTACTTCGGCCGAACTCCCCCTCCATAGGGTGTTTTGTTTTTGTTTTTCAATAAATAAGGACTTGTGTTAGATCTAGCAATCGCTTGATTCGTTGGTTAATTCGTGTGTACAAAACTGTGGTAGTAAGACACTATTCTTACACCTAATTGGTTTGAGTTGTAAAACGGTAAGGGACAACTCTTTAAACCACTTCTTCTGTTTTGTTCAAGAGATCTGACATTCGCAAGAGGTATGTTATGCTTTTAATTCAGTTAATTATTTATTTGTTATGATCTAAGTCTTCCGCTGTGTACTCTTGATGTCTACATGTTTTATTATATGTCATGTATTATAAATTTCAACAGTGGCATCACGAGCCTTGTATAACAAGTAATTAATTACTGAAACACATAATTAAAATAAACATGACTGTGTTATTATTTGTATGCGTAGATCTAGGGTTTGCAAAACCTAAACCCTAATTTATTAGGGGGGCGTTTTTTTGGTGCCCTAATTAGGGTTTTGTAAACTTAAGTTTTAATTGGATTAGAAACCCTAGGATGCATGCAACTTTATGTGTATTGCGTAACTCTGTTTTAATTGCATTAATTGTTAAGTGTAATTTATGTCCATGATAATTACATGCATGTTTTATCATGGATCTGCTTTTATTGTATGTCTTTATTGATTAAGTGATATACACTAAATATTATGATAGATCTAAAATTGGGGAAGACCTCAATAATTATTAATTTAATCAATTATGTGCTATGTGATATATGTTTAATTTTGACTTACGCAATCGATGAATCGATGCATGTGGATCACCTTGTACATAGATGAAAACGGGTGAAAGTCTTAATTGAATATATACATATTGACAGATCTAGAATTGATTATTAATAGGATTTATCAAAAGCTTTGCATGTGGCTATTTGATATGCATGACTTATTTATTATGTTATGCATTCATTGTTTATTTGTTTATTTTTAAATACTTGCTTGTTTGTTATGTGTAACAAGGGTATTTTTATAAGAAAAATAAACTGACCTAAACAATGGTGAAACATGTACTTTTAAGCATAGTAATCGTAATCGTTTAATTGATTGATTTTTTGCACAAAATAGTTAGAACGGCTCACCCATTAATGACAAACTGTGTGATGGGTATAAGGTTGGTACGCATTAAATTGTGACCTTAAAGATGAGGGTATGTAATATGCTTCGCGCTGACCTAATTCTCCGCTCGTTTGTGCGTCTTAATGGAGCTACCAAGTATTCCTATATGTGTGCATAAAATCTTAAGGGTGAATTACTTTAATTTCTACGCGCTACTTTTGTGGTAATTATCCGAATAACTTGGGTCTTATGACTCATGCAGTAGTAGGATATAGTGGTAATTAAGGTGATTCTTTAATTGGTTATCCAATACCTCGATTAAAGTTTGATGATAAAAAGCTTAAACCATTAAAACAAGGATATAAATGTTTTAATAAAACCTATGCTACGAAGATGAATGCATGACATCTTTGTACATATTTGATTTGACATCAAAAATTATTACCCTTTAATTTGAGTTATATGCCATCCAGCGAAACGGAAACACCTAAGATTACCTTTTATTTGCGTGAGAACATGACTTAGATCGTAATCAAAGGGTAAAATGTTCACGTGTCGTGAGAACGGGCATGGACAATTTTGCAGTTTCTTAAGTTGGACAACTTAATTGAGTTAGGCGGTGAGAATTGGCAACTCAAGGCATAAGATGGGATAAAACATGTTTACATGGCAATTGAAATTGGCTATATGTAAATCCCATAAATCTAGGAATTGCAATTGATATTGGCAATTGAGCAAAAGCTCTACCACTTTGTATAAGGTTCATTACTAGCAGATCAACTGACGTGATGAAATTATGATAATTTGGATCCTAGTTTTCAATAATAATTAATTGGTTATATGAATATGAACCTTGGGTATTTAATTGTTTATTGAAAAGGAAAATTATCAAAATACTAATTATGGTTTTTTGAACTTTTTCTGTAGATGGCTCATCAACCAGAAAACACTATGAGCTTAATGAGTTCTGCTTTCAAAGATATGATTGGAAGAGACAAGCTGACTGGCCCTAATTTCAATGATTGGCATCGTGCACTTTGGATCATCCTTCGTGTTGCCAAAAGACTTGATATTTTGACTACACCTCTGCCTGATGCTCCTCTCACCACGGCTACTGCTCTTGAACAAGAGGCATATCGTGTTGAATATGAGAAGCACAATGATGTGGCGTGTCTAATGCTTTCGGGGATGTCTGCTCAATTGCAAAAACAATTTGAGCACTATCCGCCTATGAGCATGCTAGATGAACTCAAACGTATGTTTGAGAAGCCACCTGCAGCTGAACTGTATGAATTGATTGAAAAGGTTCATAGCTGCAAGCAGGAGGTTGGCAAATCTGTCTCCGACCACGTCCTCGAGATGAAACATCACTTGGACCGATTGGAGAAGCTCGGTTATGGTTACTCGAATGATGTATGTGTCGGCCTCATCAATCACTCCCTTAATCAGGAACGATTTGGTGATTTTGTCCGCAATTTTAACATGCATTGCACGGGGAAGACAGTGAATGAGTGACATGAAATGCTTGTAGACTTCGAGAAGAGATTACCAAAGAAGGATCCTACACCTGCTGTACTCGCAATAAAGGGTGGTAGGGTGAATAAGCCAAAGCCGCAAGCAGATAAGAAAGGGAAAGGAAAAGGAAAGGGGAAACAAGTTGTCATCCCACCAGCTCCTAAGAAGAAACCTGCAAAGAAAAAAGGAGAATCCTAAGAAGGATTTAACTTGCCACCACTGCAACTCACTGGGTCACTGGAAGCGGAACTGTCCAGTTTATCTGAATGAGTGCCTTCAGAATAAAAATAAGATGGTGCCTAGCTCATCAGGTATTTTTATGTTTGAATTATTTTCTTTTCCTCATAAGCAAAATTCCTGGATATATGATACAGGATGTGGTACTCACATCTGTAATACATCACAGGGACTTAGAGGGGCAAAGAAGTTGACCTATGGAGAGAGATACTTGTACGTTGGAAATGGAAAGCGTGCAGTTGTCGAAGCCATAGGGACTTTTGATTTAGTGTTGCCTTCGGGCTTAATTTTAGAACTAAATAATTGTCATTATGCACCCTCCATTGTTAGGGGTGTTATTTCAGTTTCTTTGTTAAAAGATATTGGTTTTGTGCACACTTTTACCAGTTATGGAATTTCAGTTTCTTTAAATAATGTTTTTTACTTTAATGTAAATTCTATGCTTGGTGTGTTTGAAATTGATATGGATGGTTGTATATCCAATGAAAATAATTCGTTGTATAGCATTAGCAATAAGAAGAGCAAGTCGAACTGTGACTCTTCTTATCTTTGGCATTGTCGCCTTGCCCATATAGGCAAGAAACGCATGGAAAAGCTGCAACACGATGGGCTTTTACAAACGGTCAATGATCAATCATTTGACAAATGCGAGTCTTGCATAGCTGGGAAGATGACAAGGAAACCTTTTTCACCACAAGTGGAAAGGGCTTCTGATCTACTTGGATTGATACACACTGATGTGTGTGGTCCACTTAGACATGTGTCAAAATGTGGTGCTTCCTACTTCTTAACCTTTACGGATGATTTCAGTCGTTATGGTTATGTTTATTTACTTAAACATAAACATGAAGTCTTTGAAACATTTAAGGTTTTCAAAAGTGAAGTAGAAATTACAACTCGGTAAGAAGATTAAAGCTCTTCGATCCGATAGAGGTGGTGAGTATATAAGTCAAGAGTTCAAAGATTACTTAGCTGAGTGTGGAATTATCCAGCAACTCACATCTCCTTATACTCCACAACAAAATGGTGTATCTGAAAGGAGAAATCGTACTTTACTTGACATGGTACGATCAATGTTTGAACTTACGACCCTTCCTTTTACTTTTTGGGATTATGCCCTTGAAACTGCTATTCGCATTTTGAATATGGTTCCAACGAAGAAGGTTGTTAAAACTCCATATGAAATATGGACAGGAAAAGCTCCCAACTTTTCTTACTTAAAGGTCTGGGGATGTGAGGTGTTTGTTAAACGTGACACACCAGATAAGCTCCAAGCCAGATCTGTTAAGTGTATCTTTGTAGGATACCCTAAGGAAACTATGGGTTACTACTTTTACTACCCAGCTGAGAACAAAGTCATCGTGGCTAGGTATGGAGATTTCCTTGAAAGGAATCTCATATCTCAAGAACTCAGTGGGAGAGTATATGATCTGGAATATGATCAAGAAGATACAACACCTTCTGAAACTACTAGTTAACTTCAAGAAGAGCCTGAAAGCTTAGGCGCTCCTCCTGAAGTTGTTCCCATTCGTAGGTCTGAAAGGACTATACGTGCACCTGACCGTCTATGTCTTAACATAGAGGTGGAGGAAAATATAGTTGGGGATCTTAATGAACCTGCCAATTATAAGGCTGCCATGGCTGATCCTGAAAAGGATAAATGGTAGATTGCTATGAATGGGCAAATGCAATCCATGAAAGATAATGAAGTTTGGATTGAAGTTGACCTTCCTCCCAATGCGAAAATCGTTGGAAGTAAGTGGATCTTCAAGAAGAAAACTGACATGGATGGCAATGTACACACCTACAAGGCTCGTCTGGTGGCTAAAGGTTTTACTCAAAC
This sequence comes from Chrysanthemum seticuspe, assembly GCA_019973895.1. Classification (NCBI taxonomy): domain Eukaryota; kingdom Viridiplantae; phylum Streptophyta; class Magnoliopsida; order Asterales; family Asteraceae; genus Chrysanthemum; species Chrysanthemum seticuspe. The sequence continues at coordinate 217,047,529 of BPTQ01000005.1, forward strand.
CTATGGCATTGACTACGAGGAGACATTCTCTCCTGTAGCGGACATAAGAGCTATTAGGATTCTCATAGCCATAGCTGCACACTATGATTATGAGATTTGGCAGATGGATGTCAAAACCGCCTTTTTGAATGGTCGTCTAGATGAAGACATCTATATGGCACAGCCTGAGGGGTTTGTGAATCCGTTATTTCCTAACCGTGTATGCAAGCTTAAAAGGTCCATTTATGGACTAAAGCAAGCATCAAGGCAATGGAATAAAAGATTCGATGGAGAAATCAAAGGTTTTGGATTTACTCAGAATCTTGATGAGCCGTGTGTATATCACAAAGCTAGTGGGAGTCATGTTACTTTCCTTGTTCTGTATGTCGATGACATATTAATCATAGGAAATCATATACCAAGTCTAAATGAGGTGAAAGCCTATCTTGGTAAATGTTTTTCAATGAAGGACTTAGGGGAAGCAGCATACATACTCGGAATCAAGATCTACAGGGATAGATCAAGGCGGTAATTGGTTTAAGCCAAAGTGCTTACATTGACAAAATATTGAAGAGATTCAATATGCAAAATTCCAAGAAGGGATTTTTGCCAATGCAAGTAAATCATGGTTTGAGCAGCCAAGGCTGTGCTTCAACACCTGCAGAGGTGGCGCGTATGAAGAAAGTTCCTTATGCTTCGGCTGTAGGATCTATCATGTATGCGGTACGATGCACAAGGCCTGATGTGGCGTTTGCTCAAAACTTGACCAGTCGGTATCAACAGAATCCATGTGAAATTCACTGGACTGCTGTTAAACATATTCTCAAGTACCTTAGGGCTACAAGAGATATGTTCATAGTGTATGGGGGAAATCCAGAAGCAGAACTGTCTGTTACAGGTTACTGTGATGAATCCTGGAAGTGTGACAAAGATGATACGAAGTCTCAGACGGGTTACATATTTGTCATCAATGGAGGTGTTGTGGATTGGAAGAGCAAGAAACAGACAACACTTGCGATGTCTGCTACAGAAAGTGAGTACATAGCGGCGTCTGAGGCTGCCATGGAAGCTGTTTGGATAAGGAAGCTTGTTTCGGGGCTTGGTGTTATGCCGTCGATTGAAAATCCTATTAAAGTATATTGTGACAATTCTGCTGCAATTACTTTTTCCCATGAACCTGGAGTCATGAACGGCACCAGACACTATCCTAGACAATATCACTATGTTCGAGAACAAGTCGAGATAGGTGAAATTGAGTTGCTCAAAGTTCACACAAATGATAACCTAGCAGATCCTTTAACGAAGGCCTTACCTGGTGAAAAACTTAATCATTTGTCTGATAAGTTTGGACTGCTTTTAGCTAGTAGTTTCATGCCCATCTGTGACTAAGTATTTTAGATAAAGGATATTGTAAACATTATTATTGAAATGAAATAAAGTATGTTGTTATGTTTATTATTCATTTATTATGATGTTATCCTATATTTGCATGTTTAAATCCTTGAATAACTTAAGTTATTCTAAATAGTCCGTTGTCAATCAATAACGTGGGAATGATATTGAATTAAGACAAATCTGAGTATTAGTTAGAATATACTTGAAAGTATATTGATGTGTAGCATGACTAATTTCAGATGATATTCAATGAATTGAGTATAGGACTTATCCTACCTACATGATGATACTTTATGGATCTTTGTCATTAAGTATATCATGAATATTTATCCTCTGACTTGAGATACCAGAGATATGTCATGGATGTAGTGCATTTTTGTGAAGCAATCTAACGCTATACGTAACTGGTAGTTATAAGGGTTGTTTTCAGAAGTGTTGCGAAATCTATGAATCCTGCTCGTAGTCAAAATAGGATTTGTTTCCTTCAAATTTATTTTGAAGTATAATACTGCTGGGCCCCTCGTAGGGTTGTTAAGATGTTTGCATGGCCATGCCCAAGGTCTTCTGGAATATGTTCAGAAGAATTAGTAATCTTAATCAATCACATAAAGCGAGAAACAAAATAGTTAATTAAGAAATGAGTCAGATCCATATTCTTGTTAACATGGTATTAGAAACAAAAGGATGAATATGATGATGAATCATCGAAACTTGGTTATTCTCCAGAAAACCATACACGAGTTGTACCGGGGGCATTGGCGTGTTGCTAGACGCTAACCAATGTCATTTCACGTTTTGTAAACATATCCAAGTGGGAGCTGTTGGAAATGTATATATTTATAAATACGTAAATGTCCGGATTCGAACTCGTGACCACGGGATTGCACACATTAGCGAATGAGAATTCAAGTTAATAATTAATGTTACTGTTTACGATTAATTATTACACATAAAGTCCGTCTAACGATCGTTAAATATTTAACGGAAATGACTAACGACCGTTAAGTATTAAATGGGAGAATATATGGTGAATATTTTGAAAAAGGAAAAGATTTGAAATCTCTTTTCTCCCCTTAGGGTGGCCGGCCAAGGAGGCTTCTCCAAGCCCTAAACCCTAACTTTTTATTCAAGTATTCCATACACTATATATACAAAGGCTAGGGCTTAGGGTTTTTCATAACTTTGTGCATTGAATTAATCCTAGATCTTGCCTCTCCTCTTTCTTCCTTACTTCGGCCGAACTCCCCCTCCATAGGGTGTTTTGGTTTTGTTTTTCAATAAACAAGGACTTGTGTTAGATCTAGCAATCGCTTGATTCGTTGGTTAATTCGTGTGTATAAAACTGTGGTAGTAAGACACTATTCTTACACCTAATTGGTTTGAGTTGTAAAACGGTAAGGGACAACTCTTTAAACCACTTCTTCTGTTTTGTTCAAGAGATCTGACATTCGCAAGAGGTATGTTACGCTTTTAATTCAGTTAATTATTTATTTGTTATGATCTAAGTCTTTCGCTGTGTACTCTTGATGTCTACATGTTTTATTGTATGTGATGTATTATAAATTTCAACACATCCACGAGCCACATTTATTTTTAAAGGTATTAAAAAAGTCTTCAAACTTTCCATTAATAAAGTTTATTTTAAAATTTATGTAAGTTAGTTATTAATCATATTTACTATTTTTAAATTTTTTTAAGTCTTTAAAAATAGTTAATTTTTTTTTATAAGTAGTAAAAATATATTAAGCTTTTTTGTCTAATCTTAAAACATACTACCAACATAAATCAAGTCACTTAAATACGTACTTAAAAAATAAAATGAAGATAAAATTGATTTAACCAACACTTTTTGATAATTACAAAAAAATCAACAAAAAAAAGTTAGTATAATATATAAAAACAAAATCGTTTGTTAAAGCAAAAGATATTCTCTATCACTTCCTCTCTCACACAAAAACACACAGAGCAATTAAATCAGATCAACATCCATCAATCAATAATTATTTTATAAAACAAACACACTTCCCTTTTATTATCAGCACCTCTGTTTTCATCCCCAATTCAACAAAATTAGGGCTTTCAGTTTCACAACACATAAATCAAATCAAACCCTAGATTCACTCTTATTACGGTTGAGAGAATTTTGGTTTTAGTTTTGGATTTGGGGTTGTTTGGGATTAAGTATTTTTTTTTTAAAATGGAGAAGTATGAGTTAGTGAAGGATATAGGATCTGGAAATTTTGGAGTGGCTAGATTGATGAGGAATAAAGTTACTAAGGAACTTGTTGCTATGAAATATATCGAAAGAGGCCATAAGGTTGTTAAATCTTATTTTATTGTTTTGTTTGTTAGATTTGCTCAATTATGCTTTTATTATTGCACTAGACGACTGTTTGTTTTTGTTGTTTAGGGGGTGTTTGGGATTGGTTATTAGATGGTTATTGCCATCTGATGCACTAAATGTTTGATTGTAAATCCAAATATTATCCCCTGCATATTTTGTTGTTATATGGGTTGGCTTATTTCAAAAAGTATAAGCAGTTCTAGCAAGCAATCCTAAACAGCCCGTTGCTTACATACAGACACTCGTATTGCTAATTACAGCTCTTTATATGCTTTTTTGAGATTTCATACTTAATAGATAAACAAGTGATTATCTGCTTACATCAACTGTGGATCTGATTTTGCTTCATATATGTCTAGGTAGAATATCCAATACACTCAAACTAGTGTCTTTCGCTAGATCATTGTGTTCTGTTACAACTGATGTAAAAAAAGGAACCCCTTTTTACATTTGATTACAGTCACCCGATTCATTAGGGTTGTAGATGATTTATCTAGATTTTAGTCATTTCTTTGTGTTTTGTTCATATGAAATCTGAGATATATGCTGAATTATAATAGGGGTGTGTTTTTGTTTTGTTGTAGATTGACGAGAATGTTGCTAGGGAAATTATTAATCACAGATCGCTTCGACATCCAAACATAATTCGGTTTAAAGAGGTAAATGGTTGATCAATAGCGGTTTAGTGTTCATCACACTACAAGGGTTGTGCATGGCACTAAATTGTGTGTTATCTATATAGGTGGTACTCACTCCCACCCACCTTGCTATTGTCATGGAGTATGCTGCTGGTGGGGAGCTTTTTGAGAGGATTTGCAATGCTGGAAGATTTAGCGAAGATGAGGTCTGAAAAGCATAACTAATGGAAATAAATATATTCAATATGGATTTACTATTTTTGCTTTGGATCCATAATATATTCATATTATCGATCTATATTTCAGGCTAGATACTTCTTTCAACAGCTTATATCAGGAGTTCACTATTGCCATTTCATGGTAAATGAGACATGTGATTCTTTTCGCATATTCATATGATCTATACATGTAGTTAAGTATGATTAGTTGAGTACTTGAGCAACGGATCACTGTTGTGCAGCAAATTTGTCATAGAGATTTGAAGCTCGAGAACACTCTTTTAGATGGTAGCCCTGCACCACGGCTGAAAATCTGCGACTTTGGCTACTCTAAGGTTTTCATCGTGTAGCCATGTTTGGGATTATTATGTAAATAAGATCAATTTCGATATGCTAATATTTAGTTATTGTGCAGTCATCTCTGCTGCACTCAAGACCCAAATCCACAGTTGGCACCCCTGCATACATTGCTCCTGAGGTTCTTTCTCGAAGAGAATATGATGGCAAGGTAACAAACCAAAATCATTTTTTATTAAAGTACATTTTTTATACATGTTACAATTATGATAAAGATGATTTGGAATGGAACTACATTCTACCTTTTTTAAAAGTACACTTTTTGGGCATGTTACTACATGTTTTTTATATACAAAAGTACAAGTGTAATTTTAAATTCTGTATATTTTGGGGTTCCCGGATTTTGCTTTGGGGGTTTTAGACGGCCGATGTTTGGTCTTGTGGAGTGACACTTTATGTGATGCTGGTCGGAGCATACCCTTTTGAAGACCAAGAAGATCCCAAGAACTTTAGAAAGACCATTCAAGTTAGTGCCATTACTTTCTTTATTATTAAAAAACATTTTTGACTTGCGGACACTCACGTTGATCTTTGACTTGCAGCGAATAATGGCTGTTCAATACAAAATTCCAGACTATGTTCACATATCTCAAGACTGTAGACATCTTCTTTCTCGGATATTTGTTCCCAATGCAACTAGGGTATGCATGCTTTCAGTTTTCACTCATTTTGTACATTGACATAACTTATTGGGTGTGTGGTTATCTGATTAGTGCAACTTGAAGTAGCGATAATTACTTTTTGATGTTTGGTTAACCAACTTCTGTTCGTTGTTATTGAATCATTCAAGGGTCAAATAATCAATGTACGTAGTGGTTACAAAACAAATTGTTCAAGAAAAAGAAAAAAAAAAAAAACTAAATATCTCCCTTTATCCCTAATTTCAGAGACTCTTACTCTCATTTGACACTCACAAGAATGCCAAATTTGGCCATGTTAGTTGATCATAATTGGTGAACACTCAAATTGATGACTATTTGATTACACTACAGCTTCAAACAACTCCAAACACATCTTCGCAACCTGTTTTCTATTTTTAAACCTGCTGATTATCTAATTCTGATCATACTTTTTCAGATGATCACTTTCAAAATACACATCCAAACCTGTTTGATTATACTTTCTTTATTACATATTCTTTATATAGAATTGATATCTAAATATTGGTATTCCTTTTGTGGTTCAGAGAATCACCCTAAAGGAAATCAAGAGCCATCCATGGTTCCTGAAGAACTTGCCCCGGGAACTTACAGAAGCATCACAGGCTGCATATTACCGAAAAGAAAACCCGACATTTTCACCACAAAGTGTAGATGAGATCATGAAGATCGTGGAAGAAGCAAGAGTGCCACCACCAGCTCCACGTTCACATAGTGGGTACGGGTGGGGAGATGATGACGAGGATGATGATGACGACAACAAAGAAGATGAAGGAGAAGCAAGAGATGAAGATGAGGCAGAAGAAGACGAGTATGATAAAAGAGTGAAAGAAGCTCACGAAAGTGGAGAAATCCCACCCATCCCATGAAACCCCTTTTCACCAGTTGCGAAATTTGTGTAAAAATGGAGGTTAAATCTGTAAATTTGGTGTGGTTATTTATGTTAAATAGGTGTGTGCTGCTGGTGTGTGAGAACATTAGGTTTGTGATGCAATTATGGTTCAATTTTCATGTTCAGGAATTGGGTTTTTTGGTTAAAGAATGATAATATTATTATATTGGTTTTGTTTTAAGTGTTGATATTTAGCCAACTGTTTTGTAAATTACTGTTAAAACAAATGTTATGAATACTGCAGTTCACAGTATTTAAGCAAAATCATTGTAAGTTCTTAGGGAGGAGGGAGTGGGCACGGGTAGGCTCATCGAGTAGAGCTACCCGAGCGGGTACACCGCCCCGTGCTCATCGAGTACATGAATCGGGTAAGAAAATCGAGTTGTGAGCCCGAGTAGTGAAGTGGGGGAAGGCTTTGAATATTTGACCGTTGGGGGGAGTAGCAACACCATTTTTTAAGAAAGATCAAGATGAAATAAGTTACCTGTTTCCATCCAAATGATTCACGTAACAAACAAAGTGTTTTGGATTTTATATAAATTATGTGAAGTTGATGGGATTTAAAAGTGGAATAGTTTGTTGGGTTGAGATTGAGATTTAAGATTAAGAGAGAAATGTGGATGTTGATGATGAGATTGAGTTTTGTTGGTTTATTTTTTATTTTAATAGAAGGAAGATGTGGTTTTCTAGTTTTATTTTTTTTTCTATCCTACATAGATTCCAAAGATAAAAACGATGATGTGTTTGTTGTTATAATGAAATGGTATGTAATTTTTTTTTTTAAGTTGTAGTTTTTTTTAAGTATTATGTAATGTTTTTATTTTTAATGAAATGGTATGTTTTTATTTTAAATATTGTATGTGATTTTATGTATTAAAAAAAAAAAAAAAATGAAATTCGGGTACTAGGGTACCACTCCCTCCACTTAGGGTAGTGTTAGGGTAGAATTGGGTAGTTTTGAGTTGGAGGGTTTTTATTGGATAGAGGTGATGTGACACCCAGGGTATTAGGGTACCACTCCCTCCTCTCTTACCTTTTGGCAATGGAAATGCCATATTTCTCGTCTAAAGCTAGAAAATCTTTTTAAAAAGGCGAAAAGTTTTTTCGACCGGTTCTGAATTTTAGGCAAACAAAATTGATCTTGTTTATGTATCAATTAAAGATGGTTTAAGTTTTTACCAACAGCATACAATTCCTAGAAACCAACTTGAGCATTTGAGCAAGTATCAAGTATCTATAAGATTATAAATTGTTCTCAATCTTTTATAGTTTTAGAAAAGAGTTAGTGACATATATATTCCTTTAGGCTTTAGTAACTATTTTGTTAGTTAACTAATTTGTTAGTTAACATAGGCGCGTTTAACATAGCTTATGGTTGGATAAAATTGCTATCATAGTATTGTATAAAAAATGTAGAGCTACCAAGATATATAAAACATATATTTCATCAATGTCCTAATATATTTTGCATTTAAATAGTATTGGATTGGATATTTCATGAACAAAGTAAAAGTTTCAATCATGTAGACAAAAGCCACGAGAAAGGAATCTCACCCCTTTATAATCATATAACGTTCTCAAATGGCAATCATTAGTACTCGACTGTCGACACAAATAACACAAAGCATAATTAAAAACGTGTTTGGGTATTTGGGTAAACTTAAGCTTTAAAGGCTAATGCATTTTTAAAAAAATAAAATAAAAAAAATTAAAACTTATATAGTATATTTCATCTCACAAACCCATAAAGTTTTTATGATAAGCTTAGCCAAACATCTTGGTTCGCTGAACTATTTTCTAAGCATCTCTGTCACGTTCCACCAAAGGGATGTTTCTTACCCAAAAAAAGTATGCAACAGAGATTCTTGAGCGCGCATGCATGCGCAATTGTCATTCGTGCCAGACCCCTGTTGATACGGAGTCCAAATTGAGAGATGATGGGACCTCGGTTTCTGATCCGACCATTTAAAGGCGTCTTGTCAGGGCTTTATAGTACCCCACCTTTACTAGACCTGATTTGACTTTGTCTCGATCCTCGCCTCATCTTGCTGCTCTTAAGAGGATTTTACGATATGTTTGCGGTACTTTGGATTATGATCTTCAGTTGTATTCATCCTCGACTTCTTCATTGGTCGCCTATTCAGATGTTGATTGGGCGGGTTGCCCGACCACTCGACGTTCTACTTCATGTTATTGTTTTTTCTTGGCAACATTCTAGTGTCTTGGCAGTTCAAGAGGTGATATACTCTGTCTCGATCTAGTGCTGAAGCTGAGTACCGTGGTGTCGCCAATGCAGTGGTTGAGACTTCCAGGTTACGAAATCTTCCTCACGAGCTTCATTCTCCTTTACGTTCGACTACCATTGTTTATTGTGATAATGTCAGTGCAATATATTTATCTTTCAATCCCGTGCAGCATCAGCGCATGAAGCACATTGAGATTGACGTTCATTTTGTTCGGGATCATATTGCTCCTGGACAAGTTCGCGTTTTGCATGTTCCCTCACGTTATTAGTATTCAGATATTTTCACTAAGAGACTCCCGTTTGCATTGTTTGATGAATCTTGGACCAATTTGAGTGTTTTGTGTCATACGGGGGTTGTTAAAGGACTATTATTATAAGTTGTATTCTTTGTATTAGGCCAAGCCCATATGTTAGTTAGTCTTGTATTTATATTGTATCAAATCCTCGTTATCGATCAATCTGTTAGCCCGTATATTTCTTGCATATGTGTAACGGGCTCAAGCCCGACTCTAGAACATTCTCTAGTAGCATATTTATTTGTACGATGTATTATGTTGGAGATCAATGAAAATCAGTTCAATCATTATCCTATCAATCACAATAACTAACATGGTATCACAGCCTCATTAAACGATCCACCAAAAACCCTAGCCGTCGTTCCATTTTTTTTCCAGCCACCCAAAAAAAAATAAAAAATCTTTGATCATATTCGTTATTGTGATGGTGATTTGTGCTAGGTCACAATCCGCACGTTTGTTATTGTTACTTGTGCTTCCAAGGTCACAAGTCTTAAACATATCTCCACTGATCCTCTAGCTTTGATAACGAGTCGACTTGTTGAAGTTTATTTGTGGTTTGTTTTTCTTCTTTAATCTTCCTGTTTGTTATTCAAGGCTGCTCGCTTTTGATATTGGTTTTGTTGTCGCCGTGTATAAGTCACTAATTTTGTCATCCTCATAATGAATCGTGCAAGCACCACTGTTAATGGGACGTGTTCTAATAACAAAAGTTTGCTTGGTCAAACACAACACTATGGCATTGGTCAATATAATCATGCTATGGGACTTGGCAATATTAGTGCAAAAATTGATCCACAACATTTAATGGCCATCGTGAAATCCCAACAACATTTGTTGGCACAATATGGACTTTCTCATCAACTGGACAGGCCCAGTTATACTTGCAGCAAACCCCACATGGCTCGGTTTCTCCACAGGAAGCTCACATCTTTCAAAGACAGGAAACGCTTCTTCCTCATGCTTTCAAAACAATGACTACACAGGATTCTAATATTAGTGCTTGGAATATGGACACAGGTGCGAGCTCACATCTTAATGCTTCAGTTAATAGTCTTGGTAACATTTTTAATATGTGCATGTATCCGTCCGTCTCGGTTGGTGATGGGCATTCTATTCCTGTCACCAATACGGGTCATAGTATTTTGCCAACTCCCTTTCGACCTCTTCACCTAAATAACGTACTTATTACCCCCCATATTGTAAAAAATTTAATATCTGTTCGTCAGTTCGTTCGTGATAATAATTGAACCATTGAATTTGATGCATTTGGCTTTTCAGTAAAAGATTTCATGACTCGTCGGGTGCTTCTCCGATGTGATAGCACGGGCGATCTTTACCCAGTCACGGCTTCCTTCTCCCATTCCTCAAGCCTTTCTTGTCAGTCAAAAACGTGGCATCAACGTCTTGATCATCCAGGAAGTGAAGTGTTACGTCGTCTCGTTTCAAATAATTTAATTTCGTGTAACAAAGAGAAACCTCCCTTGCTTTGCCATGCTTGCCAGCTTGGCAAACATGTGAGGCTTCCATTTGTTAGTTCCGGTACTGTCGTTAATGCTTGTTTTGACATCATTCACTCGGATGTTTGGACTTCACCTATTCCGAGTCTTTCGGGTTTTAAATATTATGCATTATTCTTGGATCATTATTCGCATTTTGTTTGGGTTTATCCTTTAATTAACAAATCTGATGTTTTGTCTAAGTTTGTATTATTTCGTAACTATGTTCATACTCAGTTTAAGTGTGAAATCAGGTCTTTCAGTGTGATCATGGTGGTGAATTTGACAACCGTAGCCTCCATAAACTCTTTGCTGACAATGGCATTCAATTTCGATTCTCATGCCCAAAAACATCGCAACAAAATGGCAAGTCCGAACGAATGGTTCGCACCATCAATAATCTCATCAGGACTTTGCTCTTTCAAGCCAACCTTCCACCAACATTTTGGGTTGAAGCTCTCAATATGGCTGTTCATTTAATCAATTTCTTGCCTTCCACTACTATTGCCAACGAAATCCCTTATACCCGACTGTTTGGCCAAAACCCGGATTATAGCCTTATACGCACATTTGGTTGCTTATGTTAACCCCACTTATATCCTAATCACAAACTTGAACCACGTGCCACGCCCTCCATCTATTTGGGTCAAGCTTCAAATCATCGTGGGTATCGTTGCCTCGAATTAAACACTAATAAAATCATCATTTCTGGCCATGTAACCTTTGATGAAACTGTTTTTCCATATCGCACTTCTAAACCAACATCGGCACCTAATTACGATTTCTTGGATGACTCTCCCGATATAAATCCTCCATTCATTCCATCCGCCCCCGTTGTGCAACCCACTGTGCCTCAAACCACAAATGAGCAAACAACACCAATTCCCACTAGTCCCAATACGGCCCAACATGAGGCAGCCAATGACCCATCACCATCCCCATCAACACCTGCCACCCAACAACATACTCCAAGTCCATCACCACCCGCGAACCAACACCCTCATATTATTCCAGACCCTCCTCACAACCCAAACCCTGTCTCGATTCATCCCATGGTCACACGATTTCGTGTCGGGACTAATCGTCCTACTGAACGTCTCAATATGCATGTGTCTTCGGTTTCACCATTACCAAAGTCCTATCGTGATGCGTTTAATGATACAAATTGGCAAAATGCTATGCGTGATGAATACACTGCACTTATTAAGAACGGAACTTGGACTCTTGTGCCTCGACCCAAGGACACCAACATTGTTCGCTGTATGTGGCTTTTTCGCCATAAGTATTTGGCTGATGGCACTCTTAGTCGCTACAAAGCTCGTCTTGTGGCGAATGGCAGTACTCAATTAGAGGGGGTTGATGTCGATGAGACCTTTAGTCCGGTAGTTAAGCCGGGTACTATTCGGACTGTTCTGAGTTTGGCTGCTTCTCGACACTGGTCGATTCATCAGCTTGATGTCAAGAATGCTTTCTTGCATGGTGACTTATCTGAGACCGTTTATATGCATCAACCTCCTGGGTTTCGGGATTATGAGCATCCTGATTATGTGTTTTTATTACAACGTTCTTTGTATGGACTGAAGCAGACCCCTAGAGCTTGGTTTCAGCGATTCACATCTTATATTACACGGACTGGATTTTCTCATAGCCGTTGTGACTCATCCTTATTTATTTACAGACAGGGGCCTGATACTGCTTACTTGTTATTATATGTTGATGATATTGTTCTCACAGCTTCTTCTGAGAGTTTATTGCAGCGGATTATTGGGTCCTTACATCAGGAGTTTGCTATGACAGATCTAGGTCCACTTAATTATTTTTTGGGTATCTTTGTTTCTCGTGATTCTTCAGGGTTGTTTTTATCTCAGAAGAAATATGCTATTGAGGTTTTGGAGAAAGCACACATGGTTAACTGCAATCCCAGTCGGACTCCTGTTGACACTGAGTCTAAACTGGGAGATGATGGTGATCCGGTCTCTGATCCTACTCTATATCGGAGTCTTGCAGGATCTCTTCAGTATCTCACATTTACTCGCCCTGATATATCTTATGCAGTTTAGCAGGTTTGCCTTCATATGCATGACCATCGAGAGCCACATTTCTCGGCTCTCAAACGGATTTTGCGATATGTTCGGGGTACATTAGACTATGGGTTACAATTGTTTGCCTCTTCTACTACATCATTGGTTGCCTATTCTGATGCGGATTGGGCTGGTTGTCCTACTACAAGGAGATCGACCTCAGGCTACTGTCTCTTTCTTGGCAACAACCTTCTATCTTGGTCCTCTAAGCAACAACCGACTCTCTCCCGCTCCAGTGCAGAAGCAGAGTACCGTGGGGTTGCCAATGCTGTTGCTGAGACTTGTTGGTTACGGAATTTACTTCGTGAGCTTCACACTCCTTTATCTTCCGCTACGCTTGTCTATTGTGATAATGTTAGTGCAGTCTACCTATCATGTAATCCGGTTCAACATCAGCGTACGAAGCACATTGAAATTGATATTCACTTTGTTCGAGACCTAGTTGCCACTGGTCAGGTTCGGGTTCTACATGTTCCTTCACGTTATCAGTATGCAGACATTTTCACAAAAGGATTGCCGTCTGCTCTGTTTGAAGAATTTCGCTCCAGTCTCAGCGTTCGGTGTCCTCCCGCTATGACTGCGGGGGAGTGTTAGCCCATATATTTCTTGCATATGTGTAACGGGCTCAAGCCCGACTCTAGAACATTCTCTAGTAGCATATTTATTTGTACGATGTATTATGTTGGAGATCAATGAAAATCAGTTCAATCATTATCCTATCAATCACAATAACTAACACAATCCACTAAAAAAGTGTGATTTGACGGGAACATCCCGACCCCAGATGCTTTTTTGCACCAACCATTGTCCACCCCATAAGAAATAGCTCCGACAACTCTCGTGGCCAGTGAGGCACTAACTGAAGTGGGCAAGAGCCGAGACTCGAACGCTTGACCTTTTATCTACAAAATCTCTTCAGTAGGCCCATGGATTTTTCAGAGATGGCTACCAACTGAGCCAAAGCCTTTTTGATTCGTTATCGATCAATCAACCATGCGTTTTTCGCATGGTAGCCTTATAAATACAGTTAAGCTGTTCAATTAAGTTTAGCCAAGCATCCCGTAAATCTTTCGCGCGATATATCTTAAGATGGTTGTGAACTCGAATTGCAGGACGAATTAAGAACAATATGGTCAACCGGGTCTAGGATGACAGTGACCATACCCAATTGTGCACATCTAAAACATTATGAACTTATTTGTTAGTTTTTTGACACTTGGATAATAAAGCTAATTATTTAAACTTTTTACCATAATTTCATCAAATAAATTAATTTGTCATAAAATATAAAACACATGTTATTTGGGATGAGATGATAGAAGTGATGTATCTAATTCAGTCAATCAAGTAACATGGAATTTTGGTACCACGTAACATCATGGGCATCACTTTCACATTGCCACGCTTCATGCACTTGCGTTCCTGTCGGCATGCTCGTTAATATTAGAAGATATATTAGTAAGCCCAAGCCCGGTTAATTTGTAGGCTGAGGCTTTATTGAGGTTCTATGTCATTTATATTATAAATAGTCGATCAATAAAACATAACATGATTTGGATGTGACAAAACTGTAATATATGGCTAAGCATAGTTGTTTAAAACCGATCTCTCGAGTCAAGTATTAATTAATAGTTCAAGCTTAATTGATAGGAACTTTTTATATAAACTGAAAAGGACAAACAGGGAGACAATGGAAAATAAACAAAGGAAGCCAAAATAATTTTGGTTTCTATTTTATCTTTTAAGACAAATACATATTTTTGGAATTAGTATAACTTAGTTCACTTTTATTAACTTCCATTTTGTAACAAGACTATTGCTAGACTTTTATGGTACTTTGATAATTTATGGTACTTTTATGTTATAGCATTATAACTAAAATTACTTTTGGTCAATAAAAGTGCTAGTTTGCACTAAAAATACAATGATATGTGCAGCAGGTAGCACACAACCTTGCATATAACAAGGTGTAAATGATGAGGGTGTTTGTAGAAGATGACCAGGGACGGACTCACATGGAGGTCGTGTGTGGCACGGGCCACACCTAATTTTAGGTCACAAAGTGTAAATTTTTTATAAAAAATGTCTTTTCTGGGCCCGTGCAACACTCAATTTTTACCTAATAAATTCTTTATCGAGCAACTTTAGTACTCATAGTCTAGAAAAAAAAATTTGTGCAACACACTTTCAAAAATCCTGGGTCGAAAAACAAAGGGAGACAATGGAAAATAAACAAAGGAAGCCAAAATAATTTTGGTTTCTATTTTATCTTTTAAGACAAATACATATTTTTGGAATTAGTATAACTTAGTTCACTTTTATTAACTTCCATTTTGTAACAAGACTATTGCTAGACTTTTATGGTACTTTGATAATTTATGGTACTTTTATGTTATAGCATTATAACTAAAATTACTTTTGGTCAATAAAAGTGCTAGTTTGCACTAAAAATACAATGATATGTGCTGCAGGTAGCACACAACCTTGCATATAACAAGGTGTAAATGATGAGGGTGTTTGTAGAAGATGACCAGGGACGGACTCACATGAAGGCCGGGTGTGGCACGGGCCACACCTAATTTTAGGTCACAAAGTGTAAATTTTTTATAAAAGATGTCTTTTCTGGGCCCGTGCAACACTCAATTTTTACCTAATAAATTCTTTATCGAGCAACTTTAGTACTCATAGTCTAGAAAAAAAAATTTGTGCAACACCCTCTCAAAAATCCTGGGTCGATAAACAAAGGGAGACAATGGAAAATAAACAAAGGAAGCCAAAATAATTTTGGTTTCTATTTTATCTTTTAAGACAAATACATATTTTTGGAATTAGTATAACTTAGTTCACTTTTATTAACTTCCATTTTGTAACAAGACTATTGCTAGACTTTTATGGTACTTTGATAATTTATGGTACTTTTATGTTATAGCATTATAACTAAAATTACTTTTGGTCAATAAAAGTGCTAGTTTGCACTAAAAATACAATGATATGTGCAGCAGGTAGCACACAACCTTGCATATAACAAGGTGTAAATGATGAGGGTGTTTGTAGAAGATGACCAGGGACGGACTCACATGGAGGTCGTGTGTGGCACGGGCCACACCTAATTTTAGGTCACAAAGTGTAAATTTTTTATAAAAAATGTCTTTTCTGGGCCCGTGCAACACTCAATTTTTACCTAATAAATTTTTTATCGAGCAACTTTAGTACTCATAGTCTAGAAAAAAAAATTTGTGCAACACACTTTCAAAAATCCTGGGTCGATAAACAAAGGGAGACAATGGAAAATAAACAAAGGAAGCCAAAATAATTTTGGTTTCTATTTTATCTTTTAAGACAAATACATATTTTTGGAATTAGTATAACTTAGTTCACTTTTATTAACTTCCATTTTGTAACAAGACTATTGCTAGACTTTTATGGTACTTTGATAATTTATGGTACTTTTATGTTATAGCATTATAACTAAAATTACTTTTGGTCAATAAAAGTGCTAGTTTGCACTAAAAATACAATGATATGTGCTGCAGGTAGCACACAACCTTGCATATAACAAGGTGTAAATGATGAGGGTGTTTGTAGAAGATGACCAGGGACGGACTCACATGGAGGCCGGGTGTGGCACGGGCCACACCTAATTTTAGGTCACGAAGTGTAAATTTTTTATAAAAGATGTCTTTTCTGGGCCCGTGCAACTCTCAATTTTTACCTAATAAATTCTTTATCGAGCAACTTTAGTACTCATAGTCTAGAAAAAAAATTTTGTGCAACACCCTCTCAAAAATCCTGGGTCGATGACTATATATATGTAAAAATTTGAAGAGTTTGTTAACTCATGTTTGCTGTATGTAATCTCAAAGTTAATTGCAACAAAAGCAAAACATTTTACTTGTTCAAGTATTTTACATAAACATAATCACTTAATCTTATAGTTACGGTTTCTCTAAGAGCACTAGGTATCGTGTTGACGTTTAACATGTTATTGGTATGCCAACTCAGCGTCACGTCATCCCCTCCTCAATAACACACCAATCACTCAAACACCCTCTCTCATAACACACCACTAACATGTTATTGGGTCCCACAAAATACCCCATTAAAAATACACACACACTCACAATACACAAAAAATAATAATAATAATAACACAAAGAACCATTGGCTTGAGCCACTCTAGTAACTCAAAACCATTTGACATGTAGATGGCATGTTGGATGGTATGGTAATGGCATGCCATTGGTTTTTCTTTCTTTCCTTTGGCATGTTATCTTGCACCCATACCCTTTGCTCTAAGGTTTTTCTATGGGAGTCTTTCCATCACGTTGTGGCAGTTTGAATGTACGTCATCTCATGATCGTCTTCACGGACGGAGCCAGGAACAAACATGACCGGGTGCACAAATTTTTTTTAATCATAATATAATAGAGTTTAAGATGCTAACTAAATAAAACTAAAAATACATTTCAATTGACCGGGGTCATTTAAGATGTATTTGGGAAAAATCTATGTTTTTTCTAAAAATGAACACTAAATCGAAAAAATCCATAGGTGTCACGGGCACCCACGGACCCCCTGGCTCCGTCCCTATCGTCTTGATCCTTCTTTTGTTTGTTAATAGTAGACATAAACTAATGCCTTTGTCAACTTTTGTTCCACCGTTAACTGAAAGATTTGTGGCCCTCCGTTTGGTTGAACCATTTATGCATCAAACCTCTGTTTGTGTTACGTTGGTCAAACGTCTATTAGCAATTAGACATAGGTTTAAAAAATAATAAGGGGGGGGAGGGAGGGATGAGATTTTAGAGATGATGAAGCAGGCAGTTATATCTTGTGCTGCATTTCACTTGATACGTAATCTGGTGATGCTATCTATTACGTATAACTCATCACAAATAAAGCCATCATCTATCTGTATTAGACTATTAGTATTAATAGCCTTGAGGTTCTCAAAGTAACAACCACTCCCCACAAACATTACCGATAGGGTGGACGAACTTAATTGACTTCCCCTCTAATGCTGATATGTTTTTTCAGTGTGTCACGCACATGTAAGCACCATATGATATAAGTTGGATATTTGAACCAAAAGATGTGAATGGAATTAGAAAAAAATCTTATGTATAAGTGGACATATTCACATATTTGGTATACGACTTAAACATACCCTCATCTATAGCTGTTAAAATGATAATGCACTGTGCCAAACACCCTTGTATACACAATTTGAATTGGTGAAGCATAGATATGGTCAACTTATTGTGTCTATAAACACCGTGTAGACAAACTTGCCTTTTTGTTAGTTTCACTTTCATTCTTGCCATTCTACATGGTTTTTGCTTATTGTCTCGTTTGTAGTAACAAACGTGTAAGATAGATTTAAGCTTCGTGTTCACAGGCGTGTTATTAACCTTTTCAGCTCCTTAGATGTCATGAAACAGATCACATCCATCACCAATGAACCTGGTGATGAGATTCAAGATACACTCATTCCTTAAGTGCATTATCTCTTTTTGTATTTTTCTAATCTTGGCAGCAAAAATTGGTAAGTTTTCAGCTGTGTCAAATTTATCCTTAAAGTTTGATTGTTTACGTGTTTAATCTTCCAGGTGTATAATGTATCTTATTAATTAATAAGTTCTAAAATGACATTTGTTCTTGCTGGATCATCATCCAAAATTGCACAATAAAGATATGAAAACATGATCAGGCCAATTATCTATTGGACAAAACGGCAAGAATTCAAACATCATCTCCAAAAGTGGTAACGCTTCTCTATATTTTAAAACTTTCTTAGTATGAGGGATGTGTATCCAGTTAGTGGTTATTTGATGGAGCTTGCTAAGGCTAGAGCTCAAGCACTCCCAAGTCCCAGCCCTTTTGGAACAAGCGAAGCTTGTTAGATTTGGGAAAAAAAAAAAAAAAAAAATTCAGTTCCAGCAATACGTTTAAATGTTCATTTTTCCCTCTCGTGGTTGACAAGGATTGTACGAGTAAACTGTTTTTCCGAATGTTATGTGAGACTGTACATCATATGCCTGGTATTCCAACAGTGATTCGTATAGTTGGAACTCCATGGTTTTGTGTTATTTTAGGATAGGCTATGTGAAGTCTGTGCGGTTTTTGTTTGATAAGAATCCGGTTAAAAATGAGGTGTGTTGGAATGTTTTGATTGATGGGTATAATAAGTTGGGTTATTTGAGTAATGCTGAAAACTTTTAGGATTTTGTGAATTTGTGTATAATGAAATGAGGTGGAGCGGTATGAGCCCGAGTGAAAGTGTGCTTTCTTTGATTATTCAGTGTTGTGCTAGTTTTTATGTTACACGATAAGGTAAAGCGCTTTATTGCGAGAATTTTAAGTGGAATGCTGGTTATGAAGTGGTTTTGCAAACGGGGTTGCGAGAATTTTGATTTTCGCAAAAAGAGTGTACATTGAAATTCCTAGTAGGGATGTTGTGGCTAATAATGCAATGATTTCAGCTCTTATTTATCATGGATTCGTGAAAGACGCGAAAAATCTGTTTCATAGTATGCGGGAAAAGATTTCAGTTTGACGGGTAAAGGTGTATGGGTCACAACGGTATAAACACAAATGCGGAAGCAAAACCTTCGTTTGACAGCACCTACCCAAACCCGTATGAACCTATGAGGAAGTAAACAAATAAGGCACACTAATCACAACTTTAATCAGCCCCAAATCAACAGGTAATAAAAGTAAACAACCACACAACAAGAACACCAAGCTTTTAGCGTGGAAAACCCCAAAACGGGTAAAAACCACGGGACACCTAGTGCCGCTTAAAATCCACTACCACCAATAATAGAGCAATACAATCAGACCTTCTCTAGATACTAGAGGCATACAACAATCATCATACACTTGGAATAAAGCATCAAGATGTATGGAAACAAACTAAAGACAAAAGAGGAACAACATCACCAGAAAATCTGCCCTCTGTTCCAGCCTTCGTATCTCAACTTTCAGACCACTTGAGACAAATTCAACCGTCCAAAATGTTGGCCCAGATGTTGTGAAGCTACTGTCCAAAAATGGGGACGATCCAACGGTTCAATCTCTGGGGATCTTCTGTTTTGTGGGCTGCTGCAGGGAAAGACGAACTTTCTCTCTTTTGATCTCTCTCTCTCTCTTTCTATTCTTGTTTCATTGACTTCTATCACACACCTTCTAAAAAAAACTGAAGATAAGGCAGTAATACCCAAGATGGGCAAATAGACCCAAGATGGGCCTCAAGGGGATACCCAAGATGGGCTTTAATATGTTGGGCTAATAACTCTCATGGGCCAAGAAAATACCCAACAAATCTCCCCCTTTTTCTGCCTATGAGGGTGAGTTCGCCATCCCGGCGATCGAGCAACAAATCTTGAGCTTCTCCCTTGCTAACGGCTTGGTCAACATATCGGAACCATTATCATCGGTATGAACTTTATTAAGTTCAAACATACCATCTTCAATAGCATCTCTAATCCAATGATACCTCACATCAATATGTTTTGTTCGCTTATGAAACATAGAATTCTTCGCAAGGTGAATAGCACTTTGATTGTCACAAAGAACCACGTAGCGCTGCTGCTTGAAGCCAAGCTCCTGCATAAATCTTTTCAACCACAATAGTTCTTTACATGCTTCTGTTGCCGCCACATACTCAGCCTCTGTTGTAGACAAAGCCACACACTTTTGCAATCTAGATTGCCATGAAACAGCTCCCCCTGCAAAGGTCATCAAATATCCAGAAGTGGATTTCATGTTGTCCTTATTTCCCGCCATATCTGAGTCTGTGTAACCAACAAGCATGGGTTTCCCATTTCCAAATGTGATACCCAATTTGGAAGTACCTCGCAGATATCTAAATATCCATTTAACAGCTTCCCAATGCTTCTTACCAGGATTTGACAGGAACCGACTGACAACACCAACTGCATGAGCTAAATCCGGCCTTGTACACACCATAGCATACATCAAGCTACCAACCGCTGAGGCATATGGAACTCTATTCATCTTTTCAATACTCTTTTTGGAAGAAGGGCAATCTTTATCAGTTAGCTTAAAGTTGGTAGTAAGAGGGGAACTAACCACTTTTGCTTTATCCATGTTGAACCTGCACAAGACCTTTTCAATGTATTGCTCTTGTGATATATGCAACTTCCTGGCACCTCTATCACGGAAAATCCGAATGCCAAGGATCTGTTTTGCTGGCCCCAAGTCTTTCATAGCAAAAGACTTGCTCAAATCTCGCTTCAGTTGGGCAATTCTTCCAACGTTCTTGCCAACAATCAGCATATCATCAACATATAGCAACAAGATGATGAAGTCATCATCACCAAACCTCTGAAAGAAAACACAATGATCTGAAGAGGTCTTTCGGTAGCCTTGCTTCCCTATGACCGATTCAAATTTCTTGTACCACTGTCTTGGTGCTTGCTTCAACCCGTACAAACTTTTCTGAAGTCTACACACGTATTCTTCCTTCCCCTTAACCTGAAAGCCTTCAGGTTGCTCCATATAGATTTCCTTATCCAGATCACCATGAAGGAAAGCTGTCTTGACATCCATTTGCTCCACCTCAAGATCGAGGCTAGCCGCCAAACCAAGAACAACTCGAATAGATCCCATCTTCACAACTGGAGAGAAAATCTCATCAAAATCAATGCCTCTTTTCTGACCGAAACCTTTAACCACCAATCTGGCCTTGTACCTCGGTCTAGAAGTATGCTCTTCTGTCTTCAATTTGAAAACCCACTTGTTTTTCAAAGCTCTCTTACCCTTAGGCAACTTTACCAAATCAAAAGTAGCGTTCTCATGCAAGGAATTCATCTCATCTTGCATGGCTTCAACCCATTCCTTTTTGTGTTCATCTTCCATAGCTTCTGCATAACACTCGGGCTCTCCCCCATCAGTAAGTAAAACATACTCATGTGCAGAATAACGTGTGGAAGGATTATGATCTCTAGTAGACCGCCTAAGCGGAATGAATGGTGGCATATTAGGTACTGGTAACTCAGGATGAACGTCTTCATCTAAGTTTGGTTGCTCTTGATCATCAACATCATCAGCACCCTGTTCTTCATCATTCTGAATATCATCTCCAAACTGTGGGTCAACATGTTTAGGAGGAACCGGATCCAAGTCAATGAGATCATCATTATGTTGAGGAATTGTTTTCTTCTCAGCATTCTCAACATCTTTCAAAGTTTGATCTTCCTCAAACTCTACATCTCGGCTGCGAACAAGTTTCTTTTGAACTGGATCATACAACCTATACCCAAATTCATCTTGACCATACCCGAGGAACACACATGGCTTAGACTTCACATCAAGCTTTGATCTTTCATCTTTGGGAATATGCACAGAAGCCTTGCATCCAAAAACTCGTAAATGACGGTATGAAACATCTTTGTCGCTCCAAACCCTGTCAGGAACATCAAAACGCAAAGGAACACAAGGGGTTAGATTAATAACATGTACTGCCGTATTCAAAGCCTCACCCCAAAAAGAAGCAGGCAACCCTGCATGTGAAAGCAAGCATCTGACTCTCTCAACCAAAGTTCTATTCATCCGCTCTGCTAAGCCATTCAACTGCGGTGTCTTCGGTGGAGTCTTTTGATGCTGAATTCCATGCTCTCTACAATAAGCATCAAAGGGGCCAATGTATTCACCTCCATTGTCAGTTCGAATACATTTTAGTTTCTTCCTTGTCTGCCTCTCAACTAAAGCATGAAACTGCTTAAACACATCCAATACTTGATCTTTGGTCTTCAAGGTATATATCCAAACCTTTCTTGAGTGATCATCGATGAAAGTGACAAAATAAGAACACCCACCAAGTGTTTTAGTCTTCATGGGACCACAAACATCGGAATGTACCAAATCAAGTATGTTCTCCATTCTGAAAGAAGGACGACTCTTAAAAGCAAGTCTAGTTTGCTTTCCTGCCAAACAGTGAGAACATTTCTTCAAGTTAATATCATGCACACCAGATAACACATTCTTCTTAGAAAGAATAGACATCCCCTTTTCACTCATGTGACCAAGTCTCTTATGCCATAACTCGGTCATATCATCATTGTCTACAGCATTGACAATGCTCTTGGATATCTTCGGATGTGTCATGTATAACTTGGATTCCCTTTTTCCTCTTGCCACAATCAAGGATCCGAGAGTTACTTTCCACAAACCATTACCAGAACTGTTGTGGTATCCATCTTCATCAAGAAGACCCGTTGAGATAATATTGAGTCTCATATCTGGGACATGTTTTACATTACGCAAAACCAATTCCATCCCCGTGTCAAACTTCAAACAAATATCTCCAATACCAGCAATTCTTGATAACCCAGTATTACCCATCCTAACAACACCGAAGTCACCTGGTGTGTAAGATGAATAATAATCTTTTCGTGTTGCAACATGACATGTAGCACCACTGTCAAGAATCCAACTCGAATCATCATTAGCAAGGTTGACCATATCATAATCATAACAAACAAAGAACTCATCTGTGGTGGTATTTACTTCAGTATTGTCATCACCATCATCATCTTTCTTGTGTTTGTTCTTCTGGTTGTTGTAGTGCTTCTTCTTGTTCTCCTTTTTCAACTGTCTGCAAAACTTCATCGTGTGCCCCTTTTTATGGCAATGAAAGCATTCAACATCAGCAAATTTTCCTTTGCTGGAACTACTACGATGATTACTTCTGTTACTCGGACCTCTGCTTTGACTTCTCCCCCGCCTTTCTGTGACCAAGACATCTGACTGTGAAGAAGAACCTTGTGTGTGACACACGGTAAATTTTCACCAAAATTTAACTGATAATTAGTAATTCATTTTTACTAAGCCAAATTTATTAAGCATGCATAAGCTTTGCCTGAGCATTTGAGTAGATAACTCGCATACAATAAAAATTTCACCGCTCTTGCATTCATATCATTTTATGAATATGTCATTTTTTAAACTGTAAGACGAGAGGTTATCTCGTTTCCCCAGTGCCCGACACTGCACGCGTACCGACACTATGATAAAGGCAAACAAAACTAATAATAAACTCTCGTAATGAGAAATGTTACAAAATATAATCTTTCCGAAACATATCTATAAGACACAACATCATAAAAATTATCGAACGATAATACATCAGTCACGGTTTTAATTTACGGAACTCAAAGTATTTAACACAACTCACTCTTAAGATTTTAACATTTATCAATATAAGTGTATCACTCTTCAAAACTAATACATATATACCAAAACCCTTCTATATACATTTACATTATCCTTACAAAATATAAACTAAACATTATACACTCTTTTATATTTTGTTTTTATCTTTTCCTTCTCTCTTGGTTTAGCCGCCCCTCTCACCTCCCCTTATTTTATCTTTCTCTGTTTTTCTTTATTCCCACACGTTTTCCTCTCCATCTCACTAGATAGTACCACATATCTTGTCTTCCCAAAGAAGCTATCTACTTTCCCTGCTACACGCCTAGGTCGAATCTCCCAAAAGGAGAAAAACTCAACATGCCTTTCCATCTTGATCTTCTCACTCATACCAAAATCATGATAGATTTCTTCTCTAAAAAAAAACCATCCTTGATGCGCCGGCCATGGTTTGAACGAATCCAAGGAGAATCAAAAGAAACATATCTCTACTCAAATCCATCTTGAGCTAAGTCACAAGATTCGTCTATCTTTGGAAGCTAGCTAATTTCGGCTTCAATCCAAGACCCAAGGAAGAAAGAGGAGTCAAACTCTCTTATTGTTCTACTCTTTTTATTTGGACCGAACCACAGGGTCACATACATCCCCAAAATAGTTTAGTCACAAAACTTCTCAAGGTGTTAAAGGTGTGGTGGTGATTCTGCTGGTTCGGGTTTATTTGTGTTGTAATCGGGTTGTGTCGAAAAGTATTCCTTCCTTGTGTCGAGACTCTCAAGTGGTTTGTAAGAATCTTTAACTTCTTTTCTTTCAATATGTATCTCTATTCAAGTGTTAATGAAGTATAATTTAGACATAAGTCACATCTTGTTTAATATCTTAAAGATGAGATACTAAGTTTAGTATTCTTGTTGATAACAAATCGTGTGAAATAATCAGTCTCAAGTAAATTTAGTTGTTGTTGGATTCCTTGTTGTAGTCTTGTCGAGGTTAGGAATCAAAGAAAACAAAGATAAGTGTTTTGATAATTGTTAATCCGTATGTTCTTTCAGTAAATGATTTAGTCTCATCGGGATTTAAATTTTGTCATTTGTTTTGTTAATCTTGGTTTGGTCGAGAAGTAGAAGTCCGAGAATTTGTGAAAGTTAAGAGTTTATAAAGTCTACTAGTAAACATTGTTTTTGAATCTAGAAGTTTGATGTTGGTCCTAGCACTTGGTTTGGTTTTTCAAAAACTTGCGTAAGTAATGTTAAGTCGAGTACTTTGTAACAAGTTTACCTTATAACATTCGGTTATGGTGTTGTCGTTAATCTTAGTGCGAAGTTGTTGGCTCAACGGTG
The DNA here is from genome assembly GCA_019973895.1 of Chrysanthemum seticuspe. Classification (NCBI taxonomy): domain Eukaryota; kingdom Viridiplantae; phylum Streptophyta; class Magnoliopsida; order Asterales; family Asteraceae; genus Chrysanthemum; species Chrysanthemum seticuspe. Next base: position 217,072,644 of record BPTQ01000005.1, read on the forward strand.
AACCCACTTCGTTGCTCGAGGTGCTCAACAGTCGACACTCATGTTGCCCTTAATAGCGTGGTACAAACCTTATACTAAAGAAACCATTTTCTGTCACAACTAATCAATAACTTGGGGAGTAGATTTTGTGACCGCAACACCTTGTGTCTAGAGTTAGTATCACTCGTGAGAGTCGTGATTGGTCTTCATATTGTATCGACAACTTCATTTTGGTAGTACCAGGATGTTGGAGTCATAGTCCCGGGTCGAGGAACCTCGACTTCACAAAGTAGGACATGCTTGGTCAAGTTGTATCTCGAGTTAGTCGTTTATGTTATTCTTGCGTCTAGGACAAATGCACTAGCATTATGGTATCGAAATGTAATATGTCCACTAAAAACTTGATGGAAATCTGCTTGTGGAACCATAGTGATACTAGGCCACCTTCCCTTTTGTCAAATTTGATGTCTCATACCAAGTTTGAGAGCATTATGTGTTACCAAACTGTAGCCATCTTTCCTTCGTACTTCATTTTCAACAAGAAGACTTTTCATCCAGATAAAATGTGTTTGAGTCATAAAATGTCAAGTTGAGCACTTGACTACTTTTCCCACTTGCCTCCATTTTGACTCATGAGCAACAAGTTTGGAATATAATCTGTTACTTAAAAACTAGCACCTATCTACCTATAAAGCATGCTAGTACTTGATATCTTATTGTGAAGTTAAGACTTTGTACAAAACACCCTTTTTATTACTTGAGCCGCAGCTCTGTTAACACCTCAACACAAATCTCATGCGCCATTAATTAACCAGGCCCAATCCTACTTGTATTCACTCCGGGCCCAGGCCCAATCCATGTTCCCTGCTGCAAGCGACGCGGGCCACAGCCCATGACAAATTCGGATATCCATTTGGTAGTCCAAGCCAAACCGCAAAATAAACTCAAAGTGTGTAATGATTCGACATGAACAACAAGTGTTTTTAAAACACGTTTCGCCTAACAATGTCAACGACCACTTTTAACGTCAAATTTGTGAGCAAACGTATGTCAAGAAAAATTTCCATTTAAAACGACATATATATATATATATGTACGGAACAAGTTATGATAAATAAATAGAGACCGCTATGCCATTTTATCATATGTTAAGTTCGAAAATCAACAAATATAACTTACATATTTTCTAAATACAATTAGAAAATAAATAATTTATATATATATTTTTGACAACCCCATTTTGTGTCAACTTAAATAAGTATATACACATTTATATACTTACTAGTAAATTGTTATATTCAAACCAAATTTCGAGTTCTAAAACCGTTATAATGACAACATAAAAGTATATATACTTCGTATACTTACTAGTAAAAATCATTTTTACAAATAAAAGTTTAGTTTTATTTCAATTATAAAAACAATTGAATTAATTAAGGAAGTGATACTTAAAACGATGAACTAAAACATTGCCCTCCTTATCTAGGTCGCGTGTCGGTGCCGTTTCACAACAAACACTAAATCCCGCTTTTGGATTTCATTTTGCTAAGGTGAGTTTCATAGCCCCACTTTTACTTGATAAATTGTTTTATACATTTTGGGGTGAGAAATATGCAAAACATTTTAAGGATCAAAACTATTACATGATTACTATTACGTGGTTTAGCCTAAGCCCTTATGTCCCTAGAGAATGCCCTTTTTTCATGAACCGTCAATTCCCTATTGGGAAACGCGAATGTTATAAATAGATCTATTGAGGGTGACTCCTCCATTCGGTTGGCCATGCTTAGGCCAAGGCGAAACGTATACCATGTCGGAATCAAGTGTTGAGGGACAAAACACTTGCCATGGGCCCCTATATTGTATGACATCTTTTAGCATACAGAAACTGTCGTAGTATCGGTTGCATGAACTTAGAGCTAACGTAATAGACATTCATACATATATCATTATATTCGTTGTAATGATTATATGCTTTTGCTTATGGTCCAAGCTTACTATTTTAAATTTAAACCTATGAACTCACCAGCTTTTAGCTGACCTCTTAGCATATTTTCTCAGGTGTTTAAGATTTGTTCATGAAGGCAAGGCAAGAAGCGGATGTATGGTCGTAGTAGTATTAAAGAAGTGTTTTTACACAAAAATGATGTTTTTACTTTGGGACCACTAAATCTAATGGGATGTACCCATTTTTTTTAAATTATGTTGTAAGACAGCGTTTTAAAACTATTTTATAAAATCAAACGGAGCATGTATTCCGTTCTTTATTACTTGTGTTATGATTCACCAATTCCGTAACGCTCCCGAATAACACGTATGCTTCCGCTAAACAAATTTGGGGGTGTTACAGATTGGCATCAGAGCCTAAGTTATAGAGAACTAGGTACATATAAACCCTAAACTATAACTACTTTTCAAAAACATCATACTACGACCGCCGATTGCCGCTTGCCTTACTTGCCTTTTTACTTAAAATTCATTTCATAGGATTATATGTTTTATTTCCTATTTACTTATGCACTATTTCATATCCATCATGAGCATATTTTTCCACATACTTACACATATGCACCGTCTTGTCACAGACTATGCCTTCCCCAGCCTTTCCTCACGATGTTCAGGAGGACATCCTATTAGCTCACTCACCGACCATCCGCCAGCTTGCACACTCAGCCACTGATCCATACGTACAGGCCACACTAGCAGTCCAGCCAGCTATTGCACCTACTCCACCTATACCTACCCTCACCACCACTCCATCAGCTCTGTTGACGCGCAGGCAAAAACCCCGTATGATTGTGAGAGTACCTGGATATTGAGAGCGGTATTCATATGTGCCTGCACTAGCTTCTCGGATGACCCGCGCTGCTTACATGGGTCCTTCTACTACTTCAGAGTCACTGACACCATCACCCACTGAGTCACCACCTCGTCAGAGACTCAGGAGATCTACCGATTCCTACTCAGAGGAAGACCCGGAAGAAGATCCGGAAGAAGATCCGGAAGAGGATCCTGAGGAGGAATTACCAGAGCCTATACCGACTGAGAGTGTCCCTGGCTATGTTAGCATAGCAGCAGATGTGAGTACACAGGGTCTGGAGATTGTCCAGAGTATACAGGAGTTAGGACAGAGCTCCAGGATGGCTCAGAGATTGGGCGATGACATGGATATTGATGCACCATTTGGATTAGGGCAGAGAGCCGCTTTTCTCCACAGTCAGGAGGAGAGTAGTGAGATTGATTGGAGAGATATTGATTGCTTGATCAGTTCAGTACCACACGTCACTAGTCCGAGCTATAGTCCGTCATCACCTTCGTTTGTACCATCTGCAGCAGACATGGAGCGCCTTGAGCGCACCACTAGACAGCTTGAGACCATTGAGGAAGCTGCACCAGTTGAGGCACAGACCGAGCCAGACCTGTCAGGATCTCCAGAAGGTGATCTGACCCTCACTGAGAGGATATTCATTCAGTTGGACTCTCATGAGACATTGCTAGGAGTCCATTCTGATCAGCTAGAGAGGATCGATCCAACACGCTTGCAAGCTTGCGAGCAGCGTGTTGAGGGTTTAGACCGAGTTACTGATGTGTTGTTTGAGAGCATGGGGCTCGAGAGACACGAGAGGATGCGACTGGGATTTAGGGTTGAGACTCAGGTTGAGGACGTCAGAGAGTTGGACAGCAGGGTACGAGCCTTGGGTAGAGGTCAGACTCAGATACACGGACGACTAGAGGAGCTAGAGAGCGTCCAGTGGATTGCGAGAGATACTGTCAGAGAGGGATGGCAGAGGACTACTGGTTTAGAGTCTATGTTAGCATCGCAGATGAGACGTATCACGAGTTTGGAGGATACACAGCGAGAACTGATTGCTACCATAGAGCGATTTCGTACCGAGCATGGACATCCCTAGATTCCATTGCATGATGTATTACACTAAACTGAACTATAACAGTTAGTGTTAGTTATTATCCTCGTATTTCAGTTGTATTTTCCATTGTATTTCCTTTGTATTCCGTTGTATTTCGGTTGTACTCCAGCTAGTATCTCATCATGTACCGTAGGAACCTTGTAACCGAAATTCTATCTATGACAAACTTATTTTCCTACCCAATTGTCTTTACTTTTATGGATTGCACATATGATCTATCTACAATAACCACACTATTACGTGGCACTTACCTTGTTTAAAAGGTTCTGTAACTCATCACCTTTCTTACTGCAGAAATGCCGCCAAAACAAAGATCCAAACGTACCAACCCTGGTGGAGCCTCCAATGCTCCAATTCCAGCGAGAGTCACTCGCAACCAAGCTGCAAATGCTGCTATTCCAAACAGAGTCACACACAATCAGACTGCCGAAGCCACTACTCCTGCTAGGGCTACTCCAATCCAACCTATCATGAATCAAGCCATGATCGACCAACTAGTCAATGAGCGGGTAAACGCCGCTTTAGCTGCAGCAAATCACTCGTCTACTAATGCTGGAACTTCAAGACCACCCACTCACAACCGCACTTGTACTTATCAAGACTTTTGTAAAACCATGACTGGAAGTTTTAGTGGAACCGAAGGAGCTGTCGGTCTGACTAGATGGATCGAAAAGCTCGAGACTGTGTCCCGAATCTGCAATTGTGAAGAAGATTCTAAGGTTAAGTATGCATCATTCACTTTCACGGATGCTGCTTTGACCTGGTGGAACAATTTTCTGAAATCCGCTAGTATCGATGTTGCCTATGCCATGCCATGGGAAAACTTCAAGGAAATGGTACTTCGAAAGTACTGTCCTCGTAATGAGATCAAGAAGCTCGAACATGAGTTTTGGAACCTCAAGGTTCAAGGCACCAATATGGCTGCTTATAATCAGCGATTTCAAGAACTAGCCTTATTGTGTCCTGAAATGGTTCCCACTGAGACCCGATTGTTGGAGAGATACATCGGAGGATTGCCCCAACCTATCAAGGGCAATGTAACCATTTCTAAGGCTATTGATCTTCATGAAACCATCGAAGTAGCCAACAAACTCATGGACCAAGTGATTGAGGATTCCATGGACAAAGTGGTCGACAATAAGAGGAAATGGGACGACCATTCTCAGGGTTACAACAACTATGAATACCGTGGCAACAACAATAGGAACAACTGCAACAATCAAAACAAGAGGCAAAATGTTGCTAGAGCTTATGCAGTGAATGTCGGGGAAAGAAAACCGTACTCAGGGACTGCACCATTGTGTAATCGATGCACACTGCATCACAAGGGGCAGTGTACCGTCAAGTGTCGTAACTGTCAGAAAATCGGACACTTAACCAGGAACTGCAGGTCCAAATCATTGGCGACAGTTCAAACAGCTCCAGCTCAGGACCCAAAAGCTAATATAACTTGCTTTGGTTGTGGTGAAAAAGGGCATTATAAGAATGAATGCCGAAAGACCAGAAACCAAGGCCATGGAGGAAATCAAGGAAACCGAGGAAATCCAGGAAGCCATGGGAATGGCAGGATTCAGGGAAATGTTGGACAAACGAGTAATCAGGGAAATGGAGAAGGAGCTCGTGGGAGAGTCTATGCTGTAACCAAAGTGGAAGCTCAGGAAGACCCGAATGTTGTGACGGGTACGTTCCTTATAAATAACCGTTATGCATCCATATTGTTTGATACGGGAGCCGATAGGAGTTTTGTTTCTAATACATTTAGTCCACTACTCGACATTGCCCCAACCGCATTAGGAAATGCATACAACGTGGAACTAGCTAACGGTAACATAGAAAGGGTAGACACCATCATAAGAGGTTGCACCCTTAACCTGTTAAACCACCCATTCAATATCGATTTGATACCAGTAGCATTGGGTAGTTTCGATGTCATTGTCGGAATGGATTGGTTAGCAAAATATCATGCTGCCATCATTTGTGACGAGAAACTCGTTCGAATACCCTATGGAGATGAAGTCCTAACAATAGAAGGAGACAGAAGTGATAGGAGAAACGCTTCAAGACTGCATGTCATTTCCTGTACCAAGGTGTTAAGGTGTATCGAGGAAGGATGTCATATCTTCCTAGCACAAGTCACCGGAAAGGACGAAAAAGAAGGGGAAGAAAAACGTCTGGAGGACGTGCCGATAGTAAAAGAATTCCCTGAAGTCTTTCCCGAAGACTTGCCAGGACTCCCGCCGACCCGACAGGTTGAATTTCAGATCGATTTAGTGCCTGGTGCCGCACCAGTGGCAAGAGCACCTTATCGATTAGCTCCAACGGAACTTCAGGAGTTATCAAACCAGTTGTCGGAACTTGCGGAAAAAGGGTTCATCAGACCAAGCTCATCACCTTGGGGAGCACCAGTCCTGTTCGTCAAGAAGAAAGACGGAACCTTCAGGATGTGCATCGACTATCGTGAGTTGAATAAACTAACCATTAAGAACCGTTACCCACTCCCAAGGATCGATGACTTATTCGATCAACTGCAAGGTTCAAGTGTTTATTCAAAAATCGACTTAAGGTCCGGATACCATCAACTAAGAGTTCGAGAAGAAGACATTACCAAAACCGCCTTCAGAACTCGTTATGGACATTACGAGTTCCAAGTCATGCCTTTTGGGTTAACTAACGCGCCAGCTGTGTTCATGGACCTCATGAACCGAGTGTGTAAACCCTACTTGGATAAATTTATGATCGTATTCATTGACGATATCCTAATTTATTCCAAGAGTGTGAAAGAACACGAAGAGCATCTTAGATTGATCTTGGAATTGTTGAAGAAGGAAGAACTATATGCGAAGTTCTCAAAGTGCGAGTTTTGGATACCCACTGTGCAATTCTTAGGTCATGTAATCGACAGTCAGGGCATACATGTAGATCCCGCTAAGATCGAGTCAATAAAGGATTGGGCGACACCCACAACTCCTACTGAAATACGCCAATTCTTAGGACTTGCTGGATACTACAGAAGATTTATTGAAGGTTTCTCAAAGATTGCCAAATCTTTAACCAAGCTAACCCAGAAAAACGCCAAGTTCGACTGGGGAGAAAAAGAAGAAGAAGCTTTTCAACTCCTTAAAGAAAAGTTGTGTAGTGCACCTGTTCTGGCCTTACCTGAAGGTAGTGAAGACTTTGTTGTTTATTGCGACGTTTCACATAAGGGGCTAGGAGCAGTATTAATGCAAAGGGAGAAGGTGATAGCATACGCCTCTCGCCAATTGAAGACTCATGAGAAGAACTACACGACACACGATTTGGAGTTAGGAGCAGTTGTGTTCGCACTCAGAATTTGGAGACACTACTTGTATGGCACAAAGTGTGTCGTATACACCGATCACAAAAGTCTACAACACATTTTGGATCAGAAAGAACTGAACATGAGACAGCGCCGATGGTTGGAATTACTCAGCGATTATGACTGTGAGATTCGTTACCATCCGGGTAAAGCGAATGTAGTAGCCGATGCTCTCAGTAGGAAAGAGCGACCAAAACCTCTTAGAGTCAGATCCTTGGGTATGACAATTAGTTCACCTCTTCCAACCAAGATTCTTGAGGCTCAATTGGAAGCACTCAAAGAGGAAAATCGTCCGAATGAGAACCTTTACGGAATGCCAGAGAGTGAAAATGGATTTGTGAAAAGGTCGGATGGAACTTTGTGTTTCAAAGAGCGAAGTTGGATACCACTCTACGGAGGAATTCGCGACATTATTATGCATGAATCCCACAAGTCTAAATACTCCATACACCCAGGATCCGACAAAATGTACCTTGATTTGAAGAAATTGTACTGGTGGCCTAACATGAAAGCCGACATTGCAACATATGTCAGCCGGTGTTTAACTTGTTCAAAGGTTAAAGCTGAACATCAGAGACCCTCAGGCCTACTAGTACAACCCGAAATCCCCGAGTGGAAATGGGAACGTATAACAATGGACTTTATCACCAAGTTACCTAAAACCTCTAAAGGCTACGACACTATTTGGGTGATAGTTGACCGTCTCACCAAGTCAGCACATTTCCTACCGATGAAAGAGAGTGATGGGATGGAAAAACTTGCACAACTATACCTGAAGGAAATCATCGCACGCCATGGTGTACCAATTTCCATCATTTCAGACAGAGATAGCCGTTTCACCTCAAACTTCTGGAAATCACTTCAAGATGCTTTAGGGTCTAACCTCGACATGAGCACCGCTTACCATCCTCAAACTGATGGACAAAGCGAGAGAACAATCCAAACACTGGAGGATATGCTAAGAGCATGTGTGATAGACTTTGGAAATGGCTGGGATAAGCACTTGCCCCTAGCTGAATTTTCTTACAATAACAGCTATCACACAAGTATCAAAGCCGCACCATATGAAGCACTCTATGGTCGAAAATGTAGATCACCTGTGTGTTGGGCCGAAGTTGGAGAAAGTCAACTTACTGGTCCGGAGTTAATCCAAGAAACTACCGAGAAGATTGTACAAATCAAAAGCCGACTACAAGCAGCTCGTGACCGTCAAAAGAGCTACGCGGATAAAAGGAGGAAACCACTTGAGTTCCAAGTGGGAGATAAAGTTATGCTCAAAGTTGTGCCATGGAAGGGCGTAATTCGTTTCGGAAAACGTGGAAAGTTAAATCCTCGTTATATTGGACCTTTCAAAATTCTTGCTAGGATCGGACCGGTAGCATACTGCCTTGAATTACCACAAGAACTCAGCTCTGTGCACAACGTGTTTCACGTGTGCAACTTAAAGAAATGTCTTTCCGACGAAACTCTTGCTATTCCTTTGGAAGAAATCCAAGTCGACGAAAGATTGAATTTTGTCGAGGAACCCATTGAAATCACGGATAGAGAAATCAAACGGCTTAAGCAAAGCCGCATCCCGATTGTCAAAGTCCGTTGGAACGCTCAAAGAGGTCCAGAATACACGTGGGAACGCGAAGACCAATTCAAGCGCAAATACCCACACCTTTTCTCTACTTCACCAAGTAATCCTAACTGAAAACCGAGGACGGTTTTCTCTTCCAAGACGGGGAGGATGTGACATACGGTAAATTTTCACCAAAATTTAACTGATAATTAGTAATTCATTTTTACTAAGCCAAATTTATTAAGCATGCATAAGCTTTGCCTGAGCATTTGAGTAGATAACTCGCATACAATAAAAATTTCACCGCTCTTGCATTCATATCATTTTATGAATATGTCATTTTTTAAACTGTAAGACGAGAGGTTATCTCGTTTCCCCAGTGCCCGACACTGCACGCGTACCGACACTATGATAAAGGCAAACAAAACTAATAATAAACTCTTGTAATGAGAAATGTTACAAAATATAATCTTTCCGAAACATATCTATAAGACACAACATCATAAAAATTATCGAACGATAATACATCAGTCACAGTTTTAATTTACTGAACTCAAAGTATTTAACACAACTCACTCTTAAGATTTTAACATTTATCAATATAAGTGTATCACTCTTCAAAACTAATACATATATACCAAAACCCTTCTATATACATTTACATTATCCTTACAAAATATAAACTAAACATTATACACTCTTTTATATTTTGTTTTTATCTTTTCCTTCTCTCTTGGTTTAGCCGCCCCTCTCACCTCCCCTTATTTTATCTTTCTCTGTTTTTCTTTATTCCCACACGTTTTCCTCTCCATCTCACTAGATAGTACCACATATCTTGTCTTCCCAAAGAAGCTATCTACTTTCCCTGCTACACGCCTAGGTCGAATCTCCCAAAAGGAGAAAAACTCAACATGCCTTTCCATCTTGATCTTCTCACTCATACCAAAATCATGATAGATTTCTTCTCCAAAAAAAAACCATCCTTGATGCGCCGGCCATGGTTTGAACGAATCCAAGGAGAATCAAAAGAAACATATCTCTACTCAAATCCATCTTGAGCTAAGTCACAAGATTCGTCTATCTTTGGAAGCTAGCTAATTTCGGCTTCAATCCAAGACCCAAGGAAGAAAGAGGAGTCAAACTCTCTTATTGTTCTACTCTTTTTATTTGGACCGAACCACAGGGTCACATACATCCCCAAAATAGTTTAGTCACAAAACTTCTCAAGGTGTTAAAGGTGTGGTGGTGATTCTGCTGGTTCGGGTTTATTTGTGTTGTAATCGGGTTGTGTCGAAAAGTATTCCTTCCTTGTGTCGAGACTCTCAAGTGGTTTGTAAGAATCTTTAACTTCTTTTCTTTCAATATGTATCTCTATTCAAGTGTTAATGAAGTATAATTTAGACATAAGTCACATCTTGTTTAATATCTTAAAGATGAGATACTAAGTTTAGTATTCTTGTTGATAACAAATCGTGTGAAATAATCAGTCTCAAGTAAATTTAGTTGTTGTTGGATTCCTTGTTGTAGTCTTGTCGAGGTTAGGAATCAAAGAAAACAAAGATAAGTGTTTTGATAATTGTTAATCCGTATGTTCTTTCAGTAAATGATTTAGTCTCATCGGGATTTAAATTTTGTCATTTGTTTTGTTAATCTTGGTTTGGTCGAGAAGTAGAAGTCCGAGAATTTGTGAAAGTTAAGAGTTTATAAAGTCTACTAGTAAACATTGTTTTTGAATCTAGAAGTTTGATGTTGGTCCTAGCACTTGGTTTGGTTTTCAAAAACTTGCGTAAGTAATGTTAAGTCGAGTACTTTGTAACAAATTTACCTTATAACATTCGGTTATGGTGTTGTCGTTAATCTTAGTGCGAAGTTGTTGGCTCAACGGTGAACCCACTTCGTTGCTCGAGGTGCTCAACAGTCGACACTCATGTTGCCCTTAATAGCGTGGTACAAACCTTATACTAAAGAAACCATTTTCTGTCACAACTAATCAATAACTTGGGGAGTAGATTTTGTGACCGCAACACCTTGTGTCTAGAGTTAGTATCACTCGTGAGAGTCGTGATTGGTCTTCATATTGTATCGACAACTTCATTTTGGTAGTACCAGGATGTTGGAGTCATAGTCCCGGGTCGAGGAACCTCGACTTCACAAAGTAGGACATGCTTGGTCAAGTTGTATCTCGAGTTAGTCGTTTATGTTATTCTTGCGTCTAGGACAAATGCACTAGCATTATGGTATCGAAATGTAATATGTCCACTAAAAACTTGATGGAAATCTGCTTGTGGAACCATAGTGATACTAGGCCACCTTCCCTTTTGTCAAATTTGATGTCTCATACCAAGTTTGAGAGCATTATGTGTTACCAAACTGTAGCCATCTTTCCTTCGTACTTCATTTTCAACAAGAAGACTTTTCATCCAGATAAAATGTGTTTGAGTCATAAAATGTCAAGTTGAGCACTTGACTACTTTTCCCACTTGCCTCCATTTTGACTCATGAGCAACAAGTTTGGAATATAATCTGTTACTTAAAAACTAGCACCTATCTACCTATAAAGCATGCTAGTACTTGATATCTTATTGTGAAGTTAAGACTTTGTACAAAACACCCTTTTTATTACTTGAGCCGCAGCTCTGTTAACACCTCAACACAAATCTCATGCGCCATTAATTAACCAGGCCCAATCCTACTTGTATTCACTCCGGGCCCAGGCCCAATCCATGTTCCCTGCTGCAAGCGACGCGGGCCACAGCCCATGACAAATTCGGATATCCATTTGGTAGTCCAAGCCAAACCGCAAAATAAACTCAAAGTGTGTAATGATTCGACATGAACAACAAGTGTTTTTAAAACACGTTTCGCCTAACAATGTCAACGACCACTTTTAACGTCAAATTTGTGAGCAAACGTATGTCAAGAAAAATTTCCATTTAAAACGACATATATATATATATATATATATATATATATATGTACGGAACAAGTTATGATAAATAAATAGAGACCGCTATGCCATTTTATCATATGTTAAATTCGAAAATCAACAAATATAACTTACATATTTTCTAAATACAATTAGAAAATAAATAATTTATATATATATTTTTGACAACCCCATTTTGTGTCAACTTAAATAAGTATATACACATTTATATACTTACTAGTAAATTGTTATATTCAAACCAAATTTCGAGTTCTAAAACCGTTATAATGACAACATAAAAGTATATATACTTCGTATACTTACTAGTAAAAATCATTTTTACAAATAAAAGTTTAGTTTTATTTCAATTATAAAAACAATTGAATTAATTAAGGAAGTGATACTTAAAACGATGAACTAAAACATTGCCCTCCTTATCTAGGTCGCGTGTCGGTGCCGTTTCACAACAAACACTAAATCCCGCTTTTGGATTTCATTTTGCTAAGGTGAGTTTCATAGCCCCACTTTTACTTGATAAATTGTTTTATACATTTTGGGGTGAGAAATATGCAAAACATTTTAAGGATCAAAACTATTACATGATTACTATTACGTGGTTTAGCCTAAGCCCTTATGTCCCTAGAGAATGCCCTTTTTTCATGAACCGTCAATTCCCTATTGGGAAACGCGAATGTTATAAATAGATCTATTGAGGGTGACTCCTCCATTCGGTTGGCCATGCTTAGGCCAAGGCGAAACGTATACCATGTCGGAATCAAGTGTTGAGGGACAAAACACTTGCCATGGGCCCCTATATTGTATGACATCTTTTAGCATACAGAAACTGTCGTAGTATCGGTTGCATGAACTTAGAGCTAACGTAATAGACATTCATACATATATCATTATATTCGTTGTAATGATTATATGCTTTTGCTTATGGTCCAAGCTTACTATTTTAAATTTAAACCTATGAACTCACCAGCTTTTAGCTGACCTCTTAGCATATTTTCTCAGGTGTTTAAGATTTGTTCATGAAGGCAAGGCAAGAAGCGGATGTATGGTCGTAGTAGTATTAAAGAAGTGTTTTTACACAAAAATGATGTTTTTACTTTGGGACCACTAAATCTAATGGGATGTACCCATTTTTTTTAAATTATGTTGTAAGACAGCGTTTTAAAACTATTTTATAAAATCAAACGGAGCATGTATTCCGTTCTTTATTACTTGTGTTATGATTCACCAATTCCGTAACGCTCCCGAATAACACGTATGCTTCCGCTAAACAAATTTGGGGGTGTTACATTGTGACTTTCTTCTCATTTCTTCATTCAGAATACTGCCTTTAGCCAATTCCATGGTGATAACACCATCTGGTGTAGAGTTGGACAATGATGTCCTAAAAGTCTCCCAAGTATCCGGTAAGGTACCAAGAAGCCACAAGCCTTGAATCTCGTCTTCAAACTTGATACCCATACCTGCAAGCTGATTTATAATACCCTGAAAAACATTTAAGTGATCAGTAATAGGAGACCCATCAGTATACTTTAATCTCATCATTTGCTTGATTAAGAACAACTTGTTGTTTCCAGTTTTTCGAGCATATAACTGTTCAAGTTTGTTCCAAAGAGTACGAGCATGTGTCTCCTCACAAATATGGTTCAAAACATTATCATCAACCCACTGCCTAATAAACCCGCAAACCTGTCTATGCAAAATAGTCCATTCTGCATCTGTTTTGTTATCAGGTTTCTCAGTAGAAAATACAGGCAAGTAGTAGTCTTTAACATAAAAGAGATCTTCCATTTTTCCTTTCCAAACATGATAATTCGAACCATTCAAACTAACCATCCTACTTGTATTAGTTTCCATCGTTCAAACAGGTTAAGTCCCCAAACCAAGAACCAAGCTCTTGATACCAATTTGACGGGTAAAAAGTATGGGTCACAACGGTATAAACACAAATGCGGAAGCAAAACCTTCGTTTGACAGCACCTACCCAAACCTGTATGAACCTATGAGGAAGTAAACAAATAAGGCACACTAATCACAACTTTAATCAGCCCCAAATCAACAGGTAATAAAAGTAAACAACCACACAACAAGAACACCAAGCTTTTAGCGTGGAAAACCCCAAAACGGGTAAAAACCACGGGACACCTAGTGCCGCTTAAAATCCACTACCACCAATAATAGAGCAATACAATCAGACCTTCTCTAGATACTAGAGGCATACAACAATCATCATACACTTGGAATAAAGCATCAAGATGTATGGAAACAAACTAAAGACAAAAGAGGAACAACATCACCAGAAAATCTGCCCTCTGTTCCAGCCTTCGTATCTCAACTTTCAGACCACTTGAGACAAATTCAACCGTCCAAAATGTTGGCCCAGATGTTGTGAAGCTACTGTCCAAAAATGGGGACGATCCAACGGTTCAATCTCTGGGGATCTTCTGTTTTGTGGGCTGCTGCAGGGAAAGACGAACTTTCTCTCTTTTGATCTCTCTCTCTCTCTTTCTATTTTTGTTTCATTGACTTCTATCACACACCTTCTAAAAAAAAACTGAAGATAAGGCAGTAATACCCAAGATGGGCAAATAGACCCAAGATGGGCCTCAAGGGGATACCCAAGATGGGCTTTAATATGTTGGGCTAATAACTCTCATGGGCCAAGAAAATACCCAACACAGTTACATGGAATTCTATGATCACTAGCTATTCCAAGATAGGCAATGTTAAGTCAGTCCAATTCGTCTTTGATCACAATCCCATCAAAGATGTGGTCTCGTGGAATGCGATGATACATGGTACTGTAAAGCTGGCCAACTTAGTTTAGCTGAAGCTTTATTCAACAGAATTGGTGACATGAAATGCTCAAATGGTATCAGTTCCTCAAATAAAAGAGCCAAGTCTCATCCCACATCGGCCAAAAATGTAAATGAAATGGTGTTTAAAATGGGGGTGGACAAAGCAACTGGCACGACCTTACTTGAACAGGATCTGTTCTATAGGCTCGTACCTCTGTATTCTTGATTCCTCAAGAGACAGAACCCCATGTCTGGTTGACAAGCCATGACCATGTAGCTTGAGCGTGATTAACCGAGCCTTATGGCTTCGGCCATAGCTCAGTAGAGGATCGTTGCCAGCTCATCTGATGGGTCTTGGCATGGCTACATGGTTGTCTGACAGACAATACAATTTTTTTTAGCTTCTCAAACTGAATCTGATTGAGATTATGTGTCTTTTTTTGTTACAACGACTGACGCTGACTGCAATCAGCACGAAAACAGCTTTTTACTAATTCTGCGTTATACAATTAAAGTCTACTCATGATATTAGTCAATAAACATAGCGAAATATAGTAGAATGATTTTTCACTTGCAGCGCACCAATAAACTACAAATAGCCTTTCGTTCTTAATACTGAGCCCTTCTTTTATTTGCTGAATTGCTTGACAAGCTGCATCTGCTGAAGAACAAGTTTATCTTTCTACGAGCTTCAGTGAGACCATTTGTTTCATTACTACTTGCATCTCATTTTTTCAGTCACTTTTATCTGAACATAATCTGTTCTATAGATCGTGATGGTGGTGGACTGGTGGTAATAATGTATTTTTCTCAAATTTATATGCATCCATGGGTTGATGGAAGAATGTCGGAAGTAATTGATAGAAAGTGGCGTCCGCATGCAAGGAACCCGGTCACAGTTCAATTGAGGTGGACAATGTAATACATGAATTTGTTCGCCAATTAATGTGCTTCATTATATAGATGATGAGGAAAAAGAGGGGTTGGTAAGTTATCATAGTGAGAGGATTGCGGTTGCTTTGGGGCTCATGTGCATCTTACGGAACGGAATTTCGAGTGGCGAAAAGTTTAAGAACTTGTGACGTACGATTGTCATACTGTTATGAAGCTTATATCTACTTCTAGGTATATAATAGGGAGATAATTAAGAGGTATCGTAATAGGTTCCACTATTTCAAGAACAGTGTTTGTTCTTGTAAAAATTATCGGTGATCAGTTTTTTGTAAAAATTATCGGTGATCAGTTTTATTTATAACAAACACTTCTGTTAAACTATATGTAAGTCACTGAATACATACTTCCACAAACACCGGGTAGAAACTAGAAAGTAATATATATTGTAATAATTCAAAGGCACAACTTTTTGCTGGTACTTCCACAATGCCTTTCATGACAGAAAGATTCATAAAACTTAGCCATTGAATGCATAAATACACCATGATTTCCGATAATCATGTTGTTTTATCTATCAGTCCTTCACCTACAGCTTCTCCCTGCCAACACTCGGAAGTAGTAGTTTGCAAAAACATAAGACTCCACTGAGAAATAGTGCTATCTCACATTTATTTGTCAAATTCCCAAAGAACACCATTTCCATAATCTGCAATGCAATGAGCAAATAAATAAGAGATGTTACAGTCTTACAGACAAATCAGCCATTTATCTTTCGTTTATTTCATAATCTCATCAGGAAAGCAAGAATTATTAGTAACTTCTAGTGATCATCTTGGAATAGAGATTAATAAAGCGATTACAAATATTCAGTCATCTGATGATCCCTCTATTAATTGTACTAATCATCTACAAACTGAAGCAACAGCTCATGATGACTTGGATAAGGGAATCACAAAACGAGTTAAACAAGAGCTTCGCCAAGTACCCAAAAATATGGTCTAAATTTGCTGATCCTGGTATATCAGAGGCATAGAGCTAGAAATGTTAACTTTGACTCCCACGCAGTCAACCAAATCATAACTTCACTTTGCCACGAAGCTCTCTATGATGTCGCGGATAAATGTTTAGACGAACTTCAAGAACCCGACATCAATCCCTTGAGATCTGAATTCAGAAGGATGGAAAAGGTTATCAAGGCATTCAATCCTGTAAATGAGGTACCTGCTTTGATGTGGGTTTCAGAAAATGGTAAGAAACTTAAGCAAAATGGGTCAAATCTTGAGTTTGACATTTGTCGTGTTCATTACTAAAAACTTCTAAAAAATATAAGCAAGCCTAAGCATCTGGCTTCACCCAATATCCACCATTCTCCATTCAAATTGACTCACCCAAAACAAGTTTAGCTATCTCGTGGGTTGGATGGTATCTCGCAGAGAGCAAAAAGAGTCATATACTTCCTACTTATTGTCACAAATAATTGATCAGGCAGCTTCTTGGCATAATATGAAAAAAATCAGTTAAGAGTGACTATAAAGGCTAGAGCTAGACCACTCCCGACCCATTTGAAGTTGGCACGTGTGATGTCGTTGTATAATCAACAAGAATGCAAGACAATGAAGAAGCTACCGGCGCCAATAGATTTGGGAAGTGGATTTCAGTTTCATTTGGTATTTGTTTGTCCAGTGAGTGGAGAAGAAAGCTATATACAATATGTGATCAGTTTAGGAACAATCTATAGGTTGCCAAAAGACAACACACAGAACGTTTAAGTGTCCAGTTTGTGAAAGTCAGCTTGAAGATGAAACGGGTACGCTAATGATTAAAAAGTGCACCCAACTTCTTTTCTGAATGTTAGATTTGAGTCTGTAGTGGTAGTCATATATCAATGTTAGCTTTAGTTGATGTTTTCATTGACAGATTGTTTGATAATAACTTGAAAGTGTTGCGATATAATCTCAAATTTAGTCAAATTTTTTAATGTGTGGAATCAGGAAAGGTTGGTTTAAGCATGAGGGCGTTTGGGATTGTTTATTTCTGCATTTATATGCTCTTTTTAAGCAAATAAGACATAAAAGAGTTTCAAACAAACATCCCAAACACCCCCTATATTGATTTAATTACTAAAGACTATTGAACAAACAAATAATCTTCAAAATGCTTTGTCCAGATTCCTGTAGCAAACTATCATCAATGAAATATATTCAGTTAGTTTATCATCCCTTTATTGATCATGAATCAGTCGTTACAACCCTCAAGCAAAAGCTCGAGAGAATTTGACCACATTAAAAGTTAGAAAGCTCATGAAAGGTGCTAAACCATAACTTCACCAAGTACTCAGAAATATTGGGTAATATAGTTGACCGTTAGTATGGATCTAAAAGGAGTTGAAGATGTGTTTAATAAAGTTGAAAAGAATCAAGAACCAGTAACTTCTAATTACATAGACGTGATTCATCAGATATAACGAGATTAAAGAAGCGATTACAAAGATTCAGTTAGTTGATCAACCCTCTATTAATCATATTAATTCAGTCATTACCAACCAAGCAAAAGGTCTAGACCATATGGCCACATGATCAGCGGTTAAAACAATCACAAAAAGAGCTAAATAAGAACCTCACCAAGTATCTGAATATATTGTCTAAGTTTGGTGATCCTGATATATCAGAGGCATACAGAAATGTCGTCCCTGACTCCGGCACAGTCAATTAAGTCCTTTTAACTTCAGTTTACCATGAAGGTGTCGCAGATCGTTTCATAGGGAAGTCTCAAGAACCCGACATCAATCCCTTGAGATCCGAATTTTAAAGGTTGCAAAAGGTTATTAAGGCATATGAACCTCGAATTATACTTTAACAAAATGGGTCAAATCTTGAGTTTGACATTTGTGGTCTTCATTACTTAAAACTTCTAAAAAATAGGAAGAAAAAAAAAACAATACAAGGCACTTGAATTCACTGAAAATCATCTTTTTCCATTCAAATCAACTCACCGGAACAAGTTAAATGATCTCTCGGGTTGGAAGGCACTTGCATAGAGCCAGAAAATTCATATACTTCTCACTTATTGTCACAAGTCAAACAGGAGGAATTAGTAAAAGAGATGACCAACCAGGTTTTTAGCATAATAGGAAAGAATCTGTTAAGTGTGACTATAGAAGCTGGAACTAATAGGACTCCCAACCCTTTTGAAGTTGACACATGTAATGTCGTTGAATAAGAAACAAGAATTGGAGACGAGAAGAAGCTACCTGCGGCAATAAATTTAGGAAGAGAATTTTAGTTTCATTCGGTATTTGTTTGTCAAGTGAGTGGAGAAGAAAGTGATTGACCATACATGCTACCGTGTTCCCAAGTGATCACTGAATTGTCAAAATACCACACAGAAGAGTTTAAGTGTCCAGTTTGTGAAAATCTTCTTGAAGATGAAGTACATTGATGATTGAAGGGTGTAGCTAACTGTGTAGCGGTAGTTGTCTCGAAGTATCGTATGCCTTTTGATGTCCTAGTTTGGGCTTTAGTTGATGCTGTCATCAACACACTGTTCATTATTTACTTGAAAGTGTTGATCTCAAATTTAGTCGAATTCTGAATGTTTAGAATCAGGATAAAAAATAATACTACTAAGGTTTGGTCTTTGTATTATTTGCTTCATAATCTATTCTATTGCCATATAGTTTTTACCTTATATATCATATATGCACACGCATTAATAAAGGTTCCTTTCAAACATTTACAATTTATCGGGTAGCCAAAGCTATACTTTGTTGAAGATGTTACAAAAGAATACTACGTAGTAGATAAATGAAAAGACTTCACAGTAGGCTAATATATACGGAAAAAAAAAAAAAAAAAAAAAAAAAAAAGATTCTGGAGTCACAAAATCACAAAGGCCTCCATCGTGATGGACTCTTTACCATGTGATTAAAGAATACAATCAAAAATTTGCAAAAGTTTGAATGTATAAAAAAAATTAGTATACCATGAAATAACACATGAAACCATGACAAAAACAAACATAAATGGGCAATTGCAGCCAGCAATTTGAGAAGACAATTACAATTCATAACAATTACAATATATATCTGAATCTACTAAGTGAAAAAAATAAACAAATGTTACAAGGACAACGCTTAGAAGAAGGTTAAACGCATAGAAACCAAGCTGCATTGCGCTGCTATGATCAAAATAAATTGTTCCAACGAAGGAAAAAGTGCTTCCTACGATTCTTCGCATGAAGCACTTTTTACTTCAACCAAACATCAATTGTCTTTTCAAATTACTACTAATATGATTGTAAATTTATATAAAATTACTAAATTCAACCAAAATTAGAACAAAAACATTCACACAATAAATGTAGACTACAACATTTCATGAATCAAATATATAAAACGGGGGCGTTTAGTTGGTGAATTTCAGATCACTAAGGATTTCAAACCCGCAACACTTTTGGTTAACATAAAAGATTCACCTTAACATTAAAAAGTTTAAGCTAAACAATTTACCTTGTCATAGCGGCTACAATTTCCAAATAGTTGGAGTTCTCCAAACATAACATATCTAATATAACATCATTATAACTGCAAGGACTATTTATCTTTGCATTACTGGTATTGATGGCTATAGCCCTTATGGTTTCCACAACCCATGAGGAAAGATAAACCATTCTCCATACCGTCTCACCGGACGATTTTGATCCCCGTAGCGGTTGGTTGGGTTATTGGATTAATGGCTGCATTGTACTCTATCGTATAAAAAAGGAGAGACCAACCCGAGGATCATCAAGCTTCTTCAATGGTTTTACTATTCTCTCCTGCCGGAAGCATCATTTGGTCAATCGGTGTGGTTTACTTTTACGACAGCCCTAAGGCTCAACACATTATCTTTGGGTTTAGCTTCTATCCTGCCTTGGTCCTTGTAGTTATAATGATGTTGTATTAGAAGCTAAACCGGCCTGAAGATAATAGGTTGAGCCTTGTGGTAAAAATAAACCCTCCGATTAACCAAATAGTGCCTCTGATAGAGAGAAAATAGTAAAGCCATTGACGAAACTTGATGATCCTCGGGTTGGTCTCTCCCTTTTTGATACGATAGAGTGCAGGCCGCAGCCATTAAAGCAATAACCCAACCAACTGCGACGGGGATCAAAATCGGCCGGTGAGACGGTATGGATATAATGGTTTATCTTTCCTCATCGGTTGTGGAAATCCGATAAGAGCCATAGCCATGAATACTACTAATGCAAGAAAATTAAACCTTGATGTATTGCCCATATTAAACCTATTCTTGGACATTTGTTTCCTGTTTTCAAAATATCAACCAAAATTAGAACAAAATTTAATATTCCCAAAATACATGTAGACTGCAACGTCGTTTCACGAATCAAATATATAAAAAGAGGGCGTTTGGTTAGTGAATTTCAAATCACTAGGAAGTTCAAACCCTAGTGATATCTTAAAAGATGTAATGTTTATGTAAATGACAAAAATTGCCCCTCTTTTCATAAGTTAGTTAGTATGATTTGCTGAGATGAGGCTGGGTTTTGTACGGGGCTTTCAAAAAGAACTTTAACTACATAACTATTGTTTAATTATAAAAACTAGAAAACGATTCAAAGAAAAACTCAACAAACCCATCTGTTCAAATAGGTAAGCTAACACATGGCATTTATTTCGTGTTCAAATGCAAGGCAATACAAGATTACAAAAAACGTTTATCTTATGATACGGAGGATCCAATAAACAATGACACGCTTTAATTTCTCTAAAACACTTGCTGCTGAAAAAAAAAATCATATCACAAGATAAACTCAGCTTAGAAAAACTCATCAGATTCTGCTAGAATATCACGGAACCCAAATTCAACCTTTTGTGCGTCATAATCAACGTCATAGTGAATCCACCTACGGACATCAGAAGAAGTCATGAGTAAGGCGAGAATCGAACCGGATATAGAGTTTGAATTCTTTGAGTGTAATTGCAGTATCAACAACTAGTTATAAACTTATAATCCCCGTGGGGTTTTAACAAAAAAAAATATATATATTTTGTATTAAAGGTAATTGCATATAATTATATAGTTATAAGTTTCGTGCACGCACGAAGTTTACACATAAATCAAATTTATTTTAACATTTTAGTTCAGTACAAACACATATAAGAATTTGCCCATGAAAATTGTGATATAAGTACAACTAATACTTATGCACGAGTTTTTCATTATACATTAATATCCATTATAATTTGGTAAAATATTTGTAAAAATTTATGTTAGGTAACTCAAGATTTAATTTTATTTAGCTGACAAAGATGTTGACGTTGTTATTCAAATTTCACTATTGATATTATGTGTTACACATGATGCAAGTTTAATAACACATAATGAGTGTTGATAAAGTTAAACTATACTCCTTAATTTTTAAAAATGTTTTTCTAGATATCCTTACATAAATAAATAAGAATTACATGAGTCGTTGTTATAAGTACAATCGCGTATATTTATTTTTATATTAAAGTAACCCGTGCTTACAATTTGATAATTATATTCCCGTTTTCAATAATTTTTCCGTATTTAAAATGTAAACTCGTGTCCACATAGGTTAAACTTTTAAAAATGAAATAAATGAGTCCTTATTGAACGTATATAGTAAAAAATTGATATCTATAATCTTATGCAAATTTATATGTTGTTATTTTAAAACAACATATACATTGTATTTTTTAAAATATAAAGTATAAAGGGTATAAAGTATAAGGGGGTATTTGTTTATAATCCAAAATTATTAAAAAACATGGAGGCTTATAATAATACACACTCAATATAATTTTAAAAAATTCAACCACTAAAATTTTATTAATTACCTCATCTTTTTTTAAGTTTTTGTTTTCACAAATTTGACACTTATGTTTTTATGTGTTTTTTTTATCAATCAAATTTCTCCACCAAATTTATTAAAGTTTGACCAAAATTAATTTAATTTTGACTTTTATTAACCAATTACATCACACGATTTTACTTACGTGGCAAAATCAAACTCTCCTATTGGCCCGATTGTTTTTTCAATAAGAATGAAGATGTAATTCTTTTATTATATAAAAGATTCTTAGGGTTTGGTCAAATTTGACTTTTGAAGTCTTTAATTTTCAAATTTGACCTTAAATATTTTGTGTGTGTTATATATTACTTGATGTAAATATATGAATTGGTTGAGTTTTAAATGTATTTTCTATTGGTATAATTTTTATCAAGTATTATATAATATAAATAAGAATATATAACATCAAAGTTGCAAAACGAAGACTTAAAAAATCAATAATAAACTATAATTATGGGACGGACAGAGTATTATATTAGATAAAACTATTCACCCGCAACACTTTGCACAAAAATACAATACTTTAATCAAAATTGTATCATTTACGACATTCAACTTTCTACGTTATTCTATCTCAAAAGTAAATAAGTAACACGAGTGGTAGATAGAAACATTCCTTTTATCTATGGATGGAAAAAAACCCCAAACCCTACAAGAAAATCCGTTAACCCAAAAATTTTAAGGCAAGGCGGGCATGCTTATCGAGTTAGGGGCGGGTTTCGGAGCCAGCCTTAACATGGATCTCTATTTGGTTTGGGGCGGGGACGGAGCTCAACATCCCCGCCCTGCCCGAAACATATATATCTACATACAATCATACATATAGTATTACATTGGTATTTATCGAATAAAAATATAATTCTTTGATTTTTAATATTTGTAAGATTGAAAATTATGATCATGAAAGCTTGTTGCTTGTCATAATATTCTAAAGAAGATGATTTGCGACATGAATAGCTTATCATTTTTCATTTAATATTGTTGTTGAAAACTTAATTAAGCTAATGCTTATTTTATTAATAATGACCTATTGATTTTTCAAGTTATTATAATGTTTATAGTGTAAAAACAATAATAAACAGGGAAAAACATGAGTTTGGTGAAGCGTCGCGCCAAAAGAAGACAACCTGATAAGATCTCAACGGGGTACGGGGCGAGTTTGGAGGAGCATTTTGCCCCAACGAGACGCCCCAACAAGATCCCAATGGGGATTAGGGCGGATTTGAATATCCTTTTTGTAATCGGGTTTGAGGAAGGAGATGACCGCCCCACCCGAAGCCCATTGTCATTCCCTACTTTTATTTAATTTTAAATACATCTAAGATATTATTGTCAGTTAGAAGGATATATCCACTATTTATGTATCCCCAAATTTTAAATTAACAACAAAGCGGGAACTCTAGCCATTGCACACCATTCTTACTGTCGATCACCGTCACCATCACAAATGGTAGGTTCTTACCGTCATTTCTTTTGAAATATATACACTTGAATTATGTATATCTTTATTTAGGGTTTATGTTTTTAAAGTGATGTGTATTAATTAATTTTGGTCTTATTGTTGGATATCTCATAGCAACTGTTATCTTTATTGCTTGTGGCTGTGTGAATGTTGGGGCAAATGATTTACGATTGCGAAGAATTGCATTATTTGAAACCTAGCTATTACAATTATCCGCGATAACCTTTGGGTGTTAAACCTTAAAACTTCATAATTTAAAGGATGAGTTTTTATGGTCTTTGAGAAATTTAGCAAAAAGTGTCGAGCCTTGCGCGGACTGGAAACCTACATGCTCTCACTAAGGTGCCCTTAGGATAAATATTTACTGCGTATACTGATCCCTTTGAAAATAACATTCGGTTGTGCTCCCAATTTGGGTCACCAACAATTTCAATGTCACACTTTAGTAGTCATTAGTCAAGTTAACAATCTCCAAGATGGCCTAGTGGTAAGGTGGCCCGGGGTCAAACATCATGGAATGGCTTTATGAAACAGTGGCGTACATCAAAGCAAACATGCTGATCAACTTAATTTCCCCTGGTAGCGTGAATAGGGATCCTTCTTTGTATAACTGTTTGCTTTAGCAGTCAAGTTTTCAGTTGACACAATTCGTGTTTTTGGGTGATTTCATAGAAAAAATTTATCATTTATAATCGTGCTTGACTTGAATTTGCAGAGTAGTTTCTTCGCAAGAAAGTCAGAAAATTTAGAACTCTGATGTCTAACTTAGAGTTTTTTTGTTAAGTTGGACTTGGTGCTGATCTTAACATTCCTAGTCCAAGTTGCTTCAAGGCATGTCATTTTTGTCATTTGACTTATAGTCTGTGAGAAAAAACAAAAAAGCCAAATTGCTATAAGGGTTCCCCAGTTTGAGCAATATTACAAGCTACACCCCATTTTTGGAAGTGCATGATTGCATCCCTTGATGACCATATGTTTGAGACAGATATAACGACTTTCCATATAATTATATTTGATTTTCTTTGAGCATTTCATAGTTCATACATGATATTTTAGTGCTTGCTACTCTTATTGTGTTTTGATGTTTCCAATTGCCTTGAAGGTCTCATCTATATTGCCTTTGGATGTGATTTACAAGAAGTCAGAAGTTTCTCGTTGTTAAATGCACATATCAGTGACTGACCTCGAGCAACACCATGAGGTAAGTAAAGTGACTTGACTTATTTTCCCTTTCTTTTTTGCTTTTACACTAAATTCTATATTTGTTAACTCTTCGCTGGTGATGTTCAGTAAAAGCAAATGTGTTGGAGATTCTAGAGGCGCTGACACGTCAATGAGAAATAATCTGCGTGAACATGCCAAATCATACGATAATTCCCCGAGCCAAGATAAAATATTGAAATCTAACTTTCTTTTCTCCTTGACACCACAAAAGCATTCAGTTGGAGAAACAATGGCTGCAACTGCTAGGTATGTTCTTTTGCTATTATATACATTCATCTGTCTCATAAGTTGTTTGGTTTCTCTGGTCTTATATGGAGTATGATAGTCTACTTATGTTTGTTTGCATAATCTAGCATCTAGGATTTGGTATCTCTTAGTTCGTTGGGCTATAATCAATCTCTCTTTTCTCTAGCATGGTTGTAAAACTCGCAAGGCGGTACTCAAGCTGTTGGCTACTTTTTTAGCGAATAATAGGCCTAGGTGGGGGGGGGTACTCGGACATATAAGTTTTGAAATTATTTGTGTGACATGCTCATAGGACGATAGAATTGTTCATAGGACCCTAGAAAATGTTTAGAAACATTAACACGGTTGTTCAAATACTTCAAACCGAGTCGACCGAATTTTGACCTACCCGATTTTTTTGGCCGGTTCGGCTCAACTCGCCTCATCCACTGACCTTGTAGCGATTAATCGCTGACTACTCGGCCTTGTAATACACTGTTCTCCGGTGTCCATTTGATTACAGTAGTTATAACACTGTGAGTCCTGTATAGAAACTTCAAGTTTATTTTATGTGATCGTTGATGCATGTGGAATATTTATATTTGTACATAGGGTGTATTTCTTCAAAGCACAATGATCCTGTAATTTAGTGTGTCCAGGCCAAAGAAAATTTCTATAAATATATGCTGTAATTTCTTTGTATATAAAAGATTAAGATTCCACCATTCTTCTCTGTGTTTCAGATCATTCTCTTTCAACGTTCAGAATGTTACAAAGGCACACGGTCCACAAGTCGACAAGGTAACACTTGTTTCATTACTGCATTATCATTTCAGCTGTCCTATATCTTCATGTTGATTTCTGTTTTATACTTAATTGCAGCTTACTATTTGATCTATTACTCTTCATTGTCCCAGTTTGTAAAAAAAAAAAAATCTTATAAAATAGACTTTTTTTTGACAGGCTTGGCATCCGGTCTCAACTTATCTTCTAAAAGTTATAGTAGAGTCCATATAGAGCCCACTATGTGCAATAAAACTGTTTCTACATTATTTTCAATACATTTTCAAAAAACTCTATGTCCACTACACTACCCTTAATAAAAAAATATAAGCCTCCATATGGAGTCCATAAAATATTTGCAATAAAAGTGTTTCTACATTAGTTTCACATTGTATCATTGCAAAATTTAAACGTTTCAGTATTATCTTTACCTAATTCTTCTTTACAGGTTTAAAAATTCTATAAATACATGTCAATTTACATTAGAAAAATTAAACACATCAAACTGTTTAACACTACTAATGAAGGTAAATATTTTGTAAATAATTACTGTAAACAGAGTTGGGGGACAAGTGTAATAAACCAAACGACTATATTGTATTTAATTGATGATGATAATAGAGATTACAAGTGAATATATAGAAATGTGGAAAACATAATATCTAAATGGGTCTAACAATAAACTAATGTAATACGGGCCTAATAATAAATCGGTCTAACCAATCCTCTAGCCGAAGAGTAATAGGACTAAACAGCTGCTTTACACTTACTAAAAGACTGACTTTTATTCATATTTAACTCTAACATTCCCCTTAAGCTAGAACATAGATATTGATCACGCCACCTTGTTACAAATATAAAACCCAAAAATTTGAAGCAAAAGTCTTCCTCGAAGCAATAATCCAAATCTTCAACAAACGAAAAGCTAATCGATCTCACTTGGGATCTTCAAAACAAAATACGAAGCAACCTGAACAAAATAGGTCTCAAATCAAATGAAGAAACGAAGAAACCTAACAGGTCTCAGCTAACCAAAATATGAAACTGGAACAAACATGTTCAGGTCTCAACTAACCAAAATACGAAGCAACCGGAACAGACATGTTCGGGTCTCAACTAACCAAGAAATTCAAAAATCGAAGCAACCTGAAACAACAATGTCGGAACATGTCTCAACTAATCACACAAATCCAAAAGACGAAGCAACCTGTCCGAACAGGCCACAAAGGTAACCAAAACTCCAAAGACGAAGCAACTTGTAAGAAGAGGTCTTAACTATCTAAAACTCAATTCGAGTCCAAAAATATGAAAGAACATAACCAAAATCAAATGGTCTCACCGGGGACCGAACTTAAAACTTTTATTAACCAAAAACTAAATCTTCAAATCTGAACTCGACTAAAAATCATCTCACCAGATCGACACTAAATCTTCAACATTCAAAATCCATAAATCATAATCAATAATCATTTGATCTTAGGGATCAAACTTATACGCTTCAAAACTCATAACCCATTTGCAGAAGAAAGCCATCTTCGTGTATAAGGCTGCCCCAAGTAACGCTTGGCGACCGACATAGGCGAACTATTCCTAAGATCAAATGATTATTGATTATGATTTATGGATTTGAATATTGAAGATTTAGTGTCGATTCCTAATCGAACGGCCTTCTGTGCCAAATCGATCGTGGGTCATTTCCCTCCCAACTTAGTCGTGTATGCGATCGACAGAAACAAGGCCAATAAATTATTAAACCGTTGTGTAACGGTTAGAAAAGAAAATTTTTGAACGTTGGATTTGACCGTTTGAAAAAAAAATAAAAAATAAATAAAAAAAAATAAAAATCTATTAAACTACCTTATAAATACATAACATATTTACACACTTAATCCACAAATCTCACAATCCTCTCTATCAAAAATCTCACATCATCTCTATCAAAATGTCTAAGAAAACACCACAACAAAAAGGCCTAAAATCCCGATTGGCACAAAACGTCCCGCAATTAACACCGGATTCGAATTTCCGGTTAACCGGTGTCTCACCAACCGTCAATTTCCGACCCGCTACTTTGGTTTATCAATCGCAACAACCTCCACAACAACAATCTAACAATCCATTTTTTTTTATAAAACATCCTATGAATCGTCCATTTGTTCCACCGTATCAAAACATCCAACAACAACAACAACAACAAGAAATCGTCGGATGTGCCTGAGCGACCAACTGGTCGTGATACCGCTAAGAAGAATAAGAAGAAATCGTCGGAGAGTTCCAAATCTAGCTATATGGAAGGTGTAGCCGAGAAATGGAAAATCATTAAGTCCATGGCATTGGGAAAGAAGAAGTAGCTGGCAGACGGATACTACGACTTGAAGAAGAAAGAGCTGGAGCAAAGGCAAAAGGAGTTGGACCTGGAGCAAAAGAAAGTGAAAATGGATGACAAAAGATTGGCACTAGAACATGAAAAACTTGAATTTGAGCGACAAAAGAAATATGAAAAAGACATCATATTCTATTGCACACCAATCGACCCATCTTTGCCCGCACTACAACAACAAAAAATGCAGGAAATCAAAGATTCGATCAAGGCACGCCACAACCTAGATTATTAGTTTTTAATAAGTGTTGTAATGTTTTATTAAGTTTCGTAATGTTTTTATTTTATTAGAATTATTATGTAACATTTTAATTAGGGCAAATGACAAAAAAATGCATCGAACTTGACACTCTTTATGATTGTGTGTAGTCAACTATTTTTTTTTCTTATTGTGTGTACTGAAGTTTCAAAATTCAATTATTGTGTGTATTTTGTGACCATTTTACCCTTAATTTTTTCAAATTTCGAAGGGTAAAATGGTCATTTTACATGGCAGAATAGTCATAGAATACACATAATGATCGAAATTTAAAAGTTCAGTACATACAATAAGAAAAAAAATAGTTGGCTACACACAATCACATAAAGTGTCAAGTTCGATGCATTTTTTTGTCATTTGCCCTTTTAATTATTAATGAAATTTTAGTTTGTGTTAAAAATGTTTAAAAAAAATGATCATGGTCGCCCTTACTGGGACACCCAATCGCCTGAAGGTCGCTGGAGAGAGAAAGCTGACATGCCAGAAAAAATGGGAAGGATTGACCCTCCTTACTGGGGGCAGAACCTAATCATAACCTAAAAAGAATAACCCACCAACAATACCAACCAAAACACTTAACCAACAACTAAAACACTAGTCTAGTCAAACTAACAAGTAACAAAAAATAAATTCCCCAAATCAAAATCAATAATCCTTCAAATCAGAACCCTAATCATAAAGCATTTGACAATTATCCTCCAAAGTCATAACTTGAATGTTAATCATAACCGATCTGAATAAATACCACTTGTCACCCACAAAACCCAATACTAATAATCAATTTTTCAGAAACAAAACCTAAATCAGATGCTGCACATTCAAAACCCAAATTCGAAATCTGATTATGAAACCAAAATAACAAGCGGAAGATGAAATTCAAAAAATGGTAGATAAACTAAATCTCACCAGGTTTCTAGTCGGATTCTCACCAAACAAACATCTGGAAAGTTTCAACAGCTAGAACCATTGGATCTGAGCTCACGCGCCGGCGCGTGAGAAAAGGCGGTAGCGCGTCGGCGGCTTGTGGCAGCGCGTGGGTGGTTTTTCGGCGACGGGATTAGGGGGTTTTGCAATTCATGACTAACTGAATTCGATAATATGGGAGGTGAAATCTGAAAGGCACTCTAACATGGTGCTCTCAAAATTGATTAGGTATCTCATGGTACCTTCTTCGAAACTAAAACTCGAAACCCTAATTGGAACTAAACCTTCTCTCTGATACCGTGTAAACAGAGTTAGAGACAAGCGCAATAAACCAAACGACTAAATTGTATTGAATTTATGATGATAATAGAGATTTCAAGAGAATATTTAGAAACGTGGAAAACTTATTATCGAAATAGGCCTAACAATAAACTAATGTAATACATGCCTAATAATAGTAGTATTAATTCTTACAATTACCCTTGGTTTCTTTCTCTTTCAATGTTTATTCATATAAGCTATTATTTATACTTTTTAGAATTCAAAAAACATGGACGAAAATTTAGTTAATGCTAATCAAGGAGAAAAGAAGAAAGAGGCCGTGGTTATTGATATATCTTCTGATGAGCAGGTTTCACTCTATATCTCATGCTTGACAATATCAATTATATATTTAGGTAGAAGCAT
Source organism: Chrysanthemum seticuspe (assembly GCA_019973895.1). Lineage (NCBI taxonomy): Eukaryota > Viridiplantae > Streptophyta > Magnoliopsida > Asterales > Asteraceae > Chrysanthemum > Chrysanthemum seticuspe. The sequence continues at coordinate 217,102,906 of BPTQ01000005.1, forward strand.
ATATTAATTACACTCACTATTTTGTTATAGGTATCACCCAATCCATCAAAAAAACGAAGATTAACAAAGCATGATGAAAAAGAAAACCAATCAGGTCCAATGTTCGTTGTTTTATCTGACGATGATGATAAAGTATGTTGTAGAACTTTTGTCGAATAATCATTTGTTAACACTTACCATAGATACAAATAAAATCTAATTTCAATTTTTGTTTCATTAATTTATTGCACCTACCATTAATCATTTCCTTTTTGGTCTTACAGTCGCCATATTCGAAAGAAAATTCCCCATTGAGGTTCAAGCGATTCGTTAAAAAAAATGTTTCTAAAACCAAGGAACCATAAAGTGTATTTTTCACTCATTTGCGAAGAAGTGAACGAGGATTCAGCAAATAATGAAGAAACTAATGAACTATCTAAGGGCGAATATACTCAAAGAAATGTTAGTATTGACTCTGATGCTTCCGCTAAACCTACCGATTTCGATGTTGATGATGAAGAAACTGATGATGATAACAGTGTTGATAATATCATTTGAAAAAGCAGTTTATTTACTCACATGAAGGGAATAAAGACTTTAGAATCATATATAAAGTTAGAGGAGAGTTATTTTACATACCAAATTTTTCTTACATACCAAGGGATTCATCTCCACCATCCATCTAAAAAGAAATCAATGGCTGAGATTAAAACCATTTTATTATTTCACCTACTTTTTATAATTTAAATATCACCGTCGCGAAGAGCATTTAATTATCTCTCTATAGACGAACACTTTGATATACTTTCAAAAAAAGAAAAAAAATCGTTTTTTTTTCACATTTTTTCATTTTTTTTACGTTACTTGAAATTTGCATGAAAAAAATCATATATGATTAAACACTAATTTGCATATCACATGTGATATGATATGTATATCATATGTGATATTACACTAATATCACATGTGATATTACATTTTATTCCAATTACTACATTTAGTTTTGCTATAACTATTAATTATTTTTTTTTATAATGGTAGAATAGATAAATAAAATGACAAGATATTTACAAAGAAAAGACCAAGGAAATAGATTGACTAGGACAAACCCCTAATCAACCCATACCTTATCTGAAAGCAAAAAGCAGATTTGGACAAACCCAAATCAATACAAAGATTGTTGGACATGCCTAAACAATCCAATAACAATTTGCTGTCAATGTCTACTAGTGCAAATACAAACCAAATGAATAATTTCATCTAAAGCCTTGATATCAAACATAAGCATATACTGCACCACCATATACTGAACCATCAACATATGCTGAACCATCATATAACCAACATCTATAAGCACTTGAGTCTCAATGTGGACTATATGTAGCAGATCAGATCTTCTCGAAAAGGCAAATACATGGGAAAACATGGTACATATTATCCACCAAGGCTGCCTCATTAAAAAAACCTCTCCAAGTATCGACTTAAACCTGCTTCATTGTTCTTTTTGTGATAATCAGCCTGATTCTCATACTCATCTTTTCTTTGAGTGTTCATTTTCTTTACAGGTTTGGTCAAGTGTCCGTGCTTTAGGAGGAATAGATAATATTCCCCCTAGTTTGGAGGATGCTATTTCATACCTTGTACCTTTGTCTAAAGGTTGTTCTGCCTGCAGTGTCATACCTCGGCTTCTTCTTGCAGCTTCTTGTTACTCCATTTGGCATGAAAGGAATGTACGCCTTTTCAAGAAGAAACTTAAGTCGTATACACAGGTTTTTTATGACATTGTTTTTAATTTTCGGTTGAAGATCCTAGTTTACGAAGAACTCTTCACGGATTAGAAGGATTGTTGATACATGGGAGCTACCAGGATCAGTGATCATTACTAATTAATAATGGCCTGATGGAGTGTTTTATTTATTATCTGTTTTTTAGAGTTCCATGCGAGAGTTATACTCTTTTTCCTTCTCCAAGGTTTTTCCCACTAGGTTTTTCTTGGGAAGGTTTTTAAGGAGGCAGTCTCACTTGGATATCTTGTGCTCCCATGTTTCTCATGGATGTAGCGTTTTGAAAAGTCTTGGAGTGGTTCATGCTGGTTCCAAGAGGCGGTCTTATGGATGTCGACCACATATTTATTTTATTCTTAGTTATGTAGTAGGTTGCTAGTGTTTGTGTTTATGGCCTATCATAAACACGGTTTAGTAGTTTATCAAGTTTTTACTTGAGGTTAATGTGATACCCTGCCACATTCCATTTTGTACTTAACTGGTGATTAATATATTTTATCGGGGTAACCCTTTACCCAAAAAAAACTCTCCAAGTAAAACCCTGTGGGATAAAACCTTGGAAAAGAAAAGGAGTGCAGAAAACAGGAGGATAATCCATGTATAGATGCAAAACTTCTTGAGGAAAATCATCTTGAAACCCAGCACAACCTGCAAGAACAGAGAAAGGGAAAACAGTGCACAAAGGATAGGAAACACTAGAGGATAAGGACAGTTTCTTAGACTAAGGCACATCTTTCAGCTCTCTCTAGATGGGACAGAGGGTCTTTAGTCCAAGGAGATAGCCTAATCATAATGCCATCTATCCGAACACTAAAACCCTCTAAATTTGTTCTCCCATAAACAATGTCATAATACAATAGGCGCATCAAGATCAAAATGACCCAGAACAACCCACAAACCAAATAGTCCAAATAAGGAGATGTGTAAGACCAATAACTCAAAACAATAGTAAACCTGGTGCAAAAGTGTAAAGAGATCTCCATAACCATGATACACAATAAAGAACTCTTGCAGGATACCACATATACCATAAAGATATCTCCATAACCATGATACACAATAAAGAACTCTTGCAGGATACCACATATACCATATATTGTTCAGTGCACCAGCACAAGGGAAACCATAGAGTGATAGAGGTATAAGAATAAACTTGCACAAATTATAAAACTCAAACTTATACCAACATATAATTGACCACTCTTTCAGGCACACATTATAGTTGGAATAAGTCAATTTCCATGGATGACAGTTATCCATACTGTTAGGATTTAGTAAATCCATAAGTTAAAGACTCGGTCACCTCGAGTATTTGTTAGCATTAGAAAGCTCGTAGTCTTAGACGTTTAGTTATTATAAGTAGTTAGTTAAGTAACACCGTGGAGGACGGACGGGTCTTTACCCACTGTATACCTGATCCACAGCCCGTAGGTGGCGTATTTTGTTAAAACTATAAATACCTTCTACCTCCCATGGTAGAAGGTGGAGCTTCATAATATAACATTTACTTTCTCTCACTAGAAGTTCTCATTCTCTCCACTTTCTCTCTCTCTAAACCTTACACTATATTCGATCCATACAACTTATTGTTTGTGTGTTTATGATAACCAATATCTAACAATTGGTATCAAGAGCCATGGTTTGATCATCTACTTCGTGTGTGCTCGGATTTTTGATTGGTTATACATAGTTTATGGTTCGAATGGTTTTAGAGACTTTTTCACTTGTTTGATCTTGTTTAGTGGTTAAGTTTGTTATTTGATTGTACTTTTGTGTTTAGGTTTATCATATTAGCTTAGTTTTGGGTTTGGAAGGCTTGTTTTATCTTGCTTGTGGTGGAGTTTGATTGAAAACGCAAGGTTTTGTGATTGTTCTTTGTTGCGTTTTGTGTGTTCTGTGGTGCGACTTGCTTGTTCAATATTGCTGTTTGTCAGATTTTTGCCTGCGATTTGGTGAATTTGTGTTGCGATTTGTCTGACTTTGTTGCGGTTTGACATTACTTTTGTTGCGGTTTGATTACTTTGTTTATATTCTGTTGCGATTTGTTAGCAAAAGGACAAAAAGGACGATAGTGCTTGTACCTTTTGACAGTGACCTGCGATTTGTCATCTTGTTATGCGATTTGTCTCTGCGATTTGACAAGACTTGTGTTTTGGGTTCTGCTGCGATTTATCCCTGCGTTTTGTCAAGTTCTGCAATTTGTGTCTTTGCGTTTTGTTATCTTTCGAGTTGACAGGTTGCGATTTGAGCTGGCTGCGTTTTGATAGTTATGTTTTGGATATTCTACGATTTGTCTCTGCGTTTTGTCAAGAGTTGCGGTTTGTGTTCTTGCGTTTTGGTATCTCTGCCACTTAACAGGTGTTGCGGTTTGTATCTCTGCAATTTTGTCTTGTATTGCGGTTTGTGTGTTGCGACTTGATAGTTGCGATTTGTCTCTTGAGAATTGACACTTGAGATTTGAGTTCAACGGTTTCCTCTTGATTTTGTAAAATCCCGCGAAAGATTCGATTTCTTGGTTTAAATCAAAGAGTTGTAAAATCCCGTGTATTTAGAAATCGTGTTTACTGTTTCAGATAACGTTTAAGCTGATGAGTCCGATACCGCCCTCCTATGCTGGATAGAACTGATATGACTCTTGGGCTCAGAGAATCCGATTGTATTGCTTAGGCAAAGAGAATGGTCTTAACATCATTCAATCAATTGATGAAGGTCCGTACCAAATGGGCACCACCAGAGATCAACTTGAAATTGGTGAGGATGGAAGTGTCACTCTGTTAATGGATAGACCAAAGACTTATGATGATCTCAATGAGAAGGAGAAGAAAAGATATGATGCTGACATTAGAGCTTCAAAGTGTTAAACTGAATATTATTAGTTGTATATCTCTGGCACATTTAATTTGATTGATTGTGTAAATTAGCATAATTTGTGGGCATTATCTATTTACCATATTTAGCCCATTGTAATCCCTATATGTACTCTATCTTTTAGCATTGTATGCACGGACAAAAATCAATAAACATGTGTTTATGTTTATCTCAACCATCCTTCATGGTAATCAGAGCCATCTAATTTTTCTCCTAAAATCACTCAAATTCTCCTTCCCAAATCTCCTTCAATACACGCTTGTATATCTATAATCTCTCAAAACTTTTTTTTTACACAGCCAACTTTGTCTTACTACATTTGGCTTTGTATCAATTATCCAATTGATTGGCTAAGAAATTGGGTACGCTTTACTTATAGCTGGTATTATTTTTTATTCGTTTTCTACAAAGTACGTTCTATTATTTAGTTTAGATTTGGTTACAAAAAGAATCATACGAAAAATTAACAAAAGAAAGGGGTTACTCATCTGGCTACTGTTGACGCAAGAGGAAAAAAAAGGGTTGAAAACTCTTTTGTTGGTTGCTGTTGTGCGACACACAGAAAAGAAAAGAAATACGGTGAACAAAAATAATATAAATTATATTAGTACCACCGGTATGCCACGATTGTTACATCAAAACCCACCGCAGCCTATTAATTCCCCTAGCCCAGCTCACTATGGATTGTTACATCAGACACTGGCCCAATATGTGGCCCGCCAGACTAATGTTGCTCAACAGTTTACACCACAAATTATGCTAATTTACACAATCAATCAAATTAAATGTGCCAGAGATATACAACTAATAATATTCAGTTTAACACAAAGATCATACTTCAAGGTCTACCCAAAGATAATCATAACACTCAGGCCAAAGCAGTTTGGGATAATGTCAAGATGCATCTCTCTGGCTCTGAACTGACTAAGGAAGATCGAGAGTCACAGCTGTATGATGAATTTGAGAACTTCAAGATAAACCCAGGGGAGAGCATTACAGAGTATCATGTGAGGTTTCACAAACTTGTGAATGATATGAGGAATATCAATATGACTATGCCAAATATCCAACTCAATTCCAAGTTCGTAAACAACATGAACCCGGAGTGGAACAGGTTTGTTACCGTAGTGAAGCTGAACAAAGGATTGAGGAATGCTAACTATGAGCAGTTGTATGCCTACTTACTTCAACATGAGAAGCATGCTACATTTGACCGTTTGATCATGGAAAAATTTAATTCAACTACAACAACAGGCATAACAAATGACTTAGTTGCATTTGTTTCTAATGTGAAGCTAAACACTCGAACATCTTAGGTCATACCATCTTCCCAGAATCAGAATCAGATTACTATACCAAACTCAAGAATTACCCCAACAGAAATGTTGATTGAAAACCTTTCAAACCAAGTTGCTCTATTGGCTAAACAATACAGAACCTCACTTCCCCAAACCAACAACCAACTTAGGACCTCGTCTAACCCACACAATCAAGCTACAGTGGAAGATGGAAGGGTTGTGGTACAGAATGTGCAAGGAAGGCAAAATGTGAATCCAAGGAATGTTGCACGGGGAATGTTGCACGGGGAATGTTGCGGCTGGTTATGTGGGGGATCAGAACAGAGGAAGAATAGCAGTTCAAGGTCAAGGCAAACCAATTAAGTTTTACAACTGTGGTGGTGAGGGACATATTTCTAGGAACTGTACTCAACCTAAGCGTCCACAATATGCTGAGTACTTCAGGGATAAGATATTACTGATACATGCTCAAGACAGTAGAGCAGTGTTGGATGAGGAGGAGTTGTTGTTTCTTGCTTATGGGAATGCCAACACGTTTGATGCTGACGTGGATGAACAACCAGTGTATGATTTGGCACAGAACAATCCCAATGTCTTCTAGGTTGCTGACTGTGATGCCTTCGACTCTGATATTGATGATGAACCAACGGCACAGACTATTTTCATAGCTGATATTTCTCCCATGGTTTCATCATGTGACACACGGTAATCTTCCAATTATTATAGAATAACAAATGATGATTTATTATTACCAAGCATATTTAATTAAGCATGCGTTAGCTTACATGACTATTTTGAGTAGATAACTCGCACACTACAGCATACTGATCAAAGAATGGTGATATTATAGTTTTGAAATTTCCCTAATGATTTAAATTTTTAACGAGAGGTTATCTCGATATGCAAAGCACCACTGTGTACCGACACTACAGTAAGGGCAAAAATAAACTTATAAGAAAACGTGTTCATAAAACTTTAACTTATAAAAATTTATCAAACCATAATACCGTGAACACGATATAATTCAGCGGGACACAAAATATAAAATACATGATAATATTACTCACATACTTATAAAACCTCATTTATTAATTAAAAATGTTAAACCTAAATAAATTCATTTGTCTCTCCTTTTTGTCTTCACACACTCACGCCTAACACACCTAGATATCAACAAAAATACTTTTACCACCAAAAATTGTATCTCTTCCTCCTGCCTACAATCATTCGCATAGGTCAAAAGAGAGAAACCTCAAAATGGATAACCTGTAATCACCTTTCTCCTTCCTCATTTTTTTTTTTTTTTTTTTTTTTGAACGGTGACTTTCATTTTTTGGATTAGAGTCGCACCTGCCCTAAAGCAGGCCCTCATCCTCCACGTACCCAGACTATGTTGTCTTAACCGGGTCCACGCTGGCGTAGTGGGGATTAATAACGGCGTCCGCCCGGAAACCCCGGAAACCGTGCCGCCTCTACACGATATTTATCGCTAGAGTAACGGTCGGATGAAAACCGGGGCCGGCTTGGATTCGAACATGCGCAGCTAATGGCTTACAGGCTCTCCTCTTCATTGCCTAGGTATCAGTGGAGCTTATGGTCCATAAGTGAGGACTTCCCGGTAGGTCACCCACCCGGTACTACTCTCACTTGTGGCTCACTTAACTACTTAAGTCTCAACCACTAGACCACAAGCCACTGATTTCTCCTTCCTCATATCCTCACTCTCCAATAACATGAATCAAATTGTCTCTCTTTTCTTTTTCTTGCTACTCATCGTACGCCTTCAAAGGTTAACCCCTCAAGCCTAAGTCTTGAATAGCATCAAACATCACTCTCATCCTTATGATATTCCCAAGGATCAGTCACAAGGATTCAAAAGGGATTGGTGTTGAGAGGGACGACTGCCATAAAAGTCACCTCACAAGTTCAAGACCAAGAAGGTTGGGTCAAGACTTACTCTAAATGCCCCTTTATGAAGCTTCGAAAATCATCAGAAATTTGCACAAGTCATTCATAAAGCTTCACTTACAAAAATTAGGGATTGTGTAAAGGTTAGGGTTTTCAAAAATTAAGTTGGGGGTTTTGTAATTCAAGGTGAGTATACATCAATTCCAACATCAATTTGGTGATATCAAAAGGGATTCGTGGTCAATTGGCTTTTCCCTTAATCGGTCCATATCTACTCGACTTCAAAATTTTTAAGGACGAATTCTTTTTATTTGTGTTCTAATTTTCTTGTTGTGTATTAAATTCGAATTCCATGTATGTCAATCACATTCATTTCCATTTTTTCTTATTTGCTATATTCGATTGGTAAGAAAATGGGAACATAAAGATTTTGTTCTTGTTGAATCATTTAACTTTAGTATTCATGTTGTGTTGTTATGTCGAATATGAGATTGATAAATTTGATGTATGGGTGTTGTCATAAAATTTCTCCTTTGCTTCTGTCAAATTGAATGAACTCCAGAAGTGGTATAATTAGTTGCAAACAAAGAAATTGTTGATATCTTTGATTATAAGTGTGACTATCTTGATGTCATTTAGTATTTTTGGTGAAGTCAAATGGGTCGAAAAACTCACTGTGGATATCGCTACAGTGGTGATATTTTGATGTCTTAAGTGGGAAGGTTGGTTATCGACAATGGGTCATGGTTGTCTCTTCGGGTCACACCTAGTTACCAAGCTCGACATAAAGGGCCTCATCTGTATCGGGTTGTTTTGGCCATGAGTCACAAGGAGAAGACACCCAAATAGGGTGTTTCCTACCTGCTGTAGACACATGATCACAAGGGTGGTCGTGTGAATCGAATGTATGCTCATGTTATTAAATTATGAAATATTAGAACTCGTGTTTAGGAAGCGTGTTGGGTTCTAGAAAATCTTGTTGTGTATACAACTTTCATTCCATGTTTGCATTAAGATTGCGTCATAAATAAGAGTACTTGGTTTATGGGTCGTTCATCTCGAAATGTTTCCACAGAAAATGCAGCTTGAAAACTCCTTCCAAACTCTAGTCAATCCAAAAATACGCCTAGGAGTGTCTTGTGGTCATGTGGCTAGTAGCCGGTTAAAATGTTGGGCACGAGTATCATTCGTGATTTTTTAGTCAAGTTGGGTAGTCGAGGTGTGTTTTAAGCATATCGGACGTGTCACTCTTGGTATGAGTTCAACTCCAAGTTGATGACATTGTGCTCGAAACCCCTATACACCTCGAGTACACATTTGACAGTAAGGGATGAAAGTCAACATTTGATCCTCACATGGGCCGCAGCCCATGAAACTTTCCCAGGGGTGCATTTGTTTAATCTTGGTCCGAAGCCCTCTAGTGCAAATTTAACACCACTAGGCCCCAGCCCACACTAAATTTCATGAAGTAGTGTGGCAAATTAAAACCAAGTGTAAGAATATAAAAGATGAAAATGTATAAAACTTTCTTCGGCAATCAATCGATAATAGGGTTTGTCGTCATTTTGACCCGTGTTCTTTTTGGGTGAGTCGATACCTCATCAAGCTTCTAGTCGCCATTTTGTCGACTCCACATAAACCTAATCTACTCAAGCAACATTTCTAAAACTTATTAAAAACATTAAACCATGAAAACAAATTTGTTTGCCACCTAACTATCATATAGTGCCTAATTTAAAACATTCCAAGTCACTCATATATTCTAAACTATGTTGTTAGTTTAACCGGTTTAATTTGGTGCCAACATGTAAAGATTTTTTTTTAAATATCTAATGTCGACATATGTACATCAAATAATGATATAACTATTTCAAGATAGAAGCGTTATACGCTAAAAAAAATTTTACTTACTTTTGATAATATAAATCAATGTTAACATAGACAATATATACACACATGTATATACTTACTAGTAAAACCTTATGATCATTTTGCAAACAAATTTCGGTCTTAAAACCATTACAAAAGCGACATTAATTTAACCATTTTAAGTAAGTCTAAACTAGAATAATGAACTAAGATTTTGCCTTACTTACTTAGGTCGCGTGTCGGTGCAGTTTCACAACACACATTGAATTCCACCTTTGGACTACTTATTGCTGAGGTGAGTTTATAGCCCCACTTTTACTTGATAAATTATTTTATACCTTTTGGGGTGAGAAAATATGCAAATATTTTTATGGACCTAAACTATTGCATGATCACTATTACGTGGTTTAGCCTAAGCCCTTAAGTCCCTACAAATACCCCATTCATGAACCGTCAGTTCCCATTGGGAAGCGCGAATGTTATAAATAAATCTATTGAGGGTGACTCCTCTGTTCGGTTGGCCATACTTAGGCCAAGGCGAAACGTATATCATGTCAGAATAGAGTGTAGAGGGACAAACACTCGCAATGGGCCCCATAAATTGTATGACTTCATTTTGCAAACAGAAACTGTCGTAGCTTCGGTTGCATGAACTTAGCGCTAGCGTAATAGACTTTCATTCATATGTCATTATACTCGTTGTAATGCTCATATGCTTATATTTTGGTCCATACTTACCATTTTTATCATAAACCTATGAACTCACCAGCTTTTTGCTGACTTTTTAGCATATTTTTCTCAGGTGTTTGATTTGATATCTTGATGCATGGCAAGGCGTGGCAATGGTCGTAGTTTTCTTAAAAGAAGTGTTTTAACACATATCGATGTTTTATTATTGGGACCACAAACATATGGGTCGTGCTTTATATTTGAACAATGATTGTAAAACAATGTTTTAAAACAATTTTATGAATTTAAACGGAGTATGATCTCCGATTTAGTAGCATCCCATGACCCGAATGCTTCCGCTAAACCAAATTTGGGGATGTTACACATAACCTCAACAAGCTGGTCCCTCCAATGCTTCAGTCATATCAGAGGTACTAAAGCTATAAGATATGGTTGATGAGCAAAAGATTCCCAACAAAGTACAACCAACCGAAGTCGTAGAGTCAAATATTGTAAATATGAGAAATAGCAATGTTATCCCATATGAGCAATATGTGAAGCACGATGAAAGTCCTGTTGTACCAAGTGGTGCATCTTCTGCCATTAATGATGAATATGTGTTTAATGAGTACATTGAATATGTGCCTGATGACTCCATGACCACTAAGCTAAATATATATAAGGATCAAGTTGTCATCTATGAACAGCGAGCTAAATTTGAGTTGACCACACGTGAGCAGGAAATGGATAACCAAATGCGTACATTGATTAATCAAAGTAATTTAAGGGAAGAAACGTTAAAAATGGAGTTAAATTCCTTACAAGAGAAACTTAATCAAACTATTAAGCAAAAACAAGAATTTCAAGAAAATGTAAAATCGCTTAAACAGGAATTCAAAGAAAAGGAATCTAAACTCCTAAATGATTTTTTCAACCTTAAAACTTTAAAGAACAAACTTGAAAACAAGTTGAACGTACAAGGAAACACCATTCAGACTACTCACATGATTACAAAGCACGTAGTTTTAAGTGATAAACACAACGAAAACCTTGTAGAAGACCCAAATCCTATGTACCTGATGCAGGTTTTACTGACCAGGTTTTAATATTTATAATGTCTCGTTATACCTATGGTCTATCCTAATGCACTAACAGCCAGTGTACCAGGTCGTGTGTAGTGTAGTATTTGGTAAAACCGAGGTCGTCCCAAGAGCTATGTGTGTTGGATTAATACTAAGTCTAGGTGTCACAGATTTTAAGATGATTTAATTAATAAACTAATAAAGCAAGTAAAGGAAAAGGTTGTGATCAATAAAGGAGAGTGGTGCTAACCTAGTTATTCATCCTATCTAGTAATGTCTACGTCTAATTACTTCCAATTACTTCAGGTGGGGTCATGTAACATATTGGATTTCACAAACACACTAAACCATAAGATCAAATAGGCGTATAATGAGTTCTAGAGAGAGAAAGTTAGAGGTTTAGGGAACTTTAGTGAGAGAAAGAAAAATCTTATTATGAGCTCCAACTCTCTACCTTGGGAGGTAGAGAGTATTTATAGTCATTACATAAATCGCCACCTATCGGGCTGTGGATCAGGCATACAGTGGGTAAAGACCCGTCCGTCCTCCACGGTGTTACTTAAACCAAATACTACTTAACTTATAATAATCTACGACTACGAGCTTTCTAACGATTACATATACTTGAGGTGACCGACTCTTTAATACATGGATTTACTAAATCCTAACAATCTCCCCTAAGGGAGGTCACCTCAAGATCACCTCAAACATACATTGAATACAAACAGATTTTACTAAAGATTGTTCTTGCATTCTTGTTACTGTTCTTTGCTCTGAAGCCCGTAGTCATCGATTCTTCATTGATGCATGTTTGGATAACCTAAGTGGAGGTCTTTATCTGATCCACGTGATGATGAGTTTTGAGCTAGCTTTAAGATCATCAGCAATAATACATCTCTAACTCTTCCATTGTGGTCTTGTGACTTATGGACAGACATGCTCACATTCTGGATCATGATATATTCTCATCAGAGTAGCGGAAGCTTTCGTTGATTCATGATATTGGCAGCAGCGTAGCAGAAGCATGGAGTGAAAATATTAGAGTCATTGATGCACTAATCATGATTTCTTTTGAGATGAATGTGTTGAGTGAGCATGCGGCTATGGATTGACTGCATCATTCTGATCAGCTGCAAACGTAGGGCGTACCTGCCTAAAACATTTAGCAATAAAGCGCACGAAAGTGTCTTTGGTCACTTTCGTTGAATTGAGGTACACGGCCCACGGTTCCCCGTTGATCAGTACAAGTACTGCCTGTGATCAGGTATAATTCCGAAGAATTTCCTTGACAGGGTTTCGCAGCTGCTCTAGCTATTCTCAAACCGGAACGTCTCAAAGAAGACAACACGGAGTGAGTGAACCAGCGAATAGAGATTCACTGATTGATGAAAAGAGATTTGAAAAACAATCGTGTATTGCTCAATAGAAATTGTTTTTGCAATACAACGAAGGTTTTAATGAAAATCAATTATCAATCATAAACACCTTTTGATTTGAAATATTCGAACACGGTCAATGTGCTAAAGAAAAGAGTTTTTAAGCACAATGACCGGTTTTTCAAAGGTATCCGTCAATCCATAACCTGAACCAGGATTGATTCAAAAGATTGAATCGCCCCATTGTTTCTGTTCAGTTGTCACATGGTTGATCTATAGAATAGATCTCACATGCCACCTACCAGGAGCTTGTTTGATGTTGGCTCCAGAAGGCTTTTCATCTTCATTGTGAATATGTATGCATATCACTCGGATGTTCTGGCAATACTACAAGGATAATGCGTAGGACTCAAGATATAATCTCTCTTTCCACATTGTGTGAAACATAGAGTCTTCATTGAAAGTGTCCTAAGGAGATTTATTGATGATCTCGTGGCTCTAGACTCAATTTGTGCATATTTGGATCTTATATCGGAGACTAGGGAGAGGGTCTCCTTCTTCAATATCAACAATCTCTAAGAGAAAGTCGATAGATAATGTCGGTTCCCCGTGAGAATGAAACAAGTCCTTTCAAGAGGAACTTGAGTGGTTTGGGAAGTTGAAATGCAGTGCGTCACTGGGTCCATGACGTCTTGTCTTCAATACTGATGTTACCTTGGTAACCACCAGTAGCATATGAATTGAACCCGGTATCTGCCCTAAGGTTGAATAATTGGAGGGCTATTTGTTGTCACCCTTTTCTCATTCAATTCTTTTTCATTCTTCAACCCCTTCAGTGCTTACCGAGACTTCATAGCTAGAACCTTGTTGGGTTTATTCCAGTACTAGCTCAGTCTCTGTCCGCACTCTTCCCATATCTCATTTTTCTCCTTTTTTCAATATACCTAAGGACTTCTACACTATCTAGTGGATTGTCCCTGGGTAGATCCCTCCGGTTCTGGCGGATCATGGGAACAAATACCTAACCTTATCATCCTTATATCACCATACATAAAGTAAAGCTGGTCGGTCTATTTGGTATTGTTCATCTGCCATTGGAACCAATTGAAAACCATTTGAAAATCAATCCAGATACTTATGATATATATCAAAGCATTTTGTACCTGAATTGTTTTTGATATTTTTAGAACAAGAGCTCCCCCTCAACATGTGCATCAAGTGTTTGAAATCGTTTTGCACACGGAGGCAAGAGAAAGAATTAACTTCTTTGATTACCATTTTCCAAAAAATATCAACATCACTTCCCTAATCAAATCAAGTAGATAAAGCATTTTGGAGAAGGATGAGGTTTTCATAAACTTGCGACCCCTCAATATGTGCCTTGAGGTATGAAAGAGTTTTGCACATACAAGAGGGAACCTGCACATTGATCACGTTTCAAATCTTTGTGGTTTAAGATAGATGCTCCCCCTCAACATGTGCATGGAAAATTTGAAATCGTTTGGCACATGTGGGAAGGAGAGCTTGTACATCCTTATAAAACTATTTACCGAATTATCAGTTTAAATCCAATTTAAATCACAAATTCTCCCCCGATCACAATTATCAAATCATTTGAGATTTGTGATCTCTTGTAGATTTAAATTGATTTTGAGAGCTTTTTAAGGAGAATTGTGATTTGATTATGAAAGCGTTTTATCTGATAAGGATCGGATTTTAAGACTTTAAACTCCATTGAATAAACATGCATGATTATCTTTTGAAAATAATTGTATGACAAATAACTTTTTAGTTTAATTGAAATCATTCTCTCCCTCAATCAATGACATAAGTTGTTGATTGAGAGATAGATATTTTGACAAACTTTTAAGTCCAGATGATTATCAAAAATAGAGTCCGAGTTATTTTTCAAAACAACTAGTTTTCATTAGATAGTAAGGATTGGTTTAAAGAATCAGAGCAAGAAATTTGAAAACCAAGATAAAGTATGGCTCTATTCTATCTTTGAAAAGCGGGTTACTGCCTGAAATGACAATAAACCATTGTTTCTCTTTCTCCCAAAAATAATTTTTTTTTTTTTTTTATATATAAAATTTCGAACAACATCTAAAGTCCCGTGTCATTCTTTGAATTCAAGACCGTAGATATTATCGAATCGAGAGAAACATGACAAAATGACAATATTTTTTGAAGATTTTTCGAATTTTTCAAATTTTTATGGATTTTGAAAGTTTTATATTTTTCTATTTGATTTTTTAAGGTTTTATAATTTTGTATTTTGTTTTTCGAAAAAATATTTACAGGGGATAGATGAAGGAAACCTTTTACTCCTCTTCTTCCTCTTGAAGACGTTTGAGTGTTTCTGGTTGTAGGCTCTTAAGACCCAGTCGTGGAAGAATAAACTCAAAACGTTCTCTAGGAAGAGCTTTGGTGAAGATGTCTGCTAACTGGTATTCAGTCCTCACAAAGTAAAGTTCCACCACACCGTTTTCAACTTGCTCCCTGATGAAATGATGTCGAATGTCGATGTGCTTTGCTCTTGAGTGTTGTACATTGTTGCATGAGAGAGCAATAGCACTTTTATTATCACAGTACAGAGGGATTTTGTTGAATTCAAAGCCATAGTCAGATAATTAGGATCTCATCCATAGGATTTGAGCACAACAAGATGACATGGCTATGTATTCAGCCTCTGTAGAGGAAATAGAAGTACTCATTTGCTTCCTTGAAGACCAGCTCACAAGCTTATCACCCAAAAACTGAGCACCTCCAAACGTACTTCGACGAGCATCCTGACATCCTGCATGATCAGCATCTGCATAGGCTGTTAGTGACATACCGGTGTCCTTCACGTACCAAAGTCCCATATTGATGGTTCCTTGGAGATACCGAAAGACCCGTTTAACCGCTTCAAGGTGCTTTTTAGTAGGCTTAGCCTGGTATCTAGCACACATGCAAACAGCGAACAAGATGGCTGGTCTACTAGCTGTGAGGTACATCAGAGATCCAATCATACTACGATATTTCGTTTGGTCTACCATGATCCCTGAGTGGTCCTCATCTAGTTTAGTACGCTCAATCATGGGAGTGTCAACAGGGTCACTAGAATCGAATCCAAATTTCTTTAAAATCTCATTTGCATATTTAGATTGATTTATAAAAATGCCTCCGGGACTTTGTGAAATTTGTAATCCCAAGAAAAATGACATTTGTCCCATCATTGACATTTGAAATTTAGAACCCATTTCTTTTGAAAAACGGTCACACTCATTGGGGTCAGTCGAGGCAAAGATGATATCATCAACATAAATTTGAACGTGAATAAAATGTTTGCCTGACTTTCTGGTGAACAATGTAGGATCAACTGCTCCTTTGCTGAAACCGGTAGATAGAAGAAACTTTGATAGCGTATCATACCATGCCCTTGGAGCTTGCTTTAAACCGTACAGAGCCTTCTTCAAACGATAAACGTGAGTAGGATGCTCTGGATTCACAAAACCTTCGGGTTGGCTGACGTAGAAGACTTCTTTAAGATCTCCGTTCAGAAATGCCGTCTTTACATCCATCTGATAGACTACCATGTTCTTACTGGCAGCATTAGCCAAAAAGATTCTGATTGCCTCGATACAAGCAACAGGAGCAAATGATTCTTCAAAGTCAATACCCTCCTCTTGACGGTATCCTTTAGCAACCAATCGAGCCTTGTTCTTTAAGACATCACCATGCTCATCAAGTTTCACTTTGAAAATCCATTTTAGAGCAATGATCATACCACAATCTGGAGCAGGTACTAATTCCCATACATCAAGTCGATCAAACTCATGAATTTCTTCTTGCATGGCATTGAACCAGCTGTCTTCATTCATGGCGGTTTTAACATCTTTTGGTTTGATCTTAGAGAGTACGGAGTTGAAGAAGCACCATAAGGCATTGGTTGCAAGTTGTTTCCGTGTGGATACTGGACGAGAGGGATTTCCAATGATGTTGTCTAATGGATGAGCGTGAGTCCATTTTTTGAGGTGTTCATGTGGCTGTTGTTGAGGGACTGAAGTAGCAGAGTCGATGTCTCCTGAAGAAGATGGTTCTGATGATGATTCAGGAGCAAAGATATTTTCAAATGGAGCATCTTCGGGAGTAGCAAAGGGATTAACTTCTTCATTGATGCCAGAAACAATTCCATGATGTACATTCGAAGATTGAAGATTTGTTGATGAGACTGAGTGATCAGCAGCAGGCGCTTCTTGACTTAATGATATTGAAACTGAAGGGTTGACTTCACTCACAGGGATATGAGCAGCCTCTGTTGAAGGAGATGACACATCATTAGCACTTGGCTCATAGTGTTCATCAAACATAGGATCAAACAATTTCTTTAAATCATCTTCAGATGGAGGTACATATGGAGTTGCTGGAGAGAGGTTTGGTACAAGGGATGAACCAATGGGACTGTTTTGAAGTGCGGGTCAAGAACTTGATTGTCCAGGAGCCATTTGACCGGTCAGCTCATCGAACGTAACGTGAATTGTTTCCATGATATTTCGGGTTCTCTTGTTGTAGATTCGGTAACCCTTCTTGTTTGGTGCATACCCACCAAAAACTCCAATATCTGCCTTTGCTCTTAATTTACCTAAATCTTGACTGTCATTTGTTGGACAGCACAAAGCACCAAACACACGAAGGTAGGAGAGATCAGGTTTTCGTTTATGAACAAGTTCATATGGAGTTTTTCCATGAGAGGTGTGTATAAGGGAACGATTTTGGGTGTAGCATGCAGTGGCAATGGCTTCAGCCCATAGAAACATTGGAACCTTCGAATAAATAAGCATTGTTCTTGCGGCTTCTACAAGAGTTCGATTTCGTCTTTCAACTACACCGTTCTGTTGAGGAGTTCGTGGAACACTTCTTTGATGACTGATTCCAACACTTTCATAAAACTGAATTAAGTCTTTGTTGACAAACTCTGTGCCATTGTCTGTTCGAACAATTCTGACTGTATTGTTGAGTCAAACCTGAAGCTGTTTGATTAGTTTGATGATGACACTGGAGTTTCATCCTTTGTCCTCAAAAACTTTACCCAAGTAAATCGAGAGTAGTCATCAACAACTACTAGAATGTATTTCTTCCCATTTATCGTTTACACTCTCATTGGTCCGCACAGATCCATATGAAGGGTATGAAGAACTTCCATTACAGAATTTGTGGGTTTTGGTTTGTGGGCATATTTCGTGCTTTTACCCAATTGGCAAGCTGAACAAAGATGATCTTTTTCATATTTTAATCTGGGTAAGCCTCTGACAAGTTCATTTCTGGAAAGGTTGTTTATGGTGCCGAAGTTCAAGTGATTGAGACGACGATGCCATAACCAAGACTTTGTTTTAGAAGCCTTTGATAGCAAGCAGATTGGAGAGGACTTCATCATGTCATCGATAGAGATGGTGTATAGGTTAGAACCTCGAGTACCTCTTAATAATTCTACACCGTCAAGTTCTCTAACGAAGCAAGTATGTTTTCTAAAAGCCACTTCTAGATCGGAATCACAGAATTGACCAACAGAGAACAGATTGTGACCAAGACCTTCCACATAATATACCCTGGAAATCACACTTTTACCAATCACATAATCTCCATAACCCATAATAGCTCCAAAATGGTCGTTCCCGAATCTAACTGTCCCGATGAATTTACTCACAAAGTTCATGAGCCGCGACCGGTCTCCAGTCATATGCTTGGAACAGCCTGAGTCCAGGTACCACAGAGCGATTTGAACGATCTGCAGTTGAACACAGACAAGAATGGATAACTGGATAATTGGGATCCCCATGCAAGAATGGATTCCATTTGGTTAGTAACAGTGATTGGAACACCCACATCATAAATAAAAACATTCATATCAGAAATTGAATCAATGGAGTTATTATGAATATATGCAGTACTAGTGTCCGTATTTGCCCTATTTAAAGTATGTTCACTTCTTAAGGGAATAGTTCTACCAGTAGGCATCCATTTTCTAGTGGGCATTGTCTGATTAACCTTATGGCCAACAGGTATCCATTGATAACCTATCTTACTAAATGTTCTTCCTGTGGGCTTCCACTGTTTTCTAACTTTCTTCAGCCTTTGCCTTTTTGCCTTCTTAGCATGATATTTTGCTTTAACAATGTTAACTAGAGATTTGACAGCTTTAGACAAAACATTCACACCACATTCATGATTAGTAACAGAATTCAAGCAGACATCATTACAAGGTTTGCAAATAGTATCAGAATTCGAATTAATTACAGTACGCCTATGGCAAATACTAGAATCAACCCGATTCGTTTTATTCGGCTCAAACTTAAAGTTCCTAGGTTGGTCTTCTACTCTCTTCCAATGCACATTCTTAGCTTGCGAGGTCCTATCATTCCTTGTATTGTCTTGAGACTTTGACCTGCTTGCTTTAATGTCACTGATTACTCCTGTAGAGGGAATGGGAACATTAGTTTGTTTTGCTACTCTTTGCATCTCCTGTTTAGATGTGCTGGGATCTGAACTACATGCAGGCACACTAAGGTTCACTTTCTTAACACAAGAAGTGATGGGATTTGTACTCCTAGAAGGCACACTAGAGTTCGCTTTCTTAGCACTAACAGATCTGGAATCTGAACTACTTGAAGGCACACTAAGGTTCACATTCATAACATTGGGCATTGAATGGATTTCATGCTTGGCACTAGGCATAGAACAAGGAATCAAAGGATTAACTCTCTCACCTAAGGACTTAGGGCATATTGTGATTAAGCATTCTAGAAGTTCTTGAGATCGTTCGGCATATAAGCATGCATGCCCAATTGCATTATCAAGTGGTTTCTCTAACTTATCCTCTTCAACAATCTCACGGAGACATTCTAGACAATCCTTAAGGTATGAGAAATATGTTTGAATTGCAAGTTTGTTATTCCTAAGATGAGGGAGAACATATTTCACAGACAAAGCATATTTATTACAAGAGTGAACCTTTGATACACCATTCTCCCCATTGGTCAATGGCATTTTCCCTTTTACCTGGCTCTTCAGATTCTCAATTTCCTTTTGCAATGAAGCTATTTGTTTGTTATTTTTGTTACGAGGGACCTTTATTGATTCAAATAACTCATTGAAATGACGTTTAACCTTTTCATTTTCTTCTAGAAAACTTTCGTTTTCCTTTTGTAATGCATTTACTAAGTTTTGAAGATGAAACGTTTGAGAATTCTAAGAATCTAAAGGAGGAGGCATTTGGGAGCCAGTCACATTGTTCTTTTGACCCTTTAATTGAGAGATTTGGGCTTTCAACTTTCTGATCGTGTTACAATGAGCTTGAATCTGTTCATCACGTTTGTTAATTTGAAAAACTGCATCAAAATCTGGAGCATCTGAGGATGTCTTGATATTTGAAGTTTTGACATTTTCTTTAAGATGTTGATATTTTAGTTGTAAATTAAAATGCTCAACCTCTAGTTTAGAAAAATGTTTAACCAAATTGTCGTGATCATCCATTTCAATTTTCCCATTTAGTTTAGAATTAGTCTTTTCAAGCTCAATGACACGATCATGGGAGACTTTCAGGGCAACAGATAATTCATGAAATTGAGAAGCATTAATGGAACAATTTGTAGCAGTGAAAAACACATCTTGAGCAACACATTCAGTAATAAGAGTCTCATTCAATGTATGCAAGTTCTTCCACTCAATCTCATTATATTTTAGTGCTCGCTCATAGACACTAACCTCAACTATCATTGCATCAAATTCCTTTTCCATTTCTTTAATGTCTAAATTCATTCCCTTTTTAAGACTTTCAAAATGATCTTTTAGTTGTTTAAAGAAAGGCATGACTTCAGTTAAATAACATTCTTTCGTTTGCTCAAAACCCATTTCCCCTTCAGTTATACCAGTGGGTGTGATCCTTTTCTTACAAGTTTTCTCAAAACCAACAAATAGTTGAAAAATAACATATTGACTGATTAAGGTCTTGCTTTTAGTGGCAATAGTCCTAGGAATTAAATGCATTGGTGTATTGGGAGGATACACAGTCGTTGAAGGCATTTTCCTAAAGGGGGGTTTGTTACAACAAGATTCTCTGCTTTTTGCTTATCTAAATCCTTTTTCCATAACACTTGTTCGGGTGTTAACAACGTCTGAGGCTTAAACATGTTCAAGGAAATCCAATTCTCCTTCTTGTAATCATGGGGTGTGATATTTATTTTCTTCTCTTTACATTTAGGATCATCTAGTTTCTTGTTCATCTTTTCCCTAGTGACTTCATCTGATTTCTTATCTTCGTCAGTGCACTCATCGCAACTAGGTTTCTGTCTAGGCTTAAGGATTTCATTGCCATCATAAAGAACCTTATGAGCATTTCTAGCCTTTTTAATGACCTCTGGATTTGGTTCCTCAACAAGGGGAATGCTATGCTTATCGCTTAAGACTCTATGCTTAGTGATTAAGTGAGAAGTCTGAATGGTATTTCCTTGTACGTACAACTTATTTTCAAGCTTGTTTTTCAAGTTTTTTAGATAAGAAAAATCATTCAAAAGTTTTGATTCCTTAGCACTGAATTCTTGCTTAAGCATTTTAACATTTTCTTGAA
>BPTQ01000005.1:217124446-217275473 GCA_019973895.1 Chrysanthemum seticuspe
TTAACACCTCAAAACATTGAAAGTACAAGAATCTTGGATTAAAAAGTGTAAAAAACGAGTTTTTAAGATAACCAAAGATAGCGTTATCTCTACGCGTAAGATCCAAAACCAAAACTTCAAAAAAACAAACGAGTACACCCAACTATTTGGCGATTGATACCACTGTTAGGTCACAAGTTTTACAACACAAGCTTATAAGAGAAGGAGATAAGGCGGATGAACAAGTATCAAGCACACACACATATAAACTAAGGGACGGTTAGGCGTAGTGTATGTGAAAGAAAAGAAAACTTGAACAACCAACCCTCAAATGAGGGTTTACAAGAGTTTATATAGGCAAGGAGCTAGGGCAACACTCCCTCTCCTTCCCTATTCCTTATTGGGCTTGGATCAAGCTTATGGGCCTTTTACATAAGCTTGACCTTAAACAAACATAAATGCCATAATAAAGCTACCTATTACATATGAAATATAAATACTTGAAATACTGTTTAGGAGTGATTCCAACAACAAGCTTATGGAATCTCATATAGTACGCATAGACACTCTCATCAGGTTTCATCTTGAAATGCTCAAATTCATCATATAGTTGTGATTCTCTATCTTCAACCATTAATTCAGAACCTGAGAGAAGCATCTTGACATTATCCCATACAGCCTTTGCTTCAGTGTTGTGATTGATAAGCTTGTAGATGTCTTTTGGAAGACCTTGCAGTATAATGTTAGAAGCCCTGATATCTGCATCGAATCTCTTTTTCTCCTTATCATCGAGCTCATCATACATATTTGGTCTGTCCATTCCGTAAATCAATGTTCCATCTTCAGCTGTATCAATTATGTCTCTAGTAGTCTCAACCCGATATGGTCCTTCATCAATGGATTTGAGAATGTTAATCCCATTTTCCTTTCCAAGACAGTACAATCTGATTCGTTGAGCCCAAGAGTCGTAGTCAGTTCTGTCAAGCATGGGTGGACGAGTATCTGAACCAGCTGCTTGAACATCCTCGGCAACAGTGGAGATTATTGTAGGAGCGTTGGCAGACATGTTGACAGATTAAACGGGATTTTATAACTCTATGATTAAACCGGGAAATAGATTCTTTCACGGGATTTTACTAAATCAAGATAGAACCGTATTACAGACAGAGTCAACCAAGTCGCTAAGAAAACCTGAACCAAGTCGCTAAGCACCAAGTCGCTATAATACCAAGTTGCTAAGACACAGTCAAGTCGCTAGATAACAACTCGCTAAGCACCAAGTCGCTAGCAAAATTTTGACAGCAAGTCGCTAAGCACCAAGTCGCTAAGTTGTCAAGTCGCTAAAGAGAAACTCGCTAAGCACCAAATCGCTAACACCAAGTCGCTAACAAAGTTAAGTACAAGTCGCTAACTTTCACCAAGTCGCTACCCGTAGTGGAGAATCCACTAAGTGTACTGTTTGTCGGCTTGTCTCAATAGACAAGTCGCTAGCTCAACTCGCTAAGACCTTCAAATACAACTCGCTACCAAGTTACAAAGCAAGTCGCTACCAAGACAACTTATCCGTGGCTCAAGTCGCTAGCTAGAAAAACACAAAAACACCACTTTTCAATCCAAAAACAACCCAACCACGATGATTCAAGGTTACCAAATCAAAACCCAAGCACATACAATGATTCTAAACACAAAACTACACCCAAGATTCAAACTTTAACACTAGAAATGATACAAATGATGCAAAAACCACTAAACTTTTTCAAACTCTAAAACCACCTAAAAGTCACTAGAAATCCAAAGATATGTAAGAGATGATCAAACCATGGCTCTTGATACCATTTGTAACATATTGGATTTCACAAACACACTAAACCATAAGATCAAATAGGTGTATAATGAGTTCTAGAGAGAGAAAGTTAGAGGTTTAGGGAACTTTAGTGAGAGAAATAAAAATCTTATTATGAGCTCCAACTCTCTACCTTGGGAGGTAGAGAGTATTTATAGTCATTACATAAATCGCCACCTATCGGGTTGTGGATCAGGCATACAGTGGGTAAAGACCCGTCCGTCCTTCACGGTGTTACTTAAACCAAATACTACTTAACTTATAATAATCTACGACTACGAGCTTTCTAACGATTACATATACTTGAGGTGACCGACTCTTTAATACATGGATTTACTAAATCCTAACAGGTCAAAGTCGAGAGGACAGCATTTGGTCAATTCGCCCTAACCTATCAGCAAAGATGCCACCACTGGAGAAGTCAGTTGTCCCCTCATAAGTCCAGTTGTTCCCGGTCCCCGAAGCCGAGTCATTAAGTACCGCTACATGCTAGACTTATAATAATGAGTGCCCGGGCGTTAGCAACTTAAACACTCACCCCCTAATTCTTAAGTTCATCCAAACGGTAGGTGATCAGTTGGTCAAATCACACAAGTAGAAAGGGTCGTCAGTTGGTCATATCTTACCCTTCCCGTCTCAGTCTACTCACTTAGGGTCAGTTGGTCATATCTTCTAAGCAACTAGCCTCTATCGCCATTCAAAACTACCGAAACAAGGGTAGCTACCAATAAACTATGCATGCATACATTTAGAAATAATTATACGAAGGTAATATAAACGCAAACGAACAATTAAGAAATCATAACTAGGCCAGCACCAAGGGGTGCTTAGCCGCTCATATTAACCATACAAATCAATTCAATATTCAATGTTATGAAATACATGAATCGAAAGTAAAGAAAAGATAAAATGCTAATGCTTATCGTAGGGGAGTGATTTCTCCCTTGGAGACAGCTCCGTACGCTCCTCTAGACCTACCTTTGGCTTCTTCCCACGTTCTTTGGTTGTGGTGTGTGAAATGGGATGATTGAAATGCTGGAAATCGTGCGGTATTTATAGGTCAGATCTGGGTTACGGCTTAACCAATAGAATAGTTACGCCGTAATCCTCTATTTCTTCGTAATTTGCACTAGATCTGCTGGTTACGGCATAACCTTAGAAGTAGTTACGTCGTATCTTCAATAATTCTTGGTTACGCCATAGTTTAAGCAAGAGTTACGGCGTAGTTATCAGCGGCACGGAACCTCATTTGACCTAATATAGTTACGTCGCAATCTTTTGGGAGAGTTACGCCGTAATCTTCTGATGAGTTGGCTTCCTTAGTCACGCTTTAGTTACGGCGTAATGTGAGAGATGAGTTACGCCGTAACTTCTTCAAAGTGAGCATACTCTGATAAATCTTTGATAATTCTCCAACTCCGTGTCTCTTTAGCTCCAATGCTCGTAATTTACCTGAAAGTGAAATATAATGAAAAACAAGCATAAATCCATATAAATGATATAAATTACAAGCATTATCGGGGGAAATTGACACTTAAAATTCAGGATTATTTGATGTTATCAAATATCTCCCCACTTGAACTCTACTTGCCCTCAAGTAGACCTTTTTAGAAAGATTTCTAAAAAGATATCTCCCATAACCTGGAAAATATAAGTTTACAAATCCCTTATGCTAGAATAAAACAAAGCCGAACACCTCACGAAATGGGAACGAAACACTTAAATCTCTCAACTATTCTAAGTGTCAATTTCGGGGTGATCACTCAATCGCACAGTCATAGCATGTATTCTATCATAAGCTTGGTGGTTACACAAATCTCCACCACTAGAATTAAGGGCTAAACAATTTTTGAAGGCAATATGGGTAGACACGACAAAGGTTAAGGGGTGACTCGTCATTACTAACATGTCACGGCGAAGTGGAAAAAATCCATGACACATGACCAAATCCATGGCCAAGACACCAAAGATTGCTCGCTGCATCACCTAGACACGCTTCATGACTAAAGGGTAGGATAAGACATGGGATATATAAATGGTGTAAAATAAAAATCAAGCAGATAGTCTAAATCTATAACCAAGTCATCACCACTTACCGTCCGCCCAAAGTTCAAGTTTTGAATTCAAGAAACTGGATCATGATGTACTAGGTAGATGTGTCATTAGAGGACGTCATGATGGGCACACTACCTTTTCTCCAACAGTTGGCTCACTAACCAACTCCAATCTTCGAATGTGACCGAGGTGGCCTCCTCGATACTAAATCTATATACAGCTCATAACATAGTGCTTATAACATTGCACTTTAGATTAAACTAAATAACATAACTTTTTTTTTAAAGATAACTATAACAACTAAACATAATATCCCCCCACTTGAGATGAACAATGGGAATTTGGGGGGTCTTCAATGATCTTTAAGAATATGTCATCGACGAAAGCGTGATTTCCGAACCTTTCCACTTGAACCTTGAACTTAGGCAAACGATGACTTCACAATCACAAATAAAGACTACAGGGTAGGCTAAGGTGTATAGGTGTATCGAAACAGTATATTGGGTTAACAAAATGAAAGGAATGGCTCAGAATGGTGTATCTATGGGTATCTTGCACTAAAGGTGAGTGCAACAAAAAGGGTTTCACATGGGGGTCGAGAAGTCGAGGTGACTAATCGATAGACACACAATGGTTGGCTATTTGGGTGATAATCCTATAATATTTCCTTCTTAAACTGAAAAGTCCAAATACATCGAGCTAACTCGACATACCTCGTATATGGTCTCGAAATGATGCAAAGGCCAAGTTCTAAAGTTTACAAGCTACCGGCACACTCATAATTTGGTGGATTTGGGGTAAAATATTGGAAACGGATAAGGCTAATCTCACCATAAAATATCAAGGGTTGTATGTGCTCGGCTAAGGTCTAATCTAGTTAGGTTAAGAAAAACATGTCAAAATTTTAAAAATGGCATAATTTTTCAAAATAAACTAGAAAAATGAGGGCAAAATAAAGTTCAAGAGATAATTCTACTCCCGTCCCCCCACTTGAATTGTACAAAGTCCCTTTTGTACTAAGCATTAAATAAAGGTGAAGAGAAAAGTAGAATTAGAGTGAGAACTTCCCTGAAATTTGCTCCAGAAAGAAAGAAGGCCCACGAAAAAGAGTCGTGCCTTTGTAAGGGTTGCATGATGCCCAGAAGATTTCCCCAGGAGATTTTATCTTTTCACCCCAATGACTTCGGGTTTCATTGTTATCAGTTCCGCTTAAAGGATCTTCCATGTAGTAGATGTCATTATTAACCAATTCCTTTTCTGATTATGATCCTCGTAGTCAATCTTGAGCTTTTTAAGAAGATTTGGGTTATTTTTAGCATTCCCAAATTGTATCGCGTACCAATCATCAAATGTTAAATCTCCGAATTTGATATTATGTCTTTCAAGCTCGTGAGGGCACGTCCATTCTTCTTCTTTTAAACTATCACCACCGTTGCAATACTCGCAGAAAGGGTCGCACGTAGGCCATGCTCGTGTGTTTTCATCGTCAGTTATGATTATCGGAGTACACTAGTGTGTGATAGGCGGTTCCTCTTCTTCCTCGAAGGAGAGTTTTTCCAATCTTTCTTCATCAGTATATGCGGCCCACATGAATTTGTTATTTTTGACCCTATCCTTATCGCTTCCTCCATCGCAAATTTCATTTCTCGGATCGCACGAGGCCCATAAATTATACCAGTCCCCCTTAGCTACGGGTATCTTCTTGCACCAGT
The DNA here is from genome assembly GCA_019973895.1 of Chrysanthemum seticuspe. Lineage (NCBI taxonomy): Eukaryota > Viridiplantae > Streptophyta > Magnoliopsida > Asterales > Asteraceae > Chrysanthemum > Chrysanthemum seticuspe. The sequence continues at coordinate 217,130,036 of BPTQ01000005.1, forward strand.
GATATTTCTTTTTAGATGGGGACATAGGGCATAAATTAATGTCGTGGGACCATCCGTTAATTGCCTGTGTTCCTGATTCGTCCACTTCGAGGAATTCGTCTACTCATGTATCCCAGTTACGCCGTAACTCATGTGTTTGGTTACGGCGTAACTCGCTTGAATCGTCTTTATCCATATCTTTCATAACCCCTCGATCGCTGTCAAAAACATAGTTACGCAGTAACTCCTCAGTCAGGTTACAGCGTAACTCAGATCTATAGATGGAATCTTCACCAGAAACCGTATCTTCAGTGTGGGAATTAGCCTGTGTCTTCGAGTCATTATCAGCAAAAATCACTTTCCATTCCATTATGGGTTTTGATCCTTCTGGTTTAGTGTTATTCATCCTTACTTTCTCACTAAGCTTTTCCACCATGGATTCAAGGTTTTTTAGGGGTGTGTCGTGATTGGAAAGACTTCTGTTAGTGTTTTCCTGGAATTCTTTTAGCCACTCATCTTGTTCCTTTTGTCTTTGGGCTGAATTTTCCAGGAATTTGTTTATTGTCTCTTCAAGGTTGGGCTTTCTTTCTCCATAAGGCCCACGGTTGTAATTTCCACGATATCCGTTACTGTTTTGATTATCTCCGTAAAACGGTCGATTTTCTCCATATTTGGCTTCTTCAATTATATTTTCTTCGTTAACGTGAGGACAATTCTTGGTGAGATGTCCTCCCCCACAGCTTTCACAACCCACTTGGATGGCATGAATGGTTTCTCTGACTTTTAGCATATCTCGACTTAGATTTTCAATTTTGCTAGCGATGGCTGCAATTCCATCAAAACTTCCGCCATGGTTACTTTTGCTTCCTCCATCGTGCCATTTTTGAGAATGATCAGCCATTTTTTAAATGGCTTCAATTGCTAGAGTAGGAGTCATGTTCAGGATTGGTCCTTGATAGTCTAGCATCTGTCTTGTAGTTACGTTGATTCCTTTGTAGAAGATGTTGACATTTTGCTGGTTGTTCAGATCATGTGTAGGACATTTGTAAAGGAGATCGTTGTACCTATCCCAGGCTTGATAACGTTTCATCGTCTTCTTGCTTGAAATTATGGATTTCCAAGAGCTGGTTAGAAATCTTCGACGGAGGACAATACCTCTGAATGAAGTGCTTTTTTAGAAGAGCCCAAGTATTAACCGCCCCGGCGGGCAATCTTTCAATCCATCTTCTGGCAGCCCCAGTAAGAGTCATGGGGAATACCCTTAGCATAATAACGTCATGAGACACGCCCGAAATGTTGAAAAGGCTTGCGATGTATAGGACATTTTTAACGTGCTCATATGCATCCTCGTCCCTGTTTCCAGAAAAAGGGTTAGCACAAAGCTCCCTCATAAATTGGTCTTTATATTCGAAACAAACATCAGCTCCAATTGCCGGTCTTACGAGACCCGACCCTTGTTCTGCTCTTGTCAACGCCAAATATTCCTCAAGAGTGAGGTCATCAATGTTAACAACTTCCATGGTACCTGAAAACTTGAATAGTGATCATGAGAATTTGAGAAATTTTAAAACAAAACAAAAATGAAAGACTTAATAGCAATCCTAATATAACTGCCCGGCAGCAGAGCCAAAAACTTGATGCAGGTTTTACTGACCAGGTTTTAATATTTATAATGTCTCGTTATACCTATGGTCTACCCTAATGCACTAACGGGCAGTGTACCCGGTCGTGTGTAGTGTAGTATTCGGTAAAACCGAGGTCGTCTCAAGAGCTATGTATGTTGGATTAATACTAAGTCTGGGTGTCATAGATTTTAAGATGATTTAATTAATAAACTAATAAAGCAAGTAAAGGAAAAGGTTGTGATCAATAAAAGAGAGTGGTGCTAACCTAGTCATTCATCCTAGCTAGTAATGTCTACGTCTAATTACTTCCAATTACTTCAGGTGGGGTCAAAGTCGAGAGGACATCATTTGGTCAATTCGCCCTAACCTATCAGCAAAGATGCCACCACTGGAGAAGTCAGGTGTCCCCTCATAAGTCCAGTTGTTCATGGTCCCCTAAGCCAAGTTATTAAGTACCGCTACATGCTAGACTTATAATAGTGAGTGCCCGGGCGTTAGCAACTTAAACACTCACCCCCTAATTCTTAAGTTCATCCAAACGGTAAGTGATCAGTTGGTCAAATCGCACAAGTAGAAAGGGTCGTCAGCTGGTCATATCTTACCCTTCCCGTCTCAGTCTACTCACTTAGGGTCAGTTGGTCATATCTCCTAAGCAACTAGCCTCTACCACCATTCAAAACTACCGAAACAAGGGTAGCTACTAATAAACTATGCATGCATACACTTAGAAATAATTATACGGAAGTAATATAAACGCAAACGAAATAATTAAGGAATCATAACTAGGCCAGCACCAAGGGGTGCTTAGCCACTCATATTAACCATACAAATCAATTCAATATTCAATGTTACGAAATACATGAATCGAAAGTAAAGAAAAGATAAAATGCTAATGCTTATCGTAGGGGAGTGATTTCTCCCTTTGAGATAGCTCCGTACGCTCCTCTAGACCTGCCATCGGCTTCTTCCCACGTTCTTTGGTTGTGGTGTGTGAAATGGGATGATTGAAATGCTAGAAATCGTGGGGTATTTATAGGCCAGATCTGGGTTACGGCGTAACCAATAGAATAGTTACGCCGTAATCCTCTATTTCTTCATAATTTGCACTAGATCTGCTGGTTACGGCGTAACCTTAGAAGTAGTTACGCCGTATCTTCAATAATTCTTGGTTACGCCGTAGTTTAAGCAAGAGTTACGACGTAGGTATCAGCGGCGCGGAACCTCATTTGACCTAATATAGTTACGTCGTAATCTTTTGGGAGAGTTACGCCGTAATCTTCGAATGAGTTGGCTTTTTGAGTCACGCTTTAGTTACGGCGTAATGTGAGAGATGAGTTACGCCGTAACTTCTTCAAAGTGAGCATACTCTGAGAAATCTTTGATAATTCTCCAACTCCGCGTCTCTTTAGCTCTAATGCTCGTAATTTACCTGAAAGTGGAATATAATGGAAAACAAGCGTAAATCCATATAAATGATATAAATTACAAGCATTATCGGGGGAAATTGACACTTAATATTCAGGATTATTTGATGTTATCAGTACCTTAAGAAAGCCAAAAAGGCTCAAGAAGTGATTTATGATAGTAGTGAGATTCTTAAGCCCAAACAAAAGCCAACATGTGTACAGAACACTGAAGAGGACATTGAGTTAGAAAATACCTCTAAAGAGATAATGGATAAGAAAATAAAGGAACCTAAATGTGTGAAGAATAGATTAAATTTCAAAACTCCCAAATATACTAAGGATAACTTCTTAGCCACGTTTAAACCTCAAACTCAATTAACCCCTGAACAAGTATTTTGGAAGTTAGATATGGATAAAAGAAAGGCCAAAGAACTTGTTGAAAATAATCCTCCCCTTAGGAAAATGCTCACCTTAGGCTTTTGAACCAATTAATTTCATTCAGAAACGAGTGACTTATAGCCCGTTGAAGTCAGAAAACTTTCTAAAAAGCTATGACTGCAGATCCGTGAGTAAATTGGTATAAACCGACACCTAAAACATGTTTTCACGAATCTAGACCTTGACTTTTACGAAAGTAGACATATTTACCTACGTGTAGAGAGTTGAACGGATAAAAATGAGCTAAAAACAAAGTAGATACGCCCGTTCAGATTCGGGTTTAAAACCACCAACTTTTATTTTAAAGTTTTGAAATCGTGAACGCGTTTAATTCGTTTTTATTAAATTTTTTCTTAAAAATTTGACCTAAGTAACTTCATAAAACCTCACTACAAGTATATAAGAGTGACAAAACTTTATAAAACTTATATGCATATAGTACATGTCGTATCTCCCCTAAAACAACTTATTTATCTAGGTCGCATTTAGGATTTCTTGTCGTTGAACTTACGTTACATTTTCCCGTTACATTGCTTACTTAAGGTGAGTTTCATAACATCACTTTTACATGTTTATACTCTTTTTGAAATATTTGGGGGTGGGAATACATTACTTGCTTTTACATATGGACACAAGTACATAAAACATTTACGGATTGGCTAAGTTACCACATTGGCCATTAAGTCCCTACAATCATGAACCGTTAATTACGTTGTAAGCGCGAATGTTGTGAATAGATCTATTGGGATTATACTCCTCCGTCCGGGTTGATCGCACCAACTGGTGAAACGGACGCATACCATTTGATGTCGTACATGTGCTTGGCAAGGCACCTGTTGGGGCGAGTAAACAAACTAACTGTCAAGAATTCGATGTCATGAGCTTAGTGCAATAGTAATATTTTTTATGATCTTGTACGGATTACAATAATTATAGAAATCTTGCGGTCCACACTGCTTTTACTTAAAACCTATGAACTCACCAACTTTATGTTGATATTTTTAGCATGTATTTCTCATGTGTGTAAGTTGCTTGGTTTGGCATACATGGAGTCCATTCATAGAGTCACCGTTGGCGGTTACATTCACGAAGATTTTTCTGCATGGACTTATATCATTTGACTATGTTTTTCCAAAAACTATCTTTATGTTGTTCTGAAACTTGAGAACTTTGTATTGAAAACCTTATGCTGTTCTAATGAATCAAATGATGTATCTTTTAAAACGGCTCATATAGAAGTCATTTTTTATACTTGGTGACTTTGTGCTATGAAGTTATGCCCCTGATTACCTTCCTGTTGCGACATTTTGAGGGTGTGACAAACAAAGTTATAGACTGCTTTAAAATATCTTTAACTATAAGAAACCAAATTTATCAAAAGATAAATATTACAACTAAAACATGCATGCAGAAACTAAATCTCAAATCATATCTACACCATTCCAAGCACATTACTACCTTATTTAACCGTTTACAAAACTGATTGATCATAAACAAGAAGATCCAAAGATGCACATAAACAAAAAAAATATACATGAACACTAAGTATTACATTACCTGATTCATGTGAAAGGACATTTTTTGAACTTAGATTATTATTTTGTTTAAATAGTTTTTTACATAACCAACATGATATTATTTAGAAGATATAAGAAAGATTTTTACGTGAATAGTTTTTGCGGGATTTGATGGATGTGATGTCGAAGGGAATAGTGTAAGCATCCGGTTATCATTATATTTGGGTCAATACTTTCTTTTTAATTTTAATATATTATCTAATTAATTTAGTTTCATATAATACAAAAAAATAATAATAAAATAAAAAATATATATATGTAAAATGTTTTTTTTGTTAACTAATTAAGGGTGTGGTTGATATGTTGTCATGAATCACAATGAGTATGGGTTTTGATATAAGATGAGCTCCTCAGGTATGAAAGTTCCATACATTGCCCTTTTGAGTGGTATAGGGTATGAAAGATATGTGACATTTAATACCATATTTGAATGATGTATATATTAACCAAACACTTGCAATCATATCCAATATGATTCTCTCATTCCGATTCCTGCCTACCAAACACACCCTAACACTTTTATTTTGGTGATGAATGTTGTTCCCGTTTCACAAACGTATAAAAACAATTAAAAGTAATAAACCAACTGATTGTGAACAATGACTGAAATAATGTAAGTAAAAGCACACTGAATAATTTTTAACTTATATATTCTTTATTAGAAACAAATAAAAAATAATACATTACCCAAGTACTTGCGGAATAGTACTTGGGATTGAAATGACAAAGTGTGGTATCTCCTCACTAAGCTCAGGCTAAGTCTGAGCACAACTACAAAGGAACCACTGAGCTATATCAGGGACATAGTTGAATTTGAAGGAGTGAAAGATGGCTTGTGTGTGTGTGTTTACAATTAATCTACAAGCTTATAATTCTTTCACTCCATCTCTTATGCTATTTATACAAGTGTGGTTTTGACTCTTTCCTAGAGGACAAACTGACAGATTACAGAAGACAAAATACTGATGTATTTTGTCTCTGTTTACATTGGCTATATTGGGTAAGTGACAAGGCTGCTTTCTTCTTGTCAGTGATGACACTGAGCCTACTAGTTAATGATTCAGGGAAAGTTTGACTTTGGTTGATAAGGACTTCGTCTTATCTGTTCAAACTTATCCCGCCTTGTCCCGCTCATTCTTCAGTCTTCATAGCCTTCAGTCTTTAGTTTGTCTTCAGTGTTAGTAGTTGGTGAGGAGTTTCGGGATTCAACGAGTTATTGTCATCACTCACTGAATCCACCATCTTCTTCTTGACTCAGTCTTCACCCCTTAAGTTCCGCCTTACTAAGTGGAGAGACTTCTTTGTCTCTTACTGAGTATCCTGAAGATAGCTCACTAAGAGACTATGCGCTCAGTGACTTGTTAGTGTTTATGGGACTAAACACTTAGGGTATTTTCTATTCAAATCCTAGACTTAAGGGGTTTGGGTATTCACTGAACCCAACAGTTGGCTACAAGTCTGGCTTTGTTTTTAATGACAGTGCCGTTTTCATCAGTTTTGTTCCTGAAAACCCACTTCATTCCTATGACAATGACATCCTGAGGACATTTGATCAAGGTCATGACCTTGTTTTTATCAAACTGTTGAAGTTCTTCTTGCATGGCCTGGACCAACTTGGGTGTTTTAAAGCTTCAGTAACACTTTTGGGTTCTATTTCTGATAGAAAATCAGCATATAGACATTCATTGGCTGAAGCTGCTGTTAACTTAGCAGCCATGCTTCTAGTGAGCATGCCTTCAGTGGGTTCACCAATGATGTTTACAAGCTCAATGTCCTGAGATCTTGTCCACTTACTTTGTGGTCTAGGATATGAGCTTGAGGAGGTCACTAGAAACTCAGGAGTGAGTTCAGGTGTAGGAACCACAGAATCATTTAGATCATCTGTTGAGATGATTTGTTCAGGTTGAGGTTCTTGAATCACAGGTTCCTGAACATTTGGTTCAGTATTACCTATCCCAGTAGGGACTGATTGATTATCAATGACTTCACTGATAGTTGGTAGAGGAAGGTTGTGGGGTAAGACATAGTATGAGATGTCAACATCAGCTTGATATGAGGAATTGATTTCGGTGTTGAACTCATCAGGAGGATATCTTGATGAGTCATCAATTCCTATTTCCTCCACTGAGGTATTGGAGAATCTGATGCTTTTTGAACTTTCATTAAAGGTGACATGAAAGGTTTCCTCAACTTGTTGTCTTCTTGTGTTGAACACCCTGAAGGCTTTAGAGATCAGTGAGTAACCTAGGAAATACCCATCATCAGCTTTTGCATAAAATTTGCCTAAGTGATCATTGTGATTGTGAATGAACACAGGACACCGAAACACATGAAAGTAGCTGATATCAGGAAGTCTTCCTTTGAAGATCTCACATGGGGTTTTGTTATGTCTTTTGACAATGATTGACCTGCTTTGAGTGTAACAGGCTGTTTTGACTGCTTCAGTCCATAAGTGCTTTGAGAGTGTTGAGCCATTTAACATAGTTCTGGCAGCTTCAATGAGAGTTCTGTTTTTTCCTTTCAGCTACCCCATTCTGTTTAGGGGTGTAAGGAGATGAAATTTTTTGGGAAATTCCCTTTTCATCATAGAAATTCTCAAGCTCTTGATTTCTGAACTCAGTACCATTGTTAGTTCTGATTTGTTTAACAATAATGTCATTCTGGTTTTCAATTTTCCTAATGAATGACATTATTGTATCAGCTGCCTGACTCTTTTTGGAAAGAAAGTATACCCAAGTGTATCTTGAGAACTTATCAAAAATGGCAAGTGTATACTTCTCATGCAGGATTGATCTTGGACTGACAGGTCCAAACAGATCCATGTGCAGGAGGTGAAGGCAGCTTTTGATGGAGAAATTTTGTTTTGTTTTGAATGATGCTCTATGATGTTTGCCTTTTTTATAGGCTGAACATGGTTTGTCTTTTGCAAAAACCAGTGATGGTAAGCCAAGGACTTTATTTTGTTTTGCCAAGTTGTTGATGTTTTTGAAATTTAAGTGAGAGAGTCTCTTGTGCCACAGCCAGTTGACAGTTTTAGTGGCTTTGGCAAAGAGACAAGTTCCATCTTGAGAGAGTGTTGACATGTCTAACACATAAACATCATCTCTCCTAGGAGCTATCAAAACAAATTCTTTGTTGGCATTGAAAATGGTGCCTTGTTTGTCATTGAATTGCACAATGTACTTAGCATCACATAATTGACTGACACTGATGAGATTGTATTTTAGACCATTGACATAAGATATTATAGAGAAAACTATTCCATTGCAGTATACTGAGCCATAACCTTCAGTGGGACATGATGAGTTATCACCAAATACTACCTTGGGTCCTGGTTCCTTTACATACTTGTGCAAATACTCCTTAACGCCAGTCATGCTTCTTGAGCATCCACTATCTAGATGCCAAATAGGCTCCCTGGCGTGTCTCTGCACAAATAGTAAACTGAATTAGTTTCTCTTGCTAACCCACATGCTAGTGGGCTTGGGTATAAAGGTCTGATTGAATTTGGCAATAGACTCATGGTCAGTGGTTGAGTGCATTATGCTACCACAGGTTTTGTATTTGCAGACTGAGGATGACTCAGTGATGCAGGGTTGTTTTGAACTTCTCCTTGCTTGGATGACACTGTCATGCTAGGATGTCTCATGAGCTGGATTTCCGCAAATATCACAGCAGGTGTTCATGAGACAATCATCAGGATGATGATCATTGAAGCCACAGTGTGGACAAGGAGGAAAGGGTTTAGCTCTATGCCTATGAGCTTGTTTGGAGGTTGAAGCATGTTGATGACCAATATTGGTATGTCTTGCTTCACTGAATGAACTTACATACTGTAAGTGATCAGAAGTTCTGTGATCATCCTTTTTGCAGATCATACAAAAAAGGATTCTGTAGCAATTATCAGTGGTATGAGTGGTATAATGGCACAGATCACACTTCTGCCTGGGTTTGGTGTTGGTTTTTGACCTTGATTAACTAGAGGATGCTGACTTAGTTTCCTTGATTGAATCAGGAGCTTTTTCGATGGATTCCATCTTGTCAGTCAACTTCCTCACAAGTTCAGTCAGTTGCTGGATTTGGTCTGCTTCAGCAGGAACTGAAGATGTGGAAGTCTCAGTGGGAATAGAGTCATCTTGGGTTGGTTTTGTTGGTCTTTTCAGGATGGTTCTACCAAGTCCAGATCTTTCTTTTGGTGAGTGAGGGTTGAATTGCAAAGGAGTAAGCTCAGAGCTAGGTGCAGCACCCTGAATAGGTTTCAGGGGTGGAAGCGGTGTTTGAGATTCGACTTCAGACTCAGAGATGTGTTCAGTACTACTGGGCACATCAGGGAGTCCAAGCATGCTCTTTAGAGCTTGACTTTCAGGCTCTAGTATTCTTTCAGAATCGAAATTTGGAAGCTTACTCTCAGGGTTAACCCGTTCAACCCAATCGCTGGACTTAGGCAATGACAACATATTGGTGATCATTCCACCAGACACAAATGGTTTTGGACCTTGGTCTTTATTGTGAGAATCAGGGAGATGATTTTCACCAATGATTCTCTTTTTGATATTGGGGGCTCCCACAGCATCAAAGACCCTAGGATTCTTAGCAGTCTAACTTTCAATGATATCTTTTTCCTTTTTAAGTTCTTCCTGAAGAGCTTGATTTCTTTTAACTAGTTCAGTGTTTTGAATTTGTAGTGTGACAGCCTCAAGTTTAGCTTGTTTTAAAAGAAGTAGTTCATCCTTACACTTGTTTAATTCAAAACTTAACTTGTTGTATTTTGAAAAAAGATTTAATCGTTGCTCTTCTACAAAGTTAAGGTCAACATTGATATAGTTCATAAAAGACTGCCAATCAGAGTCATCATCCATAGAAAGTAAAATATTTACCTTCTTCATTGTGATGTTGACCCATTCTCCATTCCTGGCATGATTCTTCCCAACAACTAGCTTGTCCTCTTCTGAGAGAGCCATCAGTGCACTGACTTGCACCATTTCATCGTCTGAGGAGACTGGCTCTTCATCCCAGTCGAAGACTTCAGCAACTAGGCCCTTGTTTTTACCCTGTACAGATTTAACATTGTTTGTTGTTTCTGAGGGACTGGCCTCAAGCAGTGCTAGCTTAGCTTTGGCTTTCCTGTACTTAGCTTCAAAATCAACAGTTTTATTTTGATCAGATTTGTTTTTAAAATTTTGATGAGACTGATAGATTTTTTGTTGAAATTTGCTAAAGCCTGAGGACTGATTTGACCCTGATGGTTTGTAAAAGGGTTCAGAAATTGTTTTTGAAAAACAGTCTTTGGCAAAATGACCTCTTTTGTGACACTTAAAACACTCAGTGTCCTCATTAGCCTTAGCATTAGAAAAACCTTTGTTTCTATTTATAAACCTTCTAGAGTTAGCAAGGAGTGCCCTTAATGAAATTCTATGTTCAGGTCATTTAGGTACTCCTCGCTTGATCTTTCATCAGGCTCATCATCTAAATTTTCCTGAAAATCCTGAACCACACTGTTAGAATAAAAAGCAGTAGAAATTGGTGTTGAGGTGGTGGTCAAGGACTTCTTGACTTCCTGAGACTTCTTCAAGTCAGGGTATCGTCTGTTGATGAGGTTTTCCTCATAGACGAATTTCCCATATATTTCAGGAAGTTCAAGATTCTGGATATGATTAGCATTCCTAAGTCCCTGAGAGAAATTCAACCACTTCTCAGGGAGACTATTGACAAAACCAACATTGATTTCATGTTTGGACAACTTAACACCATCATTTGACAGTTCATTTAACAAAGTTTTGTACCGGGTGTAAGTTTGAGACAGAGTTTCTGAGTCCTTAGCCTTGAAGGTGTTATACTCAAGTTTCAGGTCCATAATCCTGTTCTCCTTGGTATATGAGGGACCTTCATGACTGTGGACCAGGTCATCCCAGGTTTGTTTAGCTGTACTACAGCCTATAACAGACTCATAACATCATCAGGGAGACAAGATATGATGATGCTTTTGAGCCTTTGGTCATGGTTGACCACTCTCCTCTCATCCTGAGTCCACTGAGCTTCAGGTTTAGGCAAACCTTCAGCAGTCTTTGGGATAAATGGACCTTCATTAATACACTTAATGTAGTAAGGTTCCATCCCAGTCAAATAGCAAAGCATTCGCTTTTTCCATTTGTTAAATTTACCAACTTCGAGTCGAGGGGCAACAGCTGAATACGCTCCACCCTTTTTGTCGACAAGTTGGGGCACATCAATTTTAGCCATTAGGATCCTGATTTAAAAACGTTTTGAGCAGCTTAAAAAGAGTCTGATACCACTTGTTGTTCTCGTTTCACAAACGTATAAAAACAATTAAAAGTAATAAACCAACTGATTGTGAACAATGACTGAAATAATGTAAGTAAAAGCACACTGAATAATTTTCAACTTATATATTCTTTATTAATAACAAATAAAAAAGAATACATTACCCAAGTACTTGCGGAATAGTACTTGGGATTGAAATGACAAAGTATGGTATCTCCTCACTAAGCTCAGGCTAAGTCTGAGCACAACTACAAAGGAACCACTGAGCTATATCAGGGACAGAGTTGTATTTGAAGGAGTGAAAGATGGCTTGTGTGTGTGTGTTTACAATTAATCTACAAGCTTAGAATTCTTTCACTCCATCTCTTATGCTATTTATACAAGTGTGGTTTTGACTCTTTCCTAGAGGACAAACTGACAGATTACAGAAGACAAAATACTGATGTATTTTGTCTCTGTTTACATTGGCTATATTGGGTAAGTGACAAGGCTGCTTTCTTCTTATCAGTGATGACACTGAGCCTGATAGTTTATGATTCAGGGAAAGTTTGACTTTGGTTGATAAGGACTTCGTCTTATCTGTTCAAACTTATCCCGCCTTGTCCCGCTCATTCTTCAGTCTTCATAGCCTTCAGTCTTCAGTCTTTAGTTTGTCTTCAGTGTTAGTAGTTGGTGAGGAGTTTCGGGATTCAACGAGTTATTGTCATCACTCACTGAATCCACCATCGTCTTCTTGACTCAGTCTTCACCCCTTAAGTTCCGCCTTACTGAGTAGAGAGACTTCTTTGTCTCTTACTGAGTATCCTGAAGACAGCTCACTGAGAGACTATGCGCTCAGTGACTTGTTAGTGTTTATGAGACTAAACACTTAGGGTATTTTCTATTCAAATCCTAGACTTAAGGGGTTTGGTATTCACTGAACCCAACAATGAAATATGTTACAAACTTAATTGCAATTATATTATTCATAATATTAGGTGAGTTAATTAGCAAAATATTTATAGTTTAGCATGTCAACAAAGAAATCGAATGATAACCCTAAAAAATTACATATTAGAGTTAAATACAATGGTAAATATTTTTTTCGGACTATGTGAATCGTTATCGTTGTAATATAAAAACTTTCATTTTTTTAATCTGTTTTGTTTATAAATTAAACAATGATTAAATTGAAATAAGACTTTTAATGCGAGAGTAAAAATCCTATACCAGTCAATAAAAAAATTCCAAAGTTCATTACATATTACGTCTTTCAAAATACTCCCAAAAAAAAAAAAAAAAAAAAAAGTTCATCATATATCTTTACACGCTATATGCTATTGCATGCCTGTTTTTACTGTATTGTTCTTACAATTTATTTGAAATTATCAAGTAACATTTATAATTCAGATTCCACTTAAAAAATGGTCAAACATTAAAAAACGAAATGTTGAAAGTCAAATGTGAGAGAAATGTACGATGTCATTAATAATCTTATTAAAACACCATTTATTAAAAAGTACAATAAATTTTTCACAATGTACAATTTAAACAAGCTACAACATGCATAATCCAAAATATAAAATAATTAAACACACTAATTAATGTTATTTTTAAAACACCCTAAAATAAATAGTACATGTTATTTTACACATTATACAAATTAATAAAACACACGGAGCTTCATACAAGCTAACAAGTTGATGGTACATATAGTTTTAAAAATCGGACCAGACCAACGGGTTCAACCGGGAACCGGTGTCACCACCGGTTCGGCTAACCAATAAAAGCCATCCAAAAACGAACTATAGAGGACCGTTGAAACCGATACAAACTGGTGAATCAGGTCTCATCGAGATCTATTTCTCCGGTTAATCGTCACAGGGTACCCGCCGCCACAACGCGCGGGTACCCTCCTATACTCATATAAAGGAAAAAGGAAAAAGTAAAAAGTGAAAAGTTGAAATTAAAAAAAGAAATGTTAAAAACATATATTTCAAACGGAAACTATTAATATATATCGAAAACCGGGTTGACCCGGGACACTTCAAAGTTCAAACCCGCTGGGTTGACCCAGTTTAATTTGACTCATTTTTTACCCAACCCGTCGGGTTGACTCGGTTTAAATCGATCCGTTTTTCGAACGGAACGGTTCAACCGGTAACCACCCGGTTTCAAAACATTATGTCTAATCCTCAAATCTTCAAAGTTTTATTATTTTTCGTTTATAACCCATAAATGTTTTTTAACACAAAACGATCTGTCGTTATAAAATCTCGTTGCTACGCACGGGTACTCGTCTAGTCTTTATAATCTTAAAATATATTAATTTTATGTAAACTAACCCGTTTATCGGGCGGGTCTTAAAAACTAATAGATAGAAGATAGATAGATAGATACAACTAGGGCTGAGCATCAAAGGTCCAAAACCGAACCGGACCGACAAAAACCGAGCCGACCCGACAGCCCGTCGGTTCGGTTTTGGTTTCATGTTTTACATGTTTTCGGTTTCGGGTCGGTTCGGTTCGACCCAAAACCGACAAAAACATACTTATATACACCTAAACCGAACCGAACCGACGGCCCGACACAAAACCAAACCGACCCGACGGCCCATCGGTTCGATTTCAGTTTAGGTTTTTCATTAATTTCGGTTTTCGATTTTGTTGGTTCGGTCTCAGCCCTAGATACAACTGTACAAAGTATCAATTAATGATTTTATTTCTAAAAAATAAATTGAACATATTCCTTTTATATTTTAGTTTTATATATCGAAAATACTATTGTGAGTTAAAAAGATATCCACCATTTATGTATCCCCAAGTTTAAAGCCAACAACAAAGCGGGAATTTCTCCCATTTCAAACACCACCGTTATCGTCACCGTCACAGTAACCACCGTCACCGTCAAATGGTAGCTTCTTACCTTCATTTCCTTTTGAAATTTATATAATAAATGGAATTATATATATGTTTATTTAGGGTTTCATATGTTAATTTTGTCTTATTGTTGGATATTTGTTAGAAATTAGTGTTATAAATGCAAATAATTTAAGTGAATAGGTTGTTTGTAAATGAGAATTATATTATTGGAACCCTAGGTACAATTATCTGCGATAGCCTTTATTTTTGGGGTAGTGGCAGAACTTGTACATTTATATTGTCTTTGCGAAAAATTAGCAAAGAATTTCACTTCTGTTGCTCATTTTTACGGGTGACTAAACATATGCCGGACTGGAAACCATATATGCTCATTCCTATGAAATACCACAATGTCACATTTTACTAGTCTATTTAACCATCTCCCATATGAGCCTAGTGGCAAGGTGGTCCCAAGGTCTCAGAGGGGTCAAACCTCGCTGGGTGATCAAAAGTTCCGAAACAGCCACAGGGGCACCGGTTAGGCCGCGTATATCATAGCATCTTTCCCATGAAAAGGGATCCTTCTCCTTTTTACTGTTTACTTTAGCAGTCAAGGTTTCAGTTGAGGCAATTCGTTTTTTTGGGTGATTTCATAGAAAAAAGTTGTCATTTCTGTTTGAATTTGCAGAGTAGTTTTTTCACAAGAAAGTCAGAAAATATAGAACTTTGATGTCTAAGGGGGTGTTTGTTTAAGCTTATATGTGGTTTATGAGCTTATTTGTTGTTTCGGCTTATATTTCGTAAGCCCCAATTTTCTGGCTTATTTTGAGGCTTGTAGGCTTATTTAAGTTTATTATGATATGATAAACTTATATAAGCCCATAAGTCTCAAAATAAGCCAGAAAATTGGGGCTTATGAAATATAAGCCGAAATAAAATAAGCTCATAAGCTCATATATAAGCTTAAAACAAACACCCCCTAACTGTAGTTTTTTTTTTTGGTTAAGTTGGACTTGATGCTGACCTTAACATTCCTAGTCCAAGTTGCTTCAAGGCATGTCATTTTTGTCATTCGACTTATAGTCTGTGAGGAAAAACAAAGCTGATTAAGCCAAATTGCTATAACGGTTCCTCAGTTTGAGCAATATTACTAGCTACACCCCTGTTTTGGAAGTGCATGATTGCATCCCTTGATGACCATATGTTTGAGACAGAGATAACAAATTTCCATAGTTCATACACGATATTTTAGTTCTTGCTACTCTTATTGTGTTTTGATGTTTCGAATTGCCATGAAGGTCTGATCTATATTGCCTTTGGATGTGATTTACATGCAATCAGAAGTTACTCGTTGTTAAATGCACATATCAATGACTGACCTCGAGCAACACCATGACGTAAGTAAAGTGACTTGACTTATTTTTCCCTTTCTTTTTTGCTTTTACACTAAATTCTATATTTGTTAACTCTTCGCTGGTGATGTTCAGTAAAAGCAAATGTGTTGGAGATTCTAGAGGCGCTGACACTTCAATGAGAAATAATCTGCGTCAACATGCCAAATCATACGATAATTCACCGAGCCAAGATAAAATATTGAAATCCAACTTCCTTTTCTCCTTGACACCACAAAAGGATTTGATTGGAGAAACAATGGCTGCAACTGCAAGGTATGTTCTTTTGCTATTATATACATTCATCTGTCACATAAGTTGTTTGGTTTCTCTGGGCTTATGTGGGGTACGACGGTCTACTTATGTTTGTTTGCATAACCTAGTATCTAGGATTTGGTTTCTCTTAGTTCGATGGGCTTTAATCAATCTCTCTTTTCTCTAGCATGGTTGTAAAACTCGCTAGGCGGTACGCTAGTGGTTGGCTACCTTGTAGCGAGTAATCGGCCTAGGCGGGGGGAGCTCTGCATATAAATTTGAAATTATATGTGTGACAGGCTCATAGCACCATAGAATTGCTCATAGGACCCTAGAAAATGTTTAGAAACATTAACACAGTTGTTTAAATACTTCAAACTGAGTTTTGACCTAGTCGACCGATTTTTTACCAACCCCGATTTTTTTGGCCGGTTCGGCTCAACTCGCCTCATCCACTGACCTTGTAGCAAGTAATCGCCGACTACTCGGTTGTAATACGCTGTTCTCTAGTGTCCATTTGATTACAGTAGTTATAACACTGTAAGTGCTGCTATAGAAACTTGAAGTTTCTTTAATGTGATCCTTTATGTATGTGGAATACTTATATTTGTACACAGGGTGTATTTTCTTCAAAGCACTTAAGGATCCTGTAATTTAAATTGTCCAGGCCAAAGAACTTCTCTACAAATATATGCTGTAGTTTATTTATATATAAGATTAAGACTCCACCATTTTTCTCTTTGTTTCAGATCATTCGCTTTCAATTTTCAGAATGTTACAAAGGCACACGGTCCACAAGTCGACAAGGTAACACTTGTTCCATTACTGCATTATCATTTCAGCTGTCCTAAATCTTCATGTTCATTGCTGTTTTATACGTAAGTGTAGCTTACTATTTGATCTATTACTCTTTGTTGTCCCAATTTGTAAAAAAAATTCTTATAAAATGGAGACCTTTTTTTGTTTGTTTGACAGGCTTGGCAAGCTCTTTCCAGTCTCAACTTATCTTCTAGAAGTTATAGTAGACCTGGTAAAAGCCTACCAGTGGCGATGGATGGTAATATCGACTCTTTTCAAGATGCTACAAGAGCTACTCAACAATGCTCCTCGGATGCGAATAAGAGTTCTACGGGGCCTACTTGGGCCGAACAAAATTCTAATGATATTAAAATCAGCAAGCATGGGCGAATGACTGAACCTTTTGCAATAGTTACCACTTCAGTCTCGGAAGCTGGAAGGGCTGAATCAATGGAGAGTGGGAACTCAGGGTTCAACACTGCAAGTTTTTCTGGAAGGGACATAAGTGGCATTCACAAGAATTATGCCAAAAATGGCAGCGTTCAGGTGATTGATGTTGATGATGAGGATAGTCGTCAGGTAACATGCCGTTCTAATGCTATTTTGAACAATTGTTAATGTACTTTCAATACTTAATATTCCAAGTTGCTGAATGCTGACCTAGTATGTTCAGTTTCTATTTACAAGTTATCCTTGTAAGTTGTATCAATTTCTTTGCTCTCATTATCATCAATTTCAAATTGCAGAATCTTGATGTGGATCCAATAATCAAAGATCGATTCCTATCATCTTTCACACCCCGGCCATCAATCCCTAAGTTTCCACCTTTCACCCCAGCTGCAAGTAATGGTGTCGCAGCATGTGAGGACATAAGTTTACCTCCAGAGCTATGTGTGGAATGTAGTCATGGTTTCAAGGCATGTTATCAGAAATATTATCTAAACAAATCTCACATTATTATATGGATAGTTTTGAACCTAACTTTTGAAATTGTTTCAGCTAGGAATTTGCCCAGAAGCTGCAAGCCATTTGCAAATTATGAAGGATGAGCTCATTTCCGTATCAAATGAGCTCCTTGATGATGCTACTGAGTTAAACTCAGATCAAATTGAAAAGCTTCGAAAAGATAGGCTGCAGTTGAATAAGCAAGTCAAACAGCTTGAGAAATATCTTCGTTCTGTGTCGATAGATGATGAAGGATGCAAATCAAATTTTTCCTCATATGCAGTTCCGAGCAGTAGACCTTTTCAGTATGGAACGCCTTTAACATATGCCTCAAAGATTGATCCTATTAGACTCGATGATCAATTTTCCATGCAGAATTACACTGATGGGAATCATAAATGGGACCCACCATCATTATCATGTTCCTCTGTGGGTAATTTTGGCGAATTTTCAGCTCCTGTGGAGAGGGATTATGTTCGAAAGTATGTTGAAGTCAATTATATGGAAGGTTCAGATGACAAGAAATGGAGCAAGAGAGATTTTTCATGGAGCAAAAAGCTTGAGGTATGTGGCATTTGTACTGTTTGGCTTTTGCATATGCTGATTTTAGTGATGATATTGGTCTGATAATCCTGCTCTCAGGCTAATAACAAGAAAGTGTTTGGGAATCATTCTTTCCGTCCCAACCAAAGAGAGATAATTAACGCGACAATGAGCGGAAAGGATGTTTTTGTCTTGATGCCAACTGGCGGTGGAAAGAGCCTCACATATCAGGTACATCATACCATTTACTGTTATTTAAAATAGCATTTCCATTCATTATATTCAGTTCTTGTTCTATATAAATTGTAAATTACATACGTTGATGCTAAATTATTGTAAACATAAACTGTGCACCACTTTTTGCAGCTACCTGCTCTTATATGTAAAGGTGTGACATTGGTTATCTCTCCTCTTGTTTCATTGATCCAAGATCAAATAATGCATTTGTTGCAGGTATGCATTGCTGACTATTACTTAACAACATTTTTAGATTAATTTGCATTGGGTTATTTATAGTTAAACAAACCGAATTTTGTTTTTGGTCATGCGATAGGCAAACATACCTGCTGCTTACTTAAGTGCAAATATGGAGTGGACTGAGCAACAAGATATTCTGAGAGAGCTTTGCTCAGGCCATTGTAGTTACAAGCTATTATATGTCACGCCGGAAAAAGTAGCAAAGTGAGTGCTTGTTTTTATTACTTATAGTTTCTGTTGTGTCACCAACTCACCATGAAGACCTGTGTAACGTGACCAGGTAAGTAGTAGTAGTTAATGCCGCTGCTGCCTTTGTAAATTTGAATTTCTTTCTGTTGGAAGAACCTTGGTCATCAGCGTTTTGGTGGAAGTCTTTCCTTTATTAAAATTTGATTTCTCCAGGCTGCAAAACCACATCAGTTCATCTAAGGCACTTTTAGTGATGCATTAGACAGAATAATTAGCATGGTATATGTAGACTATTTAGTGGACTTGATGAGACACATTGATGCTAAGAAACCATTATTTCTAGACATATGGTTGTGAATAGCATCAAAATATTGATCCTTTGCCTTTTCCTCAAGCTCCTGTCTTTTGCAAATTCGTTTTATGTTGCTAACTGCTATAACGACTTGATATGTTATTGCAGAAGTGATGTTGTTATGCTTAAAAATCTTATATTTCATCACGACCTAGTATTATGTTGCTAATGGCTATAACAACTTGATATGTAATTTCAGAAGTGATGTTTTGTTACGTCAATTAGAAAACTTGTATGCACGAGAGTTACTAGATAGAATCGTCATTGATGAAGCACATTGCGTTAGCCAATGGGGACATGATTTTAGACCAGATTACCAGGTATTGATGGTTTTGGAATTGATTATACTTTTTATTTTATTTAGCATCTTAAAGCAATAAGGATGCTATTTGCAGAGCCTTGGTATTCTGAAGCAAAAGTTCCCAAACACACCAGTATTGGCATTAACTGCTACAGCCACCGCCTGTGTCAAAGAAGACGTTGTGCAGGCTCTTGGCCTTGTTGATTGTATTATTTTCCGTCAAAGTTTCAACCGCCCAAATTTAAGGTATGAGTTGACTATTTTTACACGGGGAATTTTAATTTCTTGACTTTTGACCTCCTAAACATGTCAATATTGCAGGTATTCAGTTACCCCTAAGACAAAAAAATGTATGGAGGATATTGACAAGTTCATCAAGGACAATCATTTTGATGAATGCGGAATCATTTATTGCCTTTCAAGGAAGGACTGTGAGACAGTTGCTGAAAAGTTAAAGGTTCATTCTCATGTGTTCTGTTGTCTTTCTTTATGTTTTTTTGATGAAGTTCATTATGAATAACCGATTTTTTGTCTTCAGGAATGTGGGCATAAAGCTGCATTTTACCATGGTAATATGGATCCTGATAAACGAGCAACAGTTCAAAAGATGTGGAGCAAAGATGAGGTTAATATAATATGCGCAACTGTGGCGTTTGGAATGGGTATGAATGTATGATTTAGTCCTCTAGTTGCTAGTTAGATGATTAATATTTAACAATAATGCCATGGCATTCTTTTTTAGGTATAAATAAGCCGGATGTTCGGTTTGTTATTCATCATTCTCTTCCTAAATCCATTGAGGGGTACCACCAGGTACTTTTTGTGATCAATTGCCACTTTTTTGTTCAAAAAGAATTGCCACTTGTTGCTTTACAATGAATCTTTTATTAGCTGCTTTTCATAAAAATGATGTGTTGTAGGAATGTGGGCGTGCCGGTAGAGATGGGCAGCGCTCTTCTTGCGTGTTGTATTATAGTTACAGTGATTATGTAAGTCATTCTCGACAACATTATTATTTTTGATATTTATTCAGTCAGTTAATTGGATTTTCATTTTGTAACATTGGTTATTTATGTGGGTCCCTTGTTTTGAAGATCCGGATCAAACACATGCTTAGTCAGGGATCCATGGAGCAAAGCTCTACTGTAAATTCTGGAAGGGTACAAGAAACTAATACTGAGAACCTTTTACGCATGGTGATTTCCACATTCCTTTTGTCAACTTGATATTAATGGCCTGTTAATAATAGTATAATGGACTATTTGCAGAAAAAAAAAAGGTAACTGACTTTCATCTGATTCCCATTTTGAGTAACCAACTTACTTTAAGCCAGAGAAAACCTTCTACTTTTTTTTTTTTTTTTTTTTTTTTTTTTTTTTTTTTTTTTTTTTTTTGAAGTTTTGATTTCAGGTATTTATCTAAGATACCGGGTTTAATGTGCCACCTAATTATTTTGACCCGCTACTGGGTCAGTTTGCCTTATATCAAAGTTATTGAAAGTTATTTACCTTGAATCAGAACTATTAATTATGATGGTTTTTAAGTTGGTTACCTAAGTTGGATCAGAGTCATCAGACGTATATTGGTTTCTTCTTTATGCGATTATCCATATTATAATACTAGGCGAGTACCCGCGCCTGGCGGCAGCGGTTCCTAGCAGTAGACAATTAACGATATGCGATATTTTGGCAAGTGTTTCGTTTAACATTCAAAATAGAACGTGAAAAGATCAAAATGTAATTGCAAACGGTTGTAACATCCGATAATTCAACTCTAACAAAAATTCTTAACATGGTTTGACATTCACGAACGGTATAAGAGTATATGGTATGACAGTTTTTTTTGCAAACAATGAATATTTTCCAAAGTTACCATGCAAAATAATAGAAATCAAGTTTGACATTCACGAATGACAGTTATCTTTGCAAACCATAAATACTTTCTAAAGTTACCATGCAAACTACATTTTCCACTTTTCACATTCCACTTTTCCAATTCTTGACTTGTTGACCATTTTTGTATTTTATGTAGAATAGATATAGATATGGAATATAATCACTTTTTATACCCCACAGGTCAGTTACTGTGAGAATGAAGTTGACTGTCGACGTTTCCTACAACTTATTCACTTTGGGGAGAAGTTTGACCATGTCAGCTGCAGAAAAACATGTGATAATTGTTTCAAGACCCAAAGCCTCGTGGACAAGGATGTTACGGAGATAGCAAAGCATTTGGTTAGGACCATATGGGTTTTATTTTGATACAGTTGGTTACCATCATTTAGTTATGATGATTGTTTGCTCAATTAATTATGTTATATTCAGGTTGAATTAGTGAAATCGGCTCAGCAGCAATTCTCAGCATCTCATATCTTGGAAGTCTACAAGGGTTCCATGAACCAAATGGTAATGCACACTTGCACCATACAAACTTGTTTTTTTTCTTTTCGTGATCTGAAATTTAATAAAAGTCAACATGTAGGTCAAAAAGTATGAACACAATACCTTAAGTTTGCATGGAGCTGGAAAAGGGGTTCCAAAGGGAGAGGCGTCACGTGTTCTGCACCATCTTGTTGTTGAGGAGATTCTTGTGGAAGATGTTAAGAAAAGTGATTTCTATGGATCTGTATCATCAGTTCTGAAAGTGAGGTTTTCTGTAGTCTAAATTTTGAATTGTAAGTACTTCTGTTATCAGATCCTGTGACGCCTAAATGCCGCTGTTTGTGCTGTAATTGTGTTAGGTAAACGAGGAGAAGTCCCACAATTTACTTGAAGGTCTGCAGACCATAATTTTAAGGTACCTCGGTTTCTTTTCAAACACATATTTTCTTTTAATATTTTTCTTAAAGGTGTAATAACCTAAACATTCCATTTTCTTGTAGGTTTCCTTGTGGCACTAAAGAATCTAAATTTAGTAGAAATGATATTACTCCGGCAAAGGGCTTGTTAACATCGTCCAAGAAAAGTCCTCCTCGGGTAGATACTCCTTCTCAGCCTCAGCTAGAAGTAGACATGGTATGTTGCTAATGTTAATCTAATGCCTTTCATCTTGCCTTCTTTCTATAAAGCAATATCATACAGTGATCACTATAACCGTTTCATTGGTGTAGAATCTCTATGCGAAATTATACTCTGCTTTGCGAATGCTACGGAGACAACTTCTCAAAGAAGCTGGGGAAGGGGTAATGGCATACCACATCTTTGGGTGAGATTTTTGTTTTTGATATTGTACTTGCAAATAAGGTTTTAGGATAACAGAAACTATCCTTATAGGCTGTTTTTTTGTGATTTAGGAATGCTACCCTGGAACATATCAGCAAAAGAATCCCCAGAACTAAAGAAGAGCTTCTTGAGATTAATGGCATCGGGAAGTAAGTAGTCTTCCTTTGTCCCAAAAAAGAGTACCATAGTTGGAAAAATGTCTGGTTGGACAGGTTGAGTAACGTGTCAAAATGGCCAGGCTGGGCCGAGTAACAAAACATGACCCAGTAACTACAAACACACTGAGGATAATTCTTAAACTTCTTGTGAACTTTAATAATTAATTCTTAATTAATGAGTTAAAATTTGATTACAAAACTATATCAAAACAATATGTCATTTTGGAAATTACGCATATAAATACACTTAGGATAACTCTTAAATTTTTTGACCCGTTTGACCTATTTGACTTGTATACTTTTACGTTAAATCTTTTAGCTTATATCGTATGACTCTTAATAGGTAAAACATGACCCAAATTCCCATTTAGCTTAACAGGCCAAAATTGGCCCTCTAGAGAGTACCTTTGCTTCTAGATAGTACTTTCTAATTTAAGAAGGATATATCTTTAGCTTTTTATGTCAAATATTTTTCTAGTTAGTACTTGTTATCAAGTCCAATCTACTGAACAATAGTAGCTATTTTGAACTGGTAGTTGAATAAAATAATAGGAAATTACAGTAATGGTTCCTGTTGTTTGCTCAAAATTACGTAAAGATAGTTATTACAGATAAAATTCCTTATGTGATTGTTTAGCTTCATATTTGGCCCCTCGCCCTTTACCCTTTTAGGACTAGGATTGAGGTTTGTTTCATACTTACAGACCAAAACTGAAATTGTTACATGCTTATGGACTAAATGTGAAAGCAAACGGTGTTTCTGGTGATCATATCTGTATTCAGTATCATCCGGAGACAAATACGACGGATGGTAGTTATTTCACGTTCACATACTCTTTAAAATGTGCTAAGGTGATTAGGCGATCTTCTAGTGCTTGACAAGTAATGCATCTTGATAGACGAACATCACTGTTTCTAGGTCATGTACACACAGGAACTAAAATTTCAGAATGATAAAAAGAAAAAGGAAAGGTTATTTCCAAGTTTATAGTTATTCGAATATGATTATCTCTTAAACTTGTTTTATCTTGTATATGTTGAAAATACTAATAATGAGGTTAACACAGGGCAAAAGTAAACAAGTATGGGGATAAAGTACTCGAAACCATAGAGACTATCCTTAATGAATATTCCAGTGAAGAATCTAAATATACTAGAGATGATATTATTCTGGAAAAGTGCTTGCTAACATCAACGAAGAAGAGTCATCCTCAAGTAGATACTCCGTCTCAACCTCAACCAGAAATAGACATGGTATGTTGCTAATTTTACTTTAACGTGTTACCATTATGAACCAAATTAATACCGTAGTGTGATCACTATAACCATTTTTGTTTTGGTGTAGATTCTCTATGACAAATTATACTCTAATTTGCGAATGCTTCGGACACTTCTTGTTAAGGAAGCAGGGGAGGGGGTCTTAGCATACCAAATATTTGGGTGAGTTGATATTGCAGGAAGCAGCTTATAAAAAATGAAGACCTAATTGCTAGTTTTGTACACTTTTGTTCTTTTGTGTTTTGATATTATACTTGCAAATTGGGTCTCATGATAAAAGAACTGTCCTTATATGCTTTTTTTTTTTTTTTTTTTTTTTTTTTCCTTCATGATTTAGGAATGCTACCCTGGAACTTATCAGCAAAAGGATCCCCAGAACTAAAGAAGAGCTTCTTGAGATTAAGGGCATTGGCAAGTAAGTAGTTCTCCCTGGTCCCAATAACAGTGCTATTGTTGAAAAAATCACTGGTTGGATAAGTTACGTAACAGGTCAAAATGGGTCGGATTGAGCCGAGTCTTTCTTAAATTATTAAAAATTTTGAAAAAAATAAATAATTATGAATTAATCATTTAAATATGCGTAGGAAAAACTATATTGTTAAAGAATGCCATTTTGAAGGTTTTATGCATTTGAATACACTTACGATATGCATTTGAATACACTTACGATGGCTTTCATTGACATGTTCGACCCATTTGACTTGTATGCTTATCGTTAAATATTATAGCTTGTTAGATATAAATATTCAATCCCATTGACCTGTTATGAATATTTATAACGAAATGGTCTTTAATTACCACCTGTAAAGAGCAACAAGTACATTTGGTTATAGAAATTGCATAGTACTCTCCAAATTCAAATGGGAATTGACAATTTTTAGCTTACTACGTCCCATATTTTTCTAGTTTAGTACATGTTATCATGTCCAGTCTATAAAAGTAGAAAATCAGGTATTTGAACTTGCACTAAAAAACAGACACCCAAACATCAAATATGGACTCACTTTTCAGTGTTGGAAGTAATTATCAAATTGAAAAAGGAAATAAATTAAATTAACAAAGCTGGGATGCAGCGGGTGCTAGTTATTTTTCATTCACATAATGCTGTGTTCCAAATAGCGTCAAGCTGATCCGCAACCTTCTAGTGATTGACTATGTGATTCTTTTTAATAGATGAACAAATTGTATCTAGACTATATATACTATATATACACAATAATTAAAATTTTTATACGATGTTATTTTAAAACTTGTATATGTTGAAATTCCTAATAAAGGTTAACACAGGGCAAAATTAAGCATGTATGGGGATAAAGTACTGGAAACTATAGAGACTACCGTCAACGAATACTACAATAACAACACTAACAAACAAACCATCAGTAGTGATAGTGAATGTGACGATGCCGATTCTGCAATGAGATCAAAAATTGCAGTAAAGGGTAGTTCAAATGGGAATCCCATGGACGTATATGACTTTGTTCTAAGTCCTGATTATTCAGCGAAGTGGGTGTCAAAGAAACCCGACACTGCAACTGCGCCTGATGTTGTTCATTATCTTGATGCCGATGATATTGGTCTTGAGGATCTTCACTTACGTGATGAATGAAGAGCTTGCCTTCTTGTTAGTACTTGTTCTTTGTTAGTTTTTTCTAAGTTATGAGTCACCCTGCAATGTTATTCGTTATTGAAGGTTGTCAGGATAGCCTATTTAACATTTTTGAATTCACCATGGTGAATGTATAGTATGAATATGAGTATAAAGTTAAAGTTGGATTAAAGCAATCCACTTTTATCATTTTATCCAACCTAACAATTTATGCGGAGATGCATCAATATTTGTAGGTGCATCTAAAATGCATGTTTGTGGTTTTTTCTTATTTTTCTCATTTTAATTTTACTTCTTATTTGATCCTAACTCTACGTACATAAGAGTTAAATGTCTACATCCTTATGACCTTCAGAAAAGAGCCATAAACTGAAATGCTACATTGGTTGTTACTTGTTGAGGATAGGTCGGAGCTTACAGTTTTATGTTGTGTCAATTATCATTTGTTTATTGAATATTTGCATTTGTATTAATATATTTTACGGAAATTTAAACACACATTTACTCTTTCATTACCAACAAATTGGTAAACCGTCAAATACCGATGTCTATCATTGCATATCGTCTAAAGATTAATATATATTGTATCGTTGTCTTTTCAAGAAATATCACCGCTTATTTGCACGGATACCATCCTAGTAAATTTAGTATGTATACAAGCAAGCCCTTGGAATCAGTTACATATGCTTGGGAGTAGGGTTGAGTATCGAGCCGAAACCAACCCGTCCCGACCTGACTCATCCTGAAACCTACAAGGCTGAAAATCCTAACCGAATCCCGACCCGAGTCCCGAAAAGAAACTAGTTTGTATGGTTTTCTTTGTGTTATCCCGAGTAATCCCGATTCCTGACCCGACTCGAGTCCCGCCAAGGCTGAAAACCTAAACCAAGTCCCGATTGTGGAAAACTAGAAGGGGGGGGGGTGAATATATTTTAAGAAATTTCCTTCTTTGTAGTTTTCAAACATACACGGATCGTATCAAGTTTTTTAAAGTACAATATACTCTAAGAAACTTGGTAACGAAGCTCTGATGCCAATTGTGGAAAACTAGAAGGGGGGGGGGGGGGTGAATAGTTTTGCCGATTAAAAATTTGTTTGTATTTAGATCGACTTATGTCAATCCATTTAGATCGTGTGTTGGATATTGATAGATGGACATATAAATAAGTAATGCAATAAATAAAGAGTAAAGGAACACAAAACCACGACACGAGTATTTATAGTGGTTCGGCTACAAGGACACCTTCCTTGCCCTACTACACTCCCCGAGTACCCAACTCGAGAGTTTCTAAGCACTACACAACACAAGCTCCTTAATGTGGCTGAGAAGCCTTTACAACGTCGTCTACTTTTTATCTGGTACAAGGCTAGACACCGAGTTCTTCCACGAGGTAGAACCAAACCTATCACAACATCGCCTACACTTTATCCGATACAAGGCTAGATACCGAGTTTCATTACAAAGGAGGAATTACTACCCAACACAACTACCCAAAGGAGACACACCCCTTTTTACAATACTAGAAGGACATCAATATCCTTTAACCCAAACTACACAACTTGTACATCGACGCACCATATCGAATGTACACCTTCGGCACTTCACACCAATACCAATGCCTTCAACACGACACACTATGGAGGGAGGAAAGAACTATCAACAAGATGCACTTTAGTGGTCTTGATGATGACGAAGCTTAGCAACTCGTGACCTTGGGCTTGCACGTCTTCAAGAGGTGGTGATCTCGCCTTTAAGAGGAACCTAGAGAATCACACAAAGATAAAACTATGTAGAATGATCCTTTGGATCTGTGGTTAGAGAGGTTAGAATACAGATAGAAAGTATATCTAAGAGTGGTAGTGATCAAGAGAGAAATGACTCACTATTTATAGGCAAAACAAGCCTACTGTCCCACGGTTCCGGCGGATCCGTCACCTAAGGGATCCGGCCAATGCAATTCCAGGGATCCGACTGCTGGGTCAGCTTAGTCCGGATTTTGGGTTGCAAACCGGGTTATGGGTTATGGGTTATGGACCATGGGTCATAGACATTGGATCATTGATACCCAACAAGATACAATGTACCTAGTCAATGGGTTATGGATCTTGGGTCATGGGTCATGAACTTTGGGTCATGGATCATGGATAATATCCAACATGACTTCATGCATGATGTCATGCAATGGGTCATGGGTTATGGATCATGCTCCATGGGTATGGGTTATGTACTTTGGTTCTTACCCAACAAGATTCATTGTACCTAGTCAATGGATCATGGGTCTTGGGTCATGGGTTATGTACTTTGGTTTTTACCCATTATATATCCATTATAACATATACAAAGTACATATACATTTTTATAAAATGTAAGTAAACAATATTACTGGTAAGTGTTTTATAAAAATGTCTTTGGTTTTATATAACTTATTTAACTAAACATGTTTTGATGGTTTTAATATGTTTAGTAAAAGTGTGTTAGTAAACTATTGGCTCAAAGCTTTTACGTATTTTATTTATTTTGTTAAAATTATTTTACGTTTGTTATCGACAAAATATTAGAAGATCGTAAAATATAAATAAATGTTTTTTATGGTTTATCTGTATTAACAATGTCCTAAAATATCTGTCACATATGTCGACCTTGAAACCCTACCTAAACATTTTTATGGACCTTTCCAATTCTTGTGTACCTACATATCTTTCTCAAGTTAATTTATGGAAACTTTGATAATTTTTGGATTTTGATTTGCTATTTTAAATAAATAACACTAAACAATTACTCAATACCGACACAAATTTGAGTACTATTTATAAATTGGAAAAATCACTATCTTAGGAGCATTTTGATAAATTGAGCTAGTTAAGACATTGTGGAGCACTCTTAGGCCTTGTTTGTTTTTTCAAAGAAGCTCTTATTTGCCTCTTATGTCTGCAGGCGCGCAGACAATTTCGTTGAAGACCGTTTGTTTTTTTTCAGATATAAGAGGGTAAAATCACTTCTTTCCTCTTCTACTATGCAGACATAAATTTCCTCTTTTTTCTACTTCTTTTTTCCACTTCTACTAGTGAAATTGAAAAAAAAAAAAATAAGAAGAAAAAGGAAAGAAGTACTTCAATAGTACAAAAACAAACGGTTTTCTTCTTGCAGATGAAGAGCTTAAATGTACCTCTTCTTCTGCAGACATGGTTTGCAGATGAAGAGGTAAAAGCTCTAAAAAAACAAATGACACCTTAGACTTTTCGTAGACGGAAAAATTGAGTCATAACGATAAATAACGAAGGAGCTTCGGCCCCGAGACCATAGGTCAAGTATTATGAAATTTAATAGCGATGACACCTTGATACGTTTTTAACTTTATAAATGAATAAGTGAAGAACCGAGCGGAGAAGCTGCCATTTTTAGAAAGTAGACTCGAAAACAATGAACTTAGGCCTTTTAAACTATTATATTCTTTAGAAAACGAGTGAGCAATAACCCGATTAAGTGGAAGTTTTCTGAAAAATATGTCAAAGCTGTTCAACTTTTGTTTTAATAAAAACCGACACCTAAAATTTATTTTCTCAAACCGAAACTTTGAAATATGAAAGTAGACACGTTCACCTTCGTTTAGAGAGTTTAATGAGGAAAAACGGACTTAAAACGGATTAGATATGCTCTTTCCAAGACGAGTTTAAGCTAACTAATATAACTTAATTTTTCTAGGTTTCAAAGTAATAAAAACGCGTTTTGAATATATTTCTTAAACGATCGACTTAGGTAACTTATTAAAAAATCACTACAAGCATATAAAGGTACTAAACATCATAAAAATCATACGCATGTAGTACACGTTGCATATTCCCTAAAACGACTTATGTTTCTAGGTCGCTTTAGGATTCCTGGTTGATTTTATTACGTTACACTTTTCCCGCGTACTTAGACTATTTGAGGTGAGTTTCATAGGCTCACTTTTACTTGTTTTACTACTCAATTTGAACTACTTTGGGGGTGAGAATACATGCTCATTTACTTAAATACATTACTCATTTTACTGAAGTACATGTTCGTTTACTCAAATACATTACTCATTTTACTGAAGTACATGTTCATTTACTTAAATACATTATTCATTTCACTGAGGCACATACTTGTACACTTAAATACATTGTTTGCTTTTACATATAGACACAAGTGAACAAAATATTTACTTATTTTCTAAGTTACCACATTAGCTGGTAAGGTCCCCACACATCATGAACCGTTAATTACTCGTAAGCACGAATATTCTAAATATATTATTTGGTTGACACTCCTGTCTATGTTGCTCGCGCCAACTAGGCAAACGGACGCATACCATTTGAGAACATTGAGTGTTTGGCTAGACATCTACATGGGCAATCATTTATTTGTGCAAAGCGCATACAAAACACGTTAAGCTTTGGGGTCATGAGCTTAGGGCAATAGTAACACTCTTTTTATGACATTATTTTCGTTATAATGGTCATACATGAAAATCTTGTGGTCCGCACTTGACATTTACATTTACATAAATCTATTAACTCACCAACATTATTGTTGACATTTTTAGCATGTATTCTCAAGTGCTTAAGGTTTACTTGATCTAGCATCCATGGAGTTCATACATAGAGTCGCCATTTATGGTCACATTCACGAAGCATTTACTACATGGACTATTTATACATCATTTAACAATGTTTTTTCCGAAAACTCATCTTATGTTTTTGTGGGACTTGAGGACCATTGTATTGAAGTTGTAAATTTATCAAATAATGTATCTTTCTAAAACGGCTCATATAAAGGTCGTTTTTTATATTTTTGCCTTTGTGCTATGAAGTCACGCCTTCTGGTTATCTTTTCGCTGCGACATTTTAAGGCTGTGACAATTTTAGCAACAACACTCAGAAGTTCAGTGGTTTTTGCAACTTTTTTTATAACAAGCTCATTAATAAAATCAAAGTCCACACTAGCATGCCCACCCAATAATAATAATAACAACAACAATAATAATAATAATAATAATAATAATAATAATAATAATAATAATAATAATAATAATAATAATAATAATAATAATAATAATTATTATTATTATTATTATTATTATTATTATTATTATTATTTTATTATTATTATTTTTTTAATAATAAAAAACACTTTTATTAAAAACTCATAGGATTACAAAAAATTAGTGGGAAGCCTCGAAACCAATTGGGCCCCCACACCTCTAGTAATGGCAAAACCAATCTTTTTAAAAATATGAACTGCTACACGCGCTCCAATGTCCTGAGTCATAGAGAATCGTCGAATACGCTTAAGTAAGGTAACTGCATCTTTCTCAAGTTCTCGAAAAGAAGAAAAAGAAAAGGGGAGAAACCCATATCCAATAACCTCACATTTGGCATCGTACTTGACACGTTTACGGTGTGCAGCATCAATGATCGCACGCCCTGGCATAAAATCAACCATCCCAGATTGCGTCAAGGGCGACGATCCCGTAAGATCAACACACACATCACGCCCACTATCCCACGAGTAAAGTAATATATCAGCCGGTCGCAAGGATCTGTCCCCATCTCCAGAAAGCCCAATATCCACCTCCTTACGAGCAGAAATTCCGGACCGGGAGCATATATCAACAAGAACATCACGTACAAGGTTATGCCGATGCTTAATGCCAACAATACCCGCGCACGAAACAGCATGATCCCCGTAAATATCTCCAGAAAATACCTTAGAACAAGCTGAACACGGTACCTGAACAGTGAAAAGAGGAACACCCAACCGATAGCACAACACACAACGATAAGCCCTGGCATTCATAGTTTGCCCCAGTCCAGATATCGGAGCCACCCTAAGCCAATCCGAAGTATGATCCTCCTTTAGTGAACTCCATAACGCCATCTGTCGAGGAGAAAGATGGAATGTAGACTCAACAGTTTGGGTAACCCGATCGAAATATATATCTGCCAATTTCTTCATAAGTTTGGGGGCAGCGACCTCGCTAGGGTTACTCAAAAGGTCAATATCCATATTCACATTAAAAGTACGTAGGGCATCATCAAAAGAGGGACCAGCAGTAACAATACCAGAACTAAGGAGAAGCTTAGACTGTAAGCTAGCAGATTGAAGTCTAGAAGCAAGGAAGGCATAATTCAAGACGTCACCTGCAGAATATAAACCAAGCCCCCCAAAAGCAAAGGGTAAGGTGGCGAGTCTCCACTGCCAATCACCAAAACCGGGCCCAGAAGCAGTGACAATACGCTCCAAAGAAGAACGAAGTACCGCATCAAAAGAAACCTGAGCACACTCAAAGACCCGAGGAGAACATGTGCGCATAGAAAAATATAACTTAGAACTACCAGCACATGTACGGAGAAGCAACAACTCGCATTGAGGGTCATTGAGCTTGGCAACTGCCTCCATAAGTTCAATAGTTTTAGCAACCCTTTTCAGGACCAACTTACTACCAAACTCAAAAATCCACACTAACAGGTCCACCCAATAATTTAACACCATGTGAGGGGCGCGAAATATTGGGGGGAAAAACACCGACATACCTGCTTCTGGGGTCCTCCTGTGGCAAAAAAACTTCAGTTTTATCAACATTGAGGTGTAAGCCACGACACGGTCCATCCGCCATAATCAACTCCAAAACCTTACCCACAACCAAGGTATCACCAATGTCACAATTCTCAAATTCCGGTCATTTCTTAAATTATATATGCATCATATTAGTTCATTCATGGCATTTCATTTCACATTTAACGCGTAATTTTTATATTTAATAAACGTTATCGCGTGAGTTATTATTTTAAATATTTAATCCGTTACTTTCAAAAATGATCCCGATATATTTTTATACTTACATTTAGTTATAAAAACTATATTTTGACTTTACCTAGTGTTTTGAATTTATTTGGTACATAAATCGTTAAAGTTAAATTATTACGTCGTTTTCTTAAAAATTATACGATAATTTTTATATCACTCAAATTTCACAAGGAATGTATTTTTACAATTTTTATAATATCATTAAACTCTATTTTGATCTATTAAAATTTTACTTGTACCTAAAAGTACCATTTATCATACAAGTTACATTTATCTACACATTTACTTACACATTTATATTTAACAAATTTGACACAAGTATATATACTTTAAAAAGAAAAAAAAAAAAATATAATTTTGACTAATACCTTCCCCCTTGGCCGACCAAGGGGGGTTGGCATTTATTGTTTTGGTTAAAAATTTCAAATGTATAGATATGTACATGATCTCATTCATGCATTTCATTTTCAACTCATAATTCACATAGTTCATAAAATCTTTTCTTCTCTCTTTGCTCTTCCTCCATAACCGGCCTTCATGAGCTAGCTAAGGGATCATCATATTTTTTTTTCAAGTCCAAGTTATATACAATCTAGAATCACACTCTTTATTAGGTTTTGAAATAAAAACCAAGAGTGTTTAGGCTAAACCTTGTTCTTTGCACCTCATCATAATCACTAGTAAGTATTGTTTTTATCATTTTCATGTTTCCTTTTCATTTTCATATGTTTCTTTTCATTTTTGGAGCTTATATGCATGATATGTGATTTATACCATTTATTTCATGATTTTAGAGTTATTTATATACTTATGGTCATCCTATAAATATTCCCATGGTATTCTTTGGTCTTGATGGTGATTAGGAACCCATGACACCCTAAGAAGGTGTATGGTAGGATTAGATTAGCTTTGGAGTTGATTTGAAGGGATTAGAATAGGTTTTGTCCGAGAAAAACTATTTTCGATAACTATATTTTGGTGTTCTGTCCTTAATTCGGATTTCTGGAAAAACCTATTGATGGTACGACATTTTGGCCTTGATATTTAGAAAATATACTTTAAAACGAATCCGTGGCCTTTTGAACGGATAAAAACGGAGTTATAACGAAGCCGTGGTGAATTTTTAAAGTTTGACGACGAAACGTACACTTTTCAGAAAATTCAGCTTTGCTGTTTTTAGTATTTTCGGGTCAAAAACGAGCCTTAAGCTTCACAAATTATTTCGACTTATCAAAAATATATTAGTTTACTTCGATACGAAGCTAAGGACATATTATACGTAGAAAACGGAGTTAAAACGACAAATATATGCACGTTTTTATAAAGTTGCCGTAACTATTATTTTCTGAAAAACTATATTATTTTTACGATACAAGTGTTACATTAGCGGTAACGACCATGTTTGCGGCTGTTTTTAACCATGATGCAAAACTTTTTGGAACAAATTGTCTTCTAGTAAAATCAAGTTCACCGGCCATATTTTTCAAAACAAAAAGCTGTTTGTCAAGCGAAGTTATGGTAAATTATTTACGGATGTTCAAACTTGGCCGAAACTTATTTTCTGCACACAATTAGCAAAAATCACAATCTTTAGCCCTTAATATCTTTATGATCGAGACCTTTTGGACGAAAACTCCTGAACTGAAACTTCTAGATATCGATACAAACTTTCCAAAACCGTCGAGTTCGTTCTCTAACGATCGACGTACACCATTTTACGACTAGTTTTCCAAAGCCATTTTTGTGAATTTCATGAAAATTCCGACGACATTGTTTTGCGACGAAAAGTGGTAATTTCACCAAAAGTCATTATAAAACCATTGTAGGATGACATTTTGACGTAAATACTTGTAAAGTCATTTTTGAAGGGTCAAGACGTCAAAAGAGTATTTTTCGACGACGAGTAATATTTTCAAAAACCCGTAAATGGTATAAATAACATATGGAATGCATGCATAACATTACATTGCAACTCATGACATATCGTATCATTCGTAATAGGTCCCGGCTAAAACATCACATTATACTTCGGTGTAACCACATTTGTCATCACATCTATTCACCAAGTGAGTAATCACATCCCCTTTTTACCGTTTTACTATATTTTGGGGCTGAATGCATGAACCATACTTGAATTAAATTGATCCTTACAATTGTGAACTCTTTTGACTTGAATATTTGAACTCGAATCAATCCTTGAACTTATTTAGGAAATTATGACTTGTTGGAACTTATTGAACCGTACATGTTATGACCATCACTATAAAGTCTCGCCTTATTGGTGGAGCGTCTCAATAAATCTCGCCTAGGTGGTCGAGTGACAAAGGAGTCTCCTATGTTCGGAGCATCACTATAAAGTCTCGCCTTATTGGTGGAGCGTCTCAATAAATCTCGCCTAGGTGGTCGAGTGACAAAGGAGTCTCCCATGTTCGGAGCATCACTATAAAGTCTCGCCTTATTGGTGGAGCGTCTCAATAAATCTCGCCTAGGTGGCCGAGTGACAAAGGAGTCTCCCTTGTTGGAGCAGTGCAAAGTCTCTCATGTTTGGAGCATCCCTGAATGATTATATACGTGGTGCAATATTGTGAACTATTATGACCGTTTATACTTGACTTTTAGACATACTACTTTTGGCAGTGGGTTGTGAACACACAGGTTGCAAGTTTTGTATGGGCGGAACTTGGAACTGAGTGGATTTACAATGCCTTTGCTTTGCGGACCATTTTCGTCGACCGAAAGCTTTGTATATTTTCTTACGAGTCTTCTTATTTTTTTTTTTTTTTGCTAAACGTGTTTACTCACCAACTATTTTCATAGTTGACCCGTTTTTCTCTCATGCATTTCAGGTGATCGTTAGTAAGCTTTTTCTACCAAGTCTAGCATAATGAAGCTTTCACTTGTCAATATAAATCATTATGTTTAAAACATATTATTTTGGAATCTAAGCTTTGTTATATATTCGCCGATGTCGGCTAAACTGGTATTGTAATGGTGTAATATTTCTTTTTAATATTAATGTTGGTATGTTCTATTATCTTGTGCTTATGTTCCCTTCCGTTACACCTCGTGCTTCCGCCTCCGGCGAGGGTGTGACAGATTGGTACCAGAGCCAAAGGTTATAGAGAATGCCGATTTTTCAAAAATAAAAATCACAGCTATAACCGGAAAAATTTTTATTTTATTTTATTAAACATTGAACACCATCCGAGTCAACTAGTCCTATCGTTGCATTGTTACTCATAAATTATACATAGCCTGATCAACTATGTCTAATTTATGAAGAACCATGCAATGATAAGAGTGGTAGTTTTAAATCATGTTTAGTCGAGTCTTTTGAGTCTGGTCACCTGAAGTTGCATTGGTCGGGTGGGTATGCATGGCATGTTTTTACGTTCACGTCTACATTACCGTACCTTGTCCATATCTTCTCTTTTCCATCTTTCGACTTGTTAGACATAGCATGTCTCTGTTCCTGTCATGTTTCGATCACTATAACACATTACCACCGTTCTGCACCTCATCTGACTTCGTTTGAAGGTCGTTTACTCAACCCGATGTTTTGGTCCTCTGTAGGATCATGGCTGCAAGAAACACACGCTCAGGAGGTAACAACAACGGCAACTCAAACAACAATGACAATCCAGACAACAACGCTGCTGGAATAGCGGATCTACTCACTCAAATTATAACACATCTCGATGCCAGAAGAACCAACAATGGAGAAGGTACCTCAAACGCTGGTCAAGGATGCAGCTACAAAACTTTCATGACATGCAAGCCAATGGAATTTCATGGTACTGAGGGTGCCATTGGACTGCTAACCTGGTTCGAGAATGTTGAGTCGAAGCTTAGTATCACGAAATGTGCTGAAGGAAACAAGGTTGAGTTCTCTGCTGGGCTACTACAGGGTCGAGCATTGACCTGGTGGAACAACCAACTACAGACTAGAGGAAGAGAGGCTGCAAATGCATTATCTTGGGAAGCATTCAAGAAACTACTAACTGATGAGTACTGCAGAAAAGATGAAGTGCAGAAACTGGAAGAAGAATTTTGGAACCACTTGATGGTAGGAGTAGAGATCGACAAGTACACGATCCGGTTCCACGAGCTAACTAGGATGGTTCCTCACATGGTTTCCACTGTGGAGAAGTTGATTGACCGATATATATGGGGATTGATACCGGAAATTAGGAGGGATGTCACTTCGTCGAAACCAACCACTCTGCAAGCCGCTGTAAGTATGGCGTATCGCTTAACAAATGATGTGATCAGGTCTGGAGAACTAACAAAAACAAACGACAATGGACGAAAGCGACAGGAGGATCACCAGGGAAACCGAGACCAGAATCAGCAAAACCAGAGGCAGCGAATAACCCAGAACTATGGGGCGACCACCCAGGAGCGCAAAGGATATGCAGGTCCACATCCTTTGTGCACTCGATGTAGTTATCATCACTTAGGAGACTGCCCAAGGTGCGGCAAATGTGGACAGACGGGCCACTTCGCGAAAAATTGCTCAAACAGAACGGGAAATCAAGGACAGAGGAAAGCATGTTACGAGTGTGGAAGTCTAGATCACCTTCGCAATACCTGTCCAAAGCTGAAAAGAACTCCCAATCAAGGAGGTAATCGTCCGAACTTGGCATTGGCAATAGAAGGCCCACAAGATCAGAACATTGAAATTCCTCCCGCACGTGGTCGAGCATTCTATCTGGGTACCGAGGAAGCCCGCAACGCTTAACGGGTACATTCTTTCGAACAACTACCTTATTTCTGTACGACATGATTTTGAGTGCATAACTTCCTTCCAATTCTTACCACGTTCACGACATTGATTAATTTGAGACCTATTGATATCGACCTTAGTTGTTATATATTTTGTTGATTGGAATTGATTGTGTAAGCAAATCGAATATCGAGCGAATCTTTCAAAAGACCTCATTCAAGGATGTGGCATCCTACCTTTCTAACAACTTGTTTCCTAGCTTGATCTAGTGACAGTTCTTGTTTGATGAGTTGCGAAAATCAAGCTAAGAGACAAGTTTACACAAGTCGGTTTAGTTTAATCTCATGACAGTTCTTGTTTGATGAGTTGTGAGATTAAATTAGAATCGACTACCTAAAGGTCTTTTGAGAGCTACGTTCGATATTGGATAAGTTTACTCTATCAAATCTGATCACGGGCACGTACTTAGTTGAATGGGGAACCTGTATGCATGGGCATTGATATGATCATTTAGACTGTTCGTATGAGCATGAACTTTTAGAACTCTTGTCGAGGTTCGGACCATAGTATCGTTAATCGAATCACGGGGACGTGATTCCGCTGACATGGGAAGAATGTCACAATTCTCAAATTCCGGTCATTTCTTAAATTATATATGCATCATATTAGTTCATTCATGGCATTTCATTTCACATTTAACGCGTAATTTTTATATTTAATAAACGTTATCGCGTGAGTTATTATTTTAAATATTTAATCCGTTACTTTCAAAAATGATCCCGATATATTTTTATACTTACATTTAGTTATAAAAACTATATTTTGACTTTACCTAGTGTTTTGAATTTATTTGGTACATAAATCGTTAAAGTTAAATTATTACGTCGTTTTCTTAAAAATTATACGATAATTTTTATATCACTCAAATTTCACAAGGAATGTATTTTTACAATTTTTATAATATCATTAAACTCTATTTTGATCTATTAAAATTTTACTTGTACCTAAAAGTACCATTTATCATACAAGTTACATTTATCTACACATTTACTTACACATTTATATTTAACAAATTTGACACAAGTATATATACTTTAAAAAGAAAAAAAAAAATATATAATTTTGACTAATACCTTCCCCCTTGGCCGACCAAGGGGGGTTGGCATTTATTGTTTTGGTTAAAAATTTCAAATGTATAGATATGTACATGATCTCATTCATGCATTTCATTTTCAACTCATAATTCACATAGTTCATAAAATCTTTTCTTCTCTCTTTGCTCTTCCTCCATAACCGGCCTTCATGAGCTAGCTAAGGGATCATCATATTTTTTTTTCAAGTCCAAGTTATATACAATCTAGAATCACACTCTTTATTAGGTTTTGAAATAAAAACCAAGAGTGTTTAGGCTAAACCTTGTTCTTTGCACCTCATCATAATCACTAGTAAGTATTGTTTTTATCATTTTCATGTTTCCTTTTCATTTTCATATGTTTCTTTTCATTTTTGGAGCTTATATGCATGATATGTGATTTATACCATTTATTTCATGATTTTAGAGTTATTTATATACTTATGGTCATCCTATAAATATTCCCATGGTATTCTTTGGTCTTGATGGTGATTAGGAACCCATGACACCCTAAGAAGGTGTATGGTAGGATTAGATTAGCTTTGGAGTTGATTTGAAGGGATTAGAATAGGTTTTGTCCGAGAAAAACTATTTTCGATAACTATATTTTGGTGTTCTGTCCTTAATTCGGATTTCTGGAAAAACCTATTGATGGTACGACATTTTGGCCTTGATATTTAGAAAATATACTTTAAAACGAATCCGTGGCCTTTTGAACGGATAAAAACGGAGTTATAACGAAGCCGTGGTGAATTTTTAAAGTTTGACGACGAAACGTACACTTTTCAGAAAATTCAGCTTTGCTGTTTTTAGTATTTTCGGGTCAAAAACGAGCCTTAAGCTTCACAAATTATTTCGACTTATCAAAAATATATTAGTTTACTTCGATACGAAGCTAAGGACATATTATACGTAGAAAACGGAGTTAAAACGACAAATATATGCACGTTTTTATAAAGTTGCCGTAACTATTATTTTCTGAAAAACTATATTATTTTTACGATACAAGTGTTACATTAGCGGTAACGACCATGTTTGCGGCTGTTTTTAACCATGATGCAAAACTTTTTGGAACAAATTGTCTTCTAGTAAAATCAAGTTCACCGGCCATATTTTTCAAAACAAAAAGCTGTTTGTCAAGCGAAGTTATGGTAAATTATTTACGGATGTTCAAACTTGGCCGAAACTTATTTTCTGCACACAATTAGCAAAAATCACAATCTTTAGCCCTTAATATCTTTATGATCGAGACCTTTTGGACAAAAACTCCTGAACTGAAACTTCTAGATATCGATACAAACTTTCCAAAACCGTCGAGTTCGTTCTCTAACGATCGACGTACACCATTTTACGACTAGTTTTCCAAAGCCATTTTTGTGAATTTCATGAAAATTCCGACGACATTGTTTTGCGACGAAAAGTGGTAATTTCACCAAAAGTCATTATAAAACCATTGTAGGATGACATTTTGACGTAAATACTTGTAAAGTCATTTTTGAAGGGTCAAGACGTCAAAAGAGTATTTTTCGACGACGAGTAATATTTTCAAAAACCCGTAAATGGTATAAATAACATATGGAATGCATGCATAACATTACATTGCAACTCATGACATATCATATCATTCGTAATAGGTCCCGGCTAAAACATCACATTATACTTCGGTGTAACCACATTTGTCATCACATCTATTCACCAAGTGAGTAATCACATCCCCTTTTTACCGTTTTACTATATTTTGGGGCTGAATGCATGAACCATACTTGAATTAAATTGATCCTTACAATTGTGAACTCTTTTGACTTGA
This sequence comes from Chrysanthemum seticuspe, assembly GCA_019973895.1. NCBI lineage: Eukaryota > Viridiplantae > Streptophyta > Magnoliopsida > Asterales > Asteraceae > Chrysanthemum > Chrysanthemum seticuspe. The sequence goes on from BPTQ01000005.1 coordinate 217,170,197, forward strand.
ATATTTGAACTCGAATCAATCCTTGAACTTATTTAGGAAATTATGACTTGTTGGAACTTATTGAACCGTACATGTTATGACCATCACTATAAAGTCTCGCCTTATTGGTGGAGCGTCTCAATAAATCTCGCCTAGGTGGTCGAGTGACAAAGGAGTCTCCTATGTTCGGAGCATCACTATAAAGTCTCGCCTTATTGGTGGAGCGTCTCAATAAATCTCGCCTAGGTGGTCGAGTGACAAAGGAGTCTCCCATGTTCGGAGCATCACTATAAAGTCTCGCCTTATTGGTGGAGCGTCTCAATAAATCTCGCCTAGGTGGCCGAGTGACAAAGGAGTCTCCCTTGTTGGAGCAGTGCAAAGTCTCTCATGTTTGGAGCATCCCTGAATGATTATATACGTGGTGCAATATTGTGAACTATTATGACCGTTTATACTTGACTTTTAGACATACTACTTTTGGCAGTGGGTTGTGAACACACAGGTTGCAAGTTTTGTATGGGCGGAACTTGGAACTGAGTGGATTTAGAATGCCTTTGCTTTGCGGACCATTTTCGTCGACCGAAAGCTTTGTATATTTTCTTACGAGTCTTCTTATTTTTTTTTTTTTTTTTGCTAAACGTGTTTACTCACCAACTATTTTCATAGTTGACCCGTTTTTCTCTCATGCATTTCAGGTGATCGTTAGTAAGCTTTTTCTACCAAGTCTAGCATAATGAAGCTTTCACTTGTCAATATAAATCATTATGTTTAAAACATATTATTTTGGAATCTAAGCTTTGTTATATATTCGCCGATGTCGGCTAAACTGGTATTGTAATGGTGTAATATTTCTTTTTAATATTAATGTTGGTATGTTCTATTATCTTGTGCTTATGTTCCCTTCCGTTACACCTCGTGCTTCCGCCTCCGGCGAGGGTGTGACAACCAATAATAGTGCCATCATCCAAATACCAAGCTTGAAAGGAAAGGTCAAAAGAATCTCTAATCTTACATGCCAAGGGATGTAACACTAAAGCAAAAAGAAGAGGCCCAAGCGGATCACCTTGTTGCACACCTTGATGAGACCAAAGAGTGTGCTCACCATAATATAATCTAGCGGGACTGGAGTAACAGAATTCAACCCACCGTGAAATAGCCGGGAAATGAAGCCGAACCTCTCGTAACATAACAGCCCGATCCACCATGTTGAAAGCGTTTTTAAAGTCAACCAACAACATAGACAGACCAACATCATCCCCCCGGTCCTCAACCAACCGATTCACAGCGTGAAGAATAGCCTCCCCTCCACCAGACACACCAACACCAAATTGCAAATCATCTAAATAACTATCTGAAGAGTGGCCAATCATAAAAGCACAAACCTTGGAAACTAAACGCCTCCAAACAGTCCCAACAGCAATAGGGCGAATACCCCCTCCTGTTTTGACTAAGGGTGTGAGGGGAGCACTAGCAATGTACTCACCCAGCGCCCTCGGGCATGTACCAGCAAGGAAAAGGTTCACCACTTGGGTAATAGAAGCGACCAACTCATCAGATGTAGCCACAGCAGCACCATTTAAACAATCCAAAAGGTGTTGGGCACACAACCCATCCCGCCCACAAGAAGTGCCACGAGGGAAACTCTTGATCATGTCAAGAACCGTAGAAGGAGATGCAGTAAGGTGATGATGATCAATGGGTATATCAGGCAAAAGAGGAGCAGACTGAAAGGGGTGCTTAGCTTTTAAGTCCTCAAGAGTAGAAACATCATAAGGTGCAATATCAGAAGATGAAAGAACTATGACCGCTGCTGTATAATGACCATCACAAATCTTCCTCTTACATTGCTTGACATTGCGGTCCCCCAAATCCAAACTATCATCATCAATATTGGACCATAATGGAGAAGTTTCAGCTAAAACCTCACGCACAACCTGCAAACTGCCACTAGGGGTGCCCCATGCATGAATAGCATTAACAATATACTCTTCCTGGCGTTGACGCTTAGTGACCGACCTCCCTTCTTGACTACTCGTCGGGCAAAAGGTTTTAAGTAGACAAATAGGCACGACTAACAAACCAACCCAACAAGAAATGTCATCAGGCGTGCATATCACCTTATCAAGAGCTCTTTTCAAAGTACGAGAGAACTCCAAACAACATTTGGGAGGGATAGATTTGACAGTCCGCAAACCCTTAGAGAATAAAGCATCAAGAAGAGGTAAATCAAAACCACCAGGCTCGTCCAAAGGCAAATCCTCAACAAGGGCTATATGGGAGGGAACCTGTGGTTTTGTGAGATCATATAACACGAACCGAACAACACCATCACCACAATCAGGAGGAGACACAAAATCAGACCCCGTACCATGACGACACTTAGTCCGGAAGGTATGCGTTTTGAAACAACCACCACACAACCACAAACCCATACGCTTAAGAGTGACCTTAGCCCTTTCGAAAATAGCCAAATCCGACAAAAGAGACTGCCTAGTGATAGCTAGAGCATCAACATTAAAGTGCCGATCGCGGAAATGCGTGATCAAAGAGGTTTTTGTGAGACCATTTCCACCACCATCCCGACATCCATTAAGGCCAACAAAAGGACAGTGAAATCTTGCAGCAGGCATGGGATCCAAACAAAACCACAACACCTTGTAACCAACCCTCAAGAAAATAATCACCAAAAGGGAAAACCAAAAAAGACCAACAATATCAACCATGCAAATAAAGGCTTCCAACAGTAAAGAAACCTAACAGCAGCAACCAACCACTATGAGTAGACCAAAACGTACCCAAATAAACCAAGCAAACGAAACCTGTATTAGGAGAAGCAAAAAGCTCGAAACCAAGGCCAGAACCAAACAACCCCTGCAGCAAACGAACCTTAACCACATCGCATATGATCACAACGAAACCCTATAAACTGTGTTTAAGAAAACGTAACCACAACAGCAACAAAGCCTCGATATTTAACCCCTGAAACAGCCTCGATGTAAGGTAATCTGGTGGCGTTTGAGAGGACCAGTAATGGTGTGGCAGAACTGAAGGGAACCCAACAATCACAAGCCAATAGCAGTAAACCACGAAGATAGAACAAGGGTTTCAAGAACGAAACCCTAAAAAAGGAAGAGCAATCTGAACGAATAAACCCTAAAGAATATGTACAAAAATCCTATCACAAGAACATGATAAGATCACAAAACAAACCTATTCAAACGAGGGTGTTGAATGGACGATCTGAAAGCCCAGAAGATCAAGCCGATCTGATGAAGGCAAATCGCCCCTGAATCAAAATATAACATATATAAAAATTTATGTTAAATGAATTTGAATTATAATAAAATATCAAATTAAACTCCTCAAACGATAAGATTATTAAACAAAATTGATCATATTTTCAAATCCAAGCAAATATTGTTAAGATATGATTATTAGTTATAGTTATTGTCCGAACCTAATCCATGTTTAATAATCCATATGTACATGGGTTAAAACTTACGGATAACGATAAATAATTTAATTACAATACCAAAAAATGTATATGCACGGGTTGAAATATAATTATTAGTTATAATTATACTGTGAACCCCGTGCGTGTGATATCACTATTACAATTTACAAATATTAAACACTTTTAAATTCTTATATGCCCGTATACTAAACTAAAAATTTAAAATATATTTGATTCATATATAAACTGCGTGCGTGCACAAGACTTATAAATAGTAATAGTACTATCACAATTACCTATTACCATATTTTATGCTATTTCAGAAAACGGCTAAGGTTTTTCGTGTTTAGGTTATACTCGAGGAGGCTGTGTCTTTAATTTTGATGTTTGCGGTCTAATTAAGATATCCTCGTGAATGTTTCTTATCTTTTGTCTTATTATGCTCAAATATGAACCTAGTGAAATTTGAACCTAGAACTATGAAAAAGCCAAGGATGGCCATTCAGTGATAATTTATTTCAGATTATGATGTTTTAGATTTGTTTATGTTTTTGCTATTGTCCTCGTTTAGGGTCATTGGTTTGATTAGGAGAGGTTTGGTGGTGGACAATGCTACACTTTGCCTATCTTCATCAGTGCAAGCTTACTATCAGATAAATCGTTTTGGTTTTTTTTAAATAGAAATACTTAAAAATCCAGCATACTTATTATAGAAATTTAATACTCCCTCCGTCCCTAAATAAGTGTCCGGTTTGAATTTTCAAAGTCAAACTAGTTCAACTTTGACCGTAAATATTTTTTTTGTGTTATATAATATTTGATGAAAAACTATATCAATGAAAAACACACTTAAAACCCAATCAATTCGTATATTTTGCATCAAGTATTATATAACACTCGCAAAAATAGATATGGTCAAAGTTGATCCAGTTTGACTTTGAAAAGTCAAACTGGACACTTATTTAGGGACGGAGGGAGTAACTGATAAGACAAGAAGCATAATGTACATTACTTTAATGCACACATTTAAAAGACAAAAATAAGTCTTATTAGAACTATAATATACACTACTTTAATGCTATTAATTAGGGGTGGAAATGAGCCGAGCCGACCTCAAGCTCGCCAGAGCTCGAGCTCGGCTCGTTTATATATATAAAGCTCGAGCTCGAGCTCGTTTCGAGCCTTATATTTTGAGCTCGAGCTCGGCTCGTGAAAATTTTCACAAGCTCGAGCTCGGCTCGGGCTCGACTTAATTTTATGATGTGTTAAAGAAAACATAGTTCAAATGGAGCTCGGCTCGTTAATTAAATAAGGCTCAAGCTCGTTTACTACTTTTAAGCTCGTTTATACGTATAGACAATATATATACGTATATATTTCTAGGGCTCGTTTAGGCTCGCGAGCCTACTCGAGCTTTTTATACAGAGCTCGGGCTCGAGCTCGATTATTAAATGAGCCCAAAATTAGGCTCGAGCTCGTTTAAGCTCGGCTCGTTCAAGCTTTTTACCGATCCGATCCCGAGCTTTTCACGAGCGGCTCGGCTCGTTTCCACCCCTACTATTAATATAGTTAATGCTTTCAATATAGTCAATTAATTAACTGGCCAATAAATACAATTAATGCAGTTATTAAAATACATTTTACATAAAAATACAAATTATCAAGCATATTGTACAACCAATTTAAACACAATTCTTGCATTAAATGTCACTAATACAAATAATGAAGCACATTATACAAATATTCAAGCCCAAATGGGCCAAACGGGCACGGAAAACGGACTCATGTTATACGAATCGCTTTAAAAATCCAAAACAGGATCCCATACTGTACACTAACGACTAAACGAACACGGGCCAAACGAGCTCATGTTATATAAATTAGCACCTCTAATATTAATTATCATAATTGTATAATGAAAAACATTGTCATTAGTTAAGGAGTTGAAGTACGTCGCATGAAATTCTTGATATCCGTAAAGTTATTGTCAAGAAGAACATAATAAACTAAATATATGATTCACCGGAAATTTTATTTCAGGGTACCCGCTGCCGCAACGCGCGGGTACCCCGCTAGTTTCTATTTATGAGGAAAGTTATTTTACATACTAAACTTTTCTCACATATCAAGAGACTCATTCCACCATCCATCTAAAAAAAATCAATGGCTAAGATTAAAATCATTTTAATATTTCACCTATTTTTTATAATTTAAATATCTCATAACCGTTAATCGATAGACAAAACAAATTATACCGTCATGATCAGCATTTAATTATCTTTCAATAGACAGACATTTTGATATACTTTCAAAAAACTTTTCTTTTTCTTTTTTTTCACGTTTTTTTTCGTTTTTTGATTTTTTCATCTTTTTTCTTCGTTGTCTAAATTTGCATTAGAAATCACATGTGATTAAACACTAATTTAAATATTTTAATAAAATCACATGTGATATTAGTATTAAATCATATATGATATGTAATAAAACCATATGTGATTTAACACCAATATCACATGTGATATTATTAGTAAATATTCAAATAAGTATTTAATCACATGTGATTTCTTAATACTAGCTTCAACAATGAAAAAAAAACATAACAATACGTAAAAATGTGAAAAAAAACAACTTTTTTGGTCGAAAGTATATTAAAGTGCCCATCTACATAAAGAGAATTAAATGCTCGTTGTGATGGTATATTTTTTTTGCTTAACGATTAACGGTGTAAGAAATATTAATATTAAAAAGAATGAAAATGGTTTTTTTAAATGTTGGATTTAATCTCACCCATTAGATCAAATGAAAATGAAGGATTAAGATTAGTCTTTTTGTATCCAAATAAAATTTAATATGTAAATGAAATTAAATCTTCTATTGATTTATGAATTTTTGAAGGTTGGATTGGTTCGAGCAAAGTTTGATCCAGCGAATGAACCTTTTATGAATGAACCGAACCTTTTATGAATGAACCGCGCGTATGTAAATTACGAAAATGAACTTTTACCGATGGATCCGTTAGATTTACTACACGTGGCTAATTTGACTGTTTATATTGCTTCCAAACTAGATAAGTGCACATCAAATATCAAATCGTAGGTGCGCTTCAAATGAGACAAACCTCATTCGCACTTAAAATTTTCAACTACACAAATTCAGAAAAAGATAGACCTAGGTGCACTTGTAAAAGCTTGTGCGCCTAAGTCCATGTGCGCTTGGCTTTTTTAGTTTCCTAAATATTACACAGCTAAGAGCTAACTCTAGAGTGAATACAGTTGCTTTGCTTTGAAATCATATAACTGCACGTACTATTCAGAAAGTGAATACAAAAGTTAATAAACCTACAATCAAAAGTTAATAAGCTTCTACAAAATGTGAATACAAAAAAAAGTCAAATATTGAATTGAAGGCCACGCGCATTTATAAAACACGGCGCATTTTTAATAAACACGCCCTGTTTTATTTTGGTAAAACAATGAAAAAAGAAGGTTCATTTTGATAAATGGGGCATGGAACACGTTTATTTTGATAAATACTTTTATATTTTATGAATTTATGTCCAGATAATACCACAATATAAAATACTTATAATTAAATTATTCTAGTAATCAAAATTTCCACATGCAGTTTTACAATACCTCGAGTTTGAACTAAATATCAAACTCTAATAAAAATAGGTACAAAAATGGCATTGTGCCATTATTATTATTAACAGTCGTCACGTCAAAAAATACCTCAAATTTAATGTCTGTTAAAGTTAATCTTTATGATCACTAAATCGCTAAATTTGGCGTTTTGATGGATATATGAGTGTAGGCTTTAGTTTTATTGAGAATGTTTTTAGATTGAAAAGATTAAAAAATCTTCATTTGAGCTATTGATTCATATTTTTTTATTTGATTCATAAGTATTTAATAGTGAAATTGAATCTATAAATCACAAATTTTAAATCGAAGTTAAAAATTTATCCTTTTTTAGGCTTCTCAATTTAAATCATTTTCAATCAATCCAGATTCTATGAGTGTAATCTATATCTATACTACCTTATAATGTATTTAGGACTTTCTAAAAAATGAAGTATTAATTTTTAAGCCTACACATCTTACTATAATTAGTAATTTATATAATTAAATTCTACACTATAATAATTGCATTATAATGTACACTAATGACACTAAATTTTAGTATTAAAATAGATGTTACAAACTTACAATAATACAAATTCTATAGTTGTAATTTTTATCATAAACATTCAAGTTATACAAAGTTCAAATTAGTATAAGTATCGATATTTATATTTGTATTGATATACTTTACGAAAATTCAAATACGCGTGTACTTTTTTCGAGCTATCAAACGGGTAAACCGTCAAATACTAACTTTCATTGCATACCGTTTAAAGATCAAAGTATGAGAAAAACTGACATGTTGAGTATCGCCGCTGCTTTGCACGGGTACTATGCTAGTATGTTAAAAACACATAAACCTGTAACCAAACGAACAAATATGAACCCCACAGTGAAGCACACGATCAACAGTTTGCGGGAAACATCAACCTGCAAACGTTCAATTTATCACACGTTGGAATGCCCATATTATTAACCGATCCTTTGCCAGCTTGATGCACTATATACTAAAAACATTAACAAGACTGACGCTTCACACGATACTCACGATTGCAGCAGCAAGTTACTTGTCAAGACCAACACGAAAGTATTTTTATTCACTCCCTTTACATACATGCGTTCAGTGGCCAATTTATAGATGTTCCCTTACTCTATTTACTACTAAATCATCTACACAAATTATGTACTTAATTAACTTAACCCCCCAACCCAAACCACATTTATGTACACAATACTCGAACCAAACTAGTCCAAATAATTACATGTTCTCGACCAACTGCTTGTACCACGGACCATGAACACTCTCGCTTACACTTGCCATCACTCCCAACACTTTTCCAGCTTCTACCACCCTATCAATCAGAACAGCCGCCCCAACTTGACGGAGGGCCATCTCCGCCAATTGTCTTCCACGCGTCCCACTGCCACTAAGAACGACGCCTCTTGTAGCCAAATATACAGCTCTAGACACCTTGATAAAAATAGAGTCTTCAGCTTGTACACTTTTTCTCAGCATTCTGGCCATGACAAGTCTTCTTGATTCGGTTTTTGTTTGATCATTGGTTTTATCGAAACCCTCCGCCGTTTTGTTCAGGATATCAACTATCTCCTCAAGTCCGGCACTCTCCACTGTGTCCAGAGTATGTAAAAGCTCAGTAGAGCATTTTTGTATTGTGGTCTCCATATCCTCAGAGCTGGATATCATTTGTTCCATCACAAGTGTTTGTCGAAGGACTAGAATGCTGCACACGAGATAATAGTCTTTATATCAATATTACTATAAGACAAGTGGTCATCGTTTTAGTACAGATGGAACAGGACCAAGCTGGATTGACCCGCGAACCTTTTTTTATCCATATTCAGAATTTTTTATGCAACTTGTGCAAATTAACAAAAACAACATTAAATAATTACCGACTTTCAAATTATAATATTATGGAGGTTGTGTCATGCATGAAGATAGATTTTGGATGAATTTTACACTGTTTGAAGACCATATAACTCGTTCACTGTAGCTAAATGTTTTGATTTGACCTGTTTGGATAACTCCCAGCCCAAGTCGACTCTATCATAAGTAAATGGGTTAAAAACAAAACATAACCAACCTGGTAGCAGTTACAATGATCTTCTGAAGCTGGGACTGAACCTCCCTCAGCCGGAGAAAGTTGAGCTTCATCGTTTCAGGCAACTCTTCCTGCGTCACGCCATAAACATCATTCACCAGTTTCAGCAAACCAAGTCTCACTAACAAATCAGCCTTTTCACCCTTGCACTCTGGGTACTGATTATCTGGAGAAGAACAATTGATGTTGGTCAAGTTAACAAGTATTTGAAACATAGATCACAAACAAGACGGATCAAGTGTTAATATATACATATGCTTACCTGCAGCATCTGCTACAGGAACAGGGCTTGATGTTTGTGGTCCACTAGAGAAGCTTCCACCAGTTCTAAGAGCAGTGGAGGGAAGAATACGTTTCTCTGATGTCGAAGCATCTTGCACCCCTGAAAGAATCCGCTTGTGGTCACTCCAATCTTGATCATAGGTGGACCTCAAAGATGAAAGCCACCTCAAAGTCAATGGAAGGCGAGTGGATGCATCGGACGGTGGACCAAAATGCTTGGAAAATGCTTTGCCTAAGTACTCCAAACCAGCTGGCCCCTTCAGTAATGGCTCCATGATCTTAATACGAGCACTACTAATTTCTTGCTTGAGCACCTACATCACATACAAGTTTAAAAATTGAGAACTCAAATTTCATATAAAGCCACCAAAGTCATTTGATGTAGAAGCAGATTTTAATTGAAATAACGAACTCTGCGAATAATATTTTGACACTACTAAATTATGCAACAATCTACATATTTTGGACAAGTAATGGTTCGTAGAACACAACCCGACCTGATCCGTACCAAGAAGTATCTTACAAACCACTTTGCCATGCAACGTTACACAATGCGAAGAACACAGAAAGAGGGAAAAAAAAAAGGATACCTGAATCTGCTTTAGGACAAATCGCAGGCCTTTAACCAATGCTATTGCATGTGAATGGTTAGAATTATCTGTTCGGCATATATCAGCTAGCTCTCTCAAGACTTTCTGGTGGGCATCTTTAAGATTGTTTTCATTTGCCGGAGCTGAAAGCTTCTGCAGGCTGACCAATGCAAACTCCATAATTTTCCCAAGATACTCCATGTCTAAACTGCCAGAATTCAACAACTGCAGAGAATATGACCATTTTAGTAACCTAAGCAAGCCGAAACGAATGATGACAATAAAGAAATCTCAACAGTCGCATGTCTGCAGGTTGCTTACCTGAGAAAGAATAACCACATCAATTGCTTCGATAATATCCTGTCTCCAACTCTGAGGAGCCATCTCACAAAGTTCATCCCTCACTTCCTTCATCAGTTCCACAACCCTATCATAATTATCTTCTTGAATAGAAGCAGTTACTCCATCCCAGAATGCTTTTTCCATTGTCTCGCGTACCTAAAGTGAGGAAGATGTTCATGTGAATAAAATGTTATCTTAACAGGTATTTTATGTGTTTGATCATCAGCCACAGGAAAAAGGAAAGCAGAAGTTTATATTGAGGACAAACTAACCTTGACCAATGTTTGGTCTTCATCAGTAGCATTCAAACTGTTGGCAGATGCATAATGTTGTCCGTGAACAAATTCATTCACAATCAATTCATTCTCCATGCTGAGCATCTCACCAGAATGATTTAATTGACTTTCTGGAGACTTGCTGCCAGCAGCAGAGAAGCCAACATCCTTTTCTGTTGGCTTAGAATCATTATCTTTAAACAGGGCACGAACTACACGGCTAGGCTCTTCACTTTTGTTCCTTTTGTCAGAGTCAGCAGCATATAGGGTCGTCAGTGAAGAAGGAGATGGTGGTATATGTGCAACTGGTGAACCAATCGGGCTGCCATTCTCCACTGCTTGATAGTAATTTGTCCGTGTATCAGAAAGAGCATTCTTCATTCGTTCTATCCCCGCATCTCCACTTAGGTGCATTACCTTTTCCCTCAACAGTTTCTGATCCTCAGTGACCTGCATCCAGAACATTTGTAAGATCATGTCAACCAGTTGTAAGATCATCCTAAGTCTATTTTTAATGCATAAATGAGACCTCCTAAATCATTTATTCAAAGTACTTAATATTGTCATAATTTTGTTTTGTATTCATAAGTAACACATTAATAACTTATAGATATCTAAAAGCCGCTCAACAAAGTGTTCTCAGACCGTACTTGAAAAATGATCCAATTCAACCCAAATCTGTTATAAGTCTGTTACCAACCCACCAATCTTACCACATCTATTCACATGATAAAAATAGATGGAATTAGGGCTAGTGGTCAAACCTGAATCTGAATAGCTCTCATATCATGGGTCATATCAGTATTATCTCCTTCATGTGTCATCTTGCATTTCTGCATCATAGATATTTCCATCTGACATGCGGCCCTCACCAGATCCTCTTCTAAAGACTCAGCATCCTTAACCTTCCATACCACAAAGCTATTTAGGTAGGCACACCATGCTGAATCAAAAGCTGCCAGCTGCGACCTAAAGGTGCGTCTACGGTTGGAATCTGCACCATGTCCATTTAGTATTATACTAAGCAACACCTCAAATTCTTGAACAAACTTCTTGGCTGACTCGGCTAAAGAATTCTCACGCTCTCCTTGACCACTAAAAACCGCATCCGGATGACCAAGAATCATGTAGGCACATAGCACTATTCTTACTTGATATCTTGATAGTTTAACTGGGGTCTTGGGGCCCACTCTTGCAGGAGACGGTTTCTTTGCATGTCTAGTGCGAGACCCACTTCTAGGTGTGGTCCTCCTAGTAGGTGAAGCAACACGTTTAAGGAGGTGCTCAATGTCATTTTGGCCATGGGAATTGACGCTAGATGCAGTGTCTATCATAGCTTTGTAACGAATCTCAAGCCGATCAAACAAAGCTTTTGTAGTCTGAAGGGTAGTGGGTGTTCCAATCAGATGGGCAAACTGGTCAAACGGCATTGACTTCACTTGATCCTCATTAATGTTCAAGGCAGAGTAACTTTTGGCCAAATCAAAAGTGGTCCTCTTCTTAATAAATTTTCTCCAACACCTAAGGAAAGTAGTAAAATTAATTTTCTAACTCAATGCATGTCACTCAAACTAAATCATTAGTATATTAAAAGATGTACCTTGCTAACTTTCTAGAAAGATGGTCAGCTTGATTCTGCATTTTCTTGGTCCAATAAACACCAACAGAACTATGTAGCTTTGCTCTCTGCATCAGATATTCTGCTCTCTGTCTCTTTGCCTGCATACCAGCACATTGTGAAAGCTAAGTTCAGAAGCAAAAAACATGAATATATTGAAGAGCAATAAAATCAAAGAGAAATATACCCTTTGTAGTTTTTCTTCCAAACTCTCTCTCAGTCTCCTCCTTTCTATTTCTCTCTGCTGAAAAACAGATTTGGCTACCGTTCTGACTTGTAAAAGCCTAGCATGCGCTTTTTCCATGTCAGCTTTCAATAATCCTAATCTCTTCTTCTCGGCTGCTGCCCGTTTCTGAGAGATAGCAGCACAAACACGCTCTTTATACTTACTCTCTCGAGCAATCCTCCTTAAAAGAGATTGAGATGTTCTTTCCCTTAAAGTCGCCCTCCGTTGCCTATACGCTTTCAAGATTCTCATTCTGTTTGTCTCTGCCTGCCTTACGCGTAATTCCACTTTTGTCCCTAACTCTGCACATTCTTTCTTGACACGCACTTTTACTCCAGTTCTAGCTGCTTGTCGCAACTGATCTAGCTTAGCTAGACGCAGTTGAGCTTTTGCCAAAATGCTTGACCTGATAGTTTAAACAACAAATAAATGAGCATCATTCAAGATAATTAGTTAAAAACCAAGATTCTCATTTTATACTATCTGGCACATGTATTAAATGCAATAAGTAAAATAGGATAAAAAATAAGTGAAAGTAGAATCTAACAGAATAAATAAATAAATAAATAAATAAAAGATAATAGCAGAAGCTACAAAGGATATCAACATCAGGTAAACATAACTCGACAATTCAGCATACTTAGTTAACCCAAGCCCCCCCCCCCCCCCCCCCACAAAAGTAGAACGAAGGTGGAATACAGCATCAGATGTGAAGACAAAACTTAATACAAATGGTAACATCAAATTCTCCCAATTGGATACAAACTACCAAATATACTGATGTTAAAGCAAGAATTCCCTGATGATCGGCTATCACCATGAACACTAACAAACAAGAAGACATGAAAAAGGCCCTTGAAAAAACAGGAGGCAATCAAATAATCAGAAAACAAGTGCCAAACAAAACCTGCCAAATATTAGGCGCATAATAATAGATAACGGCCTAAACTTCACATGGAACTACTATGGAACTATACGACTTTCATCTAAATGACAGAGATATGTCACAATCAAATTTTACCAACCTTAACTTGTTGGTTTGGTACAATCAAAAATCAAATTTTACCAACCAAATTGTTTTCTTTACCAAATATGCCTAAATAGGTTTAGTACAATCAAAAAGCAGATAAAACATTTACAGTAAAAATATACCTTTTCTGTTCAGCGGCCAGGAGCTTTGCCTGAAGACGTTGACCAAGGTCTTCCTCATACGCAGATTGTGGAGGACTCCTCGGCTTTGGACGCGCCTTGCTTGATAAATGCTCATAAAATTTCTGCAAACCATCAAAACAATTAAAATTTATTTTTTATTTTTTTACCGTACAACGTAAAATCAGCTTAATTAGCCATAAACTACACGAAACCAAGTTTCAATAACATTTCTGCAAACCATCAAAACACGACATCTTAATCTAATTAATCATATTACCAAAAACAAATACTAATAACATAAAAAAAAAAGGTAAAGCTATAAATTAAGACGATTTATAGCAGGTTAATTGGTTGTAAACTAGATGAAAGTGAAAAAGGAAAGATTCAGCGCGAGTAAAGATTCTGAAGCAACCACCTTACCTAACTTGAGGACAACCTTTAACAACAAAATTATAAATTTCACTTTAACATAATGATCAGTAATTAAAATTAAGCACATGCTAAAACTTCACCTTCTTCATATAATTCATAATCCTACACTTCTTTTTTTTTCTTTTTTTCTTTTTTTCCAGAAAAGGGAATAAAAAATATATTAAATTTTTTACTTCAACATAAATATAACAATCACATGTTTATTTTTCACCTTTTTTAATCAAAACAAAAAAATCAAATAAACAAATAATTTTATACTTTTCTTCACAATAAATTAAAAAAAAAAAAAAAAGTTACTTCATTATAAAGCATAATGATGAATAATTATTAACCTTATCACATACTCTAAATTTCACCTTCTTCAAAAAATAAAAAATAATAATAATATTAAAAACCTCATAATTTTACACTTTTTCTTCATAATTAGTAAACTTAATCACATAGTTTAAATTTCACCTTCTTCAATAAATCAAATAAACACCTAATCATATTCTTTGAGTCATAATAATCAAATTAAACAAAAATAACAGAACCATAACGGTAATAACTAACAACTAAAAACAAGAAAGCCTAAATTTTAGCAACCTGACGACGAAGATGAGCGTCGCGAAGTTTAGCTTCGATTTCTTCAACAGTTGAAAAAGACGATTTAGTTCCGGTGAGTCTCCGGCGAAGCCACGGCGGAATAGACGGTGGCGATGATAATTCTGATCCTTCAATCGCCGGTATCTCCATAACCACCGTATTACTATTATTGTTATCCACTCCAACCTCCATATCAATTAATCAATCACTGATGATCGCGATTTTAATTCACACAGTTAGTGTGTGTTTTTATATAAAAAAAGAAGAAGAAGATGTGTGAAAATTGGAATAGGAATTATTATTTTGTTCTTGTTGTGGTGTGTTGATGTGTGTATATATAATGCACACGCGTTGTATATAGAACGCTTGTATTTATAGAAATAAATATAAAGGTTACGAGTATTATTTTTTTAGATAATGATTATTATGGAGAGATAGAGAAAGAGGATGACGATTCTGGTTAACGGAGTTTAGGATTATTATATTATAAAATAAATAAATAAATAAACTTATGGAGTTTACGTTTTTGACCTTTTGGTATGTATATGATCAACTTTCGTCCTTGCAGTAAGGGACTTGTGGATGGTTTTTTTACAAAGAGAGACTAAACAAAACTGCAAACGTATTTTTTCTAGTGATCATATGCATTTAAGAAAAATCATTACAATGCAAATTGTTAATGTCCCGTGAACTCTCGAGACCGAATTGGAGGTTGTATGTACGTATCTGAATATTTAATGGTATAAACGTTGTTAGACTGATGTAGTAAGTGTAAGACTTTGTGTTTCATTGATTGATAACAAAATCGTTCGATACATAATATAGCCTATCATGGTATATTCTAGAAGTGAGCTTGAACCCAATAAACTAAACTATCATACAATACAAAATGTTGACTAACACTCCCTCTCAGTTTGAGCGGGAGGTGACTGGACGCTCAAGCTGGTACGAAACTCTTCAAACAAAGTAGAATGCAAGCCTTTGATGAAAATATATGTATACTAATAACAAGATGAAGCATGAAGAACTTGAACCTGACCCAGAGCAACCAAATCACGAACAAAATGAATATCAATCTCTATATGCTTTGTACGCTGATGCAGACCGAGATTAGAAGACAAATAAACTCCACTGACTGTAAACAAGTGTAGCGGATGACAAAGGTGTATGCAACTCACGTAATAGGTTACGCAACCAACAGGTCTCAGCAACAGCATTGGCAACACCACGATACTCGGTCTCAACACTAGATCGAGAAAGCGTCGGTTGATGCTTAGAAGACCAAAAAAGTAAGTTGTTGCCACGAAATACACAATAACCCAAAGTCGACCGTCTAGTAGTAGAATATCCAGCCCAATCCGTATCTGAGTAACTCATGATCTAAAGTGCCACGAACATATCGCAAAATCCGCTTAAGATCCGAAAAATGAGACTCCCGTGGATCATGCATATAGAGACAAACATGTTGTACTGCATAAGAAATATCTGGACTACTACGATATAATGTCAGATCAGAGACTGGATCACCATCAGCACCCAGTTTGGACTCAGTGTCTACAGGAGTTCGACTGGAGTTACAATTAATAATATGAGCCCTCTCAAGAATCTCAGCAGCATACTTACGCTACGATAAAAACATCCTTGAAGAATCACGCACAACAGAAAATACCCAAAAAATAATTAAGTGACCAAGATCCATCATAGAAAACTCCATATGCAATAAACCAATAAGTTATTGTAACAAAACCTCAGAAGAAGCAGTGAAATTAAAATCATCAACATATAAGAGCAAATAAGCAGTGTCAATATCCTGTATGTAAATAAACAAAGATGAGTCACAACGGCTGTGATTAAAATCAATACGAGTAATATATGCTGCAAATCGGTAAAAACCAAGCCCGATGGGACTGCTTAAGACCATAAAAAGACCTCTGTAATAAACAAACATAATCAGGATGTGTAGAATCCCGAAACCCAGGAGGCTGATGCATATAGTCCTTCTCAGATAAACCACCATACAAGAATGCATTCTTGACATCAAGCTGATGGACCGGCCAATGTCGAGAAGTAGCCAAACTAAGAACTATACGAATAGTAGCCGGTTTAACAACCGGACTAAAAGTCTCATCAACATCAATACCTGATAAATGAGTGATGCCATTTTCCACAAGACGATCCTTATATGTACCATCAGCTAAATACTTATGGCGAAACAACCACATACAACGAATGATAATGGCATCTGTTGGTCGGGTCACAAGACTCCAAGTTTTATTTTTAATAAGTGCATTATATTCATCACACATAGCATTTTGCCAATTTGAATCATTAAACGCATTTGTATATGATTTTAGTAAAGGGGAAATATTGGACACATGAAGATTTAGATGCTCGGGAGGACGATTAGTCCCTACACGAAAACGTGTGACCATGGGGTGAACCGAAACCCTTTTTGGGTTTAGGTTTCTGAAGTGGTTTGCGGTATGGGTGGTTGGGTAACAATAGTGGGCTGAGACATATTTGGATGATGGGCAGAAGTTTGTGACTGATGGGGAAGTGGTGTTGATGGGCTAGCAGCTTGATGGGCCGGCAAAGTGGGCTCATTAAAAGTTGTTGGATCGATAGGAATGACTGGTGGAAGGTCTCTGGTTGAGTAGTAGGTGAGGAACGAATAATGACATTAGTTGACTCGTTTAAAAAAGTATATGAAGGAGGCGAGGTTGGTATCATAGAGCCAAACAGGAAATGACCTCGCAATATACTCACATCACTTTTTTGTTTGATAAAGTTGACCGCCAAATGACCGATCATTTTGGTTCTTCACGCGTGAACAAAGAGAAGTGTAACATTTCACGTGTCACCAGACACATTTTACGTGAGAATAATAAGATTGTTACACTCAGTCTCATTGTTTAACTGTCTAGTATTTTGGATGCTTTATGTGAATACACATATTTAGGGTTGTATGTGAATACAGACATTAATCAAACAAAGTTAAAAATGCTACGACTTTGTGCTTAGCTTTTTGATCGGCACTTAATTACAGTATCACATTAGTTAGCTTATGTTGTTCAATTCAAACTTGATGTAATTAAATATTGTATTTTATTGTGACATGCAACAGCTTAAACTTATACGTATTATAACTCTTTGTGATTGAGCATGGGAATAAAATAATAAACTTTCATTTTACTAGATTGGACAATTATCTATTTAACTTGTTTATTTTTATTATCAAAGTACCTTGTCATCGAAACTTGTCTATCTTAACTTATCTTGTAGTCAATTAAAATTTTAATTTGTTACGATACGTCTATAATTTGTTACTCATCTATTTACGTACTATTTTCTAACTAATCTATACTACTTTATAATGCATTTAGGCCTTATAAAATTAGAAGGCTTAAAAATTCAGACTTTTTTACTTGCTTATTAAGGAAAGAGTTTTTCTAACCAAAAATTAAGATAAGGAGCTCCAATCATGAGATGACATGTGTCACTTCTTAACAAACTCCAAGCCTAACTTCTAACAAACTCCAAACCTAACTCCTAACCACTAAAAATTAAGATAAAGAGCTCCAATTATAAAATGACATGTGTCATTTCTCAACTAAAAATTCATCTTTATTTTTAAATTAAAATATCTTTTAATCTACTTATTTTTTTTATAATCTAATTTCACCATATTTTCTAAAATTTTATGCTCTTTAATTCAACATCCATTTTGATATATTTTTATTAGTTTTTAGTTTTTAGTTTTCATATTTTTAATGGGTTTATTTTATTTTAATTCAAATTTTTACGACTTTAACCTTTATTTCATTTATTTCAATCAATATAATCTTGATTCGTCAAAATCATATACTTTTGGGGTAGTGTTTGACGCGTAAGAGATTGCGATGGTATTTCTATATGCGGGAATAATGATGTCGCGGGAAAGCTACGGGAAAGTTACGGGTAACCCAAACAAACACTTACAACTAACACATATACATTCGAAGTGTTGTAAAACGAATTAACTAAACGGGTAAGCAAACACATATAACTATACTTATCGCCGCCGCTGTGCGCGGGTACCCGGCTAGTCTATCTTATGGTCTTTTACCTTTCTGTTGGAATGAATGGTCCTTTTGATGTTTTCATTTGTCTCAAGAACATTGCTACGTGAAGTGTAGCAACTTTTATACTCATACCAGTGACGGAGCTTGACCGTCTTGATTGAGGGGGCCAAAAAAATTTTTAGAAAAAATGTAACATTGTAACATTAAAGTTTATCCTTATGGTATGCAGTGGCAAGTTTTGAATGGGTAAGGAAAGGTTTTTTTTCACTGATCCTATGTAGTAGGAAGATAACAAATATAAAAAATAAAACATTCAAACTACTCCGTAGTAAACTATCATAAATTCATAACTGATTAGCTAGAGCTACCAATTGAAACCATTTTCTTAAATACATAAAAGCTTTAATACATTAAAGTTATTTTGAAATAAACTAACTTCTACTAGAAAAAAGATATAAATGCTTAGAAGAAGTCAACACATAACGTCTTTACAAGTTATCTTTGCTTTTAAAAATTGTGTACCCACGTCTTGTTACCACAATTTCAGGAACCATACCACAAACATACTGCTTAGTTCCTTACTTCCATGAAAATCGCTAATTGTGACCAAAATTCTAGGGGGGCCAACACCCCTTACTGCCCTTATTATCCTCCGTCAATGACTCATACTTTTAGCGAGATTCTAATTTAAGCCTACTTATATGTCTATTAACATTCTCTACAAGAGTTATGTGATCATACAAAAAAAATGTTTTATAATTGACTATTACTATTTGTAAGCGTAACTTAAGTCGAAGACCCGTACGTACTGCACTACTGCATGGTTTTATGACTGGGACATGGATATGCACATAACGATCCAAAGTAAAGTTTCAACGAGATATACAAGTGAAGTAGACCGGAGGAATGTTGGGATATTCGTTGGGATTTTATAATCTAGTTAGCCAAGTAACGCAAACGAGTACGCAACGGAATTGGATCTAGTAATTGCATTAGATAAACACGTATTTAATAAACAATAAATAATAAAAGGTAAATTGAAAACTAACCTTTGGCGACAACTGCACGCTAGTAAACAAACAAATAATCCAAAGAAACCCAAGTATCTAAAATAGATACCTCTACGAGTATCACACACAAACACTTAAACCAAGTACGTTCGATAAGAGCTAGTCGAGAACGTTTAAACAATCAACCCCTTGAAATCACTTGAATACCACGAACAAGAAAACCCAAGAACACGTCTTTTCTTTTCTGCCCGAGATCTGGCTTCTGCCCGAGAAGCTTTGTTCACCACCCGATATCGGACAATATTGTCCGACATCTTTCCCTTCTTTGTCCAATAAACACCAAACAGAAAACCCCAGAATTCGTGTTGCTTTACCACGTTCGACCAGGAAACAAGCACAAGAATTACTTAACCTAAAACAACTTGGATCAACG
Organism: Chrysanthemum seticuspe; assembly: GCA_019973895.1. NCBI lineage: Eukaryota > Viridiplantae > Streptophyta > Magnoliopsida > Asterales > Asteraceae > Chrysanthemum > Chrysanthemum seticuspe. Next base: position 217,190,382 of record BPTQ01000005.1, read on the forward strand.
AATCAATGCAAGTTTAGGGATCGACCAACAAAACCAAAACCCTAATCGGATTCAAGAGTGAAATCCGATCGGGTATATGAGGGTTAGGATAGATCGATTGGTATAAGGTAGAGTTTTAGGGATATTATGCATGAAATGAATGTGATGGGTGTGTTTGTTTATATAGGGAGAAAACCCTAGTTGTACATGGACTTGTCTTGAGCTCCAAGTAAAACAAAACCCAAGCACCCTTCCCCATCCGATCGGATATATGGCCAAAGCCCAAGGCTTCCAAACCGACCCAAGATCTAAGCTAAAAACAACCCATGGATCGTGTGAAAGGATCGGGTCACATGCATGCATAAACGGGTCGTACATTCAAGTATTAATAACGTTCGTCACGTACTCTCGTGTTTAACGTGTGTGCCCCCATAGGCTCACACACTTCTAGTCGTTTACGTGTGGTTTTAACTCTCACAAACCAACAATATTATCTTGTTTTGGGGTCGACTCAATAATATTGTGCAAGCGTGTACGAATTTGTATAAAAGTACAGGGTTTTGAGACAATAATACAAAGCTACAAGTTTCATGTTTATAACCCATAGTTGGAGTAATGCATATAATAGTTGGGCATAAGTTGATCATAATGCATTTTATCGGTCAAGACATGCTAAAGAGCATAAGGTGTAGTAACACAAGTTAAACTTTAACACAGTGTCACGTCAGCGCCACATCAGCTTTAACATTTCAACCTTAACTCACCAAAAACACCCCTTATCATAACTTAACCTTAACACACCCTAACTCACTTTAACTCAAATATTTTCAAATTCAACCCCTAAACTAAAACTAATACTTCATTTAATAAAAAACATAACGTTTAAAATACGAATTACATTAAACATTAAAGTTAAACGCGAATTACATAGTACGATTAATACAAACTACCACGAAATTGATGAAAATAAAACTACAATACGAATCATCTGAGTTATAACCCTCCTCACTCGAAGAGGATCTAAACTCGCCAGCATAATAATTTCCTTCCATGATGTCAATGCCTAAGATATTCAGCATCTCTGGCTTCCTGTTCCAAACGAGAAGCTTCCTCGCGTGCCTCGTTTTCTCTTATCTCTATAAGATTTGCCTCGTCCTGCTCAAGTTCACGAAGATAATCCTCACTAAACCCAAACGGATTGTTTTGGAGATCCACCGGTGGAGTGTTAACAGGTGGATTGTTAAGAGGTGGAGTGTTTACAAATACATTTTCTGGTTGGAATACCGGAAAGACATCTTCTGGTGGAGTTGAATAAACTTCATCTTCTGGTGGAAAGGAAGTTTTTGGCAGTTGTGGTGGACTGGGGAATTATTGGGAGAAGTCTTTACGAGACATTTTTGAGAATCTGTGTGTGTGAGCTGTGTGTGATAAACAATTCTTGTGGAGTTGTATATATAGGCAGATTTGATTTTGATTTTGAATTTGAATAAATCCCGCTCATATTTTGAAAATTTGAATATGGTTATCCCGCTCAGACTGAACCGGTTAAATTTAAATTTGAATAGGTTGAGGTGGTGTAAGTGAAAATTTGTTTTAAATGCAAAGGTAATGGCTGAGGGGGTGAGATGATATATATATATATATATATATATATATATATATATATATATATATATATATATATATATATATATATATAGTTAGGATCAAATAAGAAGGAATAAGAAGAACTATAACCGCAAATCCGAGATGCACCGACCTAAATTAGATGCATCCCTATAATCTTAGATGCATTATAACGCACCATAGTATGTTTCATAGCTTTTGATCAGATGCATATACGTATATTAGATGCATTTTGTAACACCCTCAAAAATCGGGTTTTTAGCGGAAGCATACAAGTTTTGGGTGCTACTAATCGGTATCACAACACAAGCATAGAATAAAAGGTTTTTCTTAAGAAACTCATTTATTTAATAAAATCAATGTTTACAATAAAATTTTAATACGGAAATAGACCTATAATAAATACGCGGTCCCCAAATACAAATATCAGAGTCGTCTATGACCATGCCATGCCATTGCCCAAGCGCCTCCAAAAGTAAACAATCGCCTCAATACCTGAGAATACACGCTAAAAGTGTCAACACGAGGTTGGTGAGTTCATAGGTTTTCATAAAAGTATTGTGAGTTCAAAAGATTCTTTCGATCATTGTGGCGCCCACAATATCGCGAAAACAAGGTTTACCTTTAAGCAAAAGAATAGAAAGGTGGACCACAAGGTTTTCAAGTGCAAATCATTTCTCATAAACAAGTCAAATTTAATCAAGGCATACCCTGCCTAATTCATAGTATCAAAACATTTATCCACAAAATAATTCATAAACAACCACTTGGACCATATAAAAATCAAACACTACAACGAATATAGTGTTACGCAAGCTTAACTATTACGCAGGCTAAGTCATGAAACCTTCACTAGATAGCACGAGCCGTGACTATCTCTAAACACACTAACAAACGACATGTTATACGTCCCCCACATGAGCCATGTTGGTCGGTCGGGGTGGCCATTCCCAATAGATCTATCCATAACATTCGCACCATCCTGAGCCAGGATGTAACAATTAATAACAACGCTTGGGTTTCTAACCTTAACCTAGCACGTAATAGCTCACAAAAACATTTTCAGGTCCTATCCAAAACAGTTTCCAAGCACTTGTGTCCACGTAAAAACATATTCAAACCAATCACGCATTTCATCAAAATCAGTTATCAATAGCGTACTCAAATCGATCAATCATTTGCATTTAGTAAAAACGAGCATGTATTCTCCCCCAAAATAGTTTAAAAGCAAGTAAAAGTAGGGGCCATGAACTCACCTCGATACGAAGCAACGCAAGAATCACAACTATCAAGACTGGCATCAAAGAGCAAGCAGAACCAAATCATGAAGGAAGGCACGTCGATATCCAAAAAGCACAAGTACAAGGTACTACATCGTCACGGCCTAATAGTATACGTATTGTCTCAAAATACGTCTCAAAAACGTAAAATAATATAATATCCGAAATACAACGTGTCTTAGTTTTCGTGGAATACTCGTTTCAAACGTTTCCAAAAATTCCAGTATCAATATCTCAAAAAGTTTAGTTTTAACTTTTCGTGTGGTGGTAAGAAATCAAGACTCAACATACAACTCACGCCAAACGTAACTCACGCCAAACATAACTCACACCAAGACATAATATATTTCCCAATATAATATGAGGAATAGTCAAGAAGTATTGACCAAGACTCAACTCGAGTAGAAAGCGATAAGAAAGACATTGAGGAATTAACGGCTCATAACTATGACAAACAAGTAAGTTAATTGGTAAGTTTCGGTGTTTACCCATAATCCCAAATAGTTGATATTTCGTCAAAACGTATAAGTTTTGAAAATTTTTCAGGATATTAAAGAAATCATCAATGATTTAAGTTGATAAAAGATTTTACAAAATTTTGGCATGAGGTGCCCATTTATAAGACATTTCCAAGTCATAATGACTCTTGAATAATATAAATTTTATCGTTAAGTTTCCCAATTCGTCAAAATGTTACAATTGAACATATTATTCGCGTATATATTAGTTGTTTAGATTTATCGACCATTTTGTAAAGTTCGGGTCCAGGTATGTTATACTCTTATGAGTCTAACATACCTTTCCGTCGCGTGTACCAAAGGGTCCATAATGTCCAAATAACCAATACCGCAAATCCAATACGTCCAATCCTTGTCCAACAATATATATAATGTCACAATGCTCGTAAATGAGTCCATGAGATCAATGCCTCATGTGTTGCAATATATCCCTTAACTATTGTTATTTTTTAATTATTGTTACCGTTTTTCCCATTAGTATCCGAAATAATAGTTTCAATCTAATTATACATTTCTCTTGTCAAATCATAATACGTATCCCATTTCCAAGTCACAACCCCCAATATAATCCGAAACATACCATTATCACGAGAGCCGAAACAAATAATTAACGTTAGTTCTGATAACCGATATCTGATAAATATTAAATTGAGTATAACACATTTTTAAATCAACACACCCATATTTTACTAAGTGGGCTTCGACTCACACTAATAACCAAACACACCATCTTATTGATTTTCTTGTTAACTCATTTTTTTTACAAACACTCTTGACTTGTAAAACTTTCAACCACACCTTATCGTTTCCATTTTTACCGAGAGCCAAAAGTAAACAAAATGAACACCCCTTGGTATTAAACGAACCAAGACACACCCTCATATGCCCTTGCGTTACATCAACCAGCTCAAACCCTATATGGGTTGATTGTTGAACCGAGAGTACCACGACAAACGAAACCCTACATGAATGTCTACCGTTAACCGAACTAAACAAAACACCCATTGGGGTTTGCGGCTGTTAGACCGAGACATCAACCATACTGTTAATTCCAAGATCCGGACTCAACTAGAGTGTATAATAACAATGATTGATCATGCACAGCGGAATAATAAGAACACAATCAAAGTTACCAACAAGGTTTTTCAAATACAAACAATGATCCTCTATGGATCTTTACACCCTCTCTATAGAGGTTTTTCTTGAATGTTTTTCTGGAAAAAGTTATTTTAATACATAAGACCTATGTTCCTTTTATAGACAAGGAACACTATTCCCTTTCTTGGGAAAAGTACAAGCATGCCTATGTTCCTTTTGTAGACAAGGAACACTATTCCCTTTCTAGGGAAAAGTACAAGCATGCAAATAAATAAATGTAAAACCCATACACATGCCCATGCTAACCTTGGGCAGTACAATAATAATGATGGGCTAGCATATAAATAATAAACGTGTGCAGATCCTAGTCAGCTTCCACTCTTCAGCAGAAACTTCTTCTTCAGCATATTCTGCTTCTACTTCAGCAGATTCACTCTTCAGCAGATACCAACACTGCTTCATCAGAATCCGTACTTCACTACTTCAGCAGATTCCATGGCTTCAGTTCTTCAGCTGCTTCACTACTTCAGTAGATTCCATGGCTTAAGTACTTCAGTAGACCTATATTTCCACTACTTCAGTAGAATAACTTCAGCATAGTTCCTACTTTGTATGTTTATAGTACTTCAGCAGAAACTCTTCTTCAGCAGAATCCATTGTTTCTCGATCAGCAGAATCACTGTTTCACAGAATTCCCAACACATACCAATAAAATTAATCATTCAACCCTGGAAAAGCAAATACTAACTCACGACTGTCCCAAGTCCGACTCAGCTTTAGCCGAGTTAACCCGACTCACTGAGTTGGGTCAACTCAGCCTCAAAAAAATATACATCCTGGTTTCAGTTTTCTCACCACACGAATTTAATTATTAACACGAGTTTAATCAGTTTTTAGCCAAGGTTTTCTTTTTACCACTTGAAACGCAAATCAAAACAGGTTTTTAAATAACTTTTATCATCCACGAAAACCTATACACGTGACTAACAGTCGCGATGATCAAAAAGAAATGATGGGATAAACTTTCCCTCGACTTACCAAAAACACTAGAGGGAGAGGAAGTGAGACGAGGTGATGGAGACGATGGTGACGACGTCGGTGGCTCTCGGACGTAACCCAAACAACGTAAAACCCTGTTATACTCATTCAAGAGTAAAAGCCCTTGAAATTCGAATCTTGTTTTCAAGATCTAGGGCGCGTTTAAGGGATTTACAGCGCGTGTGATATGTCAAAAGAATCAGGAGGTGACGATCTATCTTTTGGGGAGGCGGTGAAATAAGGTGGGGTGGCCGGAAGTTGGCCGGAGAACGCGTAACGGCGCCGGAAAATGATTTCCGGTGAGGTGTTATCAAAAAAATGAGGAGGAAACCCTAATGGGGTCTTTTATATAGGATGCAGGGACCGAAAGTGTAATTTACAAACTTGAGGGGCGATGGTGAAAGTTTAACTGCAGGGACCATAGATGTAATTTATACAATCTTTTAAGATATAGTGGTTCGGGACACATTTAGACTAGCAAACGGACTCGAAAAATTACGAAACTTGCGCCATTGTTCACGAAATCATTTTATAATAAAAACGAGTATTGATTCGACTAATTTCTTGCAAATAGAAATAATGATCAAATTAGAATGTTTTTAACGAGGTTACAATTGTGTTTGTAAGCGTAGTGTCAAATTTTCACATTTCGCGAGATAACTTTATCGTTTTCACGTCAATCAAACTCAGGAAAGTTCGTAAATGAAAAACAGACTTAATTCCTTGAAAAATAAATATCTGGAAAATCGCGGGATGTTATACATTTCATGATTTCACTTGTTTTTTTGTTCCTCTGAATGTGCCAAAATCATGAAAATCAATTTGCACCATCTGTACATCAAATTAACTTTCGAAACTCAAGATGTTGCATCTATATGATTAGAAATGCATCTAATGCAAGTCGTTGCATCTCAAATGCGTGGTTTTGGTCACTTCTCACCACTTCTTATTTTAATTTACTTCTCACTGGATTCCTACTATATATATATATATATATATATATATATATATTTGAATTGCAGCTTAACGCTGCGTTAGAGGCTTAACATGTCCCGTTAACGCCCCTTTAACGCCCACACACGGTGTAGTTAACACCCCTTAACATGCCCGCTTTAAGGGTTAACACCATATATATGTTAACATACCGATTGCTCTTATGCTATTGTGTGTGCTTACTCATTCGTTTTTTGTTTAGTGTATGGTTATCTATTAGTAGTAGTTATATCTCAAAAGTTGATCATCATAGCTTCAGAATAACGTTTTGTATTTATAAGATTAGCTATATCTTGTAACATGCTTATCTATTGACAATTATTTTTGTTATTTTGTTTTTTTTTTTGGTCTTAATATATTATTGCCTTTCTAAAAAAATAATAATAATTTTAACAATTATCTTGATTCAAAATTAAAAATGATTTTGATATATATAGCGTCAAGTAATAATACTTGCTAAATCGTGATTCTAGTTTGACTCTTTATATAAAACGTGTGTTTTTTTAAATACAAAAAGTGTGTTTTTTAAAATACATTAATTTAAGTTTCAAGTTTCAAAATTAAAAAAAGGGCAAATCGTATAAAAAGGTACTCATCTTATGTCCAATTTCAATTAAAGGTACTATTCTTTTTTTTTTCTCAATTTAAGGTACCCGACTTTTTTTTTGGGCCGATTTAGGTTTTTTTCTAACTTCCGTTAACTATTTAGTTAGTAAATTACATGTTTGGTCCTTGAGTTTGTATATGCATTTCATGTTTGGTCCGTTAACTGTTTTTGCATGTTTCAGTCCGTTTTACACGTTTCGTCCATTTTTACATGTTTCCGTCCATTTTTTCGAAATATTTTTTTCCCAAATTTTTTTCAAAAAAACTTTTTCGAAATATTTTTTTTCCAAATTTTTTTCAAAATAATTTTTTTGAAAAAAATTTGGAAAGAGAATGTTTAAAAAAAAAAATTTGAAAAAAATTTTATTTCGAAAAATTTTCAATTTTCTTTTTTTTAAAATATTTTATTCCGAAAATATTGAAAAAACACATACACTTTTTATAAATAGTAAAAAGTTAGATTTCAATTTCAAGTTTGCAAATCTATACTACATATAATAGAAAAACAGTCAAACCTTGAAAAGTGAAAAGTTGAAAGTCAAAGGTGAGATAAATGTATTGTGTAATTAATACTCTTAATAAAACACTCAATTACTTAAAAGTACAATAATTTATTCACATTGTACAACCAACTAAAAGCATATCTACCAAATTAAAAACAACCAATTAAAACACCTCTTACTAAAAAGTACAATAAAATTTTCACAATGTACAATTTAAACAAGCTACAACATAATCCTAAATATAAAAATAATTAACCAAACTAATTAATGTTATTTTTAAAACACCCTAAAATGAAAAGTACATGTTATTACACACATTATACAAATTAATAAAACACACAAAACTTCATACAAGCTAACAAGTTGATGATACATATAGTTTTGAAAATCGGACTGGACCAACGGGTTCAACCGGGAACCGGTGTCGCCACCGGTTCGCCTAACCAATAACAGCCATCCGAAAACGAACTAGAGAGGACCCGTTGAAACCGATACAAACTGGTGAATCATGTCTCATCGAGATCTATTTCTCCGGTTAATCGTCACATGGTGTTTTAATTTTATTATTTTTCGTTTAGAACCCATAAACTTTTTTTAACACAAAACGATCTTTCGCTATATAAATATATTATATATATAAGTTTTTCTTCAAAAACGATTATAATGTTTTACAATTAAGAGAAAACATGTGCTCGTTAGTGCACATTTAACTTTTCAATAGGCTAAATACGCCCATTTAAAAAAAAAAAAAAGGCTAAATGTGCCCAAATCTTTTACAAAATAGCCAAAATTGGCCAATTTTATTTTTATTTTGGGCTAATCACATTAATTCTAATTTTGGTACTTGCGTTCTTCTTAACAATGTCACCATTAATCTCATTTTTGTTAGTTTTTACGCGACAAGTAACGTGTGTTGTTAGTTTTTATCTCATAACTTATGTAATGTTTACTTTCATTTTTATTAAATGTTTTTATATATTGTTTGATAGATGTTAAGAATTTTGTCTAGACTTTAGTTATCGTATAGTACAACCGTTTGCAATTGCATTTTTATCGGTTCACGTTCTATTTTAAACGCTACACAAAACACTCACCACAATATCACAAATCATTAATTATCTAACGCTAGAAACCGTTGCCGCTAGGCGCGGGTACTCGTCTAGTTACATAAATGCATGATATGGATGTTAATAATTCGCATGATACTGATGAAACATTGTGTTGCTTTATTAGTAATTCAAAGTCAATTTGACATACACGTATTACTATCAAATTGTATTTCATATATTTCTTAAGATAGTTTTAAAGTTTTCACGATTTTTTTAGATTCAATATTTAAGAATTGACATATACATTATATATACTAGTAGTATAAATAGAATTGACATATACACATTATGGCTATGTTGTTGCGGAGTTTTTAGAGTTTTTTTTTTAAACGATGAGCGGTGAGCAATGAGCTTTTTAATTTTTATTGTTCGTTTGGCAAAAGAGCGGCGAGTTTTGCTATTTTTTAAAAATGCTCATTTTTTCAATGCTTCTTTAAGAAGCAGTGACATATGAGTTGTGATTATTGCTCATAGCTCACTTCCACAACTTATTTTGATATTACTCACTGATATTTTTACCAAACACACACTATATGTAGTATAGATATATATATTGAGGACTTGACACGTTATTTTAGCAGAGTTGAATTATTTTACTTTCATCCAACAAGATCTTATACTTTTAATGATGTCCAAAAATAAATATTTATTATGAAACAAATTAAAATAATAAGATGGACATTTGTTATAGATGAGAAAAGTATAAAACTGTTTATCTAACACTCGGTCAGTCTTTGTCATTTGATCATGAGAATTAATAATAAACTATTCATGTACTAAGATTAGACATACAAATTTAATAATCTCTAAGCTTTCTTGTTTGAGATATTAAAAATAAATGATATTAATAGAGATCTATACAGGTGTCGATTCAATGAGATGTAACAAAAGTGAGAATGTTAAAATCATGTAAAGGTAGGTAAAGGGTTGAATCTAGTTACACTAATATAGATTCATAATGGCATAAATGAGGAATTTTCATTTGCTTATCATTATTTTGGTGCTTACCAAGGGACAAATCCCCATCATTCATCTAGATTAATCTAATGGTGGGGATTAACCTAGAATTTAATAGATAAACCTAAGTCCATGGTTTTTTGTTTTTTTTTGTTTTTTTTTTTTTTTTTTTCATCTTTTTTTGTCTTTTTCTTTTAATTCACGTTTTTTTTTTGTTTTTTTTTTTTTTTTTTTTTTTTTTTTTTTTTTTTTTTTTTTTTTTTTAATTCACATTATTCACGTTTTTTTTAATTCGCGTTTTTTTCGCTTTCATACGTTTTCGTCTGTTTTCATGCGTTTCCGTCTGTTTTCATACGTTTTCGTCCGTTTTCATACTTGTTTTTACGCTTTCATACGTTTTCGTCCATTTTCATACATATTCATCCATTTTCCTATGTTTTCGTCCGTTTCATACGTTTTCGCCCGTTTTCTTACGTTTTTGTTCATTATTCATACGTTTTCGTCCATTTTCATCCGTTTTCATACGTTTTCGTCCGTTTTCATACTCGTTTTTACGCTTTCATACGTCTTCATATGTTTTCATACATATTCGTCCATTTTCTTACGTTTTCGTCTGTTTTTAAATGTTTTCATACATTTATGAATATCACAAGTGATATTCTGTGATATTATGTGATATTCTGTGATATTCAGATGATCACAAGTGATATTCTGTGATATTCAGAATATAACTTGTGATATTCTAAATATCACAAGTGATTTTCAACTAATGTTTTGTAACATCAAAATCACAATTGATATTCAGAATATCACAAAGTGATATCCAGAAAATCACAAGTGATATTCCTAATATCACAAAGTGATATTCGGAATATCACAAAGTGATATCCAGAAAATCACAAGTGATATTCAGAATATCACAAATATATAATTTGAATAGCAACTAAATAGTTTGGGGGTAATTGTTAAATCTTATTTTATTTGCTTATGAGTTTATGTGATTTTGGTTTATGTTTCACAAGCTTAATTTGCTTATTTTGAAACTTATAAAAATATGTAAGTTTATATTTACCACGTATAAAGATAAAATGGTCAAATTTTGGTTTAGAGTTCATACATATTCGTTCGTTTTCATACGTTTTCGTCGGTTTTTAAATATTTTTGGCCGTTTTCATATGTCTCTGAATATCACAAGTGGCATTCTGTGATATCACAAGTGATATTCTGAGTATCACAAATAATATTCTGAATATCACAAGTGATATTCTGTGATATCCAGATGACCAACAAGTGATATTCTGTGATTTTCTGAATATTACAAGTGATTTTCAACTAATGTTTTGTAACATGAAAATCACAAGTGATTATCAGAATACCACAAAGTGATATCGAAAAAATCACAAGTGATATTCATAATATCACAAAGTGATATTCTGAATATCACAAAGTGATATTCAGAAAATCACAAGTGATATTCAGAATATCAAAAAGTGATATTTTGAATATCACTTGTGATAGTCAGAAACGTATGAAAACGTAAGAAAACGGACGAAAACGTAAGAAAATGGACGAATACGTATGAAAACGGACGAAAACGTATGAAAGCGTAAATACACGTTTGAAAATGGATGAAAACGTATGAAATTTTGACGAAAACGAAAGAAAACTGATGAAAACGGACGAAAACGGATGAAAACATATGAAAACGGACGAAAACATATGAAAACGGACAAAAACGTATGAAAATAGACGAAAACGAAAAAAAAAAAAAAAAACGTATTAAAAAAACGAATTAAAAAAAAACGAATTAAAAAAAAAAAAAAAAAAAAAAAAAAAAAAAAAAAAAAAAAACGTGAATTAAATAAAAAACGTTAATTTAAAAAAAAAAGACAAAAAAAATTTGTGAATAAAATAAGAAAGACAAAAAGACATGAAAAAAAAAACATGGACTTAGGTTTACCTTTTAAATCTTAGGTTAATCCCCACCATTAGATCAAACTAGATGGATGGTGGGGATTTGTCCCTTGGTAAGCATTAATTTATGAGTAAGCAAAATAAAGTGCCTCTGGGATAAATATGCATTTTGATCATTAATGAGTTGAATCTTATTATGTTATTATAATGAAGGTATTTTGAAAGTTAAGGGGGTTAAATGTAAAAGTAGATAAGTAGTCTTAGACAATTGAGAAGTTTGTGGAAGAATGTTTGGACTTTGGACACGTCATTGCCTACGACCCCAACGGTTCTCTTTTTCATCCTTTTCTTCTTCAAGGAAAAAGGCTTAAAGTTCGCATTAATTCTCAATTAAGCCATTGACCTTTTTTTCTTTTTTTTAATTCAAACACATCATATCATATCATATCATTCTATATTATAATGGAGAAATATGTTTGTTGTTCCCCGTTCACTATCGTTTAAAATAGTTCAAGTTGATAAAACAAGTTAAAAGTGAACAATGACTGAAATTAATATAAAGAAAACACACTAAGTAATTTTCAACGTCATATTCTTATTAGAAATAATTCAACAAAGAATACGTTACCCAAGTACTTGCGGAATAGTACTTGGGATTGAAATGACAAAGTTGGGTGATTCCTCTCTAAGCTCAGGCTATGTCTGAGCACAACTCTTAGAGCTCACTGAGCTATCTCAGGAACTAAGTTGTATTTGGAGGAGTGAAAAGATGGCTTGCGTGTGTGTGTTTTTACAATTCACAAGCTTAACCTTTTCACTCAATCTCTTATGCTATTTATACATGTATGGTATTTGACTCTTTCCTAAGTGACAAACTGACATCACACAGAAGACAAAATACTGATGTATTTTGTCTCTGTTTACAAAGACTATTCTAGGTAAGAGACAAGACTACTTTCCTAAGTTCAGTGATGACACTGAGCCTGATGTTTTGCTATTCAGGGAAAGTTGACTTTGGATGATAAGGACCTCGTCTTATCTGATTCAACCTTTCCCGCTTTGTCCCGCTCTTTCTTCAGTCTTTTCATTCTTCAGTCTTCTACTTCAGTTTGTCTTCAGTGTAAGAAGTTGGATAGGAATCTTAGGGATTCAGTGAGTTATTGTCATCACTCACTGAATCCATCATCTTCTTCTTGACTCAGTCTTCACCCTTTAAGTTCCGCCTTACTGAGTGGAGAGACTTCTTCTTAGCCTCTTACTGAGTATCCTGAAGACGACTCACTGAGAGACTATGCACTCAGTGACCTGTTTGTGTTAACGGATTAAATACTTGGGCTATTTTCTATTCAAATCCTAGATTAAGGGGTTTGGGTATTTACTGAACCCAACAATGTTCAACCTAACTCTGATCTTAATTCCAAGCTTAAAATTAAGCAACACACCCGAACCTGAGTATATAAAAACTGAAAATTGATACTCCTTCCATTAAGACCACACATTAAAACCTACACATGAGAATTGATTCTCGCATTAACTTCTTTAAAATTATATTAACTTTCAATTGATAACATTTGTTTGGACTTTCTTTTTTTCGCTTTTATAAGAGCAATTTGTCGGAAAACTTTGCAATGCACGAAAAATATAACCACACGGGGACCCGCCGCTGGAACGCGCGGGTACCCGGCTAGTATAATTGAAATAGTTTACCCTACATGAGAATATGGTTTGGCCAACAATGAAAGGTAACAACACAAAAACGATCAAATTTGAGTGTCATGCATGTTCTATGCTAAATATAGTTACCTCATACCAGCTTTCTAAATTATTTCTTGTACATTTATAGTGCATGAGAAGTCTACCTAATCAAAAAGTTGGAGTATTGTTGAACGAAGGTTGTCAAACCATGAAGTTCCAGATACGATCATTTATTCATATAGGTCTAAAACTAGTTTTAACTCGGTACATACACATAGTTGTTAAGCAAGACTTTTTTTTTTTTTTTTTTTTTTTTTTTTAATCTTTTATACTTATATAATTACAATATTTGTGCACACACGAGTTTTACATTATTATATATACGGGGCTGTTAAATGAATTTTTATTTTCTATAGAACTATGTAATATCTTTTATGCTTATAGAGTTATAATATATGTATACGCGCAGGTTTTACATAAATTTTTTAATATGATTTAATATCAATTAATATTTGTATATATTTTGGTTGAATGAAATTTGGCTTTGTTTAACTAAAAGGTTGATGTTGATATTGTTTTAAATTTGACTGTTGGCATTATATTCTTAAACATTATGCATGTATAATAACACCTAATGACGTTTGAGAAAAATGTTTTTTGTAATATCATTATTTAAATTTTAAAGAGGAATTGCATTCCTTATCATTATATGTACAATTTCGTATATTTAGTTTCATCTCACAGTAACCTGTAGAGTCGTGCTTTCATTTTAATATTTATATTTCTATTAATAATAATTTTAGCCGTATATATTTTTAAATGTGACTTATAAAAAGGAATAGCATGAATTGTTATTGAATGTCACGAGTGTGGAAACCCGCGCGATGCAGCGGGATTGCTTTTGTTTGCCAAATTGCTATAAAGGACTTACTTTGCAGCGATACTTAAACCTTAGGGACTATTTTTGCCAACTTGGACTTACTTTGCAACGACACCTAAACCTCAGGGACTATTTTTGCCAACTTGCGAAAGTTGGCAATTAATGCTGTAACACTTGTCAAGTAAAGAACGCATGTCCTGCTCTTTAGTTATATATAATAATTAGTAAAAAAAAACTTTTGCGGATCTCCTTACTTAATCTCAAAACATGAATAATATGAGTTGTTCGTATATTTACAACCTCGTGTATTGTTTATATATCACAGTAGCTCATGCTTTCATTTTGATATTTATAATTTCGTGTATATACATTATTTAATATATAATTTGTGAAAAACTAAAATAAGGTTGAATAATTTTTATCATTTTAAAATTATTGATTCAAAAACTTAAAGTGAAGTCAAACGAATTATATATAAAGGCAAGACAATAAGTATAAATATGTAAGACAATAAGTAAGCAAGTTTAAAACAATAAATAAGTAAGTTGAGATAATAAAGAAGTAAGAAAAGATCAAATTACGGTATGAGTATTTATAGTGGTTCAGTAACGAAGACACCTGATAAGGTTTTAAAATGTACCTTTTCGAGGGGTCGTTTAAGCCCTTATTTGATCACTTTTGTATCCGTTATTACTTAATATCGTTCCTTTTCACTTTTTAGGTATCTTGAAGGCAAATTGCTGGAATGACACTTATTCGGACGAAAAGGCGCGAATAAACGAAGAAAATGGCCAAAGTCAAGAATCGAGACACTCAAGCTGCTGAAACTGAAGGGGATGGCGTCAGGTTATACTTGTGACACCGTCGGAACAAGTTTTGTGACGACTCAGTAGCCAAATTGCCTATTTACAAGTGACGGCATCAGGTTTTAAAAAAGTAGGGCGTCGCAGCTCAGACGGCCTAGATTTGATCCATACGGCGTCAGAGACTCAAGGCGACGGCGTCACAGACATAAGGTGACGCCGTCACAATGATAACGTGGCCAAGACGAAACCCTAATGACTGCGACCCGACCGCGTCACAAACTAAAGGGTGACGCCGTCGCAGTTGTAACCTTATATATAGAAACCGAATTTTTTAGTTTTCAGTGTGTAGTTTTGTGGAGTAAAAACCTAAACCGAACAAAGGCTGTCTTGTACAGTATTTTAGGGTTCCATACCCTATCTTACATCAAGATAAGTGTTTTACTTCATTAATTTAATTATGTCTTCAATTGATTGTGTGTATGCTTGCATGTTCCCCATGTCCGGCTAATTTACTTGTGTGTTTGCTTATGTGATATGAAACTTAGTTATTGAATATTGATTGGTTGTCTCTTATCTTAATTGTGATTGACCTAGTATTGCGATAGGTCATTCGTTGTGTTGTTAATGCTTGATTAATCTTTGTTGAACCTTAGTTTATAATCACCTAGAGTAATTGTAGGCTATACATCCAAAGAATACCTTAGTGTTAAGTTTATAAATCCTAGAGATTTTGTAGTCATTAACCTTTGGTAGCTTCAAAGAGTTAGGGATAAACGCATACCCTACGCCCTTAGAGACACAACACAATTAAGAATAAGGGCGTGACAATTCAACCATCAATAGGAGATAACCAGGGAGTAATAAAGCCTAAGCAAATACATTTTTAATCATCATACGAGCACACAACAATAGACATAGACTACCCTCACCTTAGCTTAGATAATTAGATAGTAGAAGTAATCGGTAGAAATACCAACCCCAAATCCAAACCCCGAGATTCGTACCTTTCCATTTTCCTAAAAAAACATAAAAAGATAAAAAATAATCTTCCTCAACCCCAACCTTAGCGTAGTAACTTCTCACTAGCATTCCTATTGTTGGGAATTCTGTGAAGTATGAATTATGCTGAAAATAACGCTGAAGGAATCTACTGAAGTACATGGATTCTGCTGAAGGAATCTACTGAAGTATATGGATTCTGCTGAAGAAGGACTTCTGCTGAAGTTATATTATAGTATAGTTGGTTTCTACGGATATAGATATTCCGTATATTTATTAGTTTGTTAGGATTTGCATGAGCTATTTTAGGTAGTGATATGCATTTATTTTATATTGTTGTTGTATTTTTGTATTCTAACCATTTTTGCAGCTGTTGGATCCTCATACGCCTAAGGGGAGGCTTAGTGTTTCTGCTGACACTACAACTGTCTTTGGTTTCTACTGATGTTTGATGGTTTATTTTCCATGTTTTGGTTATTTATTTATTTTTTCTTTATTTTATATTTCGTTTAAAAAAAAAAAAAAAAATTGTATTATTTCTTTTTCTTAGTTAAAAAAAAAAAAAAAAAAAAAAATCGTGTTATTTCTTTTAGTGATAAAAAAAAAAAAAAAAAAAAAAAAAAAAAAAAAAAACGCTTTAACCTGTCTGTGTTCAGTTTCTACTCTTTCTTGCTTGCAGGTTTTGGTGTTGGTTAATAACCACACCACTAATGGTTTTCATCTCACCATGTCTTTCTGACACAAGAGTTGACTAGCCCACAGGATTATGGCTTGTGGTAAAGGCTGCGGAAATCCATAAATGGTATTCAACTCACCATGATGATGACGACATTCCATCCAAGAGTTGGCTAGTCCAAAAGCAAACGGTTTTTGGTAAAGACATTTCAATTCCGTTGATAGCTGTAATGGTTTGCTCAAAATCATAGGGTATGCAACCACCCATGCTTAATTGCTGAGGGTTGTATGGTCATCAATTCACCATGGTTTATTCCTTTTTGGAATCCAAGAATTGACTAGTCCTGAGCAAACGGCTACAGGTAAAGACATATCAAATCCGTTTATATAGTTGCTGATTTGCTAATAAATCAGATGGTTATCAGTGTACCATGGTTTTCGAACTGAAACATTTGGCTACTCCAGTAGTGATGGCTATTGGTAAAGAGACATCAAATCCATTATTTTCAATGATTCACCTCTCACAGGATTAACACTCCTGGATGTGATGAGAATAGTATGAAACTAATCTGTTTTGATGTATCTTTTGTCATTTGTTGCTGCAAAGATCTGGAGTTTCATAGTTTGTCATCATAGAGATGTAATTGTTTTGATTCTTTGCTGCTGATGTTCGAGTACAATCCTCAAGTTCTGAAGCGTTAAAGTACTATCAGGAAACTGGAACTTAACCATGTCAAATTCCAGTTTAGGGGAGGATTGTTGGGAATTCTGTGAAGTATGAATTATGCTGAAAATAACGCTGAAGGAATCTACTGAAGTACATGGATTATGCTGAAGGAATCTACTGAAGTATATAGATTCTGCTGAAGAAGGACTTCTGCTGAAGTTATATTATAGTATAGTTGGTTTCTACGGATATAGATATTCCGTATATTTATTAGTTTGGATTTGCATGAGCTATTTTAGGTAGTGATATGCATTTATTTTATATTATTGTTTTATTTAGGGTTCCTTGTGTATAAAAGGAACTGATAGCTTTTGTATTAAAGGGACTTGAACAAAAAGAAAAACCTCTGGAGAAAATTATTCCAGGGAAAACATCTCTTGAGAGAGAGTTAAAAAGATCCATAGAGGATCATTGTTTTAATAAGAAAAACCTTGTTGGTAACTTTGATTGTGTTAATTATTATCCGCTGTGCATCTATTCAATCATTGTTATTATATCCTAGTTGAGTCCGGATCTTGGTTTCAACACCTATTCCCCTAGAGAACGATATCAATTCCCGTGGCTTACCCTAATACTACACTACATCGATTAGGTTCACTGCCTAGGGTGTTGAAAAACTTGCTCGACGAAAAGGAAGTTCCTTTGACCCCGAACGCGCTGTGTAAGCGTATCAACACCTTTCTCGCCTTACTTCACGCTAGGGGTGTTAACGAGTCGAGCTCAAGCTCGTTTAACTCGAGTCGAGCTTGATAATTTTCAAGCTCGAGTCGAGCTCAAACAAAATATAGAGCTTGAATAATTTCCCTAGCCGAGCTTTTAAAACTTGTATTTAGCTCGGCTCATTAGAAAGCTCGTTTAGTTATTCGAGCCAAATGAGCTACTCGAGCCGAACGAGCTAATCAAGCTAAATATGTAGCTTCAAAATATTTTGATTATAATTTTTAAGTACTATAAGTATTATAAATAAAACTTAAAACCAAAACTAACAATGTATTAACCTTCGATCACATCAAAGATCTACACTTTAGTTTATATATAAAATATAGATATAAATTAGTAAGCTTGAGCTTTTGTTTTATAGACCTCACATTGACTTCATTTTGTTTCACTTATCCAATCTGGGATGTGAAATGGAATCTTTTTTTCTTTTCTTTTTTATTCAAGTTTACAATTATTATTTCGATTCTTAATATATACAAATAAGTTAAATGTGTTAAATAAATTGTTACTCATATATATTTATTGATCATATAATTGTTACTATTAGTTTTATGCAAGTTAAGTGTTTTATAAAGAAGTAACTAATATGTTTAAAACCCTTTATCAAATATATAAATGAATTAAATCCAATCATAAATACCACTAAATAAGAATTATGAATCATTAGATGATTACAACGAATCTCGCTCGTATAGTTCAAGTGATGTTGAGGGTTATATTAAGGTTGTTGTGATTAGAAACACGTCATATGTATGTATATTGTATATAAACAATTACTTTTTATGATTTTCACGCTTACATGCACAAAAGACACATACGATGAAATTCATATGTGTTATCGCATGTGACACATTTTATATGATACTCAAATATGTATAGACATGTAAGATACGTACGTATGAAAGCCAAATATGTATGAACGCACACATATGAAATACATAAGTGCGACCAATATTTTCGATCAATCTAATGATGAAACACGGAGTTTGTAGTTGGTAATATTCTAATAGAATCTCTTATTGATAGTTTAGTTATGAACTAACTAACGCTTACACTCGTTTAAATCATGTTAACTAGTTGATGTATGTATGATAATGGTTTATTGATTATATCCATTACATGTGAATACAAACATGTTTATGCATACACATACAATGTCTCTCATATGAGCATTTATACATACAAACACATACATATATTTTTACATATGATACACGCATACATTTAAAAGAGATACATGAAGACACATACATACACATACACATACACATAATTGATTTGGTTCACGACTCAAACAATTCATAATTTACTTGAGCTCATTAAATAATTTATGATCTGACTCTAGCTCGAATAACAAAATTTCCTCGACCAATTTCATAAATCGAGCTTACAAAATTATATACTTGGTTATACTCATTCGAAAATCATCTATATAGAAAGAGGTAAAATATGTACTAGGGAAATATCAATTATGTGTTCTTTATAAACCTTAATTAATCATTTATTTTATCTTTGAGCATCATTTTTTTCTTTTCTATTATTAGATCAAGTGTATTAACTTTGTTATTTAGTTTAATTATTAAATTTGTCAGCATAAGTTAATGAAAAAAAAAAACATATTTTTAATTAAGAATTATAATTAAAATAGAGAATGTTACAATACAAAATTTATGTTTTGAAAATATTGTGTAGTAGTTTTTTATTGCCTAATCAAATAAAAAAGATAAAAGGTATCTCACATTGAAAATTATAAGAAAAATGAAGAGAAATGGACACTATGAAACAAAGACCCATTTCATTTTTCATAAAGAATTATATCTACTTGAAATTACAAAAAAAACATAAGTATGATTGTTATACACTTTTTTGCTTCAAATGAAAACTAGTGTTTATTATAAGTTACATAAACTTTAGTTTAAACATTAGAACAATTTTTATAATCGTAAACCAGCTTTCGAGCTCGAGCTTGAGTTAATAAACGAGTCTATCAAGTTCAATCTTTTATATGAGCATTTTAAGCTTAAAAGTTAGTTTATTGTATGATTACAAAAAATAAATTAAATTCAATTAAAAAAAAAAGTTAAAAGTTTTAAACGAGCTTCAGCTCGAGCTCGAACAACAAAAAAATATTCGAGCTCGAGCCAGAGCCAATCTTTAAAAGTTTGTTCAAGTCGAGCTCGAGCCGAGTAGTTAATAAACGAGCCTAGCTCGTTTAAGCCAAAATTCAACCCGGCTTGGATCGTTAACACCCCCACTCCACTCTCCGAGTTCCCCACTCGAAAGTATCATTTCACTATGTCAACAAGCTCCCTTCTAGGCGGAGAAAACCATACAACGGTGATTACAATATTTTTCGATACTAAGCTAAATATCTAGTTCTTATCGAGGTAGAACCAACCTTTCTCTCAACTTATTTTGAGGATTAAAATACTAACATGTCTCGTGTTTGGTTATTAACTTTGGAATACAACACAACGAAACTCTTGTAAATACAAGAAACTAAAAATCTACAATAAGTAAAACTTCAATGTCTTCTTGTTCTTCTCTTACAATAAATGAATCACTTCAATGATTATTAGAACTTAATAATGATTAAAGAATATATGAAAGTATGTGTAAAAATGATTAGAAGAATGATCGCAAGAGGTGAATTTCTTGGTAAAAAATTGCTTTAAATAGGCAAAATGTTCTGACTGTGAGTCACGGATCCTTCTGACATGGGACAGTGGATCCATATAGCCTGAAAAACTATATTACAAAACTTGTTGTGCAAGGAAAATCAGATTTGGTTTGTATTTAAGCTAATTAAGAAAATATTAAATTGCACTATTTTAAAGTGATTAGGCTACGTTTCAAAAATAGTTTTGTATATTAACCAATAAAAAAGCACTGTGATTAATCTTAAACTTTACAAAATGATCATTTCCTTAAGTATTTTAATCTACTACCTAAAATATTTTATTCCAATATTGATGTTTGATAAACTCTCAAAAGTGAAAGATATTGCTAGTTTGTCAACAAAACATGTTCTTGTAATAAAAAATAAAGTTGTAAAATAAAATTGAAAGTAAACTTAAAATGTCAGTTTAGAAAATGTAATATGTTGTGTATTTTGTAAAAACATTTTCTTTGATCATTATACAAGTTGTAATAAGTCATATTCATACCTTGAGTGATTTTTGGTGTAAGACTAATAGTTTAAAACATGCATCTGACACGTTTTATTTTTGTCATCATCCAAACGTAAAAGATCGCTAATAATAAATAATGTTTTTGGGCGATTATTTGTATTAACATGATTATAATAATATCTATTAATAACAAAAATGCATACGTTTTTAAAAAAAAATATAAAGCATAGAGGGTATTCACCAAATTTATAAAGTTATAAAAAAAAATATGAAAACTGATATGCTTACTTAAGCCTTTAGATTTTTTTAAAACTTAGAAACTAAAGTTATATTAATTGTCCTTCTTTTTTTGTTTTTTCTTTTCATAAAATCGACACATGTGTTTTTAGATGAAATTTAAATAGGTTTGACCAAATTGAAGCTTTTATTGATCAATCAGAAAACATACTTTTAAAATTGAGCTCTCTTATTAAATAATAGAAAGTCTATTTTCCCATTTTGCATATTCTTTAATTATATAAGAGATGTAATTACTTGCTGTTAATCGAAATATAAGGTAGTGATTTTTCTACGTTGAAGTCGAGATTTGAACATTAAACAAATGTTGCGAAAATTGTTGATTGGGACCGAGCCAAGGTGGATTTTAGGGTTCACCGGACATTTATGGTTTTTAGGGCAATGCTAATTTTTATAAAATGACCTTGATTTTTTTGGTCGACAGTCTCTTTTCATTTTTATTAAATTGCATCTGGTGAATTTTCGTAGTGATTTCATCCCATCTTGTTTTTTTCCTTTTCTTGTAACTATGATTTTTGATCTTTTATTTGATTAATTCACGAGTTTTAAACACATCGTTAAATAGACTCAAATTGGGTAAACCTCTCCCTTTTCATAAGGTTGGTGTGATCACTTCAGAGTTGTTCTTGAGACCTCACACATCTTAGAGTTGTTTGCACTTAACGGAAATTAAACTTGAGACTTTACACATCTTAGAGTAAACGTCACAAATTCTTTTGCCACTAATCTATCTTGAGTGGTTCATGCTCAAGGGTGGACCTAGGGGGGTTCACGGAAACCCAATGGATGTTTGCCGTCTAGTGTAAATTTTTGTTAAAAATCATAATTTCTTTGAAATGAACTTGGTATTTAAATTTTTTGTTATATAAATACATGTCTTGTTTGGTTAGTCCACTAATATCTTAAAAGAAATACATATTTTCTTATTTTTGTTTACTTGTTTTAATTTAAATTGTACCTTTTAGTGTATATATATATATATATATATATATATATATATATATATATATATATATATATATATATTTTCTTTATACACTAAATTTCTTTTTTTTCCACCTGATTACTTAAAGTCCTGAATCCGATCAACATACCGAATGTTAAAAAGGAAACCGATACAATAATCTAGTGACATCTCTTTGACTCATTTGGTAATTTAAGATACATCTAATATAGCTTGGGTCAATTCTGGTAATGCAATATCTTATTGTTTTATAGCTCTATTTAATAAACCTTCCTAGGTTTAGTGATGGTAGAGCTTGTCATATACGACTTGAGAAAAATAATTAAGATGGCTAATTATATACCTTAAATATGCATAATTATTCATAACATTAACCAATCCATAATTATATACCTAAAATATACATAATTCTGTCGATCTCTCACACAATTTGATGACGTATAGTCTATATTCGGGTCACGAACCCGACTTAAGTCCAATACTAACTTAGCCCAGTACGAACTGGGCTAAGCCGATAAATGTGTGGGCTCACGAAGGCCCAAACCCAAAGCTATTTACGAAATAGATATCGGATATCTCCTATGTTTGGAGATAATTGCTTACCAACCGACTTAGGCGGGATACGCCGACGGTTGGGGGGCACGGAACCAACAAGGATTCCGTGCGTATATAAAGGGAATCCCATCCCTCGTTAAAGGTACGATCTACAAACCCTAACTCTCCTTTAACCCTAAATCGATTACTTACTCTCACGCCGGAGGATAATCGTGGGAGACAATCCCACGGTAAGCCTAACGGTGTTTTCTGTCTCTTAGTGCGCAGGTCTCAAGCAACAATCGTTAATTGGTACGAGAGCCGGAGCCCAAACAAGGAACGCCCAACTTTTGTATCAACAAGTGGCGCCATCCGTGGGACCATTCACTAAGAACTAAGAACTAGAATGACGAAGCATGGAAATCAGCGATCGCAAACAGATCTTACGGGAAAGAAGCCGCATGTCGGTTCAGCTTTCAAGCAAACCTCTGGGACAACCAATGTTGCTAAAAACCAGGGATCAGGCCAAGATTTGGTCTTCCCTCTGGTGGAACCTCGCTCGGGGACAACCCAGGCCACGACAACCACTGCTAGCGCAGGAGATCCACTGCGCACTCCTTTTACCACTCCATTCCCAACGGCGGTGGAAACAAACTTCACAAAAGCACCTGATGCGCCCGATAAAAATAAGGGTATAGTGGTGGAAGCAGATACTCCTACTCTGGAAGGGGTTGTATCAGAGCTAGCGCCAGATGAGTTCGTATCACAAAACTACGAAACCTTGGCTGCTCTCATGCAAAAGGAAGCAAAGAAGAGGTCAGGTCGGAGTCTGCATGCCCGACTCGATTTCGGCCCAGAGTTTGAAACATCCCCACCGCGCCGTCAGAAGGAGAAGTGCGGGAGGGATAGCCGCCGACCCCCAGTGTTTAACAGAATTGGGAGGAGAATTGAGGAAGATGAGACATCCAACTCACAGCATCTGGAAGAAAGTGAGGAGGATGAACGGCGTACCGGTGTCCATGCCAGACTTGGTAGCCGGAGAATTCAGGACAGACTTGGGCGACGATACTCCCCAAGCGATAGCCCTTCAAGTCCAGACTCTGAGGACAGTCGGCGCAAGCGCCAAAGAAAGGAAAATTCATCCTCTGATAATTCCTCGGACAACGAGGACAGCGATACAGGACACTGGAAGTCCAGAAACAGGTACAATGACCAAGAGGAGGAAGATATATCCCTCCCGTGGCGCCGTCAAAAGGTGGATGCGTTCACTCGACGCATCAATGATTTATCAGAGAACAAAAGGAGGCGCATGCCTGCCAATGTGAAAACCTATGACGGAACAGGTGATCCTGACGATCACCTAAAAATTTTTGAATCAGCCGCTACAATTGAAAATTGGCCACAGCCTGTATGGTGCCATATGTTCAACTCCACGCTAGTAGGAAGTGCGCGGAACTGGTTCAACAAGCTTCCACGCAGAAGCATCAATGGTTTTGAAGAATTGAGAAAGGCGTTCCGCCTAAACTTTACTCAACGGAAAAAGTGTGCAAAAAACCCCATTGAACTCGCCAGGGTCAAACAACGCCAAGGGGAATCCACAAGCGCTTTTATGGAGCGCTTCAAAGATGAATGCATGCAAGTTAAAGCGTGCCCCGAGGTGCTCAAAATCTCAGGGTTCATGAATGGGATCAGTAACCCAGAACTTATCAAAAGGTTGAACGACAAGATTCCCCAATCCTTTGATGAGGTCATGAAACGCACACGGTCCTTCGTCCAAGGAGAGGCTGCTGCGGCGGATAGCAAGAAAAGCTACTCGAACTACCGGTCACAGGAACAACCTGGGAGACAATCCACTGACCGGAGTAGTAACCGTAACAGGAATTATCGCAACCAGGGGAGTGGGCGCGACAAGGACAAGTATATCCCGCTGACAAAGACTCCAAAGGAGATACTCGCAACAGAAGGAGCAAACTTCCCAAGACCTCCACCAATGCGCACCCCGGAGGATCGGCGCGTAGGAGGTGGGTACTGAGACTATCACGGACAGAAGGGCCACACTACTAATGAATGTGTCCAGCTACGCCAGCTCATCGACAAACTAGTCAAGGAAGGGCGACTGGACCATTTGGTCAAGAACATCAAAGAAGGGAAAGATAGACAAAAGACTAGGAATAAGAAGGAAGGGCCCAAAGATAAGGCTGATACAATTTACATGATACAATCATGGCAAAGAGTAACTAGGCAGAAGGTCAGCCAGAAGTTTTCCCATGGAAGTGCAATCACTTTCCCTACATTAACTACGAACAACGCAGTGGTAGAGCCGCTCATCATCGAAATTAATGCGGGGGGTCACGACATCCACCGCATGTATGTTGATGGTGGAGCATCTGCAGAAATAATGTACGAACACTGCTTCAAACAACTGCGCCCGGAGATACGCAGTCAGTTGAGCCCAGTCACGACAGCTCTGACTGGCTTCACAGGAGAAAAGGTATGGCCTATGGGGCAATTACGACTACTAGTTAGAGTAGGTAATAACGACCCCTCCACAACAGCATGGCTGAATTTTATGGTAATCAAATCCCCCTCGCCATACAATGGCATTATCGGAAGACCGGGGATATCAGCCATACGCGCAGTCCCGTCTACAACACACGGGATGCTCAAATTTCCAGTGGAAGGAGGTGTCGTTACCCTCTACAATGCTGCCGTACCACCTCAAGAGTGTAACGCAGTCACATGCGAAACGGCACCCATCACAGCACAACGCACAACCAAAACTCCAAATCTGAAGGTAGCCATTCATCCCGATTACCCCGAACAGGAAATATCGATAGGAGGATCACTGTCGGACAACGGCAAAGCAGCGGTGTGCGCACTCTTGCAAAAGAACCTGGACATCTTTGCATGGGAGCCAAAACACATGACTGGGGTGCCACGTTCAATCACAGAAAATAAGTTGAGAATCCGACAAGGATACTCACCTATACGCCAAAAGAAGCGCGGCCAGGCTCCGGAGCGCGCGCAGGCAATCTTGGCAGAGGTACACAAGCTAGTAGAGGCAGGAATCATGCGGGAAGTCTACTACCATGACTGGCTTTCCAACCCAGTTATGGTAAAGAAGAGCAATGGTAGCTGGCGGATGTGCATGGACTTCACCGACCTTAACAAAGCATGTCCACAAGACTGCTACCCATTACCAGAGATAGACTGGAAAATAGAATCTTTGTGCGGATATCCATTAAAGTGTTTTCTCGATGCATACAAAGGATATCATCAAATCCAGATGGCTAAGGAGGACGAGGAAAAAACGGCCTTTCACACAAGCCAAGGCGTCTACTGTTACACAAAAATGCCCTTTGGCTTGAAGAATGCAGGCGCCACCTATCAGTGGTTAGTAGATAATGCTTTCGAAAAACAGGTGGGCCGCAACCTAGAGGTCTATGTTGATGACCTGGTCATAAAGAGCCATACCGAAGATGAGTTAGTGCGCGATATTGAGGAAACGTTCAAAACTCTACGAGAGATCAACATGAAGCTGAATCCCAAAAAATGTACCTTCGGCGCTACTGAAGGCATGTTCCTTGGATACCTGATAGAACCTGACGGTATAAAACCGTGTCCAGAAAAGACTAAGGCTGTCATCGAACTTCCTTCACCGCGCACGTTGAAGGAAGTCCAATCTCTCAACGGAAAGCTGGCCGGTCTAATCAGATTCCTATCCAAGTCAGCAGACAAATCATTACCCCTTTTCAAAACACTCAAGAAGTGTATAAAAAAGGGTGATTTCCGGTGGACTACGGAGGCAGAAGAGGCCTTCACACAGCTTAAACAACACCTGGCAACGCTCCCCACACTTGTCGCACCCCGACCAGGGGAAGAGTTGATTATGTATTTATCCGCAACTGATGGAGCAGTCAGCGCAGTGTTACTAACAGATAGGGATTCAGTATAAACCCCTATCTATTTTGTAAGCAAGGCGCTCAAGAAGACGGAGATGAACTATAGCGCCATGGAAAAATTAGTTCTGGCATTGGTGTTTGCTGCTAAACGGCTACGCAGGTACTTCCAAGCGCACCCAATAGCAGTAATCACAGACCAACCGATCAAGCAAATCATCTCCAAGCCTGATGCATCAGGACGACTGCAAAAATGGAGTGTGTTGCTCGGTGAGCATAACATCACCTACAGACCACGAACTGCGGTAAAAGGCCAGATACTCGCAGACTTCATCATTGAAAAACCAGACACTGATGACGCACCTCCACCAAGTACAAAGGAACTACCAGATCCATGGATCTTGTTCACAGATGGATCCTCTTGCGTAGATGGGTCAGGATCAGGCCTCATCCTCACAAACCCAAAAGGAATGGAATTCACTTACGCACTGCGTTTCGAATTCACAACAACAAATAACGAGGCAGAGTATGAAGCCCTAATAGCTGGACTACGCATTGCATCTCGAATGGGTGTACGCAACCTGGAAGCGAACGTAGATTCCAGACTGGTAGCCAACCACGTGTTGGGTGAGTACGTAACCAAGGAGGAAAACATGATTCAGTACCTCGACAAAACCAAGGCATTAATTCAAAGCTTTGACAAGTTTAACATCAAACAGGTTCCAAGAGGGGAAAACCGCAAGGTGAATGCACTTAGCAAAATCGCATCCACAAGGCTTTGCACAACTATCCAAACAGGTGTTGGTGGAGACATTGAAAAGCAAATTCATCTCAGAAATGGAAGTATCCACGGTAATAGAGGAAGACGGACCTACGTGGATGACACCGATAGTAGAATTCATAAGCAAGGGAGTATTACCCCAAGAGCAGAAAGAAGCCCGAAGGATACGGCGCACGGCGCAAAGGTTTGAGCTTCGGGACAACATACTGTATCGACGCTCTTTCTTGCAACCATGGCTCCGCTGTGTTGGTCCCCTACAAGCAACCTATGTACTGCGAGAAATCCACGAAGGTTCATGCAGCATGCATTCAGGACCATGGTCTGTGGTGGCGCGCGCTTTACGGTCAGGATATTATTGGCCCACCATGCACCGCGACGCGCGGGATTTAATAAGAAAGTGCATCGACTGCCAAGTTCACAGACCCATTCCCCGCCAACCACAACAAGAGCTAACACCAATTACGGCACCATGGCCATTCTACAAGTGGGGTATCGACATCGCAGGTCCCTTTCCTGTCGCAGCCGGAGGATTAAAGTTCCTCATAGTCGCCATAGACTACTTCACCAAGTGGATCGAAGCAAAGGCAGTGGTAACAATCACTGGCAACCAGGTGAAACGCTTTGTATGGGAAAACATTGTATGCCGTTTCGGTCTACCTGGGTAAATCATCTTGGACAACGGGAAATAATTCTGCGATAACCCTTCCAAGGACTGGTGCGAGAAGCTAAACATCACACAGCACTTCGCGTCAGTTAAACACCCACAAACCAACGGCTTAGTTGAACGTGCGAATCGAAGCCTGGGTGAAGGAATCAAGGCATGCTTGGACAAGCACAAAGGAAGATGGGTAGAAGAACTATCGCATGTTCTGTGGGCGCACCGCACTTCAATAAAAACCAGCACAGGGGACACCCCCTTCTCTCTAGTCTACGGGACAGAAGCTGTCATACCAGCCGAGATCGGAATGCCAACCATCCGCACTGCTGAAATCAATGTGGCAACCAACGATGACGAGAGACGTGTCGACTTAGACCTGCTAAAAGAAAGGCGCGAACGCGCAGCTATACGGGAGGCAAAATCAAAGTCAAGGATGAAGGGATACTATTACGCTAAAGTGCGTCGTGTTTCATTCAGACCAGGTGACTTCGTTTACCGCGCCAATGCGAGCCACGCAGAAGACACAGGTAAGCTTGGACCAAAGTGGGAAGGACCCTATGAGGTTACTGAAGCATTGGGAACAGGCGAGTACAAGCTACGAGGCTTGGATGGTCGTGAACTGCCACGCACATGGAACATCTGCAACCTTAAGAGGTGCTACCTATAGGAATGGCTACGGCCCAGCGCACAGGCGCTCCGACACTTTATTGAAGTGCCCAATAAAAATCTATGTATTTACTTTTATTTTCCTTAGTATACGGTCTCATTTATTTCTCATAAAAACTTGCAAGTATCAATAAAACGTCGCGGTTTCTAGCTAACTCCGCGACATATTTTAATTTGTTATTTCCATATACTTTATGTCTTAACATTTTTTATCTCTTGCCTACATGGCGTGCATGCACTAACATAAACCCACGATGGTAAAAGGATAAGTTAACCTACTAAACAACTTGTTGAGTAAGAGGGTTGCAAACCCATCAACATTGGATCACGTATCCTTGTTAAACACCTTGTTCTCAAGACGTTGGAATAAGTTTTGTGCGCATCCCACGACGGGTGCGCAACATCGCATATGGTGCACGTTTAACAACTTAGGAACCAAGACACTTGATTTCCTGATATGATATTTACAGTACGCTGCATATCACAACATACACGATTATGCAACAAACAAAATACTTAGAAATTTTCTCTTAAGTATACTATAATCTTCATACATGACTATGGATTTCTTGTATTATTCGCGCTTGTTTAAAACTTTGATCCTTAGAACATGTCTTATACGCAAAGACAAACAGATAAGTACACACTTTACAAGTTGCAATAATATCAAACACGCACTTAGCAAAAGGAGATTTGCATTAATGACTACAAGTTATTACAAAAGGATGTTTACTTTACACGTTACAACCTACCAACTATTACAACGCTCGAGGGAAGAGCTGCCGACGCGGTCTGTTGACTCCTTAATCTCGCTCATCCTCTTCAACAAATCGGAATCTTGACGAGATACGGTGGCAACACTAACAGGTACCCCGTCAGAACGGGGGAGGTGAGCTGCGCCAACACCACACAAAACGGCCTTACCCTTAATGCCTTCTTTCTTGGCAAGCCTAGTAGCATGCGCTTCCAAGACTTCCTTCAAAGGCACTTCCTTCTCTAAAGCAAATGGATTCAGAATGTCTCTAGGGCGAGCAAAAACAGGCACTTGAAGCTGCGAGCTATTGGGCTTCAGAAAATAGTCTGGTTGCGCTTCTGCATCCTCAGTACGATGGCGCGCTAAGGTCAATCCTTCCATGATAACATCTATGGGATAATCCTGGTCACGCTCTATTTCAGCAATCACGGGAAGCTCAAGGTCCTTCATCCTCTTCATAGCAGCAACCAGCTCATAATATGCCTGCGCATTATACCCGGGTACCTTAACAATAGGCACCTTCAACAGATCCGCTTCATGAAGCTTTTCAATTGCCTCTGCCTTACCACGCTCCAAGGCGCACTTAACTACCCCCCAAAGGCATCAACCACTTCATGAGACTCCAAGGTAGTCAGTGCAGCAAGACGCAGACCATGGCCTATGAGCCACCTGCGCTCGACAATAGTAGATAGGAGTTGGGGATACAACTCCTCATCGTACTCCAGACTCAGCTTGCGCAACTTCATCTCCTGCGCTTCCAAGGCACCTTTCACAGTGGCACCAAACGTCTCCAACTGCGAGGTCAGCTCATCTTTACCCTTCTCCAAATACTTCAGTGCCCAGAGACACGAAGACTTGTACCCAGAGGACTCAGTGCGCTCTTGACTTATTTGGCCCATCAGCGCCATCTTTTCCTCGGCCATCTTCTGGGCATACGCACTCAGGCTCTCCATTTCAGCTTTGGTACTAGACAACTGCGCCTCTAGCAACGCAATTGTCTGATCCTTTTGAGCGCCTTGGCTGTTTTCACCAGAGATTTGAGCCCTTAGCTTCTCAACCAGCGAAGCTTGATGCGCAGACACCTGCACCAACTCTTCAACCAGTTGCCCCACTGATGCATCCCCAGCAGACAAGTCCTCATCCTTGTGGCTATGCGGTTCGGACCGCGCGGAATGTGAAGGACTCGCCCTGGATGGTGACTCCGCAACCTGTTCCACCATGCGTACAAGGATATAAAGTTATTAGTTTCCCATATAACACAGTTGGTGCGCAAAACATTAAAAAAAAAAAAAAAAAAAAAAAAAAAAAAAAAAAAAAAAAAAAAAAAAAAAAAAAACATTGAAGACATGACTTAATGTGGACCAGAGGTATTAGCAGAGGGGTGCGAGGACGCATCATCACTAGAGGATGACTCCACAGTAAGGATCACAGGGCGCTTTTTCCTTGAAGAACTCGCGCCATCATCTCCGCGTGATCTTTTGCGTCTCAGCCCAGATTCTTCCTCCTCTCCCTCTTCTTCTTCCACTGCCTGCACCACCGCTATGGGCGCTGGTTGCGCTATTGGGGACGGCACCCTAGGGCTTGGCACACTTTGCAGCGGCGTCGCTTCCACTGCAACAGAGGAGCTAGTACCTGTTTCCCCTATATTCATCTCCAGGGTACGCCCTGCAGTAGCCTCTAGTATAGACTCCTCTCCTTCCTTTAGGGGCCGCGTCCCTACCTTCACCTGAACCGGTTTCGCTAGCTGCACAACCGTGAAAAGATCCATCTCTGCGCAACAGAATACAACAAATATATAGGTTACATAATGCAACATAAAAGGAAAGGACAGCTCTTACATTAATTACGAAAGGGGATGCGAAGGAACGAGCACCCACCCTGGCCATCAACGCCTAAGAAGATTGGCATCTCATTTGGCATACCAAAGTAGTTACGGCTAATGCCCATATGCACAAAAAATTCCTCAGGATAGGAATTAATAGGGATGCGGTTGGCGTTTATCAGTTCCGCATCCTCCGCTTCATATGATCCAGGCAGGGGGCGCTCATCCCTCGGCAATGTACCCTGGGAGTACAAATTATAACTCCACGGAAAGCATGTGTCGTCTACCCAGAAAAACGACTCCCTCCAATTTCTAAGCGCGTCTACTTTATCGGTATAACACTGAAGTTTACCAGCGCGCTTAGCAAAGGATACCCAACCATGTGACCATGTCGTGTGATAAAATGCGCGGAATAGATGGATAGTCGGGTTAACCGCCAGTAAACGACAGTTCACCTCAAAATTGGTAATTTTAGCTGCACCAATGCAGTGCAGCTGGGATAAGTGCAGCTCGTAATAATTTAATACGTCGCACAGAAATCGGGTTAGGGGCACACGTTGATTCGCGTATTCAAAAAGCCGTGTGTATACCACTATCTTCCCTTCGGGGAAGTCAGCAATCGATGCCCGCGCACCCGGAACAACCGGATGCACGTCCAGCGGTATAAAGTAATCCGAGGTGAACTCTAACAGTTCACTCTCGGTGATATCGGAGGTGAAATCAGATAACTGTTTAACCATGGTGTTGTTTTTTCTTAATGCGCATGCGCTGCTACCTCTGAAATAGGCGGTTTTCTGGATTGCAAATGCAAGGATTCCTGAAAATGGCGGATTGCGTTTTCTTTTTTTTTCACTGTGAGAAACACAGTGGAAATGAAGCGGCGGTTTATATAATTTTTCTCATCCACGCGATGAGTGACACCTGGACCCCACTATCATTACAATGTGTGGCTAAGATCACTTGATGGGACGCTGCTGCAGTTACTTTCCCCCGACTTACGAGGCACCCATTTTTTAATATTAAGTCTAGATACAATGTACCGGCGGGTATATTTTTTGACTTCTTTGCTACGCTTCGCAGTTTTTCATGGGCTGCAGTTATTAGTCTAGCATCCGCAGTTAGTCACTGCGCATACTAGACTGGGGGGACATGATGACGTATAGTCTATATTCGGGTCACGAACCCGACTTAAGTCCAATACTAACTTAGCCCAGTACGAACTGGGCTAAGCCGGTAAATGTGTGGGCTCACGAAGGCCCAAACCCAAAGCTATTTACGAAATAGATATCGGATATCTCCTATGTTTGGAGATAATTGCTTACCAACCGACTTAGGCGGGATACGCCGAAGGTTGGGGGGCACGGAACCAACAAGGATTCCGTGCGTATATAAAGGGAATCTCATCCCTCGTAAAAGGTACGATCTACAAACCCTAACTCTCCTTTAACCCTAAATCGATTACTTACTCTCACGCCAGAGGATAATCGTGGGAGACAATCCCACGGTAAGCCTAACGGTGTTTTCTGTCTCTTAGTGCGCAGGTCTCAAGCAACAATCATTAATTGGTATGAGAGCCGGAGCCCAAACAAGGAACGCCCAACTTTTGTATCAACACAATTATCAATATGTACAATCTAGTTTTCAATATTGCACAAATCATCTTTTCTCACGGTAAAATCCGTAAAAAAAAAAAAAAAAAAAAAAAAAAAAAAAAAAAAAAAAAAACCCGTGAAAAAAGGCTGTCTTTTTAAATATTTTACACAAAATTGTTCCTTTTGTATAAACCCTGTGGCTAAATAATTTCTCAATGATTATCCCACGGGCGTTGACTATTTCCCACAAAGATAACTGTCGATAATCTACGTGTTTTATTTCCCATATATTTGTTATGGATATTTTCCAACTAATTTCCTACATCTTTCTAGTAACCATTTCACACAGATGTCTGACTTTTTTTGCCGCAAATTTCTGACAAACTCTTTGTGACGGAATTACCACAATTTTCACACAAATTTCCTACCGACTTTTCACAGTTTCTTTAGAACATTTCTCGAAAAATAAATTTTCCACAAACAATTATGTGATTAATCCGTGGGAAACATGTAGTTAAATTACGTGGTATTCTTTTATAATTTTTGATTTTCGTGGATTTCGGGTAAATACAAAAAACTAATAATTAAAACAATAAAAAGCAATAACAAACCACCAAAATAAATAAAACCAGTACCCAAAATGTACCAATGTGTCGCCAAACGGACATCAATTCGCAATCCAAAAGACATAAGATATCAACATGTTATCGGACGACACTACATCGAAATTCTTTCGACATACTACAGTTCAATAGTTCTAAGCCAACAACTAAAGCCTATGACCAAATGAGACTAGCTAGGACTAGTACCCGACTCATAGGTCACTCGGTTCAGGGAGGATAATTCTCATTAAAAAACAAACACATATAATATGAAACTACAAACACATTATATAAATATAACATTTGCCGTGATTACAAGTGCGCAACTCTTGGGCCAAGATCCATTGGGCTAGCCCATAGCCGAATATATGTTTTTGGTACCCGTCCGAGAGACAGGGTGTGTCTCTCACAATTCTCTCCCATTAAAACTCCGGTCCAATGGTGATCCGGAAAACAAAAACTCCGGCCGCCTGAGTTTAACCCGATCCAACACCAGTATATTATTCAATATTTTATTGTGTCTATAGTGATTTGTGAGAGGGTGAACAGTTCTAGCTACAGAAATCGATTATTTTAATGCAATTTGTGGTTGTATGATTGCCATTTGTTAG
Source organism: Chrysanthemum seticuspe (assembly GCA_019973895.1). Taxonomy (NCBI): domain Eukaryota; kingdom Viridiplantae; phylum Streptophyta; class Magnoliopsida; order Asterales; family Asteraceae; genus Chrysanthemum; species Chrysanthemum seticuspe. The sequence goes on from BPTQ01000005.1 coordinate 217,224,816, forward strand.
GAACTACAATTACTGAGTTTCCTTTAGCCACATCCTTTTTTACTTGTTTAGATAGATGAAGGTGGTTCTGAATTCCTCATAAGCGCACACAGAGACTAAAATTCGGTATTTTTTTTATCGAATGTATGTGATTCTTTATTTTTTTGTTTACTGATTTGTGGTTACTTTGTGTTTAGTTTACGTGGGTACTGATAGTATTTTGGTTTTGTGATTCATTTATGTATTACAAGACACCATGATTAGAATCACTTTTTCTATATTGGGGTGTTTTGATTGCTAATAAAAACTGCTAACTAGCTTATTGTTATGTGAATTATTTACATGGGATGACATTTGGCTTATAATATGTTTTAGTTTTCGTCATATGATATTTACTGATGTTAGTTTTGATATTAATACTTGGCTTATAATTTTTTGTAGGTTTCGTCATATTTGTATCATGTTTCATGATGTTAGTTTTGATATTAACACTTGATTTTGGCAGCGTGTTGGTGGTTGCAAAAGGCATAAAAAAAGGCGGGTTTCTTTTCGGTCCACATTTTACTTACGCCCGTATCTTGTCGGGGCAGCTACACTCGTAATGTGGTTGCAGCTATGTCGGGAGTTTGAGGCAAACTATTAGGTTTGCAGCCATGGCAGATGTATCCCATCTTTTGCTTACGGAGGGTGTAGGTGACCCGTATCTTGGCGGGGATGTGGCTGCAGCCATGGCGGGAGTTTTATAATGGTGGTGAATTTGTATATTTGAGCCTATGCATTGCTGCAAAAAAACGTCGAAAGACTTTTGAATGGTATATAAAATAAAGTTGTTTTGAATGTCTCATGAATGCCACATTATAAGAACACACATGAAATGGATTTTTTTGGCCATTGTTTCCGGATCAGAAATGTGGGTGCGCCATTTTTTAGTAGTAATGTGTAAGAATTATCTTGCATTTTTACGGTTTGGCGCACCTGTTTATTTACAATTTGGAAACCAGTGATGCAATGATGATCCGTTTCTGCATTTATGTTGTTCGGAAAACAGTTTTATTACCACGACTCTTGGCGGCTGAAATATGCAATGGGAAAAAGAAGTTGTGTTTACAATATGTGGTTATGGTTTTTTAAATTGGTTCAAATTTTTATTTTTATTGCAAATCAAAATTAGGATTTTGCATCCTATTTATGTTTTTATGAATTGGCTATTATGCTATTGCATTGTGTTCAACTGTTTTTTGAGGTTAGGATTACTTGGATTTGAGTTTATAACATTAGGGTCGTAGATGTTGTTGAATGCTATATGGAATGCATTGATATAATAAATTAGGGTTTGTTGGAATCACTCCTAAACCTTATTCAAGTGTTAGTGATTCATATGTAATAGTTAGCTTAATATGGCCTTTATGTTTGTTATTAGCTTAGGCTTATGTAGAAGGCCCATAAGCCTAGGCCCAAGTCCATAAGTGAAAGGAAGGGACTAGGAGTGTTGCCCTAGCTCCCTCTCCTATAAATACCTTGTAATAACCCTCACTTGAGGGTTGGTTGTTCATTTATCTCATTCACCTACGCATAACTCTTCTTCATATCATATTCGTGTGTTTGGCTAAGTGTTCAACCGATCACTTCTTCTCTATTTCTTCTATTGATGCTTGTGTTACTAATATGGTGACCTAACAGTGGTATCATTCGCCATCTAGTTGGGTGAAACGGTTTGTTTTTGTTCTACTCGTAAGATCTCACATTTTTCACTTTTCATACGCTTAAAAACTCATTTTTTTCACTTTTCAATCCAAGATTCTTGTACTTTCAACATTTTTTTTGGCAAAAAGTTTGAAACTTTACGTGTGTAGAAGTGTTTTTGAGCTTGATTTCATTCGTGTACCTCTTTCTACTCGTAAGGTGAAAACGTGTTTTGGATCATCAAGTTTCATACTTTTGTGTTATTTTGGTGATATTGAAACTATTTCATCATAAAAATCAGGTTTCTAAACACTTTTGGGCATAAAATCAGTTTTTGGTATTTTCTACTCGTAAGGAAACCCTAAACTTACGCATAAGATTTCCTTGGTTTGATCTTCAGTTTTCGTGGTTTACTCAGTGTTTTCTTGCTTGGATAAGCCTGAAAACACTTCGACTTTGGATATCATTTACACTGTGATAGTGTAAAGGATTTTTTTGGGCAAAACCCTAATTTTACGCATAAGCTTAAACTTACGCGTAGAACTCTTTACGCATAAGTATTTTCTTACGCCTAAGCCTTGTCTTACGCATAAGTTTTCTACGTCTAACTTTCAGTTTACGCTTAATATTAGTGTTTCTCAATTCTTACGCGTAAGCTAATCCTACGCGTAAATATTACTTTTACGCGTAAGTGTGGTGTTTTTACGCGTAAGCTTCTTTTTACGCGTAAGCTCTTTCTACGCATAAGCTCTTTCTACGCGTAAGGTTTTCTCTACGCATAAGCTGGTTTTCTACGCCTAAGCACCTCTTCAATAAACAACAAGTTTCATTCGACTACAAAGATCCATCAACACAAGTTATCAAAAAAAAAAAAATTGGCGGGAAAATTTGAGTAAAATTTAATTTTTAGGGGAGACTAAACGTTCAATTTTTGAGCGAGATTCAAATTTTGGTTTAACTGTGAAAATTTTGGTCAAAAATTCAAATTTTTGGGCCCAAATTTAGCGTCAAAATTGTCATAACTCAAATTTTTCTTACAACATTAGAATTGAATTTTATAGTGAATTTCAAATTTTGAGAGTCAAAATTTTTCAAAATTATTTTTGGAGGGAAATTGAAATTCACTATATCGACCTTCTGTGTGCTATATCGACTTCGCACCTTTTCTCTTTGATTCTTCTGCAGGGGAGAGAAAGTGTTTAAATCAATGGATTCTGATGCTGAAAAGGCATTTTGGAATTGTACGTAAGATGGAAACCATTCAAATTACCAATGATTAACAATTCCAAGCGTCAGACATCATCAAATTCCCGATATCCCGCAGTCGTGCAAGGTGAAAGAGTTGATGTACATGAAAGGAATGCTCAAATGGATGTTGAGAATGTTGTGATTACTGCAACTGTCGGTAATGCGGACAATGAGGTTGTAGCATTGGTAAAGCAGGATGACAGCAGCAGATCTGGAGAAGATATCATACTTAACTACGACACCGAGCCTAACTGTGACGAAGAACAAATGGTTGAGGAAGATATCTTACCCACCTATGACACTGACACAGAACAGATAGTCGAGGTACAATCTACTGTTGATCATATTCTGACTGCAAATGCGAAACAACATACTGAGCAACCTGATCTCAGAAATGAAGGAGAGGTTGACCAGTGTGTTGCACAATGTCCAGACAACTGTCTTATGTCTGAGCCCTTACTTGTTAACAATTCAATTGAAACGTCAACTCAAACTCTTGAATCTGAAAACACTCTTCTCAAAAAGACCATTGCTCAGTTTCAAAAAGATTTTTCAAAACTTGAGGCTCATTGCATCTCTCTTGAACTTAAAATGCAAAACAAAATTTTAAACTCTGAGCAAAATGGTAAATCTTTGAATGAACAAAGTAATCTTGTGGATACATTAGTAAAAGAAAATGAGCATTTAAAGGCTCAACTTCAAGCAAATGGGCTTGCACATGTTGCTTTACAAAACAAACTGAGAAGATTAACTGACCAAAGTGTGGATACTACTTTTGCAAAACCAACAATCTTGGGGAAATCGTCTCTAAAACCAATCAGAAACCAATCAGTAGTTAAACAACCAACTGCTTTTAAATCTGAACGTTCAAAATCTTCAAAACCACAGTTTGCCTCCCAAGTTGTTGAGAATAATCATTTGTCAAAACCAGTCACTCCACATTTCGGGCCAAAGAATAATGCTTCTGTTTCTGTTAAACATGTTTCTGTTATACCTGTTTATGTTAAACCTCAACAAGTAGTTGCACCTGGCCCGTCTAGGATTAGTTCGAACACTGTGTCTAAACCGAGCATTAAAATTAAAAATTCATATGATTCACATGACGCGTACAAGAACTATGATCTAGAAAAGGCTAGGAAAAGGGCACTACTCCAAAAGGATGGAATCTTAGGTTCATGACCTAGTGTATCACCTTCTCGTGTACTACTGAACACTGCTTGTAGTAGCAAACCAAATCCTAAGTTTAATCAACAAACAGTTAGAAATAAACCCGTCGATCTAAACGTAACATTTCAGAAACCTAATAGGTGGATCTATATAGGACGCAGACTCTTCCCTAAAGAAGTTTCAACATCCCCTAGATCTAACCTTAGATGGATACCAACGGGTAGACTTTTCAAAACTATTGGTCTTAGGTGGACTCCTACAAGCAAGATACTAAGTAGTTGCATCAAAACAGGTGTGAAACCCACAACATCCATCCCTGAGGTAGGAAAGGAATTTATCAAAATAGCATGTTCAGGTGTCAAGAAGATAATTGACACTACATCTTTATGCCTCTAACATCTGGAACCTAGTTACACTTGGGGATCCATGTTTCTTCTTTCTTGTTCCCCTCATATTTTTTCTATGCAGGTACAACAACAATGGCTCCTACTGCAATACAGCGTAGGACCCGTTTCTCACCGTCTAAAATTTAATGCTCCATCAGCTGCTCCACCATTGTACTAAATCGTCAAGAATTGGAAACATTGCTTGCTCCTCTGGTTAAAGATTCTGTCTAAAGTCGTGCTTCTAATGTGTCGAATGTTTCCGCTGCACAACCTGATAATACTCTAATTTCTGATACATCTGAATCTACAACAACACCCGTTACTGTAGCTGCACCTCCAATCGAATCTCTGACAACAGAAGAACAAAGTGTTTCCTACAACAATGTCACAGCTGTTGATCATCATGATGAACAGAGAAGTTTTATCAGCAGTTGATTCTCTCGAGATATTTATGGTACTTCACACTTGTTCGATTAATTGAACATATATGGTTTCGCTGTCTCCTTATACATGGTTTCACTGTCTTCAATTCATCATCAACATACGTGGTGTATGATTCTGAATCATTGAAAACATCGAGGGGGAGAGAGTGTGTAGGTGTTCATTGCTTCCTTGTTCTTCTACATGCTTCTTTGCGAAAACCCAATGCCTTCTTGAATTTCTTCAATTAGGGGGAAGAAATAAGACGATCTGTGGCTCAAACGTCTCACTTTGGTATTATCGTCTCAATTTCACGGGTGATCTTGTGTGAAGTTACCCAAATATGATGTTATGATGCCTCACACACGGTCTTGGTTTCGAGTTATTGCATATTCACAGGTGATTAGTATTTCGAAAGACCACAACATTCAGGGGAAAGTCGTATCATTTCGTATTTCGTGGTTTGTTTGGTGTGATGCGTCTACATACGTGAGAAGATCTTGTTGATTTCTGGTATGTTACCCTCGAACGGATCTTCCGCAATTAGTCAGATTTTCTTTGTGTGGTTTACTGCTCATCTACAAATTCCGCTGCATACTGAAACCTTCAAAAGTTAGAGGAAATGTAGACTTCATCAAAGTTTCAAATCTGCTAAAGACAGTTGTCAGTTTGGGGGGAAGCTGATTCAGAAACTTCTTCATAATGGCTTCTGAGCATAACAGCTTGGAACCCGGTCACAACCGTTTAAACTTCCCTCAAACCCCATCATCAGCTGAACAAAGCCCCCAGCTTACACGTCAACAAATGGAAAGACTATTTGCTCCTTTGTTCAGTGACGATATTGATGAACGTGCTCCAGGTGTATCCGATGTTTCCGCTACTCAACCTGATCATACTCTTATACCTGATACACCTGCTACAACAACTACTGTTGCAGAAGCACCGCCAGTTGACTCTACAACAACAGTTGAACAAACTGCTTCCAACAACGCTGAACCAGCTGCTGATGTTCTTAATGAAGTACCCCCACCTGCAGATTTTGATCCAAATGCGTTCTTTAACCCGTTTGCCAATGAAACTGCTGCACCTGATGTCGCAGAATCATCAACAAACCATTTGAATCCTCAAAATCTGCACAATGTATACCAACATCAACCCTCTACACATCGTTGGACAAAAGACCATCCTCTAGAGAACATTATTGGCAACCCAAATCAACCAGTCGTTACAAGACAACGTCTTCACACAGATGGTGAACATTGCATTTATGCACTCATTGTCTGCCAATCTGAGCCTAAAAACATTAAAGACGCAATGACAAAAGACAACTGGATTGAATCCAAGCAAGAAGAACTCAACCAATTCAAACGTCTTGAAGTATGGGAACTGGTTGAAAGACCAACAGGGGTCTACGTCATTGGTCTCAAATGGATTTGGAAGAACAAATTGGATGCTGAAGGGAACATAATCAGAAACAAGTCACGTCTGTTGGCTAAGGGTTATAGACAGGAAGAGGGTATTGACTTTGAAGAATCATTCGCTCTGGTTGCTCGTCTTGAGGATGTTCGGATCTTTCTCGCGTTCGCGGCTCATATGAATATAACGGTCTTTCAGATGGACGTCAAAACTGCTTTTCTGAATGGACAACTGAAAGAAACGGTTTATGTCAGCCAGCCAGAAGGATTCGTTGATCCACAATTCCCGAACCATGTTTACAAACTGAACAAAGCTCTCTACGGTCTCAAACAGGGTCCTCGGGCGTGGTACGATAAGTTATCATCTTTCCTAATTGCCAATAATTTCACCAAAGGTTCGGTCGACCCTACACTTTTCATACAATATCACGGGGAACATATTTTAATCATTCAAATTTATGTGGATGACATCATTTTTGGGTCAACACATTTAAAATACTCAAATGCTTTTGCAAAACTTATGACAAAACATTTTGAAATGTCAATGATGGGTGAACTTACATTCTTTCTCGGATTGCAAGTTCATCAATCACCCCGTGGTATTTTTCTAAGTCAGTCCAAATATGCCCTTGAAATTCGGAACAAATTTGGAATGAATACCTGTGATACTTATGCCACACCAATGTCACATACCAAGAAGCTAGACGCTGATTTGCATGGGAAACTGGTTGACCCTACAAAATACCGTAGTATCATTGGGTCTCTCATGTATCTAACAGCCAGCAGACCTGATATTGTTTTTGCTGTATATCTTTGCTCCCGTTATCAGTCGAGACCAACTGAAACCCACCTCTCTGAGGCAAAAAGAATCCTCCGATACATCAAGGGAACCATTAACTTGGGGATCTGGTATCCGAAGGATTCTGGTTTTGAACTAATAACATTTTCAGACGCTGATCACGCAAGATGCTTAGATTCACGGAAAAGTACTTCAGGAGCATTACAATTTCTTGGTGATAAACTGGTGTCATGGCAATCGAAGAAGCAGGATTGTACATCGCTCTCCTCATTAGAAGCAGAATATGTAGCCATGTCGGCGTGTTGTGCTCAAGTCATTTGGATGAGAACACAACTCAAGGACTATGGTTACGTATTTGACAGAATCCCGATGTACTGCGACAATCGGAGTGCTATTGTGATCTCGTGCAATTCAGTTCAACATTCGAAATCAAAGCACATCGATCTTCGGTATCATTTCATCAAGGACCACGTGGAACAAGGTACTGTTGAATTATACTTTGTGGGTACATAATACCAATTGGCAGATCTTCTCACCAAAGCCTTAGCTCCTGCTAGGTTTAATGAGTTGGTCCACCGGATTGGTATGCGATGTTTTACTCAAGAGGAACTGGATGAACTCTTAAAACATTCTTAAAAACCAGTCAAACAACAGAACCTCTTTTGTAAATACTTTTCAAAAACAAAATACAAAAATATAAAATCTGATAAAACAACAAAAATATTCTTCTATCTTTATTTCTTTCAACATGGCAAGTACAAATCTTTCGTCAACACTCAAATCTTTCAAAATTCAGTATTTTTCCGATCAAGTGTTGAGGAGGAGAAAATAAATATTCTTAAAGTTCAATAAAACCTTGTACTTGCATGTTACCTTATCCCGGTTGTTTCTTTAATAATGGTGGTCACATTTTTGGTTTTCTGACACTCCTCGGACTAAAATTTATAAGCTTTCTTTATTTCTTAAGTCGAGGAGGAGTATCGTCAAATTTCTTTCCAAATATCCTTCGTTTGGTAACTAAAATGGAAGTTAAAGGCATTGGATGAAAATGGAAAAGGTGGAGGGACTAAAACTGTCAAAATCTTAAAGTTATTTTTAATAAAACTCCTCACCTAATTCATTTAATTCACTTCATTTAATATCTCACCAAACTTAATCCTACGCCTAACATTCGATCTTCAAATCCGTGTTTTGGATCATCATTTTGTAAGTGATTTCGTAATCTAAACGTGTTTACAAACAAAGGTTTTGATTTATATTAAAAACTAATGGTTAGATTTTCATTTATGATCGATTTGGTGTTCTACGCATAAGCGTATGAACACCTAATCAAGAATGGGTGTTTGTGGTGAAAAAGATAGTGTCAAAACGTTCATATAACATCATTAAAACTATTTTCATCATAAAAACACACCTAGATACACGAATTGATTGATATTGGGAATTAGGGTTTATGCGTGAAATTGGGTGTTTTCAAATGAGAACATTTTTGGTTAAAAAGATAGTTGAGTAATGTTGTTCTTATGATTAATTGATGATATCTAGGCTCAGAACCAACCCAGAAACACTAATTGATCTTTAATTAGAAACTAGGGTTTATGTTCATACGGTTTGGGTATTTTTGATTCATGACATGTTTGATGTTAAAACTTGGATAAAACAACTCATAAGGCTTCTTTGACTTCCCAGAATCATTTTGGTACAAATCCTATGGCTAGATAACTTAGGCGTAATCTTGAAACTTAGGGTTTAGGTTTACGCGTAAGTCTTATTACGCGTAACTGTTATATGAGTAGTCATGATTTGATCTGAAAACAATTGAATGTAGATGTTAATGATTGTGTTATGACGAATTTATTTTAGGTCTTCCACGTTTGAAAAATTCAGAATCAAGGTTTCTAGCAAACTACGCATAAGGATCACCTTACGCGTAGAATGTTATGCGTAAGAGCAATCTTACGCGTAACTATTACGCGTAAGGTTCTACATAAGGGACTACGCGTATCCTGTGAAGGATATGCGTAAACAGTAACCTCTACGCATAAGGTTGACTCTTACGAGTAAGCCTTACGCGTAAGGTTTATATACGCCTACGCGTAAACTCTACGCATAAGGTCCCCTTTTCCTACGCATAATACTTCTTACGCGTAAGTCAAGAACCTACACATAAGCTTGCGTTTACGCGTATACCATTCCTGTTTACGCATAAGCTTGCCATTTCTACGCCTAAGCCTTGTTTTAACCTTAATTATGAATTGTTACGCGTGCAAACTTGTAAATAAATAAATCATAACACCACGAAACCAATAATGTCACTATAAGCTTAAATGTTTAACAAGTTTTGAATAAGATGTGAAAATATGGACTTTAAAACTTAAAGTTAATCAACTCACGAAACTTATCACGACGTCATTGGACTATTGGACAAACAAGTGACATTGGACTCGTAACAATCATCAACATATCACATTCAATAATTAGACAATATAACCATCTGTTGACTAACATAATGTCTTTCGATATGTTGGTTCTTTTGGCTAAATATCTTTCAGATCACGACATGGACGCTCAAATGCAGAATGTGGATGCACTAAATGTTCTCACCGTTGCTGATATCTTCCCTAATGGCTATCTGATGAAGATTGGAAAGAACAACATTCGTGTTGACTTTGAAACTCTCACCTGCTCAGAGTCTTCTTGCTTGATTGCTGTGGATATTCTGAAGAATCATCCTTATCAGAACATGCTCTCCAATTCTGCTACAGTGCCTGAGATCTATATTCACCAGTTCTGGTCTACAATGCAAAAGATCAAAGGACAAAACGCTGGGACGGTGACTCTCAATTACAAACAAATCACCATCACATCTGCAGACTTAAGGGCTGTTCTCCTTATTCCGGTCATCGAGCCAACCGAACTTAATGCCACACCAACTGAAGAGACTGTTCTACAATTCCTGATCAATATTGGTTATGACGAAGCTTCAGGAGTAATCACTAAGCATTCACATGTGGATCTTAAGAATATTCCTCAACCCTGGAGAACTCTCTACATCATCATCACAAAATCTGTTTCCGGTCGTGACAGTGGCTATGAGCATCCCAAGCTCATGGAACTGCAAATCTTTTGGGCTTTGATCAACATGAAGCACATCGAAATTGAAGCTCTGATATGGGACGACATGATGTCATTCCTCAAAAAGCTTGGCTCAAAGATTCCTTATATCAGATATACAAAACTGTTGATCCAAAGAGCACTTGGGTATAACCCTGATATCCCCAAGAGAATCAATGACCCCAAAAATCACGACATGTTGTATGAACCTACTCTAACAGTCAGATTTAAGGAATCAACAACAAAGAAACAAGGTGCTGTGTTACCGGATCACCTTCTCTCTGATGAAATCAAACAGCTTTACTCATACAAAAGGTATCTGGTAGCAGTTGATGAAGGCAAAGTTGGTTTTCTCGATGACAAGTCTTCTGGTACACCTACATAGGAAAACTAGAAGAGGAAGTGCAGGAAGTGCTGCAACCACTGAGAGTCAAAGAAAGTTTCCTAAAAGGAAACCTGGACGTAAGTGGACAGTTCCTTCAAAGAAAGCTATCCCTATTCCCAAGTCTGAACCGCAAAGAAAGCTAGTCGATGAAGACTCAGAAAACACTGATACGGATAAAGAAGTTGTCTACTCTGAAACTCCAATCGTTGAAACTGAGAAAGTAGCAAAACCTCCGAGTCCCAAAGGTGACAAGGGAAAGACTCCGGTGCTTGAGCAAGAAGAAGAAGAAAGCTCTGATGAAGAGCCTCTGGATACTGATTACAGGAGGAAGTTCAAAATCATTAGACTCCAACACGTTGTGAAAGAGTTTGAAAAGGATCAAATGGGTGGCCCCGGAGGGTCAAGTGGTGATGTCCAATCTACACCAATTCCTGATGCGGTTAATCAACCCGATAAGGGAACTGGTGCCACCACTCTTGAGCAACAACAAAAGCAACAGGAGGATTCTATTGAGTATGACATTGAGGAACCAGAAACTGAGAAGTCAGAGAAAGATAAAGCTGATGAAGAAGCTGCAGCTCAAGCCAAAGCTGATGCAGAGGCCACAGCTCAAGCTAAAGCAGATGAAGAAGCTAGGATTCAGGCTGAAGAACAGGCTAAAACTGGTAAAGATGACGAAGTAAACTACGATGATTATCTTCTCAACAATCCAACTCGTTCCAAGGAGAAAACTTCTGAACCTTCTAAGGACCCTGAACCTCCTCATGACTCTTCATCATCAGATTCATCCTCTCACTCTTCACCACCACCATCCAAAAGATCAACCAGATCCACATCCAAATCAGTGAAGAAGCCAACTGTAGGATCGTTATATTTATTGTGTTGATGATTCGGGTGGTCTTGGATGATCAAAATACATGATAGCCATTTTAGAGAGAGAAAGTAGAGAGATGGATGTTCAAGCTAGAGACTTGGTTCACAAATTATGGAATATTAGATTGAAAGCACCACCCCTTCCATGGATGGAAGGGGTATTTATAGTTACAAACATACCGTCCTCTTATCGGACTGTGGATCAGGCATACAGTGGGTAAAGACCCGTCCTTCCTCCACGGTGTTACACTAAACTATACTACGCTACTAATTAACTAATTAACTACTACATAACGTAAATAACTACAAATCTACGAGCTAACATATGCTAGACTATAATTGGGGTGACCGACACTTTAACAAGGAATTTTTAATTCCTAACAATCTCCCCCTAAGGGAGGTCACCCCATGAAATACATTTTGCATCCTAGCATTCTTTCTTTGACATTGTTCTTGAGCTCGTAGACTTGAATTCTTCACATTCACAATCTTTGTGCTTTAGTAGCGATTCTTCAAAGTCCGCACTGATTTGTACTTTTAGTGGAGGCCTTTAACCGATCCACATCTTTGATGATCTTCGAGCTTTCATTGAGATCATCAGCCACAGTAAATCTCTGGATCACCCTTTATTGTGTTGCCATCATGTGAAGTTGTGACTTTTGAACCGACATGCTCACACAGTTGAATCATGACATCTTTCCATCAGAGTAGCGGAAGCCTTACTGGTTCATGATATTTGCAGCAGCGAAGCATAAACATAGTAAGAAATATCAGAGCCAGGTTATGTAGATATGCACCAGTCATGAATTCTTCAATTAAGTGTGGATGTTGTGAGCATGCGGCTTTGGATTGACTCCTCAATTCTGATCAGCTGCAATCGTCGGGGTATACCTGCATATGACAGTTAGCAATAAAGCGCACGAAAGTGTCTTTGATCACTTTCGTTGAATTGAGGTACACGGCCCACGGTTCCCCGTTGATCAGTACAAGTACTGCCTGTGATCAGGAAGGATTCCTAAGAATCTCCTTGACAGGGTTTCGCAGCTGTTCTAGCTGTTCTCAAACCGGAACGTCTCAAAGAAGACAACACGGAGTGAGTGAACCAGCAAATTGAGATTCACTGATTGATGAAAAATGATTTGAAAAACAATCGCGTATTGCTTAGAAGAAAGAGTTTTGCAATACGACGAAGGTTTTATGAGAAAGATCAATTTTCAATCAAAAATAATTTTTGTATTTGAAAAGAGTACACATTCGACGTGCTAGAGAAAATAAGAGATTCGCACATCGAACGGTTTTTCTAAAAGCATTTTTTCAATCAGAGATACTTTTTGAGCTTGAAATATGAATACACATTCGACGTGCTAGAGAAAAGAAGGTTTGCACATCGAACGGTTTTTCCAAAAGCATTCGTCAATTCCATTCCTGGACCAAGGTTGATTCAAGAAACAATCTCCCCATCGTTTATATCCAGTTGTCACAAGCTTGATCTTTTGCAAGATTTCACATGTCACCCACCAAGAGCTTGTTTGATGTTGGCTCTAGAAGGATTTCCATCTTCATCGTGAATATTTATTACACATCACTCGGATGTTCTGGCAATACCACAAGGATAATGCGTAGGACTCTTAATATACACTTACTTTCCACATTGTGTGAAACAGCAAGTCTTCAATAATTTAGTGTCCTAATGAGATATTGTGGATGATCTCTTGGCTCTAGAATCAATAGTGCATATTTGGTTCCTGTGCCGGAGACTAGGGAGAGGGTCTCCTTCTTCAATATCAACAATCTCTAAGAGAAAGTCGATAGATTATGTCGGTTCCCCGTGAGAATGAAACAAGCCCTTTTAAGAGGAACTTGAGTAGTTTGGGAAGTTTAGTGCAGTGCGTCACTGGGTCCATGACGTCTTGTCTTCAATACCAGTGTTACCTTAGTAACCACCAGTAGCATATGTATTGAACCCGGTTTTTGCCCTAAGGTTGAATTATTGGAGGGCTATTTCTTTTCACCCTTTTCATATTCATTTCTTTTTCATTCTTCAACCCCTTCAGTGCTTACCGAGACTTCATAACTAGAACCTTGTTGGGTTTATTCCAGTACTAGCTCTGTCTCAGTCCGCACTCTTCCCATTTCTCATTTTTCTCCTTTTTTTCATCTTACCTAAGGACTCTACACTATCTAGTGGATTGTCCCTGGGTAGATCCCTCCGGTTCTGGCGGATCATGGGAACGAATACCTAATCTAACCATCCTTATAACACCATGCATAAAGTAAATTGGTCGGTCTTTTGGTATTGTTCTTTCCTTCATGAAACCAATCGAAAAATCATTTGGAAAAACAATCAAGGTACTTGTGATACGAGATCAAAGCATTTTGTACCTTAATAGTTTTGATCATTTTAGAAATGCTCCCCCTCAACATGTGCATATGATTTAAAATTGATTGGCACATGGAGGCAAGAGTTCTTTGAAATAATTTCTTTGAAATAATTTCTTGATCACAATTTCTTTAGAAAAATCCATTTGAATTTCTTTGGTAAAATTCTCCCCCTCAATATGTGCATAGGATATTTGAAATCATTTTATCACATAGAGGCAAGAGTTCTATTGAAGCGCAACCACGATCACAAAAGCCATTAAGAAAACCATTTGAAAACTCAATCAAGGTACTTTATAAATCACTTTAAAAAGCTTTCGTACCTCGATAGTTTATTTGCTCCCCCTCAATATGTGCTTCAAGATTCGAAAGCGTTTAGCACATATGAGCTAGCAGCGTGCACAATTAAATCAAAACGATTATCTTTTATCAAATTTCATAATTAAATCACAAATTCTCCCCCGATCAAAAATATCAAACCCTTTGAGATTTTGGATCCCAAGTGATTTAATTAGGTTTAGAAAACATGGGAGAAAATGTGGCCTTGTTTAAATACTCATATGGTTTTTGGATAAATCCTCATCCTCAACATGTGCATTATGTATATTGAAATCGTTTGGCACATGGAGGCAGGAGTGCCTTTAAAGGACTAAAACCAATTTCATTTAAAACAGATTTGAGATTTAAATCACGATCTCTACCCCGATCAGAAATATCAAACCATTTGAGATTTGTGATCTCAACTGATTTAAATCATTTAAAAAAATTTGGGGAAAGACGTGGCAAGATTCAATTTTGAAAGATGACAGATAAGGACCATTTTAAGACATTAAAGATTGTTAGTGTCAGGTATGATAGTTTTTAAGAGATCTTTTAAGTAAAACAAAACAATTTCACAATCAAACAAGAACAGAAAAAATTTCATTTTGAAAGACCTTGATTCTAAAGAAAAAATCATACCATGACATAACATTAAATCTTTAGATCACCACTTATTTTGTACAATCCGGAACTTTTGTGAAGAAATATCGTTTGAAAATATTTTATTTTAAGTCACTCTCCCCCTCAATCCATGACAGAAGTCAATAATTGAGTGACTTAGGTTTTGTTAAAAAGAAGTCTGGTGATTTTCAAATTTTAGTCCAATTTATTTTAAAAACAATATTTTTCCATTTTCAAAAACAATTTAATCAAATTATTCAAAATTGTTTAAAAATGGTATCCTGCACAAAGATACGTTAGGTGGTTGAGAAGCTTCTGTTGTTGTTGCTGTAGGGTTTGGAAGAAAAACCGTCTGCTGATGCAGTGAGACTTCTTCTTACGTTGCATTTTGAATGCCAACTGAGGTCAAATTAAGCTCTGTTTCTTCAATCACTTAGAAGAAAACCATCTGCTGATGCAGTGAGACCTCTTACGTTGCATTTATGCCAACTCTCCATAGAAGTGTAATTATGCTCCGTTTCTTCATTTGTCAACCCAAGATATAGTTACCCTTTCCTTTCGGCATCCAATCATATTAATCTGTGGGATCCAGATCGGGAACATTCTTATAACCAATATACCTGCATACGTTAGTGAACACACATACAGATATATGGTGGTCGACATCACCCAAACAGTAATCGACTAATAAAAGTCTATGCAACATATCAATCAGATCATTTAAATGTATGGGAAAATGTGTTCATCAAACTCTAATTATCTAATCCTAGCAATCATATCCTTGGCACCTAGTCCTTCAACATAGGTTAACATCATTTTTAATTAAGCATATTAGGATAATTAAGAAAGCTCGTTAGAAGATATAGATTTGAAAACATTTTCCCCCTCAACCAATAACTCATTTTATAAAAGATTTTAAAAGTGCTGAAGTCATTGATTGAGTTTCCAAATATTATAAAAACTCTGAATCTGATTGATTTTAAGCAACTCATTTTCCACCATTTTTGAAAACACAACAAATATTTTTCTGAAGAATTTTAGACGGAAAAATTTTTGTGTAGGAACAACAGTCCTTTTGACGACATGCTTTCCTTGTTTTGTTTTAGGATAAGTGCACGAAATATTTTGAAAATAGATTTAGCGCAGCACTTTCCTTCCTTTAAAGAATGGGTTGCTATCTAAAATAATAGCAAGCCATAGTTTAAGCACGGGTTGCAGTCTGAAGTAACTGCAAGCCATAATTTGACGCGCGGGTTACAGTCTAAAATAACTGTAAGCCATATTTAGAGACATGTCTTGGAAAGAAATATTTACACCTCCTGCTCGAACTTCATCTATGGTCCCGTGCCATTATTGAATGACATTTCTAAGACCGTAGATGTTATCGATACCAGAAGACATGTCTAGGAAAACATATTTTTGGTATTTTTGAAATTTTCTGATTTTTATGGGTTTTTGAAGGTTTTATATTTTTCTATTTTCTTTTGTTGGTTTTATATTTTTGTATTTGGTTTTTCAGATAAATATATACAAAGATAAAGAAGATGATATAGTTAAAGAAGATGATGATACGAGTACCGAGATAAGGATATCGAGCACCACGTCGTAGAAGATAGAAGTCATCAACTCTTAAACATTCACCACCAAAGCTTCCAGGGCTCTTGAATCGAAGAAAGAAATTGAACCATCTGAAAGTGAGACTTTGGCAGCTTCCCCCCAAACCGAAAATCCTTTAGCTGAGCAGATTCGAAGCTCTATTTCAAGCTTGCCTTAGCCAGGTGCACATAGAAGCACACCATTATCATAAATCCCGCTGCTCCTTTCAAGAATAATCACCGTGATTCTTCGTTCGAGGTTATATCATCAACAAGAACAGCAACGTATCATCCCACGTATAAATAATCTTCTCAAATTTCTTTTTCCCACTGAAGTCTGAAGCGATCCATTCCAAAAAGGTGTCAAGAGAACACTTCCCCCACGTAGTTGAATTGATGCAGTCAGTCTCTTTGTATAATGCTCAAGAACTCTCCCAAATACACATCATGAGGGGAATGAAAACACCTTCCCATGTTCACATTTTTCTTCCCGGATGATCGTGTATGAAGCTCAAGAACCCGAAGTACACCAATACCCAAGAGCTCTCCCGAATACACATCATGAGGGGAATGAAAACACCTCCCCATGTTCACATTTTTCTTCCCTGATGATCGTGTATGAAGCTCAAGTATTCGAAGTATACCAATACCCAAGGAAGGAAAAACTGATAACATTGAAGAAGCAAGCCAAGTCACTGATTATCTCTGCGGATGACAATCTCTGCGGATGTCAACTCTGGAATAATTGATTATATCTCTGAATCACTGATTAAGCCCTCAAGTGAAACAGCTGAGCATCCCCAATGTACACAATCTCTCTCCCCTGATCATTGCGATACCATTGAAATCACCACACACTAGTGTACCTCTTTTATCTTTAGAAAGTTTCTCTAACATCACTTCCCCCACGTAGAAGAAATACTAACACTAAACTCCTTGATGAGTAAAACCTTGAGTTTCTCTGCGGTCATGACATTTGTTTTCCCGGGATATCTTCAATCACTTAGAAGAATTAAGTTCTGATTCATGCTAAACCGTCAAGTTTTATCACACAAGCTAGCCACTTGTGAATGGCTAACCGTAATAAACTTCAGACAGCTCATACACCAATGCAATGAAGTCTAGGAGAGTATAGTGTTTCCCCAGGTCGTTATGTCCCAACGAGCTGTGCGAGAATAGTCAAACGAATAGTGATCGAGAGGATTTGAACGGAAAGAGACATGATTGGTTATACCTAAAGAGAAAATTTATAAACTCCAGGGGCTTAAATGCAAATTAAAGGAAATTAAAAAGATAACTATATTAAATAAACGCTATCACTATTTGCAAAATGATGTTTTTGATTTTTCTTTTATAAAACTTAAATTAAAAACTACGTGACGTACAAAAGAAAATGTGAAACTGAAGCAATATTAATCCTAAAAATATGAAAATGACATTTTTACAAACCTAATGATATGAGAAAATTTTTAGAAAAAGAAAATTATTTTTATAACTATTTATCTAATTATTATTAATTAAAAACTATTTTTAACTATTTAATTATACCCTAAAATACAAGAAAATATGAAATAAAGCTAGAAAAATGAAATTATGACTTGGAAAAATCTAAAACAACTAAAGAGAATTTTCAAAACTATTTTTATATTTTTCTGATTATTTTTGTAGTTTTTATGAATTAAAAACTATTTAAAACTACTTAAATTGCTAAAAATTACAAATTAAACTATGAAAAATCTGGAAAAATAATTTTTTTACTTTTTATATTTATCTTAACCTAGGAAAAATAAAAACTTATTTTTTTGAAACTTTTCTGAATTAATTGTATTAAAAGATAATTAAAATGGCCTAAAAACTGTTTTAAATTAAGAAAAATAGTAAACTGACCTAGAAAAATGTGAAAAATTCAGGAAAAGTCTAAAATAATGTTATGAATCTGAGAAAAATATAAAAACAGGGGCTTGTGTGTAAGAAAACGAGACTGCAATGCAAGTGCTTAAGTAATAAGCACTTGGAATAAGCACAAGGTACCAAATGAGTACCAAACTGTCACAGAAGCTCTAATATGCTAAAAGTACTCTAAAACAACTTATTACAACAAGTTTTAACCTCTGGAGTACCAATTACACAGATTTGATGAATTGAACACTCAAGTGCTTAAACAGTTTTGATGGGCTACTTGTAG
Organism: Chrysanthemum seticuspe; assembly: GCA_019973895.1. NCBI lineage: Eukaryota > Viridiplantae > Streptophyta > Magnoliopsida > Asterales > Asteraceae > Chrysanthemum > Chrysanthemum seticuspe. The sequence goes on from BPTQ01000005.1 coordinate 217,243,386, forward strand.
CTGGACAATAAGCACTCAAATAAGTCCAAACTCAAAACCAAAAGTATGAATCTAAAGTAGACCTGGCTATGTGCTTGTAAACCAAAAACTAGACCAAGAGAAGCTCTGAGGAGCTTTTGACAGACCTTGCAAATCACTGAGAAAACTTAGTATTCACTGAGTTGTGAACAGGGCAAATAAGCCCTGTTTGACAAGCTCTTTTGAAGCTTTTATAAAATTACTAAAATTTAATAAAAATCATAATAAGTAACTTAACCAACTGAAGTTTTAAAAACCAAAAGTCTCACTTGATTTGACCCAGTAATGAATCTATTAAAAATCACCCTAGGTTGGTGAAAAACTGGTTTTTTACCTTTTTGACTTTTAACAGTTTTGCCAAAATTTATGAACTTTAATCCTAATTTGTGGACTGATTATGTTGTTATATGGTATAATGAAACTGATGCAACCAATATCTATGATATCTAAGCACAAATCAAACTTCTGCTCTTCAAGAATCCCAACAGATATGCATTTAAGACAGATTACATAAGATTTTGACTTGGAGTGTTCTAGTGACCAAATAACTGACTCAAATGATTCAAGAGACCTATATTGAGACTAAGTAAACAGGTTTCAAGCACAAACAACAACTCAAGCTCATACAAATCTACTGATCCAAACACTCTTTTAAGACACTGATATGCAATTTTAAACTGAGCAAACTGCTGAACTAGTACAAACCAATGATTAATATGACTATAGTTACACTAATTACTACTATTTAAACAGGATTAAACTATTAATGACCACAGGTTTAAACACAAGCACAATATGTAAACTGAGTTAAAAATGGAATTGAGACAAAACTCACAAATGCCCAGCTTGGTAGTGCAGCTTAAACCAGAGCCCAAACTATCCTATTCCATGTCAAACCAACCTAATCCAAGCACTGCATCAACCCCATTCCATTTCCAAAATGCTTGAACCAATTATGCTGCACAGTTGACTTTTGTTGACCCAATATCAAACTTTCTTGAACTTGACCAACAAGCTTACCAAAAGCTATCAGAAGCTTAGATAAGCTTATTCTAATTATAAATGAGCTAATTTAAGCTTAACTTCAAAAACATGTGAACTGATTTTTTATAACAGGAAACTTAAAATCATGAAACTTGGATCAACTTTGAATTAACACTGAAAATGAATTACAATAGACTCAATAACTTTAGTTTAATACATAAAAGCTTAGGATTACAATTAAGAGAACTAATTAAGACAATGAAATTAAAAACGACATACATAAATTTTAAAAAACTAACTACTTACTTTTTCTCTCCTTCTTCTTCCTCTTTTATACACCCATTTGTCTTCTCTCACCTCTCTGAATGATTCCCACTAATTTCCAGAACCATTGGATCACTTGGGTGCATTTTGGCCATTGGATTGCTTTTGGCGGGGAAAGCTGGTTTGACCTGTGGCTCTGTGTTTTTGCAACTGGGGGGGTGATGAGGTGTAGGTGTGATGATTATGGAGGAGGGGGGAAGAGATAAGAGGTGATGGGAGATGGGAATATGCCTGAGATTGCAGGCAAGTGGTGGGGAAACACAGGGATAAGGTTGGGAGGGAAAGGGGTGATGTTTGACCGGGTTTGACCAGGGGGTCCAAAAATGAAAATGACAGGGGGTCAATTTGGTATAAATGGCAGGGGTTAAGGTTCACAAAGGGTTCATGGCTAGTATTAAATAACAAGGACTAACTTTGCAATTTCTGATTTTTGAAGGACCATTTCTGCCATTTTCCAAAGTTCACACAAGGGTCACTTTTGACAAGTTTCAATAGTGCAAGGACTATTTTTGACATTTTCAAATTTTCAAAGGACCAATTGTGACAATTTTCAAAGTTTAGGGACCTAAGTTGTAAATTTGCAATTTTAAATCTCAAGGACCAATTTTGACAACTCATGAATCCCCAGGGACTTGAAATGATATTTTTCTTTATTTTGTTTTACCAGGGACTGTTTTTGATAACTTTTGAAACTTGGGGGACTAAAACTGCCAATTATGCAAACTTGATACGTTTTTCACCAGATTTTGATATTTTTGCATTTAAAACACATAAAACACTTATTTGTGATATTTTTATCATTTTGATGCATTTCTGAGTGTTTTCAGATGTTTTTGCAGTTTAATTGGTACAAAAATGATGAGTATTTACACACTCATCAATCCCCCACACTAAGATATTGCTAGTCCCTAGCAATGTTTTAAGAAAAATTAATGGATTTCATCTCTTTACCAAAAGCCATTACTTCTGGAGTAGCCAACTGTTTCAGTTCAAGTAAGAACCTTGGTACACCGATAACCAAATGATTTTGAGCAAATCACCAGCTTTCAACGGATTTGATTTGTCTTTACCAGAAGCCATTTGCTTCTGGACTAGCCAACTCTTAGATAAATTATCAATATTATCTTTGGTGAGCTGATTACCAATTATGGTTTTTCCACTGCCTTTACCACAAGCCATAAACTTGCGGGCTAGCCAACTCTTCACTTTTAAGGATATGGTGAGCTGAATACCATACAATTTTGGGCAAATTGCAAGCCGTCAACGGATTTGAGATATCTTTACCAAGAGCCGTTTGCTCCTGGATTAGCCAATCCTTTTGTTTATTAGACATGGCGGACTGATAACCATTTGAGTAAGTGCAAAACACTTACTTCCAAAAAAAATTTTGGCCAAAAACGGGAGAATTAGGCGGTATAATTACATGATAAAATTCGTGAGAATTCCCCCCCACACTTAGAAATGAATATTGCCCTCAATATTCAAAGTACCGGCGGTTATGCCGAAACAAAGAACGTAAAAGGGAAATACTACGGCCATTATTTGAAAGATTTTTTTTTTTTTTTTTTTTTTTTTTTTTTTTTTTTTTTTTAACTTTATATACAACAGCGGGGGGCAACTCCCCCACACTAGGGTGGTACACACGGGTGAAAACCCATGTTTAGCTACTGTTTTTGATTACCGAGTCGCTAGCTTGACTCGACCCCGAATTAATTTGTTCATGGGGAAGTACGTGGAAAACCAATCTCGATCGGACTTTCGTTCACAATGTTAATAAACATATGAACATCAGAAAGTTCCACACCGACGAGATACAACCGCGGTATTGTTAATAGTAGAAACTATAAGGGATGATACCGGGGTCAAAGATGGTGTCCTCATTCCCGAAAGAGAAAAGGAAAAGAGCAACCACACCATCTGTGAAGAATGGAATAAAGATGTGCATGAGAATGCAAGTCCATTCCTCATCAGAAAGAAGCAAATCACCATTTTTGACATTTTTAAGCTTAAACTTGAAGCTTATATGGTGATTGTCAATAAGATGTCCGAGAGGGAGGGTGGGAAACAATTCTTCAATCAACAGATTTTCTAGAAAAAGGATGTCTCCCTCCGAATCAAAGTAAGTATTATCAATTCCTGTTGGAATTGACTCATCACTAAGAAAGGCATCGACTTCATTCCAAAAGTTGTCATCTTCCTCATCAGGAGTGAGAGAAGGGATGGAAGAGTCGGGAATAATAAGACTAGGAGATGATGGATCATTTTTGAGCAATTCTTAAATGGGAAGAATGTCTCCCATTGGATCACAAACATCATCATCCAATTCAGATGAAACTGAGGAGAGTTTGGTTTCATTCGCAGAGTTAACAAACTCGATACGATAAACTGATTCCGGAGGTGGGACAAGTGGTGTGCTTTTAGAGCTAGCAATTTCCACCACTTCCGATAAAGTCTCCGATTCAAGATCATCATCATCAAGTACACTCTTGACTTCCCTGGTACAACTTTCAAACCATTTGTTTGAACCAGGGTTGATTTTCAAAGCTTTTAACTCAGCACGTTTTTGATGACTCCTCTTAACCGTGAAATTTGAGAGTGTTGCATTGAATCTTTTAGATTTTTGATCAATTGTGGCAACACTCTGTTTGGATAGAGGCTTGGAGTTTTGGTTGATATTCAGCGTGAGTTCTTCATTGTCAACCCGTATGGTCAACTCTTCAGCAAACACATCAATCAGAGCACGACTCGTTCTTAAGAAAGCTCTCCCTAAGATGAGGGGAACTCTAGGATCTGCATCAAAGTCTACTACAACAAAGTCAGTAGGAAAGTGAAACTTTCCTACTTTCATCACGACATCCTCGGCTATCCCAAGTGGACGCGTTATGGAACGGTCCGCTAGCTCGAGTGTCATATAAATGGATGAAAGTTTAGGAAGAGACAGTTTCTTCCATACTGAGAGTGGCATGAGGTTAATGCTAGCGCCAAGATCGGCCAAGGCTGAGCATTGAACCATCCCCAAGAAATCACACGGGATTAAAAATCTGCCAGGGTCCTCAAGCTTTTTGGGAAGCTTCTTGAGAAGGACCGCTGAGCATTGCTCATTGAGAGGGGTTTTAGCCATCTCAGATAGCTTATCTTTGTTGTTCAGTAAGCCTTTAAGCGTGGATGCAAATTTAGGCATTAGAACGAGAGCATCAATGAAGCTTATGTCAAAGTGTAGTTCATTGAAGATTTGGAAAAAATTTTCCATTTGCTCTTTGTTTTTGTCTTTGAGTTTCTCATCATTCATTCTTGATGGGTAAGGAAGCTGACTAGACTTTTGAGCCGGGACGGAAGTCATTTCGGGCTCAGAATTTGTCTTCGGAACTTCGGGTTCCGGATTTAAAGCTTGGACTACCGAAGGTGGGACGTGTGCGGTACTTCGTGGGCTTGAGAATTGCACCTTGTCCGTTGTATCCTTGGTAACTTGACTCATTGCTCCTGGTGGAGGAGGCATTGGAGTCGAAGGTCCATTATGCGTCTTACCACTACGAGTGGTGACGGCTTTCAACTCGGCATTGGGATTAGGAATCGTATTGCTTGGGAGTCCTCCGGAAGATGATGAAGCTTTGTTCATATTCATGTTCATGAAACTGCTCATCATATTCTTTAACTCATTTGTCTGCCGAGACATTGTGGTATCAATTTCCTTTTTAAGCTCAACTCTCATGTTATTGATCTGAGTTTGCATTGAACGTATGCTTGACTCAGTAATTTTCATGAAGTCATTTGGCATGGGAGCTTGAGAAGGTTGTTGATAACTTTGATGATTTGGAGCATGATATGGTTGGTTGAAATTGTTCCGGTTTTGATTGAAATTTTGAGAGTTATTGAAATTTTGTCCTTGATTCGGAACAAAGCGATTTTGATTGCCATGGTTTTGCACAGGAGGAAAACCAGGTGGTGTCATACCGCTAGGTGCACGGTAGTGAGGATCAGCCTGTGGTCGGTATTGATTGTGGTTTACCGAAGCTACGGGAGCTTGGTAAAAAGAAGCATCGGTTGCTTGACAATCATAATATGCGTGTGGACCACTACAAGTTTCACACACCTTGTTTACGGCTTTGATTGGTTCCGGCTTATGAATTTCGCTTTTGATTTCCTTTACATATTTAATCATACAACGGATGACGTCCGTTAGAGCGGCTAACTCAGAAGAGTTACTGGATGAAGAAGCAGGAGTGTTTGGAGTATTGACTTTGTTGCGAGAAATAGGAACTTTTGATTTTTGCTCGCAAATCTCAATCACATCTTTAGGCTTACGATTCAAGATATTGCCACCTGCGGCTGCGTTCAAAGAATCTTGATCGTTACCGTTCAACCCATTATAAAAGATATTAACTTGTTGAAGCTCCGTGAATTCATGATGGGGGCATTTCCTGAGGAGATCTTTGAATCTCTCCCATGCCTCTCCAAAGTTTTCATCGAAATTTTGACGAAATCCAAAAATTTCATTTTTAAGATTAGTCGTTTTTGATGGAGGAAAGAAATAATTGACAAACTTTTGAACAAGATCCTCCCAAGTTTCGATGGATCGAGGGGGTTCTTTTTCCAGCCAAATCCGGGCTGTCCCCTCAAGTGAGAATGGAAATAGCATCAACTTGATTACTTTTTGTGGCACATCCTTGAAATTGATAGTTGAAGTCAACTTGTCAAACCAACGGATGTGTGCATACGGGTCTTCTCGGTCAAACCCGTGGAATTGATTTGTAGACACAAGTGTGATCAAATGTGTCTTCAATTCGAAGTGATCAGAATTGATTACTGGTAAAACGATGGCCTCTCCATAACCCTCGGTGGGTGCTTGGAGCATTTCCGCCATAGTTCGTTCGTCTGCCATATTGTTGCTTGGAATAGTACGAATCTCGGGTTCGACTATTTGGGCAGCACGTCTACGAGAACGTCGTCTAGGAATTTCTGCTAGATCACGAAAAGGACTCAATGATCTAGAAGAACGAGTGCGCATGCACTAGAGTTAACTCTAAGGACTCTCAGAGTTAAGGAAGTGAATTATGAAAATGGGGTAAGAAGAATCTTTTTGGGTTTTATGTTTTTGACGAGTAGATATCACAACAAATCCAAGTAAAACAAAGTCGAAGCAAAACAACAGTGAACTTAAACCAATAATCACAATATGAATGGCTTCTTTGAAAAAGGTACACCACTCACAAGGACACAAAGGCAAGTTTTAATCTTTGGTTCGGGAACTTATTATGGTCGTACCCCCAGTTAGGTAGTACACTGCCTTGGTTTGCGGTGGTAATCTTTTATGTTGTTATTATTAAACAAAGAAAATGACAAATCTTTTTGTATTTTTATCTTTGATACATATATATAAACAAAAGAAAAATATTTTTGTGTTTTATACGTTTTTGGATGTTTTTGGGTTTTTGGATTTTTTATAAGAAAATATATAAATAGATATAGATAGATGGTATGAACAAAGAGTGAATATTCAAATTACTAATGCAATGAAGTCCAGGAGAGTATAGTGTTTCCCCAGGTCGTTATGTCCCAACGAGCTGTGCGAGAATAGTCAAACGAATAGTGATCGAGAGGATTTGAACGGAAAGAGATATGATTGGTTATACCTAAAGAGAAAATTTATAAACTACAGGGGCTTAAATGCAAATTAAAGGAAATTAAAAAGATAAACTATATTAAATAAACGCTATCACTATTTGCAAAATGATGTTTTTGATTTTTCTTTTATAAAACTTAAATTAAAAACTACGTGTCGTACAAAAGAAAATGTGAAACTGAAGCAATATTAATCCTAAAAATATGAAAATGACATTTTTACAAACCTAATGATATGAGAAAATTTTTAGAAAAAGAAAATTATTTTTATAACTATTTATCTAATTATTATTAATTAAAAACTATTTTTAACTATTTAATTATACCCTAAAATACAAGAAAATATGAAATAAAGCTAGAAAAATGAAATTATGACTTGGAAAAATCTAAAATAACTAAAGAGAATTTTTAAAACTATTTTTATATTTTTCTGATTATTTTTGTATTTTTTATGAATTAAAAACTATTTAAAACTACTTAAATTGCTAAAAATTACAAATTAAACTATGAAAAATCTGGAAAAATAATTTTTTTATCTTTTATATTTATCTTAACCTAGGAAAAATAAAAACTTATTTTTTTGAAACTTTTCTGAATTAATTGTATTAAAAGCTAATTAAAATGGCCTAAAAACTGTTTTAAATTAAGAAAAATAGCAAACTGACCTAGAAAAATGTGAAAAATTCACGAAAAGTCTAAAATAATGTTATGAATCTGAGAAAAATATAAAAATAGGGGCTTGTGTGTAAGAAAATGAGACTGCAATGCAAGTGCTTAAGTAATAAGCACTTGGAATAAGCACAAGGTACCAAATGAGTACCAAACTGTCACAGAAGCTCTAATATGCTAAAAGTACTCTAAAACAACTTATTACAACAAGCTTTAACCTCTGGAGTACCAATTACACAGATTTGATGAATTGAACACTCAAGTGCTTAAACAGTTTTGATGGGCTACTTGTAGCTGGACAATAAGCACTCAAATAAGTCCAAACTCAAAACCAAAAGTATGAATCTAAAGTAGACATGGCTATGTGCTTGTAAACCAAAAACTAGACCAAGAGAAGCTCTGAGGAGCTTTTGACAGACCTTGCAAATCACTGAGAAAACTCAGTATTCACTGAGTTGTGAACAGGGCAAATAAGCCCTGTTTGACAAGCTCTTTTGAAGCTTTTAGAAAATTACTAAAATTTAATAAAAATCATAATAAGTAACTTAACCAACTGAAGTTTTAAAAACCAAAAGTCTCACTTGATTTGACCCAGTAATGAATCTATTAAAAATCACCCTAGGTTGGTGAAAAACTGGTTTTTTACCTTTTTGACTTTTAACAGTTTTGCCAATTTTGACTTTTATGAACTTTAATCCTAATTTGTGGACTGATTATGTTGTTATATGGTATAATGAAACTGATGCAACCAATATCTATGATATCTAAGCACAAATCAAACTTTTGCTCTTCAAGAATCCCAACAGATATGCATTTAAGACAGATTACATAAGATTTTGACTTGGAGTGTTCTAGTGACCAAATAACTGACTCAAATGATTCAAGAGACCTATATTGAGACTAAGTAAACAGGTTTCAAGCACAAACAACAACTCAAGCTCATACAAATCTACTGATCCAAACACTCTTTTAAGACACTGATATGCAATTTTAAACTGAGCAAACTGCTGAACTAGTACAAACCAATGATTAATATGACTATAGTTACACTAATTACTACTATTTAAACAAGATTAAACTATTAATGACCACAGGTTTAAACACAAGCACAATATGTAAACTGAGTTAAAAATGGAATTGAGACAAAACTCACAAATGCCCAGCTTGGTAGTGCAGCTTAAACCAGAGCCCAAACTATCCTCTTCCATGTCAAACCAACCTAATCCAAGCACTGCATCAACCCCATTCCATTTCCAAACTGCTTGAACCAATTATGCTGCACAGTTGACTTTTGTTGACCCAATATCAAACTTTCTTGAACTTGACCAACAAGCTTACCAAAAGCTATCAGAAGCTTAGATAAGCTTATTCTAATTATAAATGAGCTAATTTAAGCTTAACTTCAAAAACATGTGAACTGATTTTTTATAACAGGAAACTTAAAATCATGAAACTTGGATCAACTTTGAATTAACACTGAAAATGAATTACAATAGACTCAATAACTTTAGTTTAATACATAAAAGCTTAGGATTACAATTAAGAGAACTAATTAAGACAATGAAATTAAAAACGACATACATAAATTTTAAAAAACTAACTACTTACTTTTTCTCTCCTTCTTCTTCCTCTTTTATACACCCATTTGTCTTCTCTCACCTCTCTGAATGATTCCCACTAATTTCCAGAACCATTGGATCACTTGGGTGCATTTTGGCCATTGGATTGCTTTTGGCGGGAAAAGCTGGTTTGACCTGTGGCTCTGTGTTTTTGCAACTGGGGGGGGGGGTGATGAGGTGTAGGTGTGATGATTATGGAGGAGGGGGAAGAGATAAGAGGTGATGGGAGATGGGAATATGCCTGAGATTGCAGGCAAGTGGTGGGGAAACACAGGGATAAGGTTGGGAGGGAAAGGGGTGATGTTTGACCGGGTTTGACCAGGGGGTCCAAAAATGAAAATGACAGGGGGTCAATTTGGTATAAATGGCAGGGGTCAAGGTTCACAAAGGGTTCATGGCTAGTATTAAATAACAAGGACTAACTTTGCAATTTCTGATTTTTGAAGGACCATTTCTGCCATTTTCCAAAGTTCACACAAGGGTCGGTTTTGACAAGTTTCAATAGTGCAAGGACTATTTTTGACATTTTCAAATTTTCATAGGACCAATTGTGACAATTTTCAAAGTTTAGGGACCTAAGTTGTAAATTTGCAATTTTAAATCTCAAGGACCAATTTTGACAACTCATGAATCCCCAGGGACTTGAAATGATATTTTTCTTTATTTTGTTTTACCAGGGACTGTTTTTGACAACTTTTGAAACTTGGGGGACTAAAACTGCCAATTATGCAAACTTGATACGTTTTTCACCAGATTTTGATATTTTTGCATTTAAAACACATAAAACACTTATTTGTGATATTTTTATCATTTTGATGCATTTCTGAGTGTTTTCAGATGTTTTTGCAGTTTAATTGATACAAAAATGATGAGTATTTACACACTCATCAAGTTCATCAAGTTTACTCGTCATGAGTCAAACCTTGAGTTTCTCTGCGGTAATAACATTTGTCTTCCCGGGGTATCTTCAATTACTTAGAAGTATTAAGTTCATCAAGTTTACTCGCGTTTAGGTGCTTATCTCCTTACTCCTTGCTGGCTTTTGACACTTCAGAATCAACAACTCTTTGTAAGCCCGTATACTAGAAATATTTTGAGAAGAACATCATTAGCTCAGATGTATCTGTGAGAGTCAACTTGCTGAAGAATAACGTGAGCAAGTCTAATTAGGGATTAAATTTGGCATTTCAAACTCCCCCAATTAGTGCTCTCCCCTAAATTAACAATCTGTTTGATAAATGCCCAGATTAAGAAGAAGTCTTTAAATCGTTAAATGCAACTCGTCTTTAGTCTTCTAACATGTAGCAAAAAATGTAGAACAGACTGTAGACTCGACCTTCTTCAAGATTGTGCAGTTGAGGAATAGATAATTAACATCTTCAATTCACACCAAAAAGCATCCCACCAAAAAGCATCCCAATTAACTTACATCTTGCAAATCCCCTTAACTAAAGTCCCTCCCAATCAAACAAGAACAGAAAGATGTTCATCAAGGAAATTAACAATCAGCCCGCAACAAACACACAAGATGGTAACACCAAACTACCAATCACATCAAACAAGAACAGATAGATTGTTCGGAATCATCATGTTGATGTATACGTGAAGCATTAACCGGAAGCACTTTGTCGATAAACTCATCAATCCGAGTGAAGATGTCAACCAACGGCTCTTAGAAGAGAAAAACTCCATGTGAAGATGACCCGATAAGAAGAGGCTCGGTTCTTACATGAGTTTAGAGCCGTATGACCATTTATATTCTCAAATATCAATCAACAATGCAAAAAATTCACACTTCTTCTCCCCCTCAAGAATTGCATACGGAGATGCCATTCTTGACTGAATAAGTGAAAATCATCCGAATGTTCTATTCACACTTCTCTCCCGCAAAATCAGCACATGATGTCGCCATCTTCATTATAATCGAGCAAGTGGAATGAGAAAACAATCAGTGGTAGCCCGGTTCACTTGATGACTGAAGCGCATGGAAAAAGTATGAAGCATGTTGATGAGAATGGTCATAATAAGAAGATTTCTCTTCTTCAGAAGATAATGCTCACTGAAACGTACACATTTCTTTTCTTTAGAGAACGAGGCTTGAACTGCCGTGTTCAAACGTCATAAGAAGATTTCTCTTCTTTCGAAGATATAGCGCACTGAGACGTACACTTTTCTTTTCTTTAGAGTACGAGGCATGAACTGTTGTGTTCATACGTCATAATCTCTCTCTTTTCAGCTCTCTTAGCAAACATGTAATCAACCCCATTATCATTCAGTAGGCTATTTGTCGTGACAGCTGATGGAGAAAACCCAATATGAAGAATTTGACCCTGAAGTAAACTACCCCGAACTCGTGACTTAAACTTGCACATATGTAACAAAGAGCGGTGCCGAGAATTCATGCTCCATTGAATCTCTAAGTACTCTATACTCTTCATCCAACCAACCATCAAGTATAAGACGCACATTACCTCTTGAAAATCCACAATTAAATGTGACACTGAGCACTACAACGTAACTCCTTAAAGTTATAGTTATTTTTGTGGTAAAAAGAGCCCAATTCCCCCAGAAAAAATAGACTCTCAAAAATAACTAGATTTCCAAGTCTTCGTTTTTGGAAATAAGCTCGAACAAGGATCATGAAGAATCTTCATCCATCCATCCCCGATACCTTCAGATACTAAGTACACTCGCCCGTGATAATTCACTTCAACTTCAAATAAATAATAGTGAATTAACTCCGTTGTCACATCTTCTGGTTAAAAGCTCAATTCTAGCCTCCTTTGACCTTAAAAGTGAACTTTGATAATGGTTTCATCCCGACCATGGTTAAAAGCACATAACCCCGTAAAACCATGTAATAACCAAACTGCCATGACGACAATCCAAACACACATCCAATATATGAAGTACACCCTTTTATCCCTTCTTCGAAACAAAACCCGTAACACCAGCATCAGAAGACCCTGAAATACGCTTTCCTTTCTCCAAGATGGTTCCATCATCACGGGATTTTACAATTCTATAGTTTAAACCGAGAAATAGTTTCTTTCGCGGGATTTTACAAAACCAAGAATAAACCGTATGATAGTTCCGGAAATGCACTTTACAATTACCAGGATGTTTCCATTGTCACGGGATTTTACAGGTCTATGATTTAAACCGAGAAATAGGTTCTTTCGCGGGATTTTACAAAATCAAGACAAAACCGTAAACAATGTCAGTTTGAATGTGTAATGACAACTTTGGTTTCAGTGAATATCTGTTTTAGGGGAACATGCAGCGGTTCTGTTGTTCCCTTTTATCACTTATACCTTATCACTACGTTAAGCGAACCCAACACCAACACGTATAACAAATAGTTATGCGTATAAGAAACAAAGAAAGATTAAGAATAGAACGTGGTGACTTGAATATGAATTTGTATGTATGTTTAGAGAGGTAGAGAGAAGAAAGATGAAAACTATAAGTTGTATATTGCTTCAAGGAAACACACACACACACACACACACTTTCAAGCACACCCCTCAAATGACATACTTGAGGGGTATTTATAGTACAAGAGAGAGAATGCCCTAAGGCTTGGCCATGGGCCGAATATGGGCTTGGACATGGATTGGGTTACAAGAACTTATTCAAGGCTAGCTTAACATAACTATTAGTCATTTAGCTTAGCCCAATCCACGAGCCCGTTGACTATTCTATCACGATATCTAACACGCGTTACAAAGTTCCTAAATGTGAATGACCATCACTTCTAATAAAAACTATTAAGGCTAACAATCTCCCCCTAAGGGGTGGTCATTCAAAAGATGCTCCACTTGATAAGGTCTTTACTTTTCTCGAGCTTGAACTTTGTGCGTAGATATAGAATAGTCTTAATTCTTTGTTCCTTCATGCTTTGTGATCAGATAATGTGGTTGTCTACCGTTGTCAACTTCGTTGGTTAGGTATCTCCACGTCTTTCTCCACCATGCTCACACTTCTATTTGTCTTTTGGTTACCAATGATGTAGTTCTCGAGTCTTTAAACTTTGAGTTGCCTTTGATTTTGATGAGAACTTTCATGTGTTGTTGGTATGAGCATGTGGCGAGTCTGCACGATCCATCCGCTCCGGAGCTTCCATAAGAAGAAAACATAAAAACAGGTTAGAAATAAGCGGATTCCGGCACTTACAAGTTTGAATGTCGAGGGTGTTAACAACATAGTGTGAAAACACGTCTCTAATTCTCACAGAGGCCGTTCCTGAACTGGAGTCCCACAAGTGAGATAACACGATATACCGAAGTACATCTACAGTTCAGATGAGTCGCTGAAGTACACCGAAGCATCACTCCACGACTGTAGACCGTTTGAGACACACTAAGCGTAATCCACGGAGAATTACCAAAGTGACCTGCTGTCAGGGCTGCTTGATGTTGACCCTGGCAGGAATTTCCATTCAATCACTGAGGATTACAGTTGTAACTCCCCTCATAAATGTTCTGGCAGATTGCTAAGATCTGCGTAGGACTCTAGAATATATCACTTGTGCCCTTATTGATGAACAACAAGCGATGTCATGTCATGTGTTCCTATGATATCTTTTAATGAATCTCGTGGCTCTAGACTCATTAGTGCATTTTGGTTTTCCTGAGCGGAGACTAGGGAGAGGGTCTCCTTCTTCAATACCAGCGATCTCTAAGAGAAAGCCAATAGTTTACGTAGGGTTCCCTGTGAGAATGAAACAAATCCCTTTTGAGAGGAATTGAGTGGCTAGAAGGTTTTGTGCAGTGCGTCACTGGGTCCATGACGTCTTTGTCTTCAATACCAGTGTCATCTAGTGACAACCAGTAGCAGATGAATTGAACCCGGTTTCTGCCCTAAGGTTGATTATGGAGGGCTATTTCTTATCACCCTTTTTCATTACATTTCTTTTTAATTCTTCAACCCCTTCTTTCTCCTTTCTCACATTACTCCTTTTTTCAATCATTCCTAAGGACTTCTAATACTAACTATTTGTGGTGTCCTTGGGTAGATCCCTCCGGCTCTGGCGGATCATAGGACTGATTTCTTATCCTTAGTCACCTTATAACTCCATGACTGTCCTATTGTTGCCATAAAACCATTTTTCTTGAAAATCTCTCAGAGTGTTTATGATAGAAAACATGTTTGAAACACTCCATGAGTTTTATATTTTCATAAATACTCCCCCTTCACATGTGCTTATAAGTTTTGACAGAAATCTGCACATAGAGGGTAGAGTTCGCACGTTTTGAATTGATCGACTTTAAATGAACTAGACCGATTCGAGACACGTTTACATCACTAGAGAACTAGCTTGAAATTATTACCCGTCCTGGTCAAGTCCATATAAAGTTTCTCGAGATGGTACATGATTCCTCATCAATTCATTGGTTTCAACTGAGTCGAGCTCTTTTGAGATTCAAACAACGAACATTAAACTTTTTGATCACATTTTAATCACGTTTTCTCCCCCTCAAAAATAGCATATCCATGATGTTTTTGAAACAAAATGATTAAAAGATATGTATTTCAAAAAGCATTTGGAGAGAAACTGATTTAGCATGAATTTTGGAACAATTTTGGTTTTATACTCCCCCTTAACGAAAGCATATTTTTCATACAGAAAATTTAGAATCAATTAAGGTTTTAGAGGGAGTTATCTTGGTACCAAATTTGAGAGATTTTGAAAAATCTTTTTGAAAAATTTCGAATCAATGGTACGCAAGATGTGAAGAAGATTTTAAAAAATCTTTTGAAGATATTGAAGAAGAATTATCTTCATTTGTTTTAGGATAAGTGCTCGATATTTATGAAAATCGATTTTGCGTAGCACTTTCCTTTCTTTAAAGATCGGGTTGCAAGCGGAAATACTTACAAGCCATTGTTTTTAGGAAAAGAGCTTGAAAAAATTATTTAAAACCTTTGTTTTAATTAAGCACTTTCCTTTCTTTGAAGCGCGGGTCCTGAACTGATGTGTCCAGAAGCCATTATTTTGAAGTCCGGGTTTCGTACTGAAGTATACGAAAGCCAGTATATGAAGAAATTTTGAGAAACGACATGTTTTAGAAAACATTTAAAGAACTCTCGCTCAAGCATCTGTACATGCCCGTATCATTGTTGAATGACATTTCTAGATACGTACAGAATATCGATTATACGAGAGACATGTCGTGAGAAGAATATTTTTTGGATTTTTTGATTTTATATTGTTTTTGTATTTTTTGAAAAATTTTCTATTTTTGTATTTTGCTTTTGTTGGTTTTTCAAATTTTGTATTTTGTTTTTTGAAAATATTTACAAAGAAGATTTGAAGAAAGAGAAATTAAGTTGGGACAAGTAAAAGTGGAGTTAAGAGTTGAACTAGAAAAGGATTTCCACATGCGAAATTGGCATAAAATTCTTCTTTACCATACGGGGTATAAGAACCTTAAACACTTTTACAAGTACCTGCATCCACAGAAGAAGAATTTTCACAAATAACAGTGTTAGAAGTACATGTTTCCTCACGGTGAGGGTGATCACTATCAACGGTTGTAGTGGATCTGACTTCCTTATCCGAATGATTGTCACTATTATATGTGTTGGAGCAAGTATCAAAAATCTTTCCTGTGGGAATCCATCTAAGACCTATTTTGTTGAAAACTTTGCCCGTGGGTATCCACCTAAGGTAAGATCTAGGAGTTGTTTTCTTATCAGATGCAGCGGAAGACTCATTTTTGGAAAAACTACGTCCTGAAGAGATCGTCCTATTAGGTGTCTGTTTGTTTGTCTTTTTATCAACGGGCTTGTTTCCATTTGGTTTCTTAGTGGATTGTGCCTTGGCACGAGAATTATCTTTCTTGAGATATTGTAAGGCACATGCATCATGATTAGCTGAAAAGATACATTTTTTACATGTAGTACAGACAAATTCAATATTCTTGTTTAAAACAGCATCTCTAACTTTGTCACTACAATCTTTTGGAAATTGATTCTTGTTCGAAAAAGACTTAGAATTCCTAGTGTTGTTTTCTAAGGGCATAGCATTTTCTTTTGCGCAACTACTCAAAGATGCAAGCCAATCCCTAGTCTTTTGTAGAGTGTTCCTAGGTAATGGTTTACTACTACTAGTAGTGCCTTGAAATCTTGTAGAATTCATCACCCTAGATGTTGCACCTAGAATTCCGTCTTTTCGAGTTTGTGCCTTTTTCGTAGCTTCTTCTAGATAGTGATTGTTGACCATGTTGTTAGAACCGAGAGATTCTTTAACTAGATCTTTGGTCACATTCCGTGTACTAGTCTTAGAGATGCCAGGTGTAATCACTTTTGGTGTTTCAGCAATTGCTTTTCCTTTTTCAAAACTTTTGATAATTCTCTTTTTAATAGGCAGGGACTGTGGAGTGACTGTTTCTGACAAATCATGTTTCTCATTGACTTTTGGAGGAAACTGAGAAATAGACATTTTTGGTTTGAAAACCGGTTTGGGAACATTTGTTTTCTCCTCAGTCAATGGTTTTGCAAACTTAGTATCCACAGCCTTTCCTTTTTGACATCCCAGCTGAGCTCTCAAAAGATCATTTTGCTCTTTCATGTCCTTGTAGGCACGCTCATACGACAGTTTGTCATACTTGCATTCCTCAGATTTTCGATCATGTTGTTTAAAATAGGACACGTTTTCTTTTTCAAGTTTTGCAAGAGCATTTTCATATTTTGAAACAATTGCGGAGGTCTCAGACTGGAGTCTTTCATGATCTTCAACAGAATATGTTTGTAAGATAATGGACATGATATTGGTAGTCATAACATCTTCGAAGAGAGAATCTTTCAAATTTTCCAAAACTTTGATGTGTTCAAAACATTCATTAGCTTGCTTTACCAGGGATTTATGGTCCTTGACAAAGTCACTCGTTTCTTTCAAAAGTGCTTGTTCAACATGAATTACCCTTGCACTGATGGCAGTTAACGGAGGGGCAATTTGGGTTTTAAAAAACTCTTTTGTTTCGTCATCATGACGAGTAAACCAAATGTTAGTTGTAATATTGGTTTTAGATTTGACAGTCTCTTGAAGATACCCAATTCTAGTTTTAACGTCATCTAAAATGCTTCTAGTATCACTTGTGTTAAAAGGATTGTTTGAAGACATTTGTTCGATTTTCGAAAAGGATTTTGAGACAACTACAGGAGTTGCAACTGGTTTTGAAACTGGTGTTGACACTTTGTTTGAAACACTTGGTGTGATGGAAAACGTTGACTTTTCTTTTTGATTAACAAAAGTAATTCCATTAATTTTGTTCCATTTGTTATAATCAATCGGTTTAAGATCTGAATTCTTTTGTTTCATTTTTGATCTACTCTCCTCAGATAGTTCCAACGTTTCAAGAGAATCACGAACAATTATGGCTTCATGCAAAGGTTTTCCGTTGTTCAACACATTCTGAGATTTATGAGCTTTCTTGAGGAACGAAGAAGGGTTGTTACCAAGAGCCATTTTATGTGCAATGTGAAAAATCGGATTTGCTTGATTAGAAAGCATCTTGTTTGTTTTAGCGGAATGACCCGTTGTAAGAAGCAAATTATCCAATTTTTTGACAGTTTCATTTTTATCCAGAATTTCATCAAGAAGAGAATCTTCTCGTTTTGAAAAATCAGCAATCAACTGTTTCTTCTCTTTTTCAAGATCAGAAAACAGTGCTTTTTGTTTAGAAAGTTGGTCATTTAGTTCAGAAATTTCCTTGTTTAAAGATTTTATTTTCAAGTTCAAATTCACATCAAGTGTGTCATACTTGAGTTGCAATTATTTTTCTCTTAAAACAGAATCTCGATAACCAATTTCTAATTCTGAAAGTTTGTTTGTATGAAATTCAAAAGCTTTGGCGTGCTCCTTGTAACTCTCAAGCTCAGCGGTCAATTTCTTATTCGCGGCCTTAACTTCGCGATTGACTGATGAGTGTGTGAATACTCATCATTTTTAGTCAAATCTGAACTGCAAAACGTTTAAAAATGCTCACAAATGCATCAAAATACTGAAAATATTCCAAAATTGCATTTTATATGTTTCAGATGCAAAATGTTCAAAATCAGATGAAAAATGAGCTAAGTTTGCATAATTGGCAGTTTCAGTCCCCCAAGTTTCAAAAGTTGTCAAAAACAGTCCCTGAGCACATAATTTCAAAAGAAAAATCACCAAAGGTCCTTTTTAAATCATAACTTGTCAAAATTAGTCCTTTGGTGAAAAATATCAAAAGTTTTGAGAAATTACAAGTTTAGTCCTTCAAATTTGAAATTTGGCAAAAATTGCCCCTGGAAATTTGAAAATGTCAAGTTTGGTCCTTGTACTTTTAGAGCTTGTCACTTTTAGCCCTTGGAGCAACTTTGATGAATTGGCAGATTGGTCCTTGCAATTTTCAAATTTTACAACAAAGGTCCCTATGAATTAAACCCTTTAATACCATTATGGACCCTGCCATCCCATTTTGGACCCCTGTCAATATCAATTTGGACCCCCTTCATAATATTAGCCGGTCAAACCTCAGTCAAACCTTTCCCCTTTCCCCCATTTCCCTCCCACTGTCTGCTACTCCCATACCCAGCCACCAACACAACCACCCAGCTCACAATCTCCTTTCCATGTCCCCTCCACCTCAACTAACATCCAAGATGCATTAAATGTACCTTCCCCCCCCCCCTCACTCAACCCCAACTGTTAAAATCTAGTTTTGGCGCCAAAAATCCATTCAAAGGCCAGGATCACTTTTAGCCATCCAATGGCTATCATTTCAAGTGGGAATTCATCAGAGATGAGAGAGAAAGAGCTTGGAGTATAAAAAGAAGCTAAGGGAGGAATGAGGAGGAGTCTACTAGTTTATTTTATTTTCACTTATGTCGTTTTTAATTTAAAGCTTTTAATTTAATGTAATATCTGAAATATTTTGTTTCTAAGTATCAAAGTAAGGTTATTGTATCTGTATAATCAACTTTTAAGTATCAATTCAAGTTATTGTTCACATTTCAAATTTTTACACCACTGTTGGTAGTTTCAGTTTTTATTTCTTACAACCAAGCTTCAATAAGCTTGTTTCTCAGTTCTAATAAGCTTATACAAGCTTCTCATAGCTTTGTGTAAGCTTAAGTTTAAGTTTCAATTCATTTTGGTTCTTGGTCAACAGAAAGTCAAACTGGGTCAAATGGCAATGGAAATGGTTAATGCTTGATGCAGCATGGAAATGGGTTGATCTTGAATTCAATGGGTTGTTATAATTAGGGTAGTGGTCCTTTGGTTACTGTTTTCAAGCCATAGTGGCTATGGACCATTTGTAAGTCATTTTTAAAGTTTCATATGCATAATCTGTCTTTGTGGTTATAACTAGTTTTAATCTATTTAATTAGTTGTACTTAGGTGGATAAAACTTAGTTGGATCATTAATCATAGCTTAATCAGTGTTTAGGTCAGTTTTTATTGCAAACAGTTGAATTTAGGTGTGTTTGGATCAGGTCCTTAAACTGTGTTGCAGGTTTGTGCAGTGGGTAGAACCTGTTGTATCATGCTTGTTTATCTTTATTGAACTCATATCTGTCTTAGTCTAGTGCTTGATAACACTGAAAGTCAAAACTCCACAAAATCTGTCTAACTGTCTTAACTGTTGGATTTTTGAAAATCAAATCACTTGTTTTGTGCTTAGAAAACATAGACATTGCTTGCATTGTGTTCATTACATCATATTACATCAATATCAGGCCAAAAATTGGTTTCAAATTTCATTTTGGTCAAAGTTCATAGCTGTCTTCAAAAAGTCAAATTGGCAAAATCAGTTTTGAGCCCATATGGAAGGAATTTTCATGGACTCATTCTTGGACCAAATTCAGTGAGAATTGTTGTTTTAAAAACTTAAGCTGGTCTCATTTCTTATAGTCATTTTTGCATAATTTTACAATTTTTATAAAAGCTTCAAACAAGCTTGTCTTTTGGGTCTTAGTTGCCCTGTTCAAATACTCAGCATATGCTAAGTTTTCTCAGTTATTTGCAGATATTGCACAGATCTCAACCCAGCTCATCATGGTCTGATATTTGGTTTATAGTTGGTCACCCAGGTCTAGTTTAAGTCTCCACATTTAGTTTTTGATTTCTAGCTTATTCAAGTGCTTAATTTCCTGCTTAAACCTGGTACTCTCTCACTGTTTTTGTGCTTAAACTCAAATAAGCCAAATCCTTGCAAGTTGCAATTCAGTGGCTATGGCTTGTTGTTTTTAGTGTCATTTGGGTTATTATAGCATATCAGGACTTCTGTAATCAGTTGGTGGCTTGTTTTGATCATTTGGCTTATTCAAATGCTTATTTATAAGCCCTTGGCTTAGCAGTTCCATATTCTTACACATAAGCACCTGTTTTTCCATTTTTCTTAGATTCCTAATACTATTTTAGAGTTTTCTT
Source organism: Chrysanthemum seticuspe (assembly GCA_019973895.1). Classification (NCBI taxonomy): domain Eukaryota; kingdom Viridiplantae; phylum Streptophyta; class Magnoliopsida; order Asterales; family Asteraceae; genus Chrysanthemum; species Chrysanthemum seticuspe. The sequence goes on from BPTQ01000005.1 coordinate 217,264,032, forward strand.
GAAATTTTCAGATTTTTCTAAGTTGGTTTGCTATTTTTCTGCATTTAAATTAGTTTTTAGCACTTTTTAATTAGCATTTAATCTAAAAAAATTAAGAAAAGGTTCAAAAAAATAATTTTTCATTTTTCTTGAGTAATAAACATAAAAAGACAAAAAAATATTTTTCCATATTTTTCTTAGTTAAATTTGTATTTTTAAATAATTTAAGTAGTTTTAAATAGTTTTTAATTCCTAGAAAATAGAAAAATATTCAGAAAAATACAAAAATAGTTTTGAAAATTCTCTTTTGATATTTTAGACTTTTCCAATTCATAATTTTATTTTTCTAGCTTTATTTCCTATTTTCTTGTATTTTAGGCTAATATTAAATAGTTAAAAATAGTTTTTAATTAATAATAATTAATTAAATAGTTATAAAAAATAATTTTGTTTTTCTAAATATTTTCTTTTATCATTAGGTTTGTAAAAATATCATTTTCATATTTTTAGGATTAATACTGCTTTAGTTTCACATTTTTATTTGTACGTTACGTAGTTTTTAATTCAAGTTTTATAAAAACATAAAAACAAAAACATCATTTTGCAAATAGTGATAGCGTTTATTTAATAGTTTTTATCTTTTTAATTTCCTTTAATTTGCATTTAAGCCGTTGTAATTTGTTGGCTTTTTCTGTAGTTATAATCATTATCAAATCCCTTTTTCGTTCAAATTTCTCGATCACTATTCGTAGGGTTATCCATTGCATAGCTCGCTGGGACATAACGACCCGGGGAAACACTATACTCCTCAGATCTTCATTGCATTCATGCTTAAGCTGTTTTAAGTTTCTTACAGTTGGCCATTCACAAGTGGTCAGCTTGCGTGAGAAAACTTGACGGTTTTGCACGCATCAAATTTTTGGCGCCGCTGCCGGGGAGCTGTGCTGATTATCTTACGTCTAGCAGATTAGTGATTTGGATATTCACTCTTTGTTCATACCATCCATCTCTATATCTATATCCATATTTTTCTTATAAAAAAAAATTTTTCAAAAACCCAAAAACATCTCAAAACCTATAAAACACAAAAATATTTTTCTTTTGTTTCTCTATATATGTATAACCATAAAACTCAAAAATAATCTTCTTTCCCCAATTTCATAATTCCTCTTCTTAACTCTGAGATCCCTTAGAGTTAACTCTAGTGCATGCGCACTCGTTCCTCTAGATCATTGAGTCATTTGCGTGATCTAGCAGAAATTCCAAGAAGACGTTCTCGTAGACGTGCTGCCCAAATAGTCGTACCCGAGATTCGTGCTATTTCAATCAACAATATGGCAGACGAACGTACTATGGCGGAAATGCTCCAAGCACCCACCGAGGGTTATGGAGATGCCATCGTTTTACCAGTAATCAATTCTGATCACTTTGAATTGAAGACACATTTGATCCAACTTGTGTCTACAAATCAATTCCACGGGTTTGATCGTGAAGACCCGTATGCACACTGATCTGTGCTAAACTAGTCAAGTCTAATCACACAAGCTGGCCACTTGTGAATGACCAACCGTAACAGACTTAAAACAGCTTAAGCACGAATGCAATGAAGTCCTGGAGAATATAGTGAATTCCCGGGTCGTTAAGTCCCACGGAGACTCAATGGTGTGTTAAACACTTGATCAGACGATAGAATGATCACTAATGATAGCGATCAGAAAGGATTAGATTGAATATTACACTACTGAAAAAGTTTATAAAATAAAGCGACTTAAATACAAATTAAGAAAATTAAAAAATTAAAATCTATTAAATAAACGCTATCACTATTTTTAAAGTGATGAACGTTTAAAACCTAAAACTTACGTTTATATTAAAAAAATACGTAAACGTACAAAATAAAACGTGAAACTTACACAATATAAATCCTAAAAATATGAAAAATACATTTTTACAATCCTAATGATAAAAGAAAATTTATAGAAAAAGAAAATTATTTTTAAAACTATTTATCTAATTCTATTAATTAAAAACTATTTATTAAGTATTTAAAATGCACTAAAATACAAGAAAATACAAAATTAACCTAGAAAAATGAAATTATAACTTGGAAAAATCTAAAATATGATAAAACTTATTTTAAAACAGAAAATATATTTTTTAGACTTTTTATATATTTATTACTAATTTAAAACTATTTAAAACTAATTAAAATGCTAGAAAATACTTTTTAAGCTAAGAAAATTATAGAAAAATACTTTTTAAGCTTTTTACATTTATCTAAACTTAAGAAAATTGAAAAATTATTTTTTTGAACATTTTCTTAATTTTTTGTATTAAAAAAAATGCTTAAAATCTAAATAAAATGCAGAAAAATAGCAAATCAACTTGGAAAAATCTGAAAATTTCAGGAAAAGTCTAAAATTATACTAGGAATAAAGGAAAAATAGAAAAACAAGGTGCTATGTGTGAGAAATAGGAACTGATGTGGAAGAGCTTATGAAATAAGCACTTTGAATAAGCTAGATGAGCACAACAAGCACCAAACTGAAACAGAAGGTCTAATAAGCTGAAAGTGACCAAATGCAACACAAAACAACAAGCTTAACACTCTAATAAACCAACTGCAAGGATTTGATGAAATAAGATATAAGCACAAAAACAGTTAAGAGGGTACCAGGTTTGAGCTTATGCACAAGCTGCTAAATAAGCTGAAATGGAAAACCAATACTTGGGACTTGGAGAAGACCTGGTTGGGACCTAGTAAACCAAAGAAGAGACCTAGAGGAGCTCTTGGGAGCTCTGTGGAAGGGCTGCTAATGACTGAGAAAACTCAGCTTATGCTGAGTTTCTGAACAGGGCATCTCAGACCCCAAAGATGAGCTTGTTTGAGCTTATAGAAAAAATTACAAAAATATACTAAAATAGCCATAAGAAATTAGACCAGGATGACTTTTAAAAACAACAAGTTTCATCAGATTTGACCTAGAACTGAATGCATGAAAAATCCACCTATGTTGGCCAAAACTTAGCTTTTTTTAACTTTTGACTTTTTATCAAAACTGAAAGTTTGACTAATGTGAGTTTTGGATCCAATTTAAGGACTGATTATGGACTTAATGTATGAAATAAAACTAATGCTAGCTATATCTAAGACATTTAAACACAAAATAAGAATTGGATTTGTTAAAAATCCAACAGTTAACTACATAAGACAGATGGGTAGTGATTTTGACCTTGAGCTCTTGCAGGCACATGTAATTGTCTCAAAGGAGTCTCAAATGACTAAACAAGCATGAAATAACAGGAACTAAGCACTGCATAAACCTATATCTTAGTTTAAATACCAAATCCAAACACACCTTAAAAACTGCTATGCAATCTTAAACTAAAAAGAAAACTGAACCAGCTAAAGCCATTGATCCAACTGAGCTTATATGATCTAATTACAACTATTTAGACATATTAAAAACAGTTGTGACCACAGATGCATACACAGGCAAAATATGCAAATTTGGTTGAAACTTGAAAATCTAGGAACTTACTCAAATGAGTCCAGCTTGTGCAGGCCAACACCAAACCCAAACCTAATCTATTCTAAGCTAGTTTAACCCATTATCACCTCTGCATCACCTTTGTTCATTACCAAACCCATATGAAGCTCAGAGTTGACTTCTGTTGACCATGTAACACATTTGCTTAAAAATGAATTGTAATCTTATAAAAAGCTTATAGAGACATTTACTAAACTTTTTTAAGCTTAAAACAAGCAAACAACAACTTGGACAGAAGATTTTGAAACTGAGAATCTCAACAGTAAACTCATAAATTTGGAAATTTAGCACAACTGAAATTGATACTCAAAAGTGACTTACAAAGATTAGTAAACTTGAAATTGATACAATGAAACTGAAGTTACACCATTTTAACTTAAACTAAGACAATAATAAAAAAAAAACGACATAAGTAAAATTTTTTAAACTAACTACTGCCTCCCAACCTCTCTCTCTTCCCTTCTTTTATACAAACTTGCTTCCCCTTGACTTTCTGAGCATTTCCCACTTCCTTTTAGGACCATTGGATCAGCAGAGATCATTTTGACCCTTGATTGCATTTTGGCGGGAAAGTGGCATTTGACAGGTGGCTATGGTTGAGTGTTAAGGGGGAAGAATCATTAAATGGTTTTTGTAGTTAAGGTGAGGTGGAGGGGACAAGGAGATATGAAGGTGAGCTGGGGGAATGGGGTTGTGTGGAGAGTTGCAGACAGAGCAGTTGGAGGGGGAGACTAAAATGGCGCCAAGTGGGTGGGTTTGACCAATCTTGACTGGTTATTAATAAAAGGGAGGGTCAAATGGTGAAAGGGTCCAAAAGGGATTAAGGCAGGGTCCAAAATTGGTGGCAGGGGGTCCAAATGAGGTTTAAAGGTTTTAATATTGGAGGGGCTTAAGATGTAAATTCTGAAATTAAAGGGCCAATCCTGCCAATTCAACATAGTTGCTTCCAAGGACTAAAAATGACAAAGTTTAATAATGCAAGGACCAAAGTTGCCATTTTCAGATTTTCCAGGGACCATTTTTGCCAATTTTCAAAGTTGGAGGACCAAACTTGTAATTTTCTCAAACTTTTGATATTTTTCACCAAAGGACTAAATTTGACAAGTTATGACATTAAAAGGACCTTTGGTGATTTTTCTTTTGAAATTTTGACTCAGGGACTATTTTTGACAACTTTTGAAACTTGGGGGACTAAAACTGCAATTTTTGCAAATTTGATACGTTTTTCATCTGATTTTGATATTTTTGCATTTAAAACACATAAAACACTGATTTGTGATATTTTTATCATTTTGATGCGTTTCTGAGTGTTTTCAGATGATTTTGCAGTTTATATTGTACAAAAATGATGAGTATTTAGACACTCATCACACACATCCGTTGGTTTAACAAGTTGACTTCAACTATCAATTTCAAGGATGTACCACAAAAACTCATCAAGTTGATGCTTTTCCCATTCTCACTTGAGGGGACAGCCCGGATTTGGCTGGAAAAAGAACCCCCTCGATCTATCGAAACTTGGGAGGATCTTGTTCAAAAGTTTGTTAATTATTTCTTCCTTCCATCAAAGACGACTAATCTTAAAAATGAAATTTCTGGATTTCGTCAAAATTTCGATGAAAACTTTGGAGAGGCATGGGAGAGATTCAAAGATCTCCTCAGGAAATGCCCCCATCATGAATTCACGGAGCTTCAACAAGTCAATATCTTTTACAATGGGTTGAACGGTAACAATCAAGATTCCTTGAATGCAGCCGCAGGCGGCAATATCTTGAATCGTAGACCTAAAGATGTGATTGAGATTTGCGAGCAAAAATCAAAAGTTCCTATTTCTCGCAACAAAGTCAATACTCCAAACATTCCTGCTTCTTCATCCAGTAACTCTTCTGAGTTAGCAGCTCCGATAGCTGCTCTAACGGATGCCATCCGTTGTATCATTAAGGATGTTAAGGAAATCAAAAGCGAAATTCATAAGCCAGAACCAGTCAAAGCCGTAAACAAGGTGTGTGAAACTTGTAGTGGTCCACATGCGTATTACGATTGTCAAGCAACCGATGCTTCCTTTAACCAAGCTCCCGTAGCTTCGGTAAACCACAATCAATACCGACCACAGGCTGATCCTCACTACCGTGCACCTAGCGGTATGACACCACCTGGTTTTCCTCCCGTGCAAAACCATGGCAATCAAAATCGCTTTGTTCCGAATCAAGGACAAAATTTCAATAACTCTCAAAATTTCAATCAAAACCGGAACAATTTCAACCAATCATATCAAGCTCCTAATCATCAAAGTTATCAACAACCTCCACAAGCTCCCATGCCAAATGACTTCATGAAAATTACTGAGTCAAACATACGTGCAATGCAAACTCAGATCAATAACATGAGAGTTGAGCTAAAAAAGGAAATTGATACCACAATGTCTCGGTAGACAAATGAGTTAAAGAATATGATGAGCAGTTTCATGAACATGAATATGAACAAAGCTTCATCATCTTCTGGAGGACTCCCAAGCAATACAATTCCTAATCCCAATGCCGAGTTGAAAGCCGTCACCACTCGTAGTGGTAAGACGCACAATGGACCTTCGACTCCTATGCCCCCTCCTCCTGTGGCAATGAGTCAAGTTACCAAGGATACAACAGACAAGGTGCAATTCTCAAGCCCACGAAGTACCGCACACGTCCCACCTTCGGTAGTCCAAGCTTTAAGTCCGGAACCCGAAGTTCCGAAAAAAATCCTGAGCCAGAAAACACTTCCATCCCGGCTCAAAAGTCTAGTCAGCTTCCTTACCCATCAAGAATGAATGATGAGAAGCTCAAAGACAAAAACAAAGAGCAAATGGAAAAAATTTTCCAAATCTTCAATGAGCTTCACTTTGATATAAGCTTCGTTGATGCTCTCGTTCTAATGCCTAAATTTGCATCCACGCTTAAAGGCTTACTCACCAACAAAGATAAGTTATCAGAGATGGCTAAAACTCCTCTCAATGAGCAATGCTCAGCGGTCCTTCTCAAGAAGCTTCCCAAAATGCTTGAAGACCCTGGCAGATTTCTAATCCCGTGTGATTTCTTGGGGATGGTTCAATGCTCCGCCTTGGCCGATCTTGGCGCTAGCATTAACCTCATGCCACTCTCAGTATGGGAGAAACTGTCTCTTCCTAAACTTTCATCCACTTGTATGACACTCGAGCTAGCGGACCGTACCGTAACTCGTCCACTTGGGGATAGCCGAGGATGTCGTGATGAAAGTGGGAAAGTTTCACTTTCCTACTGACTTTGTTGTAGCAGACTTCGATGCAGATCCTAGAGTTCCCCTCATCTTAGAGAGAGCTTTCTTAAGAACGAGTCGTGCTCTGATTGATGTGTTTGCTGAAGAGTTGACCATACGGGTTGACAACGAAGAGCTCACGTTAAATATCAACCAGAACTCCAAACCTCTGTACAAACAGAGTGTTGCCACAATTGATCAAAGATCCGAAAGATTCAATGCAACACTCTCAAATTTCACGGTTAAGACGAGTCACCAAAAACGTGCTGAGCTCAAAGCTTTGAAAATCAACCCTGGTTCAAACAAATGGTTTGAAAGCTTTACCAGGGAAATCAAAAGTGTTCTTGATGATGATGATCTTGAATCGGAGACTTCATCGGAAGTGGTGGAAATTGCTAGCTCTAAGAGCACACCACTTGTCCCACCTCCGGAATCAGTTTGTCGCATCGAGTTTGTTAACTCTGTGGATGAAACCAAACTCTCTTCTGTTTCATCTAAATTGGATGATGATGATTGTGATCCAATGGGAGACATTCTTCCCATTGATGAATTGCTCAAAAATGATCCATCATCCTCTAGTCTTATTCCCGACTCTTCCATCCCTTCTCTCACTCCTGATGAGGAAGATGACAACTTTTGGAATGAAGTCGATGCATTTCTTAGTGATGAGTCAATTCCAACAGGAATTGATAATACTTACCTTGATCCGGAGGGAGACATCCTTTTTCTGGAAAATCTGTTGATTGAAGAACAGTTTCCCACCCTCCCTCCCGGACATCTTATTGACAATCACCATATAAGCTTCAAGTTTAAGCTTAAAGATGTCAAAACTGGTGATTTGCTTCTCTCTGCTGAGGAATGGACTTGCATTCTCATGTACGTCTTTATTCCATTCCTCACAGATGGTGTGGTTGCTCTTTCCCTTTTCTCTTTCGGGAATGAGGACACCATCTTTGACCCCGGTATCATCCCTTATAGTTTCTACTATTAACAATACCGAGGTTGTATCTCGTCGGTGTGGAACTTTCTGATGTTCATATGTTTATTAACATTGTGAACGAAAGTCCGATCGAGATTGGTTTTCCACGTCACTTTCCCCATGAACAAATGAATACGGGGTCGAGTCAAGCTAGCGACTCGGTAATCAAAAACAGTAGCTTAACATGGGTTTTCACCCATGTGTTCCACCCTAGTGTGGGGGAGTTACCCCACATATTATATATATATAAGTTTCAAAAAAAAAAAAAAAAAAACTTTCAAATAATGGCTGTAGTATTTCCCTTTTACGTTCTATGTTTCGGCATAACCGCCGGTACTTTGAATATTGAGGGCAATATTCATTTCTAGTGTGGGGGGAATTCTTACGAATTTTATCATGTAATTATACCACCCAATTCCTCCATTTTTGGCCAAATTTTTTTTTTTGGAGTAAGTGTTTTGCACTTACTCAGCTTATGGTTATCAGTCCGCCATGTCTAATAAACAAAAGGATTGGCTAATCCAGGAGCAAACGGCTCTTGGTAAAGATATCTCAAATCCGTTGACGGCTTGCAATTTGCCCAAAATTGTATGGTATTCAGCTCACCATATCCTTAAAAGTGAAGAGTTGGCTAGCCCGCAAGTTTATGGCTTGTGGTAAAGGCAGTTGGAAAACCATAATTGGTAATCGACTCACCAAAGATATTTTATCTAAGAGTTGGCTAGTCCAGAAGCAAACGGCTCCTGGTAAAGACAAATCAAATCCGTTGGAAGCTGGTGATTTGCCCAAAATCATATGGTTATCAGTGTACCAAGGTTCTTACTTGAACTGAAACATTTGGCTACTCCAGAAGTAATGACTTTTGGTAAAGAGATTCAAATCCATTAAGTTTTTCTCAAAAGATTGCTAGGGACTAGCAATAGTTTAGTATGGGGGATTGATGAGTGTGTAAATACTCATCATTTTTGGTTAAATCTGAACTGCAAAACATTTAAAAATGCTCAGAAATGCATCAAAATACTAAAAATATCTCAAAATTGCATTTTATATGTTTCAGATGCAAAATGTTTAAAATCAGATGAAAAATGAGCTAAGTTTGCATCATTGGCAGTTTTAGTCCCCTAAGTTTCAAAAGTTGTCAGAAATAGTCCCTGAGCACTTATTTTAAAAGAAAAGTCACCAAAGGTCCTTTTAAAATCATAAGTTGTCAAAAATTAGTCCTTTGGTGAAAAATGTCAAAAGTTTTGAGAAATTACAAGTTTAGTCCTTTGAGTTTCAAAATTGGTAAAAATAGTCCTTGGAAGTTTGAAAATGTCCATTATGGTCCTTGTACTATTGAAACTTGTCATTTTTGGTCCCTTGAAGCAACTTTGGAAAATTGGCAGAATTGGTCCTTGGTTTTTGAGGAATTGCAAAAATGGTCCTTATTTATTAAACAAACCAAGACTTGACCCTTGAACCCTTCCCTGTTTGTGACCCCCTGCCATAATCCTTTGACCCCTGCCAATATACACCTTGGACCCCCTGTCTAATATCACCCCGGTCAACTCCCCGTTTGACTTATCCACTCCCGCCAAAGTCTTCTCCCTCACCAAATCCCTCTGCAAATCCAGGCACCCATCCTTCCAGCTCAACCCTATCCTTTCCATGTTCCCCCCACCTCCACCAAACAACAAGAAACATTTAATGCTCCCTCCTCCCTTTCACTCAACCCCCCCAGTTGCAAATATCAAATTGGCGCAAAAAATATCATCTATGGCCAAAAATGACTCAACTCATCCAATGGCTAAAAAGAGTGGTGGGATTTACTCAGAGGACACGTGGGAGCATTTTGGTGTATAAAAAGAAGCAAGAGAAGGAGAGATAGAGGTAGTCTTTAGTTTTAAATTTCTTGCAACTCGTTTTTATTATCAATGTATTAGTTTAAATCTTAAATTGTTATTTTCAGTTTCTATGTATTAAATGTAAGTTATTTAAACGTTTGTAATCCAGTTCAAGTATTAATTAAAGTTTATCCAAGTTTCTAGTTTTTAAATTTTCTTTTACTTATGCAGTTTAAATAATTTAAAAGCCAGGTTTCAACAAGCCTTATTATAATTCTAATAAGCTTACTAAAGCTACTCATAGCTTTTAGTAAGCTTATAATCCAGTTTTAAGCTAATTCTCAATTTGGTCAACTAAAGTCAAACTGAAGCTCAAAATGGATTTAGTTATGAAAGTGGGTTGATGCAGAGTTGGATATGGGTTGAAATGCAGAGCTGAATTGGGATTAAATTTGGTTTAGGCTAGTGATATTTGGGTCTCAGTTAAGCTGCAGTTGAGTAGAACCATTTGTAAGCTCAAATTCATCTCACTTGAATCTGTTTGTTCTTTTACTGTTATTATTGCATTTGATAGCTGCATTCTCTCATTGATCATAGTAGTGAAGCAGTCTTGAATTGAATCTGAGTCTAGACTAGTTTAGCTTGCATTTCAATATTTTAACTAGTGTTTGGCATTAGGTGTTAGACTGAGATTTAGGATAGCTCAGTGGTTAACACTAGTTGCTTTAGTCTTACTTAGGTATAATAGAGTCACTTTAGTCATTCATTTGCACCCTAGAATAGCCAAAGTCAAAATCCTTCTAAAACTGTCTTCATTTGCTTAACTGTTGGAAATTTGAAAATCAAAAGTTTGATTTGTGCTTAGAATTCAGTGGAGTAGCTTTATGTAACTTTGTTTTAGCTTGAAACATCAATCTCAGTCCATAAATTGGTTTCAAATCTCACAAAAGTCAAAATATCAATTCTGTATAAAAAGTCAAAAGTGAAAAACTCATTTTTCACCCAACTTGATTGATTTTTCATGGATTAATTTCTGGTTCAAATTCAGTAAAACTTTGGGCTTAATAAGTTCTATTGGTCAAGAGTTGAATAATGATTTTTGTAGATTTTTAGTAATTTTGTACAAGCTTCAAAATAGCTTGTCAAGTTGGTCATAAGTGCCCTGTGCACTGACTCAGTTTTAACTGAGTCTGCACAGGTTTGGCAGAGCTTGTCAAAAGCTCAATTGAGCTCATCTCAGGCTCATTCTTGGTTTATAAGTTCCTAGCCAGGTCTACTTTAGGTTCCAACATCTGGTTTTGAGTTTCAGCTTATTGAGTAGCTTATTTTCAAGCTACAAAGTAGTAGCTAAAATCTGTTTAGCACTTGAGTTTTTAATTCATCAAATCTGTTTAGCTTGCACTTTAGAGGTTTAGGCTAGTTGTAATTAGTTGCTTTTGAGTAGTTTTAGCATATTATAGCTTCTGTGATCATTTGGTTCTCTGTTGTGGCTTTTAGCTTATCTTGAGTGCTTATTTATAAGCACTTTGCACTGCAGCTTCATATTCTCTCACATAAGCTATTGTTTTTATATTTTTCATAGAATCAGAATATTAATTTAGACTTTTCCTGAATTTTTCATATTTTTCCTGCACTGTTTGATATTTTTCCTCATTTAAATCAGTTTTTAGTACTTTTTAATTAGCTTTTATTGCAATTAAATCAGAAAAGCTTCAAAAAAATAAGTTTTCATTTTTCCTAGGTTAAGATAAATATAAAAAGAAAAAAAATAATTTTTCCAGATTTTTCTTAGTTAAATTTGTAATTTTTAGCAATTTAATTAGTTTTAAATAGTTTTTAA